>OZ010796.1:214086319-215286319 GCA_963932465.1 Maratus speciosus | reverse complement strand
AATGACTATTTATTATAATTTTATTTTATACTTTCAAAAGTCACACGATTGAGTAGAATTCACGTAGAAAAAGCAAAACTATCAAAAGTTTATCCGGAAAGAACATATAAAAGCGCACATACGATTATAATGTTAGTACGTCTAATTTTAATGGACGGTATTGGTTCAAAATTTATATCCAGTTAAACTTATAGATATATGTATTAAATAAAAGTGTGAGATTTGTTCATACATTAATTTAATGAGCCCGAAATTTCTTTCATAACGATTGACAAGCAAAAGATACTTTCAAGATGGACTTTCTAATTCTTGTTGTGGATTGGAGAAAAATTAAGGGCTTTAAATAGCTACTGCTCTGAAAATACTGACAAATAAAAACATTAAACTGTCCCATTTATTGCTCAGAAAACTCTCTTACTTGTGTCAGTCAGATATTTTATTAAAAAACACAAACTTATAATTTCTACATCGGAAAAAGAAGCCTTTACAAAGAAAAAAAAAAAGAGAGAGGGCGAGAAAGATTGATAATAAATCAATAGTAAAATTCAAGATACCAATAATTTTATATTAAAGTTATTTATACCATACTAAAAAAAAATATTGTTTTAATTTCTAATTTTAAAACTATGGTTGCTATTAAAAAAAATGCATTCCTTTTTAAAGACACTCATTTAATTTAAAGGAAGCATTTAAAATAGAGAGCGTTCGATAAAGAGTAAACGTGTGTAAAATTATACATTTATTCTGTTATGCGAACACACTCATCTAAGTATGTTTACGTAACTGATTTTCTATTACATCACATTTATTACTTAAAGAAATGGAGAAAAACTTATTGCTTGGAAATCAAACAACGTCTTACACTGTGTTAAGAAGTTTAAGCATTGAGGCAGTTTAAATATAAACTGATAGATCGGCTAACAAAGATAATTCTTTCTGGAATCACATTCATTAGTGGAAATCTTCGTTAACCAAAACGTCAATTACCGTCTAATTAAGTGTAGCGCAGCTGCGTTAGGTTAGCGCCTGCATACATTTTGTTGCCTATGCATATTTGCTGCCTGAGTCCGAGAACTGCCCCCCCCCCCCCCAAAAAAAAAAAAAAAATGTGAATGGTTTATTTTATCATAAGCGTGTCACCTACATATTAAAATCGAATTTGATTTTTTAAAAGATCGAAACTAACCTGATAATTGTACTACTTCTTTTAAGTTCACGATATAAAAAATAAGAAAAACAAATTTTCATCAAGTTTGAGTAAGTAGCTATTGAAATATAAATTACTGTAAATTAAATTAATGCTGAAGAGTAAATGTTTGTCATTTCGGCTGAGACTCTAGAAAAACTTATGTACTTCAATACCTTTGTTTTATATGGTGTTTCGTAAAACCCAAGGCATAAAGCTCATTCACTTTTGAAATATTAATTATTAATTACTAATACAATTATTAAAAATCGAAAATCGAAATTAAAATTTCACGGTCGCCATTAGAACATTCGTTATCTCTTCCCTTATTATTATTTTTTTTAATTCTGACCTTTAGCAACTACATTATGAAAAAATATGCATAAACAGCAATCTTAAGAATCTGTATATTAAACTAATATTGAAAGCCAATTTTCTGTCATTTATGATATATTATGTTTTGCAAAACAACGGTATATTGGATAGCAGCTTTTCGCATTTCCTTTGATGTCAAGTTAGGTTTATATAAAAGAGTGCCAGTAATCTACAATTTTTGTCTTAAGCTGCGTTACTTGATGTACTATCACCTCTCATGATAGATAAAATTAGCAAACAAGAAACCCCGAATTTCAAATACGCAACAGTTCTTTGGATAAAAAAAAATATTAACCCTATCCTTATTATAGCATTCCCATTGAACGTTTCTCAATATTCAGGGCTTCCATTCGGTTCATTTTTAAATATCACTTTAAAAAAAAACTTTTTGGATTACTCTTTTAAATTGGGAAGAAACCTAGCTCGGAAGTTATTTCTATTGCAAATGTTGTAAAAATTTGCTAGGAAAAGTATTCTTCGTAATTACTGGTATTTAAAAAACAGACCAGTAGGAGCCCTGAATTTTAAAACGATCACCAGAAACAATTTAGTTTAAATTGACCGCATTTTCCAAGATATAGAGGTGATAATTTATACTTAACATAGGAGCCCATGTGCTGTGCATTGTATGACATACCCTGGGTCCGTCACTAGGTCTAAAAGTTATCTTCGACTTATTTTATCACAGAATTTGTAACATTTGTCTGAAATTAACACTTTCTAAGACAGTGAGAAGTATTTATCCCACTTAATTTTAATCCACAAATGACAAAAGACCATGCACAAATTATATGGAAATGTGACCCTGAAAAATTGGCTCCTAAAATTTTGATATGTTGTAGCTCATACAATGCGGATCAAATGTCTCAAACGGCACAATCCTGGAAATTGGTTAGTTTCATGCTACGACCATCGGAAGATCATAATTCATATAACATAGTCGTCAATCTTTCGGGGGTTTTCAACTCAAATATAATTTGAACAAGTAAAATTATTTAACAAAATGTTTCCTGTTTTTATGTGACTTTTAATTAATTTTTATTATTTAATAAAATATCTGGTTTTATTATATTTGAAAAAGTATCATATTCGCATCATAACATCATAGTACAATTATAGTTTCAAATCAAATTGCACCAGAAACCTTAAGTAATTAAAGCTAATTAAGAATCGTATGAAAGCAGCAAACATTTCGTCAAATAATTTTTCGATTCAAATAACGTTATTGGAATTGAAAATAGTTAGAAATTTGCATATATGCAATATGAATTAAGATCAGTTGACGATCATAGCATCAAAAGTAGCCATTTTTCAGGAATGTATGACCATTGAGACATACGACCAGCACCGTATGAACTACGACATATCAAAATTTTAACTAATTCCACCAGGACCACATTTCCATATAATGTGATACGTGACCCTTTGCACCAGATTTTTTTAAAAAAAACTCTATTTTTATAATGTGCGCGACGAAAAATATTTACTTTCAAATCAATTTATTCTTAAATTCTAGTGATATTCAATTATTTCAACATTCATTAGCGACATAATTAATTTGCCTTAGAAGGAGTTAAATAATGCGAAGATATTTATTGGAAAGTATTGGTAGGAAAATAAATACTGCCTGGGGTTAAGGTAAATGCAGCAGGGTAAATTGAATGAAAGAATGAAACTATGCTATAGCTGTCAATTTTTATACTTTTTCTTAACACTGAAATTTAAAAGTAAAATTTGACTTCTTTGATCTCTGAAACCTGTGATTAAATTGATAGGATTTTGAATTCCATTAAATAGGCGAGAGTAAGATAATGTAAATTGGGACTTATCCTTTTTCAAGACACTTATCCATTCTTGGCAAATCCACTTTTTACTTTTTATCGACGACATTATGCACTTTTCACTTTATTTATTTGGAGATGTAATTAAATTCTCTAATGTATCACTTTCTCTGACTCCTTTATGTAAAGAAATATTAAATTATATTTGTATTATCAAATGAAGATGCAGTGACACTTTAAGTTATTTAATTAACACGTATATAAGTAAGAGAGCTTTTTCAAAAGCCTCTTTCTGTGTTACCTACATTTTTTTAGAATGTATAAAATGTTTACATTATAAGATACATAATAATGACAATAAAGCAGTTTGCTGTAGTTTATGAGTCTAATTTAGCCACTCAAAAGTCATTGTCTTCATCACAGGGTTTTCAAGGTTAAATACATTATTAAATAAAGAGATTTATGGCTAAGTTGAAAAAGTTATATTGTTTATTTAATTGGAGAAATTAGTTTATTTTTAGCACATTTATTCATCTTGATGATTTATGGCCTAAATAAGAAAAAAATCCTATTAAATTTTAGTGGGAACAGAAAAGCGTAAACGTTGTCAGCTATGCTGTGAAGGTTGTGTTGAAAATTCCAAAGCTCGATGAAAAACAGATACATAAACAGTCCTTCAACGTAACAAATATCTATTACAAATATAGAAAATAGCAAAGAAGTATTTTTGGTGCAAACAGCAATATCTTGCAATTCATAGAATTGAATATATGACTTGTGATACGATTTTTTTTCATATTCTTTATTTTGAAATACATTTACGTAATAAGTTTTCAAAACCAATCACAATCGAAATTATTCATTGTTTCCAAAATTTTAAATTCTTCAAGCATTTTAGTATTTTTTGATATTTGTAAAAATGTTTTATATTATTATCTTTTAAAAATATACTACGGTTAAACCAAGCACTTATTTATGAAGTACTTGTAAACTAAATTTATAGAAATATTTTTGTATGTTTGCCGTAAGCTTTCGTGAAATTTTCATATTTTGAAGAATTTAATTTCGTTTTAATAAGACATATAAGTTCAAATTTAAATATGCACACTATATGTCAATAAGAAAGGGGGAAATAATATAAGTTGTAAATATCACAGATTCAGTATGGAAATTACGACAACGCACGGAGCCCTGTCAAGATGTTAATAAAAAGGAAAACGCATTTAAGGATATTGTTGTTGAATAATAAACATAAAAAGATAGAAAAGCAATACATATGTTTCCAAAATTTATCAAGTTAACCCTCTAATTCCCATGGTAGAATACGTTCTAGAAATTCCGTCGTTCAGAGAATGTGAATTCATCCCATTAAATTTCAATAATAAATTTTGCTGATTTTAAACGATGGAATGTCTTATATTAAATAAGGCAAATTTTGTTATTTTAAATTTCTGGTTTGAATTTGTAACATCTGAATAAAAACCCTATTAAACGTGAAACAGGAGCGGTAGCGTATATGCTACCATTGGCATTAGAGGATTAAAGCACTTGTGCTTACTTCTGGAACAAAGGTATAAATTTTATGAACGAATCTTCTCATGTAGTGGTTGAATGTGCTTTAACATTAACCCCTTCGCAATGAGAGCACGTGACGTATAGAATATTCAGAATTATTGATTATTCCTACAAGTAAATTTGAATGGGAAAAAAATACGTTATTTAATCACAGAATTTCTGCAATTGAATTAGGCAAAAATTTCTATTCGGAACTATAGGTTACAAAAGATTAAAATTTCAGTAAAGGACGCTCTAACAGAAAGTCACTCATTCAATACACTTTTCCCATACTTTAAAAAATAGTTCAGGGGTTGCTTTCTTTATAAAGTATATAACTATTTAAAAAACAGTTATACGCTCCTTCGGTTTTTAAGAGTTTATGCATTTAAATCCATAACTATTACATTGAGGAAAAAATTCCCTTTTTATGAATTTAGTTTCTCTTATTTGCAGCGTTTTCCCTAAATATTGGATGAATTTTACGATCGTATACGCTAATTGATGAAGAAAGATCCACTTATTGAATGTGTGTCGCTTTTTCTCTTTTGTTGCTCTGTCAAAAAAGAGAAATGTTTCTTGATGTAGCAAATAGTTTACGGAAATATAACATCTTTCGAGTTGCCCACAATTCTGAAAAGCGTTCCTTTAGCTCCATAAATCTCTGAAACCGACAGATTTCTGAGATTTAAACAAGCCTTTTGAAAATAAAAGTCTTTTTTACTGTCCGCAGTTTTCCGAAACGTCATGAAGTAGTTTTTACTGTTTATTAGCCCCTTAATTCTCGCTACCGTGATATTCATGACCTATCAAATAATGACATATCATATCATTACCTGTGACTTTTATTCAGTTTATTCAGATTTGTTTGATTCCCACCAGTGTTATAGAATAGTTCAAGTGGCTTGATTATGGTATCAATTTACCTGTCATTAACCCTTAAATGCCTGGTTTTGCTTTTCGGCAACATACCCAATTTAGGCTCTAATATACTATTAGAATAATATTGAAGCTATAATGCCTAATGTTGCCAATAAAATACATTCTGAAAATATTATTAAATCAATTTTCAACATTTAGATGGCAACACTTGTGCTGTTTAAGAATAAAGGTAAATTTATTTTTTGAAATGTTGCTACTTGTTCTTTTTGTTTTGTTTGGAAGCTTGCGAAATACCCTATTTTGACCTGCAGTGAGCAAGTAAAATTTATTTCTTATTATAGTTCCTAAAATTCTTGTGTGTTTAACATTATAGAATTTTATCAAGGAAAATTATTTTTTCAATTAAACACCAGTATTCCCGATTAGCAATAAACTGTTTTTTAGCCGTAAATTATACTTAAAACAAAATATGATTTTTAAAAGTATTTTTCCCATGATTTATTTAAAAAATGAAAGCCGAAAAACATTATTACAATGATTTTTGAAAAATCAGGCATTTAAGGATTAAACAAGGTGAACATTTCTTTTTCAAAAAAGTGGTGCTAATAAGCAATTTGAATTTTTAAACCGTAATTTAAAGCGACCGTTAAGGGGTTAATCAATTTTTTCAACCCGGTATCAACACGAAAAATCAGTTTTTCGGATTGCTATCAATTCTCAAGCCAAAAATCTCATTTGCGTAAAAGAATTTATACACGTGAGAGTAACAAATTAATACTACTTTACTCTGTTAATTTAGCATGTTTGTCTGTTGAACATATTTGTTGAACCTGCAAATATTTACTTGAGAATTGATAGCATCCGAAAACCGATCTTTCGTGTTGATACCGGGTTGCGAAAACTGATTGATGAATACCCTGTAAAATCTAGTTCGTAACGTTTCTAAAAATTATTGGAAGACTTAAGTTTCCGAAATACTTCTTTAAATTTCTGAAATCTATTGGTTTCTGATGTTTCTGAAGATAAAGAAGCGCTTTTAGGAATCATGTGTAACCCGGAAGAATTTATATTGTTACGTAAACCTTCCTGCTAGATCAAGAAACATTGCTCTCTTTTGTACAGTGTATGGTACATTTAAAACACTTCTGCTTTATAAAGCTTATAAATTTCGAAAAATTGTTGTAATTTACTCCCTTTCTGATTTTCTGAAGCTCATATTATTAAATCAGCAAAATTACATGAAGAGAGAAAAAAAATATTTGGTCGATTTATGCCCACTTCAACGTGGATTTAACAATTTCACCAATAACCTTTAACAATTACAAGACACATCAAAATGCCTTGACGGCGAATCTAGTGTTAACTCTTCGCAACTATCTCATTGTCAGTTTGTTTCAGAATGCCGCCAGCTCAGCAATTCATTGCCAAATGCAGAAGCCGTGTCTTTTTGTATTCCTGTCATTCCCATCTTCTCTTTCGCGGCGAATCTTCGCTTTGACCCTCAACCTCTCTTTCGAGTGAAACATGGAATCGGCATCAAAGCTCTTTCCACTGCTTTAATGAGCATGCGTCTGATGACAGCGGATAAAGCTGAAACAGGAATGGTAACACCTCATCAGATTGGACAGCTGATTAAAACAATTAATGGGCTTTTATGAAGTTGACACTTTGCATATACTGCAATATATCACAATAAAATAGCCTCTTATCCATAGTATGAAGTACATTATGAATAGAAAATAGCTAAAAGAAAAAATAAATAAATACAGCTTTCTGACACTCTAGAAACGCTTGATGTATGCGACTGTTTTTGAGAGTAATAACTTTATAGTTTTCTTCGTCAGGTACTACATGCGTGTGATCCAGTCAAAGGTAGAAATAATATAGTTGTACTTTTATGGCGGTTGCACATATGCTTCCGTTAAGGTGGCTGGTCACTCCTCGGCTTCCGATTTCCCTTCACTAATGTAAAGTCTATGGCCATTGGATGAAATCGTATATTTAAAATATTTCTTCGGAAAATTAATATTTTCAACTTTTACTTTTTGTGTACACTTCCTAAAAGATGTCTCTTTTTTTCTTAGTTCTTAATATATTTCTAAAGTATAGATTTAATTTTATATGAAGTGTTAAAATCTTACTCACAGTTCGCCCGCTTTTAACACATAAAATATTAAATTCAGCATAGATTTTAGAAATATTTTAAAAACTAAGAAAAAAAGAGACATCCTGTAAGAAGAGTACACGGAACAAAGATGTTAAAAATATGAATTTTCCGAGAAGATATTTTAAATATACGAATGCATCAAAAGTTCATAGGCTTAACATCACGGAGGAGAATTCCGAAGCTGAGTAACCAGCCCCCTTAATGAAATAAGGGCCATAAATTATTACTCTATAAATATATGGATAATTTTAAAAGCTTCTAGAATGAATTTTTATGATTAAAAATTTAAACAGGATGGTTAGTTAGATGATTTTTTATTGCACTACGGTGATTTTTCTTGCACAGAAAAGTTAAACTCGAGACCTCTATTTTAAAGTTTTCGATATGTTTGAGCATCACAGTATAAGCATTAGGGGAGACTGGGAATGTATAAACCAATTTTTACAAAAATGCTCGCAATTTGTCTTTGCCATACTGTAGTAACTTATTTTGTCACATATAAGCATCACATTATGTGTTCTATTTTCATACAGCGTGATAAGTTTGAAAGGGCACTGAATGATTTAACCCTTTATCTACTGAATTATGAATTCATGAAAATTTTATCTTCTAAAGCATTTTTCGTGATTTGTTTAAACAAAATTAGAAGAGTTACATAATCATTTGATAAATTTTAGAAGGATTTTAGAAGCATTGATGGATTTAGAAGGATTGATTAAATTTTAATTTATAGGGATTTTGTGCAATATTTAAAACCCTACTCAAATCTTTTATTTAAATATTTTTCTTAGTATTTTGTAGAATTAGGAAATGTACAAATATAATGTTCTTACAATAGAAATATAGAAATACTTCCGAATTGAAAAATTCCTCCCCCCTCTCCCTCAGCGCTAGAAAGCTGAAAAGACGCAAAGGCAAAAGAAATCGTCCTTTTAAAAATATTTTTGTTTTGTGTAACCAATAATGCTTTTGGAACAAGATAAAGTAATGTATCTATAACTCATTCTAAACAGTATTCCTACTAATAGATGTATTAAATGAATTTTATAACAATTTATTTTAACGGTACTTATAAGTACCGTCAGTAGATAAAGGGTTAAAATATATATATATATATATTTCCAAAGGCTCTGGAAACTTCTCCGAAACTCCTCACATTAAGGAAATTTGACAAGCTAAATAAAAATGCATATTTTTACCTTAAATTTTATTTAGTGAGATTTAACTTATTTCTGTACGGTATTTATTTAATTTATTTTACCAAAAAAAAAGTTTTCTTGCTAAACATGTTTATTTGACGTTGACACTGGATAATGCTAATGATTTCTTATGTGTAAATATCGCACATTCATAATTTTAGAAATCAATGAACATTTTCAAAACCAGGGAAGTCAAATATGATTGTTAAAGTTACTCTTTTTAAAACATGACTGGTGGTTGGATGTAGTAGATTAAGAACATAAAACACAAAAAGAATAGATGTATAAAGTTGTAATTAACTGTATCATCTTTTAGATCATCAAATAATGCACATTAAAAAGAAAATAATCGTTATTTATTGCTAACAGAAGAGAAGAGAAAAATCGAAATTATGATTTTTTTTATTATTATCAATAGAAATGGCTGATAAATAACATTAACTTGTAGAAAAATCTTATAACATGCTTCCAACATGTGCTTCTAAGCAAAAAAAGAAAAAAAAAGATTAAATACAAATAAAGACAATGCGACAAACCTAAAAAAGAAAAAAGACTTTGTACTAACCACTTAAAGAACTATGCGCGCTTTTAAGGGTGTTTGTCAGTCAGGCTTGAATTCTTATTTTAAAAATATCTCATAGGGAAATGATTATTTAAAAATGCTTTGTTCTGTTAACTCTTTATAAAGAATGTCATTTTCTATTTTTTAGTTGAAAAAATATTTCTAAAATATATTCTGAATTTTATTTAGAGTATTAAAATCTTACTCACAGCTTGTCAACTCAGTTAAGGCTTTAACGCATAAAATATCAAAGTAGGCGGAGATTTTAGAAATATTGTTCCAACCAGAAAAGAAGAAAACACACCTTTAAGAAAAATACACAGAAAAAGGAAAATAAAAATATAATTTTCTTAAAAGCTATTTTAAGAATAAAAATGCATCCACGCTCATAGGTTTAACATTAGGGAGGGGATTTTGACATTTCACTGACCAACGGCCTTAAAAGCAACGGTTACATCTTACAGTATGAAAAATGTAGATGTAACATGATGTTTAAAATAATGTAATTTGTTTATTAACCCTTTCAGGGGCAGTGTTGGCATTTGCCAACACCATGTTCTAATTACCAAATGCCACACTGACACTGGAATTTTGGAATAAAAATTTTAATTTCATTAAGTGTATGAATAAATGTTTTCACTTACTGTGGAATAAATTTGTTTATAAATTCTGGTGTCAATCATTCATTTTAGAATTTTACGAATATAATTACTTTGCCCCTGAAAGGGTTAAGGAGATATAGTACCTTTTGGAATTTCTTTCTTTTTTTTATTTGAGTATTTTATATCACCTGTTTGACATATTATTAAATAGTTTTATGCAGGAAAATGATTTAATCAAGAAAAAGTGCAATTCTTCAGGTGTTATTTTGTTTTTTGTTTTTTTTTTTTTAAATTGAGAAAACTTGAAAATATCCCTTCTCCTGCAATTTTGAACTGTCTGAAGCGTACTTTTTCCATGGCTTTATTACAAGAGTTATCTATAACGGTAGAATCTGATTTCCAAAATGTTATTTAGTTTAAGAAAAAATAAATAAAATTTTATGATATATATAAAAATATTGTAAAAATGCATATTTACTTATATTTCATTTATTTTTATTAAATAAACTATTTATATTACTGAAAATCCTATTCCTAATTTTATGAAACACACCTTAAGGATCGTTCAAAAATAAAATGATAAATAAATAATAAGTAAATGAATAAATAAAGAGACAATTAAAAAGTATTGGTTGAAGTTTTAGAATTTTGATATATTGAAGAAACAGAAATTGGGAAAAACGAACTTAAAGATTGCAGCTCTGAAACACTTAAATGGAAATGGATGTGGATTTTTCACATATGTATAATCATATGATCTTTACCAGATGCTTTTATTACTTCATTGCTTTAATTACTCTTCGTCAGAATATTATAAGGATGTTTAGATACATTCAGGGCTTAATTTGTGCCGGAGCCCTCTGGAGCTCAGCTCCAGTAGTTCTCTGTGTCTAGTAAATATTTAAATTTTGGTCGGAATTCACCGGAGTTCATAAATACAGGGCTCCGGAGCCCAATGCGCTTCCGGAAAACAGAAGCCTAAATTACCCTTTCCTTTTCCTCCCATTTCAAAGTTTCTGCATTCTTTTCTATCAAAAACTCTTATGTGTGACATAGTGTGTCGCACATGTAGATGACGACGCGTAACATTTTCTAAAAATTTTTCTTATAAATTTTTTTGCTAGTTGCTCATTCATTATACATATATATGCATAGCTGCAAACAATTCTTTTGTGTGTGTGTGTTAACGCTACTTTCAAATCATAATCCTTACCTTATTTAATTGCAGAATCCTGCTATTAATTAACACTAAAATTAGGAAAAGATTTCTATTCGGAAGGAGTGATAAACTAAAAAGTGAAATAGTTGACAGTTAAGTATTTGTAGGTAGATATATTTAATTTTTTTATTTTTCTAAAGAAAAAAAAAAGATGCTTTAAATTTTGAAAATAATGTATGAAATAGAAATATGTCTATTGGAGTGATGGCGAGGAGGTGGGGGCACAATTACGGTTTTAGTACTGCAGAATATTATGGCTCCGGTGCTTTTTTTTTTTTTTTTTTTGTTAGAAATTAAGCCCTGGATACATTTCAAGCAAAATATTGGAAAATTAATATTTTTTGCCATTTTTTAAAAAGAAGGGAGTCAAGGCTCTTTAACAGTAAGAAATCAAAATATAGACTTAAAAGACGCTCGTTCTTTACAACATTATTTTGGAGATTTAAAAAAAAAAACATGATTTTTTCGGGATTATTGAAATTATTATTTTTAATTTCTCGTTGCGCTTCTAATTTAAGGTAAACAAAAGCATTTTATAGAAAAATCATCATTGAAAAAATAATAAACAACTAATAAAAAATGGAAAAATAAAAACATATCACGTACAATCCCGATGCTAGAAAATTTTCCATGCTGAACAAAATGATGGGAAAATATTTCTATTGTACTGAAACGTCCGTTACTGTTTTCCTGCTTTTGTATAATCGTTGCGGGAAAACTTGTTTGACAGGCATTGATAGCTACTGCGTGCTGGTATAGACATCACCGGGTAGAAAAACCTGCGTCAAACGCGGCTGTATTATTTGGTGACTTGACTTTTCTGTTGTTACTTACCAAATTTAACAGAAAAAAGCCATTTGAAAAAAATCCCTGCCGGCCCACCCTACAGGCGGAGGTAGATTTCGAAGTTAAGTATACTAATTTCAAAAACAAAAACCAAATCATGATTAGAGATAAACACACTTTAACAATTTTATCTGGCCGCTTTTGACGAGTTTTTATTTCATTTTTATATAATAACTGGTTTTATCAGAATCATGTTAGGGCGGTATTAAAAAAAATACTTTTCCATGCTCAACAACTCGAAATTTTCTAGCATAACTCCAGATTCATTTTTAATAGGAAAAGCATGAAAATTGTTGACGTGATTTTTGAAGAGATTTATAAGCGACCCGTGTTTTTAATTTTCGTTCAATTAATTAAAACTTGATATATAAACAATTATTTTCTCAGTAAGACAATATTTTTCGTTTCTAACACAATACCTTCGGGAAATTCCGTTCAACATGCCCACTTTGACATCATTTTTTGAAATATAATCTGCCTCTGTCAAAAAATTGACCATTACGGTACATTATATAGTTTCTGAGTAAGAAAATGTACCAATTGGAAGCCTTTGAGAGTAAAAGTGAATTGTAAAATGAGTCAGAAAATAAGCAGTTTGGATTTGAATACACCGTTACTAAGATGATTTTTTTCTTCAACCGCTATGTATTTTTAATTTGTTTTTGCTGTAAGAATTGGTCCTATCCAAAACTTGTCTATATAGATGTTGTAGACAATATTAAAAAGATATATGATAAATTCATGGGGATTTTATATCTTTTGAATTGACGGAGTTATGGATTTTTTTCTTCTTCAAACGCCCTTTTTGTTTTCGTTTTTAATTTTTTTTTTTTTTTTTGCGGTACGAATTGGTCCTATCAAAAACTTGTGAATATAAAAGTTCTAGATAATGTCAAGGAGATTCATGATGATTTGATATCTTGAGAATTGACGAAGTTATCAATTTTTTTCCCCCAAAAATCCTATTTTTTCCGACCCTTGAGCCTATTTTTAACTTTATGAAAAATCTGTGATACATAAATTTTTGACCCTATTTTTAGAAGTAATAAAAACTTTAAGCTGATTCGATATGTACAAAAATTAAGAAGTTATGGGGGGTTTTCGGTTTTCACAAAACCCCTCCCTATTTCCATTCCCTTGGTCCGATTTTGCCCATTAACGAACTTGACCGAGATTTTATGCCCCTTGATTTTATGTATCAGTTTGGAAGAGATTGTTGCAGAATTGTGGAAGTTATCGTGTCCAGAAGAAAGTGATATATATAGATAGATACAAACATACATACATAGATAGATAGATAGATAGATAGATAAAGTTTTTTACTGAGGGTGGTTTTGGGCTCTAGGGGTCATGATCGGTGTTGATCTGCAAAAATTTTTCAGAAATTCCAACATAGGAACGACGTAGTATTTCATACGAAATCTACCTAAAAACTGAGAAAGCTACAGTATAACCGTGTTATGAAAAAATATAGAAAGTATTGAAAATACTCTGATATGACAACATTAAGGCTCCCAAATGCTTCGTTTTTCTGGATACCACTAATTTTATACAAAAATCTTCTTTTTAAATTTTCTTGCAAACTTTGTAGACAGCTGCCCTGAATGATATTTCTATTGGAAATGCTATAGAAACCCATCACAAAAATGTTTCTTAGAAAATACTGTATTTAAAAAAAGACCATTTAAGGAGTCGTGCATTATGAAAATTTCTTCTTTAAAAATAGAGAGCATCTCGACAGTGAGAGCGAAGCAGTTTCAGTCTGATGTTTATAATCATGATAGTGTATTTATAAAGATGTATACAAGTATTTTTTCTCTATTAAAAGAGACTCATTTTATTTATATCTAACACAAAATATATATGCTATACGTATAATTTTATTCTATGTGGCTGTTTAATTTTTATAAAGCTCTATTTAAATATCTATGACTAAATATGAGTTAGGCACCCTTTTCCAAAAACAGCATTGTAGCTAACTTCTTCAAATCACGTCTGAATGTTAAAAATATATCATTTAATAATAACAAGAAGCATGTTTCATTTTTCTGAAACAGAAATTAGTTTAAAAAATATTGAATCATTCCGAAAGTCACAGGAAATAACATAATATATTAGTCTATATCTTCTATAACATTATAGTTACATTCATTGTTTTAGATTGTTCTAAAAAACAAAATTAACCCCAAAACGTTTTGTAAGAAAAATTACTTATGTAAAAAAAAATATTCTAAAAAAAAGGTGAAAAAGATATTTCCACGTGTATGTGGACTCATTTGTATACGAATTGAAAGGCTTTTGTTATGGGTTTATATATTGTGAAATTATGTAAATTACATATTTTAGAAATTCTTTGAATCTGTTTTATTTTTTGAACACGAATTGAAATTTTAAAATGAAAACTGAAACTTTGTATGTCATCTGTACCCTTCAATAAAGAGGAATTTTGATGTAAGGAAAATTGTACAGTACAAATGCAAAGAATATCCATTTCATAATCTCAGTTAACCCCTTGAAGGGCGATGGTTCATATTTGAACCACTTAATTTTAATCCCTAAA
This sequence comes from Maratus speciosus, assembly GCA_963932465.1. Classification (NCBI taxonomy): domain Eukaryota; kingdom Metazoa; phylum Arthropoda; class Arachnida; order Araneae; family Salticidae; genus Maratus; species Maratus speciosus. Next base: position 215,271,386 of record OZ010796.1, on the reverse strand, counting down.
TAACATTGGCACCAGAATTTTGAAATGAAAATTTTTCTTTTAATCAGTACGTGAAGAAAAGATTTTACTTATATTAAAAAAAAAAAAAAAGTTTGCAAATTTCGGTGTCATTCAATCAAATCAGCATGGACGGATCAATAAAAATGTATTAAAAATCAATAATAAATCTTAAATAAAAAGAAGCTTAACACTATTTTAGAAGTTTTTTACCAACAGGTCGTAATATTATCAAATAAGAAAATTAATAAAAGTAACTGTAATATAAAATATCATCTCTTGAACAAGCAAAATTATATATATCCAACATTTTTTAGAATTATATTTAAAGGAATTTGCAACATCAAGTCTAACGTGCAACTAATTAAAATATCACTGAATTGTTGTATTTTAAAATTTTCTTTAAATATGTAATAAACAAAATATTAAGTTAATCCTCAACTTTGAAAATTTTTAAAAAAAATTATAACTTTTTTGTTTTTTCTGAAATTAAATTTCTGCTTTTTTCGTTTTTCCACTGTTTGACGACAATGTCTATAAGTGGTTTAAAATAACATATCGATTAATTTAATCAACAATGGTCTCTCTAAAAATGGAAAATAAATAAATAATTTTAAATATGAACTGGATTTTAGTCTTTTATTTTCACACTCAAAATATTAAACCTTGTAATACAAACAAGGAAATTTAGAATTATTTAACATCGTAATTAAGAAAAGAGGAATGCAGGGCTCGCATACTTGCCAACTTCCAACTTAACTTCCGTAAAATGTCGATTAATTTAATCCAGGTTAAAGACGTTTCGAACCAGAAATATTTTAAAGGAATGAAATCAAATAGATTCTCAGTGGAAACATGAAATGAAATGTATAATGTTACATCACATATATTTTCTGGTTAGAAACTTCTTTAACCTGGATTAAATTAACAGACATTTTACGGAAGTTAAATTGAATGTTGACAAGTATGGGTTCGCACCTTTCCTGAAGTTTTCTGCCTTTATTGTACCACAATTTCAAATAAAATATGTTCATGATAGGACATCTTCGATATAAGTCTACAATAAATATTATCGTTTCAAAATATTGGTAGCTAAGTGAGAAAGTTTTAATAGCTCGGAAATCCCTGGGAATGTTGATTTCATATTATCTTTTATCGTATAATCTAATAAATTAGTCGGTTACGAAGATACATAGAAAATAAAAATAAAATACAATTAAGAAATATACTTTAGTTTTTAATAATGAGTGTGCTTCTACGTGTAAGGAAGGCACTTTTACTATTTTAAATGACAAGGGTGCTCTTTCAGGGAAAAAAGGGCGCCTTCTAGTTGTTGAAAGGCAATCAGGGTGCTGATTGAATGGATACAGACAGAGTATAGCGCCCAGTCTTCTTTCTTCTACGGTAAACGTTGCGTATGTATATATAAATGGAAAATATGTCAAGAGCAGAACGTGATTTCTGTATTTTGTTTTTTATTCATAGTAATTTAGCATTACATTTTCCTGATTATTCATGTAGACATTTAAATAAATGGATTTTTTTTGCACATGAAATATTTACAGCAATTACCTAAATTTTCCCTTATTCTGTAGCAGCTTTATTCTAAGCTATATTCCTATATTAATCGCTGTTTTAACATCTCCAATTGCAATCGAATGAAGGATTTCGTGGTCAAATGAACTGTTGGTCAGATACATCTCATGAAAGAATCACACGAGTGTCATTGTGTACTGATTCATGAATATACAGTGTTATAGGATCACAGTGTATAAATATTAAAATTTAAAAAGTATCTGCTTAACGCAATGCTGTAATATCAAACATATTCCCGGTTGTCCATTATGCTTTTTAACAAATGTATTCTTGTATAATAAAATTCCTGCGAAAAGTTAAAAGGCTCTTAGTAGCTCTCTTTTAGCATATAATCCCGTGATCTCTGAACATATAGAGTCTCTTTCTTTTCGATTAATTTTGGTTCTCCGAGGGCTTGATCAGCTTAGCGTTGATATTCTTCCCTTCTTTACTAGATGGTAGAATCGTCCCTAGGGTTGAGCTTCGCGATCTACGCAAGTGTCATTGTGGCGGAAAATTAAATAATTCGTCTTGGGGATATATATATAGCCGGCGGCCCCGCAATTACATCTTTTCACGGCGCGGCTTGCTTGCCGTGCCGCATCACGTACGCGCCTTTTTCATCGTTGTACATCGTCAGCAACCCCTCGAGAGGGGCTACAGATAAATAAATGGCGTATATTTACTGATATAAAAATGGGAAAATTAGGCAGGGAATTGGCACATTTCAGATGCTGAAGGATGTGGAAAAGTTCCTTTAGAAAGCGGACAACTTCATGTTTATGTACAGTTTTCTCACGCTTCTGTGCCCATTGTAGACTTATTAATCTGTCTGCCAAGTCTTTCTAAGACTATTTCCTTTGATGTTGAGAGAAAGAAATTACTATTGGGAAATGTTAATACAAAATGAGTGGATTAATTAGGAATAATATGTTTGTAAATTAGGGTTAATGATTTAACATTTGATTTCTAAGCTTGTTTAGAATTTGTTATCCGTTCAGTCGATTAACGAAACAGGATGCGTATAAAACTTTTTATAAAATTTCATTATTCAGCAGTTATAATTTATCTTGGATATTTTGGATTTGTATCATGTAGATATTTGTTTTCTATAATAAAACAATGATTTTTACACTTATAAAGCAAATTAGGTACAGTTTCAATGTATATAAAGATAATTCCTTTTGCAACGAAATTCTTTATTATGATGACGTAAGTATTTTTTTGGTCTACTAGAAATGCCAATTGTTTTGATATACCTTTCTTATGAAAGTATAAAAAATAAATCGAGTTTATAAATGGGTAAAAAAGAAACATAAGAACATAAAAAGAAGATATAAAGGAACAATGGTGTAATTTAAAATTTTAAACAAAAATCAAAGAAGTTTTAAAGATAGAAAATAATATCGAGTTTTCAATTATTTCAATGTCACACAGTGTAATCGCGCAACTGACTTCTAATACCTATAGAATCAGGTTGAACGCATACACGGCTATTTTGATGCACAAACTGAACTTTTAAAAGTACTAAGCCATGATTTTAAAAACAATATATAAATAAAATGAGGTAATTTAAAACTTATGAATCGAGTAAAATCGAGTAAAACTTTATAAAATCTAAAAAAAAATCGAGTTTATAAAGGGTAAAAAAGAAACATAAGAGCATAAAAAGAAGATACAAAGGAACAATGATGTAATTTAAAATTTTAAACAAAAATCAAAGGAGTTTTAAAGATAGAAAATAATATCGAGTTTTCAATTATTTCAATGTCACACAGTGTAATCGCGCAATTCACTTCTAATACCTATAGAATCGTGTTGAACGCATACACGGCTATTTTGATGTACAAACTCAACTTTTAAAAGTACTAAGCCATGATTTTTAAAACAATGTATAAATAAAATGGGGTAATTTAAAACTTATGAACAGATTCAACGCCTCTTCCTTTTAAATATCCGTTGTATAAACTAACACAAGAATTACGTTTTTGAAATCAAACACTAAGACTATTACATGAATACTTTCCACTGGGTCAATGTGACCAAAAATAAATGAACATTTTTGAAACCAGAAATTTTAATTATTAAATAACTAAAATTATATAAAAAAATAGAAACCTTTTATTAAATACATTTTTGGATTTGAAACGTTTCTTTGATTTTGGTCAAATTGACTCAGTTTTACCGGAGTTTGGCTAGTGTGTACATATCATGTCATTTAATATTTCTTGACCCCAAAATTGTATTTTTACTTAGAGATAAAGAAAAAAATCAACTTTTATTCTTAGAAGAAGGAAATGGTGTATGTCAGTTGATTTTTAGGAGAGGGTGCATCACATGGCAGTTAAAGAAGAGGAGAAACTAATTTTTAATTTTAGAGGTAATAGGTAGTTGAATAATATGTTCACAATCAATAGAAGTGCCTATCCCTAAATAAATATAAATGACAAAAATTGTTATAGAATATGTACTTGAGATACTCTTTTAATCAGAATTATTTCAATTATTTTGTATTTAATTTGATTTATTTTATAGAAATTACTTTTGAAAAAATAAATTACTATTATGTTATCAACGTTTGCAAAAGACAAAATAAATTTTACAAGTTGATTGTACAAATGCGAACTACGAAGCAAAAATCTTCAGTATTTTGCAATAAAGAGTTTTCTAACTGCAAAACTTAGTAATATGTATGAAATGAACATTTAAGATTTGAAAATTAGCAAATTCATTTAAAAATACACTTTTTATATTTAAATGAAAGCATTTCAGTTATTTCAACACTGAGTGTAAAAAAGATTTATCCGACACATAACGAAATTTGAATTTCAGAAATCGATTATTAATTGCCATTTTTAGACCTATAAGAAATAAAATTATCCTCGCTACCCAATATTCCCCTAACTTTATGTTTGGAATGAACTGTCTTATGAATAGCCTAACTTCTTAGAGGCTGACATGTTATAGGATCAAGGGAAAAGGCCATAAAGAGTGTAAAATATGTTTCACTAATCTCAGAATCATAGCTCATGTTTTCATGCTTGTATTATTAAGGGTGTCTTACTAATTGACAGAAAAACACCCTTTTCTCAGATTCGCATAAAATATTATCCAATAGAAAAAGTATATAACAGATAATTTTAAAGTTTTCATGTGTTTGTTTTTATTATCTTTTATTAATTTTTCATTAAAGACTTGATATACCTTGTTGATGCCGTAATGAGAGTTCACCATCTTATGGTTGTAGCTACTGCAGCACTAAAAGTTGGTTTAACGCAGCACAAATTTTTAACAGCGTACTCTCTTTCTCATTCTCTGCCCGATCTCTCTTTCCCATATATTTAAAATGCAAATCATTAAAGTTATTACAATTATGTAAATGCACGCTCGCGCACATTTATATCAATGCAATGAATTTAGAAAACAGAAATAAGTATTAATTTTTCAATATGTATTACATTTATCATTTGTATGTCTCTTTATAACCTAACAATTGCGAAAACGTGGCTCAAAATTTCTGGCATTAATATGAATTTGGTGATGTTCTTACCTTAGCGCTGACCTTATTCAGTCGTCTTTCAGCTATGTTTGTTTTATAATAGCAACGTCAAGAAAAAGTTTCGTTATTCTTATTATAAACATATAAATACAATGCTATGCTATATTATGCTCAGTCATTTAATTCATTTCTGTTTCGGAGAACATGTTGAATTAGTTTTCCAGAGCGGTAAGACTTCTATGTCAGAACAAAATTATCCTTGAATGAAAAGCGTGTGACAAAGACGGCCAGGATAAGACCCTACTACTATTAATTATATTTACTCCCTTGTATTCAAATCTAGAATGGATGCTTTAATTAAAAGACATTGAAACTAAGACTGCATGTAGCAGTAATAAGGAGGCGAGCCTCAGCGGCCTTTCTGCCTTGCCCTCGACTTATTCTCATATTACTGTTGGAAGCATCACTTGTGAGAGAAGATCTTCTCGATTGCTTCTCAGACGCTGGTGATGATATACCGGGATTCCATTCATCCTCCTCGCTTTGATCTACCGCTGCTAGCTCTTGTCCCTAGTTGTCAAAGCTAAATATCTTGAGGGTGCAGAATGAAATTAAGTCCCGTTTTTCGCCAGTTTATGGAAAGTTTTAAGCTATATTTTTAGCGGCTAATGGATACATTTTAGGTCAAAATTTATTTTTTATAAGTCTCCCCGCGAAAAATCTTTTTAGAACCAGGAAGTTATTTCAGAAGAAAAGGATTCTTCTCTCTGATATTTAAAAGGGAAATCACCATAAAATGTGTCTTTTCATTTTCTACGGGTTTTATGACACACATTTTTCAAATCAAAAGCGCTATTACAGCTACTTTTGCATTAGAGTTTCTTTAGAAATCATACTCTTTATTTGCACTTGTCTGCATTGTAACATGTCTGCTACTACGAATTTTCCATTTGTCTTTATGTGCGATCTATCACATAAAATTGTAGAAGTCTCAGAATTTCATATTATGGTAGCTTCTATAGAGTGAAAATGATGTGATATACAATGAGAACGATTATACATAATAATATAAGAAAGTGCAAGATGAAATTTGCCGTTTATCATAATATCACTTATATTATTGATGCATGTACCTATTTATTTTATTTTTTGATTAATGTTATAGTTATTATGTTATACTGAAACTTTAATACACTATTTTCTTTGGCTTTATTTTCCATAGTAAACTCTGCAATTTATAGAAATTAGATTTCAATATACAGTTGGTGTTAAACCCTAATTATATTTTTAGGAACTAACGGATGCATTTTGGATCCCCCATTGAAATACCTTTTTAGAACAGGAAAATTATTTTAGAAGGAAAGGATTCTTTTCTCTTGTATCTAAAAGAAAAACTGTCATTAAGATGTATCTTTATGTTCTGTGGATTTTATATCCTACATTTTAAAAATCAATCGGATATTACAGCTATTTTTGCACTAGAATTTCTTTGTAGATTATACACTTTATTTACTTCTTTCTTCATTGAACATGGCTGCTCATACAAATGTTTTACTTGTCTGTATGTGTGACTTTTCATGTAAAAATTTTTGAATGCACATATTATTAATTTTGCGGTGCATTCTGAGTACTCTACATTTAAAATTAAGAATATTGATGTATCAATATAATGACGTCTAAAGGAAAATATAAAACACGATATTACATTACGAGTATATGTTCATTTTACTTTCTCACTAATGTTATAATTTTTAGCTATGGAAAATCTAGCATATTATTTTGTTAGCTTTTATTAACTTGTTTTATCCTCTATGTGATTGATAGAATTTTAGACTCTGTGATCAATAGAATTTTGATTTAAATATACAGTTGCTGATTCAAATAATTTATTTTAAATTATGGACATTTTCAAGGTTACATTTTATTTACTCTTATATACAAATCGATTTCATACATATTCGATACGGCATTGAACATTTTTCAAAGTTAATATTGCTTGAACCTGAGCTTTATAGGCGCAATAACATCACATGCATAACAGAGCCATAAATACTGATCCATATTCGTCGCTAGTTTTGTGGATGTTTATTTGAAAATCATATAAAATAAGTAAATTAAGATACAGTTTTCAAATAAGTTTGAAAGCGCATTTTCTTCCCTATTCGACGGTGTAAAAATTAAAATCGTGCGATTGTTAGAAATAATTAAATTTGCGAGAAAAAGGCTTCTTAGATCGTTGCCACTGTCGATATGACGGTTACCTACGGACATGTTTTTTTTTTTTTTTGCTTTTTAATGTAGATAGATATAACCTGGTACCTCATTAGATGGAATAATTCTTTAAACAGAAAAATCCCGGAGTTCGATCTCTGGCAGGGTTGGAAACGTTAAAATGATAAAAACAAACCAAATATTGCTTGGAAGCTTGAAATAGGTGGTTGATATCAAGTGAATGTGAATTGTTAAATACTGTGAACGTAGGCTTTCCGATTCTTCAATTGAAAATTTTGCTGCAAATGATCGACGAATGAAATTCTCTTATAAATATAAAACTCCGTCCAATAGATTTGATTTGTTTCTGAAAACACTATAAACTATTATTATAATAGAGATATTTTGGTAGTCTTTTAATGTAGTACATATTTTAGGCAGTTGATGTTGGTACCGATACTTTATCAAAATCTATAATTTGTCTCATAGATTTTGTTAAAGTATTGGTACCAATGTATTTTTATAATTTGTGATATTGTAAGTGTTATCAAAAATAGATAATAATAAGGAAAAAAATTGATTAAATGGCTGATTGGTTAATCTATTATGTCACAGAACGCCCTTGACAACAATGTTCGAATTTCAGAAATTTTGGACCGATGAGGCAAAAGAAAAACATTTAATACAGACACGTTAAAGGAAGAAAAAGAGAGAGAGGATGTGAAAGGGGGGGGGGGGAGGAATAAGAGTAAGAGCCGTCTAAAATTCTGAAGGAAAAAGTGATTACATTTCAGTGCGTTAAACAGAGTATTTTGCTTGAAAGAAAAGACTCAGCGTTCGATTCCTTGCTGATGCAGAAATGTTACAATTCAAAAAATGTTTCAGTGCTTGTGCAAGAAATGTGCAGAAAATATAACGTAAATCGCGTGCCATTTTACCGCTTTAAAAGGCTGAGAAGTTCGTTTAAAGAAAAGTATTGATTTCGGTAGTTTTCTAACACTTATAAAGGTTGTTTGAGAAAGACTTTATCTATGTAATTCATAAAATAATATATTCTGTATTCTAACCAGTAACGAGCTAAGAAAATTATTTCACCAAACTGACTGCTAAATATGATATACCGAGCTGAAGCATATTCCTGGAAAATAAATTATCTGCAGAAGAGTAGTTCATGCAAGGAATCCTGAAATGCCTTTAACAGCTGTCCAAGCGACATGCTTTACCGAAACAGGAACCAGAGTTTTAATCGCATAAGCATCGACACATCGTACAATGCCATACTGGCTTCACGGATATTGACAGCATTATTAATTATATAACTAATCATTTAATTCTGATTCATTTTAATTGTTGTATTATAAAATCTGCGAAAACATCCACTATTTTTGTTCGCTATTTCCGAATAGTAATCGTCTTATTTAAACACAAATTTCTGTCATTAAATAAAGCGAATATTTCTATTCGGAAAAAGTGGTACTCAAAAATCAAAAGGTTTGACTCCGTGTATTAGCCATGTAATTTAAGCTAAAAAATGTTGCACAATATAGTGCATTAATAAGCTAGTCGGATGTGCCAAACTTTCTTTTTTCTCATGCATGTTAGTACTTCCAAAAGTTGTTACACTTGTTAATCCTTCAGGGTTATTACTTCAACACTACACAAACTTTGATTTCCATCTTAAATTTCTGCTTCATTTAACTGATCGAAGTAAAAACGAGTTAATCTCGATCATAGTATTTAATAAAATCAATATTTTTCGTTATTCTATTATACATCAGCTGCTTGAGAGTCGCCGTATTAGCTGAATGCGATGTACAAGAGAACTGTGAAAAATCGAAAAAAAATCACTATTACAGCGCCCCCTTCCTACGGATTATTCCCAAATTTACGTGGGATCTGCTGGCCATAGCCAAAAACATACACATGGCATTTGGTTCAATTCTATGCATAACTTCATACATTTGTCGATGATACAATAGTGAAAATTACACAAAAATCGCTAATACAGCTCCCCCTTTTGGCGGCATATTTCCAGATTCAAATTTCAAATTCAAATTTCAGAATTCAAGGAGTACCTGCTGGCCATAGCTAAAAACATACACAAAAGTTTGGTTCAATTCTATACATAACTTCATACACTTTTCGATGGTACAAAGCGGACACACGGACATACGGACAAACAGACATTTTATCAAAACATGTTTTTCGAGATCTCTGATACTAAAACGTGTAAATCTATCGAAAACTGGGAATCGAAAAAAATTTCGATTACAATACTTCCTTCTTTAGAAAGAAGAAAGTAACGTCAAGTAAAAGAAAGTCAGTAGAAAAAAGGAAGTAAAATGTATAGATATACAATTTAAGAAAATAATAAATTATAATTTAATTAAAAAAGTAGATTTGCAGTTATACTATTCTATTACTAATTTCAAATTACAAATTGAAGTAAATTAATGTATACACATATGCACTTTTTAATTCTCACGAAAACTTATATTGATAATTTTTAAAATAAATTTATAAGTCTTCTTCATTTTATACTAACTCTTTTCCTATTTCTATAAAAAGGTCCTCTTTTCACGTTCCTAACTAAAAGAAATATTGAAAATATTTCAGACTGCAAAGGAATTTTTTTTTTCCTTCAGAACTATAAAAACACAAATGTATACACAATTTTTACATTTTCTTAAATTAAAATAAAATGATTTGTTTGAATAACAAGCACAAAATCATTTTTTTCAATTCAAGAATATTAGGCATTCTAATTTGTAAAACAAGGGAAGGATTTCATTTATCCTTCACATGTAAAAGCAATATTTTTAAAAACTGAAAGAGCGAGAGAGTGAAAATTTAATCTGAAACAGTTTCTTGGAGTATCAAGAACACAAAAATGTGATGATTAACAAACAATTAAAATTTTAACTAAGCCTTTAGATAAATTCAAAACTCTCAGTTGTTTGAAAACTGGCATTTGTGCCATTTATTTTTGAGCGAACGAAAATTATTTAATGATCATTGTTCAAAACACAGTCAGAAATGTACTTTTGTTTTAAGAGCAGCATTATAATATAGGAAATATTTTTTAAAGAAACTCATATTGATTTTTTGGAAATTTTAAACATATAGGGATAGAAGTATAATCAGTTCGTCATCCACAGGTTAGAAAAGTCATCTTTTAGACATATAAATATTTACAAACACCCACATTGGTGCATTTGGGAAGTGTAGTACATTTATGTATATATAATTACAAAAAATAATATATTTGTTCTTTTGCATTAATCATATAAATACAGTAGTCAAGAATGTTTGATTGAGGGTTTCATTTTTAGTTCTTGTTGATGCAAAGGGGGAAAAAATGTCGTCGACATTAGTATAATGGTCTTTATAAATGTATATGGTTTATTTTGCTTAAAAAAAAAAAATGAAAAAAAATCATAAAGTACCTGCTGTCCGAATTCCGTTTTATTATGAAACATATACAGCACTACACCTATTTGAGAAATTTTAATTTTTTAAGTGTACATTAAAATTACATATCTGTTATTTTTTCATGTGGAATATTTTATTCTGTAATGTCCATATAGATGAAAATTATTTCATGGTTATGATGCAAGGTATTTATTTTAACAGAAAAATAAACCTTGAATATAAAGGATTGCTTACATGTAAGGCTAATTTGGGTCACTTCTCCTCGAAATTTCTCGCCGTGGGCATCCCCACTCCGTGCCACAATCGAGATATTATCCTTTGTCTCATTAAGCTCATTTTTTTCTTGTTTGCTTATTACGTATCAGATGACAGAAAGGAAATGAGAGGGAAGGGAACAAATGAAACATGTTCAATTTGTGTAGTGGTTTTCAACATCTCTATGACCCCACTTCTTCAAAATTGATAAAGCAGTCACCCCTCCAAGAAGAATATTTTGTGGTCGGGGAGGGAGTGATTACCATAACAAACACACTTCGTCCTCCTCCATCTCTCATATTGATAACGAACGATTTAGGTTATTGTGTAACCGTAATGTAGGCTTTTACCAGCACTCATAAAAAATATGAAAGGATTTCAAAATTCCGATTTTTATTTTACTTGTTTATTTACTTATTTCGAGATTTTTTTTTTCGGAGATAACATAAAACGTATTGATCCAAATTACGGCGTTGTTAATGGGAAGTGAAAAGGACAAGGGTTGATAAGTCCTTGATACAATATATATATATATATATATTCTGGTTTAGAATACTCATTTTATGTATAATTAAATTCCGGATATGCATTTTATGGTTTCATGATTAGAAATTTTACTTTGATAGTGCAAGTCTCGTTTTTTTTGCTTAGAAAGAGGTTTATTTGCAGTTTAGACATCTTTTTTGACACTATTTTATCAGTTGTACCAAGGTGAAATTCCTAATAGAAATATTCTTGTAATAAAACAATACTGAACCTATATATTTTGTATTTGATATATCTTGATGAGTATTGGCTATATCTTGGCTATGTCTTGGGCATTATTGGAAATATTGATTAGCAATATTTCTCCAAATTGGGGTATTTATATTTTATCAATAATAACAATACTTCTAAGACATATTTTACAACTTCATTACCAATATTTTAATTGTAAAGTCAATAACTAATATTTGTATTTCGCTCTAAGTATTTCAAATGAATTCAATATTGGCGCAATTTTGAGGTCCATCATAATAAATAATCGTTTACTACTAGGGTTCTGTAAATATTAACATATCGTTCCATCAACGTAAGAATAATACAGTTCAGAGTTGTACATTTACACAATAAACAAATTTAATTTTATTCATAAACATACTATGCAACATTAACATTTGCAATTCAGTTATTTAGGGAAAGATGGGGTAATAAGAGACGAACAAAAAAGTATATAAATATATATTTAAAAATATAAAAGAAAATGTGCTAAAATATAGTTTTTACTTGTTGAAAGTATTATTATCGATTTAATTAAAAGTTGTCACGATTTTTAATATATACTTTTTGTCGTTGAAAAATACTTTTACTTTAAACTACTCATACACGCGTCAAACTACTTTTTCATAAGAAAATTTAGTAGCGTGAAACGGATTTAAATTTTAGATATAATATAGGCAGTTTTTGATATTTTAATTCATTGTCTGCTTTGAAAATTGTAAAAAGTTTTTTTAGGTGCATATTTTCAGCACCGCTATTTATTCAATTTGCTTTTTTCTTTCTGCTCGGGTAATGAATGAAAGACAAGAATCTCTTATTATCTCTCTATACCTCTCTATATAATGTTTTATATTTAGGCCTTTATTTCAGTCTATGCTTAAGATTTGTAGGTGGTATAGGTATATACTAATGTGTTTCCAAGCTGATGTGCAATGGGAATCTTTCATATATCGTTTTACAGTGAGGAAGGTGCGTAAGTTACGCAGCTATTTAATTTCTTATCGAATGTAGCTACAGTTATGAAAGTGGTGTCTATTATAAGAAAGTATACCCTAAACAATGAGAGCACTCATAGCGCCTCCAACAGTGAAATGACGATCTTAGCAATACTATCTCAAAACTTACTAAAGATATGGGCAAAAATGTTAATTAGTAAGTTATTCAGCCTGACATATTTAAAAGGAAATGACACTCCGTGTGCATGAATAACCTAAACCCAAAACAAAAATTGTGATTTGTGTCATTGTTCTGGAAAGAAAGGGCAATTTTCTGACCATGGTGACCTTTTCGAGCATAGGCAATGAAGTTCTGTTTTTTTTTTTTTTTGTTTTTTTGTTTTAAATAGTAATCTTGCTGTTTGAGTGAAATTTGCAGATCCTTTTCCAATAGTATTTTTCTCTGTAATGAAATCACCACTGTAATATCGACGGGAGTCAGAAAAATTGTAACTGATTTTTCGCTTTCGGTTTAGGCTATTCATGCACATGTAATGACATTCCTAACTAAATCGGCGTCTGTAAAAACAACTTTCTATTTTTTTCGCATATCTTTAATAATTTTCGAAATAGGATATCTAATTTCTGCGCTTCAGCACTGGTGCCGCTGCGAGTGGTCTCATTGTCTAGCGGGAATGCTGTTTCCTATGTGTAAACACCATTTTCATAACAGTAGCTATATCCTACGCTCTCCGCCCGTATAGGTATTCGACTCAAAAATGTATGTCATATTAATATGTTGATCGTCTTTTATACCTCTTTCTCATGTATACGATACTTGGAGACAAGCCTATGAAAGGTGCGTTAACAGAAAACTAACTTAATTTCAACACATATAGAAATAAAAGCTTTTTTTTACTGAATAAATTTCAAAATCGTTCAGATAATCCACTTAATGTTCTTTTGAAACATCTTACTGTCGCTAGCGTACATCATCATTCATCCTAAGGATAACTCAAAGGAAATGTGGGATACAAATCTGATTTTATGAAACATATCCTGGCAGAGGGAAAAAAAGCCCCTTCATTTATACTCGAAATAAAAGAATGTAAAGAGAAAGCTATACGTAAACCATACGAAGTAGGATTAGGAAATCGTATGGAACAAAACTGTCGTTTGGCCGAAGCCGAAGACATGTGTGTTGCCTAAAGAGATATTGAGTAAAATCCTTACAAAGCTTTCTTAAAGCCTATCCCATAATCCTACCCCTGAAGTCTTTTTTTCTCCGTAAAACCTAACTGTCAGATTTTCTCCTCTGAACTTGATGGCTTTGAGTTTTCGTAAAGATGAATGATAGGTGTTCCATCCGCGCCCAGCAGCCACATATTTGAATAATACTATTAAAGAAATTTTTGAGTTTGTCAGAAGGAGAAAACTTTTTATAAATTTATGTGTACAGTTTCAAAGTTCTTCTTTTATTTAAAGTTATTTATTTTTACACTACATGAGAGAAATAACTAAAAATCTTGGCTGCTTTTTCGTACACGGCATCCAACGCAACACAGACATGGTTCACAGTGAACTCTGAAATGGACAAATAAATTTAAAGATGCATTATTTAGAGAGATGTGATAAGAATCTAAAGATTTAGCGTTAAACCATACCTAAAACAGCAATAATATATTTTTTTTATAAATTTAGCTCTTATCGAAAATATATCTACCCTATATATATAAAATCATAATGAAACGAATTTTTGAAACGGATATTATGAAACGACTGAAATGAAAAGAATTTATGTAACCATTCTATGAAACGACTGATTAAACAACTGATTGTGTTTCATGGCGATTTCTCCTAAAATATGGAATACTTTGCGATGAATCTAACACCAAAAATCCGTACTGATCTGCAGATTTCAAAACTGGTATTAGAATTTAAAAATTCGACTTAGCTTTCGAGATATTAATTTTTTTTTTCGAATTTTATATACTTTTCTCGAATGATGGCAACTCAAATTTTAATCATAACAAATATTTTTTTTCATACTTTAGAAAGGGTTATTATTTTAAACTAATTTGGCGACCAGTTGGCCTCTCTTAAATATATGCTAAGAAATATATCATGTTACTTTTACTCATAATTCAATTTACATGAACAATATTTCGCCAAATTGAAAGATTCTGATAGTGAAATCAAAAACTCGGTATTTTTATGCTAGCGGGACGCAGGTGATAAATCGCAAAATATTTTTTCCGTCGCATTTTTCTGTATTTCATTAATTTCATTTAAAATATAATTTTTTCATTCATTTTATTTAAAATACAAAACTTTCATTTAAAACTGAAACAGTTAAAATTGATGACTTTCACTTCTTTCTTTCTTTCTTTCTTTTTTTTAACAAAACGAAAAGAAAAATGTTAGGCACATATATCATATACCCACCGGGGTACCTAATTGGCGTCAAAATGGCATTATTTTGATTGACATGGTAACCCGGCTATTGTTGTTTATTTAATAATAAATGTTTATTTACTTTTATTTTCTTTTTTAAAATTATATGAATTGTTTTGTTCTATAGTTATTAATAATTTTCTTTTAAAAGTAATAGAAAATAATTAAAAAATACGGTACTATTTAATTATTCCGTCGACCAATTTCGCCAAATTATATAAACCGCCAAACCTCTCGCCAAATTATACAAAATGACATAATTTTTATTTTGAATAGCGAAAGAACAAATAAAATAGTATAACATTAATAAATATACAAATGAAACGTTAAAATAAAAATCACTTGATGACGTAAACACGTGTAACTTGCTTAAAGTCAAGTGAATGGGACATTTACGATCAACCATTATTGGTATATAATCTTATAGTTTGGTGATAAAATTTTGGTCGACTGGATAGCTAAGTAGTACCAAGAATACATATGTAACCGGTATTCGAAAACGAGGCTTTCGCCAAATTTTCGTAAAAAAAAATCACGCCAAACCCAGTACGTATATGACATCTGGCCAAATATTAAATAATGCAACAAACCATGATATTTAATTTCAACTTCAAAGCAATGTTTTAATTTATCACTCGAAAAATAAAAAAAAATGCTAATTGGCGAGTTGAAAAAAAGCTATTGGCGAGATTGGCACCCGGCTAGCGTAACAGTACCAAAAATTCTTTGCGACCATGGCAACTTTTATGTAATTTTATTCGAAAAGAAAATTTGATTTTTTAATCAAAATGGAAAACTTTCGGCACAGATGTCGTATACGGCCCCATATTGGCGCGATTTTTTTCTGACGCCAATGTCATATACGCAACGGGTGCTTAACTGCCGCCAAAGTATCGTTATTTTACTTGATATGGTAAGCCGGATGTTGTTGATTATGCTGTTGATGTTTTCTCCGAATTGGCGTCGGAAAAAAAATCGCTCCAATATGGGGCTGTATATGATATCTGTGCCAAACTTTCATATGAAAAGCGAAGGGATCAGACCGAATTTATTTATAGCAGTTACATGACTTGGACTATTATAATATAGATGAAATTATGGCGATAGAATAATATTTGGCGACTTATCACCTGTGCCTGGCTAACATTGAAGTACCAAAATGGCACTTGGAATATAAAAAGTGATGTGGTCCGCCAGGAACTGTTGATGATAGTCACATGACTTAGGCTATTGTTATCGAAATTGTTTTAAAATACCGGAAAACAAAGACTCTGTACACTTAATTCATTTTATTTTAGATTATTTTCAAATGTTTAACTGATCCTCTTTAATCAAACACGAAAACAACCATTGGATGTCTTAACAACAACTGATTCGGCCTTAATTTTTTGCAATTAAAGGCAAATTGAATGGAAACCCGTTTACAGGGAGATCTGCACAGCTTTTTTCAGTATAATTCAATCTTCTCTAATATTTTAAAAACCGATCAGATTAGCGTGTTTTTAGATTCTGCTATGTCTGAACGGGGGGGTTGGCAAGCGTAGCTTGCAGGGGGCAGAGCCCCCTAGTATACATATAATTTAGTAGCTAAAGTTTATAGTTTACTAAAGATTTATTTTTAACTATTAGAATTTTACAATTCACTCCTTCGATAGCGTTGCCAGGTGTCATGCGCAAATCCATGGTTCCAAATACTCTGGACACCACTAATTTCTTAAAGTTTATTTCGCCATACTTAATTTCAGATACTTCTGCTATTAGATATGGCGAATAAAAGTACTTTAAAATACTGGTGTCTAGAGAATTTGGCGCCCCAATTTACGCGGGACACATGGTAACACTATCCTACGAACTGTGTTACCTCACATAAAAAGCATTACGCGAAAAGCACCCGTTCGTATAAATGTTTTTTTTTTTAATAAAGCACAAGACATACAAGACAAAATACAAGAAAGATCCTAAACTACTCATAAACTTAGAAAACCCCATGTTATCTGTGGTCTTTGTACCTCTTTCTTTAACACTTCCCAGAATAGTTGAAAAGTGTTTAAGATTTCTGTTTCTCTGCCTGCCTTCTGCCATGTAATTGATTGCCACGTAAATGATATATATTATTGAAGTTATCTATGGCAAATTCGCTATTCAAAATGGAGTGTGCAGCATTTACAGTTCGTTTACAGACACACTCAAAAGAATCCCGTTACATTACAGCCAACGGGGGTAAAATCGTTTGAGGTGTATTTTAATGATGCTATATGTTTCAAACACTATGAAATTGTTATGAATTTACGAAGTGCACTAAAAAATGCTTTATGAAGAGTATGGTGTGCGAAGAATTTATCATTCATTTATAGGGTCACTCAAAAAAAAATCGGTTACATAATGGTCTGAATGGGAAAATTTGTTGGCAGCGTATTTTAACAATGTTACAACACTATGAAATTTATATACATTGTTGAGGTTCACTACAAGATACTTACTGTAGAATATGACGTGCATAAGAGTTATCGTTCATTTACAGGGGCACACAAAGGATTTTGGTTACAGTGCTGTCTATAAGCGATAAACGATTTAGGCGCGTTTTAAAATGCGGTATGCGTTTTTATGTTTAAATATTTTTTTGCATATTAAGTGGCGTGTATAAATAGATTACATACAGGGCTACACAAAATAATTCGTAAGCTTTACTCTGTGTGAGCATGACTTGCTCAAGCTTTTTTTCTTTGTTGAGTTTTACATTTTCCAGCTGAGCTAAACTTAGTAAACTAAGAGATTTTTGTCGAATATAAATAAATTCATATTCAGGGCTACGCAAAAAACAGGAGACATTGCCATCTATGGGTAGTAATTTCTTAAAGTACGTTTTTAGTTGTGTTGTGTGCTTTATTCATGAATCAAATTTTAATTTAATGTAAGGAATTCATAAAAATTAGTAGATAATACACAGGGCTGTACAAAATTACTTCAGGTGCATTTAACGGTGAAGTTTCGTTGCAGTATTTTGAAAGTGTTGGAAAGTGTTTAGTAATCTATGCTTGACGCATGCTTTTACTTTCTTGTTAGTTAGAAGTGTTTTTTTTCTTATTTCGCTACTCTTCTTCACCTGTCGTAAACTAAAAAGATGTGACACGTTGTTATATAAAGTCTCTGTACATTTTAGAGAAATAAGTTCTAAATCTCATTTTTTTTCTAATCTAATTAATACATTCATCACAAGAATGAATAGCTATTGTTTATGCTCGTCTATGCAGATTAACGTATAAATAGGGGCAAGATGACTTCAAAAGCAAATTCAGAAAAACAACCCCTTCCAGAATAGCTGTTAAAACTTGATAAACAAAATTAAGCTAAGTGGTACTGTTAAAGATGAAGATCATTAAGCAGACCTCTGACAATACCAGATGTTATGCAAAGAGTATAAGAAGTCGTTACGCATAACCGCAATCTACCCACGCAAAGACCCAGCCAGAATCTCGCTATTCTGAATTCTAACCGTTTGGAAAACTCTACATTATCTGTTACACAAACGTAAGCTTATACAGTTTGGCAAGCTATGTGTTATCATTTGCTTGAAGATGTTCAGAATGAGAATTTAATGTGTTTAAAGTCTTCCTGGACCTTTATTGTACTATAATTCATGTAGACGAGCACAAACAATAGCTATAATTTTTTTTTCTCTTGAATGCCTTTTATAAGGTCACCTGCACAAAATTGTATTTACAATTTATTTCTCAAACATATGTAGAGACTTTATATACACCCTACATAAAATCAAAAATTTTTAAGCCTGGTAACCGCTGGAGATCAAAATTTTCTATATTCTAAATAATCCAGATCAACGCCATGGACAAAAATACCATTTGTAATTTTGCCACAAAAAAGATTTTGAATTTAAAAATATTTATATAAAAAAGATGTACTCCCGTTCCATTCTATTCGTATTGGAATAAAGTATTCTACTAATAAATTCATATACATTATGAATGCATACATACTTAAAGTTTCTAATGGGAACAACCAAATTTGACACTATAGAAAGTTTTTTCATGAAATGAATATAAATATCGTCATGGTTTAGTTAATGAGATATTACTTATTTCTAAAAGAGCTGTTTGAAGAATAATCTGCAAACTGAAATCCAGTAATCAAAAATTGAAATTTATCTAAATAACAACTGTCTAGTAAAAAAAAAGGACAATTTTAATGCTATTATTTGATATTTAAGTCTATTTTTAGCATGCAAAATCTTACAAAATGTTTGTATTTTACAAAATATTTATTAGTAATTATAATCAAAGAGTTAAATCCCATTTTTAAATAACAGCTTAGTAATTTTTATTTCGTTGATCGAAAACTGGCACTTGCCCTTAAATTTCTAATACGGCTATTTGATATCCCAAAGCTTTATGACTACTATGCATACCGCTAACTATTTAGATACCTAAGAGACGAAATTAAGTTAAAGGAAGGTATTTACAATCCTACTCTATTAAAAAAAAAGTTTATATTATTTAACAGCTATATCATCCGCAGTCATGGGTTTCTTTTTTAACGTTTTACTACAAACGCTGATAAAACTAGTCAACAACAAATTTTCGAAAAATAAATCGAAATAATTGAATTTTATGTTTTTATCGACTCTTAATCTGAATAAGAAGTCAGTTTTTTCCCCATTATGCATCACATTTTTGTTATGCATTGGTAAGAAATTGCTGGAAAAGTATAAAATATGAAAACTTACTAAGTTTATCGTTATATGAAATTTTATAAAATGGTATGAATTAAACTTGCGTAATTAGAAGAAGTATAGGACACTTATTGAACTAGGACAGATTAAAACACACAACCACAACTGCCATTGTCTTTAGCTGAACTGTCAGAGTGAGTTATTTCAAACAGGTTTCGCAGGGTTTTCGATTTGTTTAATGTGTTATTCATTGATGCGGGTGGAGCACTCATTATTTATTGGTCCGGTGTGGATAACTCTTTATTTTTTAAGATAGCAGATCGTTTCTATTTTGTGCCAAAAATGACATGATAGAGTTCTTTAAAGTTATATATACCTAGAAAACGTGACGTGATACAGCATATTTTATTACATTTGCTGCTTCAGCATTAAAAATACTTTATAAAACAGCCACTGACTTATCTGTTTTGAAAATCGCGTAGACTAGTGTAATTTAAGCTGCTATATTGTGACATTTCTCACATGAGATTCTCAAACGATGCAAATCACTGAGTTGCATCTAAACTCTTCGGAATAGTTAAAACAATATTCACCACCGAGTGACTTTTACAAATTGTCCTCTAAACCACCATAATTTTTTAAAGTAATTAAGGTGATTCTTTGACGTGGAAAAATTCTGGATTCTTTGATCAACCTTAGCAGCATCCAGTTTGACGTTGAACTAAGAATCAATAAACCTGCCATTAAGGGGTCGAGATTCTTTCCCATCAAACCCGCATTATCCCTCTGGGATCTGAGGGCGAGTAAAGGGTTGAGATATTTGCAGTTTCCCCAGCTGTCATTCAGTCTAGGGAGTAGAAAGGGTAATAAAAAGCTACTGATCCGTGGCAGAGTTGCGTAATCGCCCGGCAGCGTTAAGTGCAAATTGGCTGGCTGACCGCGAGATTTATTGTTTCTGGATTATGGTGAGCGCTTAACTGATATGTCAAACTCAATATTCCGTGTAGTAAAATCCGAGCTCACCAAGGATAACGGGGAAACAGGAATGCATTGACTGTATTAGGAGAGGTGACATGATAATCGGGTTATTAAAAAAGAAAAAACAGCTTGTCATTTATCAATACAAATGTACAAATTTATAACTATGGTTATTACAATTGCAATGAAAAGTACAATGTTTATTGTTTATAAAAAATATTAATCTTAAAAAGGTTTGAAACAAAAGAATTGGTTTATTAAACATCTTGTCATTTGAATAAAATTCTGTAAATAAAAAAAGATAAATGTACATTAAAATTATCTGTTTTTCTGTATGATAACTGTTCTTTCATGAATTATTTGTATCTGCAGAAGCGTTTTCTGTAATATAAATTGCATTACAAAAATTTAGTGTAGCCTCGTATTTATATATGATTATGGAAACCTTTCGCTTGTATTCAGAACAATTTAAAAGAACAAAATTTTAATCAAAAGGCTCAATTGTCTGTAGGTTTCTGAAAATAACAGAAATTATTTTTCTGAAACTTACTGGTATTATAGGAACACTTTTATTTCAGAAACTTTTCAGTAAATCACGAAAATCTTCTTAAAGCTTTTTCATTATTTAATTATCCAATTTTTGAAGATAAGGGAAGTGCTTCCGAAGTTATACGTAGTAATGAGTTTAAACTGAATTTTCGTAAATATTTTCGATACATGAGGAATTTTTTTTCTCGCATGAGTTTAGATTGTGGGTGTTGTAAACTAAAAGCAAAAGTTCTCAAACCATTACAACATTTCTCTTTTGCATATTTATATCACACTATTAACCCTTAACTGATGTTAATGGTCGCTCAGACCGCTGTTTTTTTTTTTTTTTTTTTTTTTTTTTTTTTTTTTTTTTTTCAATTTTTTTTATAGTTTAACTGCACACATTACGGAAATTTTGTTTCATTTGGAACTCAAGTACTATCGCCAGAGACTTTTGAATACGTGAATTTTAATTATAATAGTCCTGTACAAAAAGTTTAGTACAAAAACACCATCCTATCAGTTAATCGCGCATTTTATTAACCTTTCAATCGAGCAGTCCCAAAGACCGTTTCACAGTAGTTATGTGACAATTTCTGTGACAGCAGTTAAAGGTTAAGTTATATTTTAAAACTGGTTTTCACTCATTGTTATGATATGGAGAGTTATATCTTGATACATTTTGAAAAGCAGAAAATAAATGTCAATGCCTTTGCATGCCTTCATTCAAATAAAAACAATCTCACACGTGGCATTTCTTTCTTTTTCCTTCCTGACATTCCGTTTAGTTTCTGTTCTCTGGGGATTTTGTAGTTTATTACGTCCTAGCAATCCTGGCAAAAGAAACGTGCTGTATGTTTGCCAAAAGCAACACGTCACAATTTCAGGAACGTCACACGCCGACAGTGACGTAGTCACGTCAAAGGGTTCTTCTTAAAAATAGAATGTATTTAAAATCTAACTATGCTAGCATTTGTACTTGGCTCTTGTAAAAATATCTTTTAGTATCCGATTTTTTTAAGTAAATCTTTCCGTCACTTTTTGGGATCAAATATTTTTTTATGTAAACATCTATATTGACCTTCTTAAAAATTTTGCCAAACATTTTCGCCTATGAGAACCCAGAAATATAATTAAATTTGAATCTAAAGATATTTTATATATTATCGTTTACTCATACAAATTGTGAATATATATATATATATATGAAAGCAGAACCTGATCGTCAGTTAAGTATTGTATGCTGCAACTAACAGGTGGCATTATAGGAGTAAATATTACCAAAGAATGGATTGTTTATTGATGATGGTTGTGATTTGGATGCAATAATGAAAAATACTTTGAAGAATCATGATTATCATTTGGTATGTTATGTATTTGAATTCACATTCATTAAATTTGATTAGTATGTAGTACATGTAAGATATTGTCATACGTTTAATATGCATTAGGGATTTTACTAAAAATTTTACAACAGATTAAATAAAAAAAGGTATTTCTAATTTTTATATGAAATAAATAGAGCATTATCAAAAGTTAATGTGAAATAATCAAAATGTCATTCTTGTTTCTGATGTCTGCTGATGTAAAATAATTGAAGAGATAAAGCTTAACTATTAGTTTTCATTTTAAATTACATTAATATGATATTAAGCGTATGTACATTCATATAATGAAACAGTAAGATTTTCTTTTGTACCAACCATCTATTATTTTCAAGAAAAGAATTTTTTAAATGTGTATGTTATGCGTAAAAATAAGTTTAATAATAATAAAAATAAGCGTTTTAATAACGTATATTGAAAACATATACTTAAATAATCAAAATTAGTTTGCTCTAGAATTCACGTGCAGAAATATAAACATTTTCTAGAATAAATTTTAAACAAACACAGTTCTTGCAGCACACTTAAATTATCCATTTTTTAATCTTTTATACAGACGCTTTTAAAATGCGTATTTAAAACGCTTTAAAATTTATTTGTACACGTAATATATAATTCAAAACTAAAACCATTTAAAATCGCACAATCTGTAATTCTGAACTTGGATTATGATCGATTGCTTTATTACTAGGCTTTTGTTGAAATGCCTACAGAAAATTAGACTTTGAACAGATTAACTAGGACAAAATTAGATAAAATTCGTGTGAAATACATATATTATGGTCAAAGATTTTCGTTATAAATAATAAATAATCAAATATTAGTTACTTCTTTTCAAAGCTTTGCTGCTACATAAAATATAAATAAAACTATTCTGTTATTATTATTATTTTTTAATATTTATTTGAATCATAGTGCATACCTGTATACAAATTAATGACATTTCGAAATACAAATTTTAAAATGGCTTCCATTTATAAAAAGTAAATAAGATAAATTAATTTTTTATATCCTAATTTAATGTTAAAAAGCACTTAAATTTTCTGTCTTTAATTGTGAAATGTATAATGAACGATTACATTATATTAAAACCAATTTGTAATGAATATTGCGGATATTTTCCTGTACATTTTTAATTTTTTCCATACTGTTTTATGATATGAATGAAGTAACATCAGATAAAATATTCAAAACTTTTAAATTTTTTTCATCATTTTAGTTTGCGTATGATTGGAGAACAAAAACTAGCGATTACGAACTTTTAAAAAATAAAATTGTGCGATTTGGGGAAAAAAATCAGAATCTATCTCCCTCGACGCACAAAAAGATAGTCTCTCGAATCAGGGGTGGGGGAGAACGAGCTTTCAAAACTGATTAGCAACAAAAAATTTTCCGCTTCGATATTGATATGCAAAATCTCAAAGTTGATTAACAAGGGAAAAAAATTCTTGATCAGCATTTATGAAAGTAAAAATTCATTTTACCTCTTCTAACTTGATTAGTAATTTTTATGGGATAATTGTGGATCGACATTTTTTGTGTATGTGGAAAAGCGGTTCAGAGGAATTTTAGATAAATGAATAAATGAATACCGACAAAGAAAATCATACTAATATTTAATTTCACTAAACGTAAGATAAAGAAATTAAAGAAGGTATGTGTGTAGATACATAGTTTTATGTACTTTAAACATTTGTTAAGGGGGTATACCTTTGAACAGGTCGAAAAAGCAAAAAATAAAAAATAAATAAAAAATATCACTATGTTCCAAGCTTCAAAACTTGTGTGATAAGTCAAAAATAAAAATCAAACTTCATTTAAATATAAAGCTCATATTTAAATTTATATTTAAAAAAATATATGTACTTGTAAATTCATAAATAAATATTGAAATGATAAGCTTAAAAATATATGTGATAGTAAGAGAAAAAAATATATAACACGTCTTGCGCGCATGGTAAAATCTGAAAATAAGCATATAAAGAGGAAATTTTGATGAAAATAAATAGTTAATAGTGTTATCTTTATACTAAAACCAGAAAATTTGTAAAAAATATTGACTAAATAAAGAAATTCACTTAATAATTTAAAAAATTTTAAATTAATTTTTTTAAATATTTTCAAAGTACAATAAATAAATAAATAAATAAATAAAATAAAATAAAATAAAATAAAATAAAATAAATAAATAAATAAATAAAATAAATAAATAAATAAATAAATAAAATCTTACCTTTTTATGGTTTTAAGTTGTAGATAATACAGAAATGAACATGTGGTGAAAATTTCTCTTGATTGCCATGTATATATTTTTTTAGTAACACTGCCCGCAGTATCAAAATTCCTCGTTTTGCATAAGTGCGACGCGAAGTTTAATTATCATATGCAGTCTTAATAAAACTGCCATAATTAGTAAACTAATGAAAAAATTTTAATGTTCAGAAATGATTACAAAATCAAAATATGTATTTAAAAAAAAATTCGAAATTTTTGAAAGATTAAAGGTATCCTACCCCCTTAATATCAGTTCTTTCCTTATTTTTTTGTAAATTAAGGCTGATTTTGATTAGCTTTGTTTTCCTTTATTCCGCGCTTGGCAGAAAGAAATATTTATTTGTTAATCTGGTCTTTTACTAAAGTTAAGTTATTTAAACTGTTGTTTACAATTTCAAGGTGCTTACACTTATTAAGAATTTTTAAGAAATATGGCTCCAGCATGCATGATTAGAAATTTTTTATTTGATTCTTAAATCATAAAATTTGTAACCGACTTATTTAATCGCAGAACTTTTAATATTATTTTTCGATTAAATAAAGCAAACAATTCAATCCAAAAATTGTAGTAGTAATGTACACACCCTGCAATTTAATTTAAAATTAATAAAAATATAATATAATTAATTTTAATTACTTTTTAAATTTTTAAATTATTATTACTCATAACATAACTCCTTCAATAGCAAAGTATTTCAAATGCTAAAATATTGAAATGAATGAATGGCAAAATAACATAGGAAAAAAATGTGTTTGAAAATAAGTAAAACATACATTTTAAGAGCAAAATTTTATTCAACATTCTGTTGTAATTGTGACATTTGAGGATTAAAATTAAGTGATATAAAAATACGCTACCACTCTTCAAAGGGTCAAAAAGAGTATCTGATCGAGTAAAGCCAATCACAAGAAATAATCACACTCCACATAATTTTCAACATTGCCTAAATTTGTATGTTATTTTTGAATCTATAATATATATACATATAAATCCACATAGATAGAATAAACCTTTTTAGAATTGAGTACACTTAAAAAAACAAACAACAACAACAAAAAAACATGTAATCAAGATATCTTTGAAAGCAAAAATAGTTCTAACATTTATTAAAATACAAGATTATATATATTTATTCACTTATTTTCACTTGATTCATGAATTTAATGCACAGTCTGCATATAGTCAGATTAATTAAACTATGGATCAGGAAGAGCATCAGTTATGTTTTTCTATTTTTTGAGTATATTTTTATAAATCCATATTCTATATTCATATTTTGAGCATGGACCCAAGTAAATCTAATCGTAATGAATAACATTCTACGTAATTTACATTATTGCCTTAATTTGCATTTTATTTTGGAACAGAAATAATGTATATATATATATATAAATTCACATACATAGAATAAATCTTTTTAGAACTGAGAACGCCTGAAAAAAAATATAAATATATATATGTGTGTGTAATCAAAATATCTTTGAAAGCAAAAATATTTCCAGCATTTAATATTGTGTTATTTAGTTAAAATATATTATTTAATTAAAATATTGTTTTTAATATTTTTGCTACATTTTAATACTATGTGCATTTATTTCCTTACTTTCACTTGATTGGTGAATTTAATGCCTAATCTGCATAGATTTCAATTAATTAAACTATGCTTTTGGATCGGAAAGGGCAACGGTTATGATTTTCTGTTTTTTGAGTATATTCATATAAATCCCTTTCATATATTCATATTCATATTGTATTCATACATTGAGCATGGATCCATATCAAAACTAATTGAGACATCACACAGTAAGGACACGGGTGACATAAAATGCTTCAAAAGGAATAACAGAATAAGGAAGGCCAACATGCCTTTCAATCAATTTTCCTGAGCTTTTATGCCTAGATGACAGCAAATTTACCTTATAAATACAGATATTTCATACGATAAAATGTTTTTTCTATTTCTATAAAAACTAATTTTCTCATAAACTAGTGCACTTTACATAGGTTATAGAGATACTAAATGCGCATAACTGGAAATTTTTGTATAATTTTCTGTTAATAAAAATTGTGTGAAATAACGATCAGAAAAAAAAAAAAAATAAAAACTATTTCTACGAAAATCACAATTTTTTTGTCAAAAATTTCACATGTGTGCTCATTTAAGATATATAAATTCTGCAATTGTGTGGTGGGTACCAGATATAAATATTTACAATTATATGCGCAAAAATGCATAGAAATCATATGAAGGAGGTATTTGCGACGGTGATACTCAAATTCGACAATAGGAAAATTTTTGGAATAAAGCCAGCCAGCAACGTGTTAATGGCTGTATTTTAGATTTAAATAAACATACAGGGTAATTCTAAATTCATGGTACAAACTTTAAGGGTTGGTACAGGACACTGTAACAATCATTTAATGTATAGGAATGTATGGGCGCAAGTGACGCGTTGAGGTACAAACACCAGGGAGGGGGGGGGGAATTTGGCCCCTTTTTATTTCAAAATTTCTCATTCATGCCAGAAAACTCCTATAATATTCTTCTTTTTATTCAAGACATACATTTCATGATTACACAAAGAAAAAATTCTTCTTTGAAATTTTCCGGTATGAAATCGAAATGTTTGAATTAAAATAAAAAAAACTTCATTTCTATTTCTTTTCATGTATTTCCTGTGTTTGACAGATTTTCCAGTTTTTCGGGGAGTTTTAATTCAAAAATTTCAATTTCATACCAGAAATTTTCAAAGAAGAATTTTTTCTTTATGTAATCAGGAAATGTCCGTCTTAAATACAGAAAAGAATACTATAGTAATTTTCTGGTATGAATGAGAATTTTTGAAATAAAAAAGGGGCCAAATTGGCCCCCTGGCGTTTGTAACTCAACGCGTCACTAGCGCCCATACAATAAATGATTGTTACAGCGTCCTGTACCAACCCTTAAAGTTTGTACCATGAATTTAGAATCCCCCTGTATAGGTCTCAATGATGTCGTTATGCTTCGATGTAAAAAAAAATGGCGTTGGTGTCGTAGATGACAATAGAGAAGAATATTTTGCCATGAAAACCAACAACATTCATCTATATCGAAATGAAACGACAGTATTCAGTATAATCAGTTTCAATGAAACAGTTTTTTCACAAATTTTAATGTATAGTAGTTATAGTTAGTAGTTTCAACCTTTTTGAGCTAGCCATTTCTTGTTGGCTACCGCCATGTTTAATGCTTGTGTTTAAATAAAGTTAACAGCCACGCATTGATGCAGATTTATTGTGGTAAATGCATTTCATTTGTTACGATGACACTTCAGAATCATAATAAAAAATGTGATTGTTGTGGAAGTTTTTTTAAAATAAAACTTATGGTTACGGAAAATGAGCGCGATTGACTCAAACGTTTCTTGTATAATATCCTTAATTTTTTACATTCATTCACGCTTAAAACTGATGAAATTATTTTAATTATTCTCCATTAAAAGTGGTACATGTAATGTTTCAATAAAACTGACTATGGTAACTGTCGTTACATTTCGAGATCGAAAAAATTTGATTTCCAAGGCAAAAATATTCTTATCTATTGTTGTTTCCGAAACAAACACCTATTTTGATATCAAAGCAGCATTGAGAAGGATATCCTATATGTTTATTTAAATCCAAAATAAAGTAGTTAATACATTGCCGGCTGACTTTATTCCAAAAATTCTACGGTTGTCGAATTTGAGTAGCTCCGCCCAAAAATACCTTCAAATGACTTTTATGTATTTTTACACATATATTTGTGAATATTTATATGCGGTACCCAAACATGGCTGCCAACCTCTCACTAATCTTCCGTAATATTTTGATTGATTTTGATCCAGCTTAACCACGTTTCGAACAATAAAATTTGTTTGATGAATCTTTATTTCTTCAATTTACGGTTTCTAAGTAGAACTTATTTAATTTAATTTCTTAAAAAATTACTGGTTCTAAACCAGGGTCAAATTAACCTACATATTACGGAAGATTAGATGAGGTTTGGCACCTATAAACCCACCACATGATTTCGTCATTTGTGCATATCATATGGTCACACACGAGGAATTTTTGACAAAGAAGATGATTTTCGTATAAGATATGAATTTTATTTTTTTAAATTGTTATCGTTATTTCGCGCAGTTTTTTTTAACATAAAACTATACAGAAATTCTCCGTTATATGCCTTTATCACCTCTATAAGCTATGTTAAATGGCATGAAATCCCTTGATGCAGTTTTTGAGAAAATTGGTTTCAGTAAAAAACATTTTTATGACAAAAAATATCAGTATCTATAAGGAAATAATAGGGCAAATTTACTGCCACATAGGTATCCACATCAGGTGATTGAAAGGCATGTTGTCTATGATTATCCGGCTATACCCTTTTCGAATTTTCAATTGTGTGCTTAAAAAATAAAACATACTTTGGTAACTCCGAAAATAATTAATTTATATCACTTCACAAAGTGAAAATCCCTAAACCGAGCTTTTAAGCTTGGAAACAAACATTACTACGCTTACACAATTTTTTTTTTCACTTTTTCTCATAATCCATTTTAAACAATTTTAGGTACACTGTTTGTAAAATCTATTATAGATATTGGATTAAAACTTCACGCGCTTACCTATAGATAATATGCTATAATTAATATGTCTTTTCAAAAATATAAAACGTTATTGAGTGTATCTATATTATTATAGAAGTTTTTCTGTAATATACTAAAATTTTATAAGTTTTTCTCTAATTGTTTCAGTAATTATTTTATAAGTGCACATATTTTTATGAAAATATGCTTCTTCTTCTTCTTATTATTATTATTAAACGATATATTTTTAATATTTATGCATGATTTAAAGACGTTATGTATAAACTTTTTATAAAAAGTGTACTTAGTACATCTATATAGTCATAAACATTTAGACAGAGTTAAGTAAAAATTCATCAGTTATATTGAATAAAATTGTGTATATTAGAGTCATGTTTTTGTTACGCATAAACTAAAATATACATGTATTTTAAGGGAGAAGTTTTATTACTTGAATATATCTTTATAAATAAATTACAAGATTATAAACCTTATTCTAAATCTACTTCACCCATGATGTCGAGATGTCATCTGTGTTCTTAATAGAGAACGAAAAGAAAATAAGACTTGCAGAGATAAGAGTAGAAAAAAAATCGATATGAAAATAGTGTGCATGTTAATTTGCAGAGCTGTGTTAAATACGCAATTTTTAGTAAGAAGATTTGCAAAAAGAAGAGAATAGCATTGCTGCCAACTCTTACTATTTTTTTTTCTACAAAAATTTAATAATAAATTTTACTTTCTTAAATTGTCGTAATCTGCCGATTAAATAAAGCAAAAATTTCTAATAAATTTTTGTGGTATAAAAGAGCGTAAGATGTTGGCAGCTATGGAATAGTAAATGGTTTATAAACAACAAATATTATAATTTTCATGTATTTTTTGATAATTTAGAAGAAAGATTATTTTTTTAAACGTATGGAAAATTTAAACGTGATGTCTAATCGATATTTTAAACGCAACTCTTTTTGAATAATAGGGCTTGTCATGGGAATTTAGTTCACATTTTTACAATTCCAAAATCGACGAGAACCCTCTAGTTCTCTCGGTATTTAAAGTAAAAAGAATTGTCTTTTTTTTTTTTTTTTTTTTTTTTTTTTTTTTTTTTTTTTTTTTTTACTTTTCGTGTTTTTGTAGCTAAATGTATATGGAAGTCATAAAATAATTCTTACATGCATTGCTATAGAAGCTATAATGTATTATATTCAAGGCTGGAGTAGCGCAGTTGAAGTTTATTCCAACAGAGCGAAAAATGTCCAGACCAGGAATCGAACCTGGATACTTGGCATACGGTGCTAATGCTTTACCTGTTAAGCTATCCGGAGGATACCTGGCTGACATAATTCACTCTTTTGTTGGAATAAGCTTCAACTGTGCCACTCCAGCCTTGAATATGATTTAATCCAGTTAGAAAAAAATATTCGTTCTCTTCATTAAGAAGCTATAATGTTTTACAACTGCATGCACAAAAGTATTTTAATTAACTTATTAGCATTAATTGTATAAACTCCAGCATGCCTAAAATACTGATATTATTTTGGAAAAATAATATATATATGCATAGCTTTATCCTTAAAATAATAATAATAATAATAATAGTTTAAAAAATCCGTTACAATATCAATATTTACGTGTATTTTTTATATCGATTACTATTTTAAACAAGAACGGAAAAGCATGTGTCAAGCATATATTATGAAACACTTTTCAACACTTCCAGACTATTTTAACAAAACTTCACGGTTTAATAAGATGAAAGGTGATATCTAAGTAAACAAATTGTAAAACGCAATAACACATTTGAAAATCCAATTTCAGGAATTACCACTAGTAATCGGGAAACATTCGAATTCTTTTGTGTAGTCCTGTATGTGATCTATAGGTTTGTATATAAACTACATTTTATGCTAAAATTTAGTCAAGTTAAGAAACGCATAGCACAGCTAAAAATTCTTGAGCAATTTCCTCCAATAAATGGTAATGTACTTGAAATCTTTTGCGCTGCCCTGTATTATACAGAGAGATTCTAAATTCATCGTACTTACTTTAAGGGTTGGTACAGGACACTGTAACAATTATTTATTGTATAGGAATGTGTGGGTGCAAATGGCGCGTTGAGGTATACACCAGGGGTTCCAATTTTGCCCCTTCTTTTATTTCAAAATTTCTCATTCAAATCAGAAAATTCCTATACTATTTTCCCCTCTTTTTTAAGACATACATTTCATGATTACATAAAGAAAAAATTCTTCTTTGAAAATTTCCGGTATGAAATCGAAATTTTTGAATTAGAAAAAAAACTTCGTTTCTATTTCTTTTCATGCACTTCCTGTGTTTGACAGATTTGCCAGTTTCGCGTTTTTGTTTTAATTCAAAATGTTCGATTTCACACCGGAAATTTTCAAAGAAGAATTTTTTCTTTACGTAATCATGAGATGTCTGTCTTAAATAAAGAAAAGAATAGTATAGAAATTTTCTGGCAGGAATGAGAAATTTTTAAATTAAAAAAGGGGCAAATTGGCCCCCTGGTGCTTGTACCTCAACGCGTCACTTGCGCCCATACATTCCTATACAATAAACGATTGTTACAGTGTCCTGTACCATGAATTTAGAATCACCCTTGTAAATAGAATTTATACACACCAAGTAATAGATAAAATATTAGTTAAATTTAAAAACGCGTTCCAGAACTGGAAACGTACTTGCAACAATTATTGTTAATACATAGTCCTGAAACTGAATTATTTTCTGCGTCCCTGTAAATGAATGATGAAGGCTATAAACAACATATTCTATAGTAAGCTTTTTGTAGTGATACTCAGTAATATATATCAATTTCAATATGTATTGAATAGTGTAACCTCATTAAAATACATCGCAAACGATTTTTTCCATGGTCCGTAATGCGACGGAGTTCTTTTTGAGTGTCCTGAAAATGAACTATAAAAGCTATACACATAATTTTCAATACCGAACATGCCACGATAAACCTTACCTTAAAAACATAAATTAATTGCATGGCAATCCCAGTATATTTACGGGAGTGACAGCGCGGACTAACGGCAGGCGGAAAGACAAACCGAATTCATAAACACTTTTTAACTATGTTTGAAAATGTTAAAAATACACGCTTGATTTTTCTTAGTAAAGGTTTAGAAAAAAAAAGAGAGAGAAAAGAAGAAGTGAAGATAAAAGAAAAAATAAGAAAAAAATATATGATCTCCACCGTGTTCTAAAATATCGACAATTACCTGATAAAGATTTATTTAAAGAATTTTAATTTGTTGTAAATGTGAACTCATTCGCAAGTTATTTTAAAGCATTTGTATTAAATCATAATATTTATTTTCATGCATTACGCAACTAGACGTTCGATTTCTAATCGGAAATTTCTGTTTCTACAATCGTTTTATGTAATGCATTCGTAATTCATTCATCTCTTGTTTTCAATCTTTTGTTTTTAGCTTATTTTTGTTTCAAAAGAAAAAGGTTTCTGAGGGGATGCTTTTTTTTTTCAGTCCATCATCTGCAGAAAAAAGGCCATCAATACTTCCAAAATCCATAAATTTTGATGGAAAAATGCGTTACTTTTTCTCACAGGTCCATATATAGCTCCGCCTGTGACCATGAAATAACATTAGGCAAAAAGATTATCCGATATCGGGAGATGCAATCCTTTTTTCCTCTGCAATTTAGATATCTCTAAAAGTATTGCGGATTACTTTATGCAATAGAATGGGAAACTGATAGCATTGCTTTTTCTGTTTATTCAATATGCCTACCTGTCGGACATTTTTATTAGATTATGTTTTCCTTAGGTCTTGTTCAATGACTATATACTCAAAATTTATGTAAAATGCCTGCCAAGAATTCCGTGATCTATAGAAACTGTAAACATAAATAAATAAAATAAAAAATAAAAAGATTATCGACTGGTTAAAAGAACAAGCCACACACTGTAGCATAAATTTTAACTAAAGCAGATATCTTTTAATGCAAAACAGTAAAGCTAAATCATTAAACAATTAATAAATTGGCTCAAACAAATAGATTATGATAAATAATAAATGCAGCGCTCTCAACTGGTATGTTTTTGAATACGAGTAATTCTGAAGAATAATTTTCGTGGTAGGTTTTTACAACATTTGAAATAGAAAAAAATCTTCGGTGTGCACTGTAAAAAAAAAAAAAAAAAAAAAAAAATGTACAAAACGGAAAATGTACTTGCAGCAAAGTTTCCGTCTATTCTCTATTTTTTTCACAAAACTTCCACTTTAGTAACTCCCCGTTTTCGAGATGGCATTTTTCCGATATTTAAGACTGGACATTTCAGTTTTTTGAAATAAATGGGAGAAATAACACAATATTTAAAAAAACCTAAATAAAAACTATATGTACTGATGCATATTGACACGGAACAGGTGTTTCTATCGCATACTATCACACCCGTTTTTTTTATCGCCTTGCCTTTTTTCCGGATTCAAACATCAATACTCACTCTTAAAGGATCAATGCTCTGTCCGCTGCACTTACATGCCCCAGCCAATGACTTGGTTATATGCCAAAACATCGATTACGAATATTTAACTGGAATTTTTCCATTTTATCTCTATTTAAATGTAACATTTCCGTTTGTCGGCGTTGGAAGGAATATTTCCGCTTCTAACATTCAACGAATAAGGTTACACTGCAAATAGAAGCGTCTTAAATTTAGACACATATGTGACTGAAAAAGAATTTTAGACACTTAAGTGTCTTAATCTGAAAATTAAGACATTATAGATGTCTTAATTTAAGATGCATAAGTGTCTTACTATGACCATGGTGTAAACGAACTGAGAATAATGTCTAAAATATCCGCAAACGTCTTATTTTAAGACACTTCATTGCTTTAAACGTGTCTTAATTTAAGACGTTTTGATTTTTCCGACGCAATAACCACCAGGGGACACTAGCACTCCCAGTTGGGCATGCGTTTTAGATGTCTTCGTTCGAAGTGGTATACGTTGTAATTCAAACAAAGTTTGTTTTTATGTACGCGTGTATTTTAATTCGTTTTTTGCGAAATGTGAAGTACTGTGATTTTAATTCGTATTAACTTGGATTATTTATTTATTGAATACATTCATCTGACGTGAGTGCTTGACATCAAATGTCTCTTAGAAGCTGTCGTCGATATAAGGGCGGGATAGACACAGAACAGAAGTAGAAGACGGTTGAAGATTACACCCGGAAATTCTACAAAGCGTGTGCAATGGGCTTAGTGTTAACTCGTATTAATTTATATCAATAATATTGTGTTATTCATCTTCGTGCTGTCGAAGCTGGCAAAAAAAAGAAACTTTTGTCTGGCGGGTCATGTTTTCAGGATGAAACATCTCATTCTTTAAATATGGCTAGTCGGATGTATTATGGGATTACCTTTTAAACTGATGCAAGTCTTCCTCCTTCACTGTGGTTGTGATAGTTTTTAAACTTTCAAATCGAGGAATTTTTTTTTACCACTTGCAAACAGCGATTGAAGTAAGTGTTATAATTTCTTTATAGTACTAAAATTAGCGTCTTTTATGATTTTATTTATTGTACTAAACAAAATCTTGCATGAAATTTAATTAGTTTTGAATCTTTTTGCAAAACAAAACACTAATTCTAGAAGTATATATTTTTAAACTTATGACGTTGTCTTTTATTACAAATTATGTATTATTTATTCTCATCTTTTTTCTCAAATTTAAAGTAATAACATCACTAAAAAACAGACAAATTTTAAGTTAAGTTCCTTCTCTTGTTTTGTTTTGTTTTCAATATGGCAGTTCTTAGTTTCAATGGCTAATGCTTATCTCATATTAAACGATCACAAGGAAATAGAAAAAAAAACTTTGAAAGATCTCCTAAAGCTTTCTTACTTCCTAGCTAGGGATTACAATCCCGGATTGAGATCCCGGGATCCCGCTTTAATTTTAATCCCGAAAATCTCGGGATTTTTCGGGATTGCCTTTTTATTTATTTTTTTTTCTTCAATTGAACAATATTTAGCTGAAATTAAAAAATATATTTATAGACTTTCGCTTTTGGAAAAAAAATAAATTGATTTTTATGAAATTTATATATACTTGAAAAAGAATATTTCTCAAGTATTTATTAGATATATTTCTAAAGCTATTAAATCTTTTAATGTGAAAAACGTTTGACTTGGAAACATAGAAGTAAGCCAGTCAGGAAAAAGGAAATCATTTGTTTATTTCGTTTTTGCTTCGTGTGTAGAAAATATATTTCACTTCGAAGGTCATTTTTCAATTAGACTTTACTGATAAGTATCGCAAGTGTGTATCATAGTGATATCACATGCTAACTTCTTTTTTTGCGGCTTTATTTTGCTTTAAAGATGTGTTGTTTAGTAGCTCATAGGAATGATAACAATAAGCCCATGTGGCAATATAAATTTTTAAAAAATCTAATTTTTAAATGATAAGGATTTTCACTTTTTGCGGGGAGGGGGGGGGGATTTTGTATGAAATTTTCGTAAAGCTGATACCTTAAATCTTGCACTGATTATAATGAAAGTTTTGAACTTTTAGAGTAGGACAAAATTAAAAACACAAAATATAAATAAACAAAATACCGAAGTAATTTTTTTCTCAATATTAACCCTTTGCACTCGAGGGCTCCGGAGAGGAGCCATTTAAAATTTGTCTTCAAACTCGAGGTCTCCGCTACGGAGACAATGCAAATAATTTTGTGATACCATGGCTTTTCTAGACAGGTATCACAAAATTATTTGCATTGTCTCCAT
This sequence comes from Maratus speciosus, assembly GCA_963932465.1. NCBI lineage: Eukaryota > Metazoa > Arthropoda > Arachnida > Araneae > Salticidae > Maratus > Maratus speciosus. The sequence continues at coordinate 215,235,013 of OZ010796.1, read as the reverse complement.
AGCGGAGCGCCCGAGTTTGAAGACAAATTTTAAATGACTCCGCTCCGGAGCCCTCGAGTGCAAAGGGATAAAGTAGAATATTTATTTATTTATTCATAGTTAAATAGTTGTTGTGATTATCATCTGATATATATGTAAAATTGCCTATGTGGCAATATAAATGTTTAAAAAAATCTATTTTTAAATTATATGAAGTAGAGTAGGACAAGATTATAAGAAATATATATATTTATCCCTGTACTTTAAAAGCCCTCAATAGCCCTTGCCGTTGAAATTGCCCGATAATCGGAGATGTCTGCTTTTGTGGGGTAAAAATATACAAATATGTATGCTATGCGGATTAAAAAAAGTATTCGCTAAACAGGTGTTTCAGCTATTCGGGAATGCCCATTAACCTCCACAGCGGATACTCCCGAATACCGGACATCTCAATTTAAATAATAATAATGCAGGGTTGCATTTTTTGCAAAAGAACTTCTTGATTAAAGAATGGGCATACTGGGCCGTGCCCCGCCCCCCTACGATTTTAGTGCCCACAAATGTGATGTGCAATATTTGTAAAGCTTATATTTTAAATCTGTTTCGAAATTGTACCGATTATAATCAATATTTTGAACTTTTAAAGTAAAATAAGATTAAAAATAAAACAAATTTTGAAAATCTAATATTTAGATAAATATTTTTTGTTTTAATCTTGTTCTACTCCTGAAGTTCAAAATATTGATTATAATCAGTAAAATGTCGTAAAAGATTTAAATTATCAGCTTAACAAAAATTGCGTACCAAAATTGGGAGCACCAAAAAAATCAGGTTGTATGGGGGGGGGGGGGGGGCAGGACCCCAGCCAAATATTTTTCTAGGATTCAACGTGGTCAAACATGGCTACGTATGATGCTTACAAAAAAAAATGGATGCTATTAAGACGTTTGAAGTGTCTGAAATTCAGACACAAAAAGTGTCTGAAAAAATTCAGACATTTTAAAATATCTGAAAATTGAACACTCCGTTTCAGACACTTAAGTATCTGAATTTCAGACATTTTAATTCACAGTGTAAAAAGAAAATTTTCCATTTATTCTAGAGAAATTTACGATTGATACTCAAAATGAAAATTTTCCGTTAAAAGGCTGAAATTTCACATAAAATTGCCAGTATATATACGGAATTTTTCTACAGTGTAGGTTTCTACAAAATTAACGAGAAAATCTAAAATGAAGATGTTTATATTTAAAAAAAAAAAATGTTTAAAAAAAATGGACCGAAAGGTAGCCCTGTAATTGGATAACAAAAGGAAATTATAACTGCGAAGAAGAATACATAGACGAAAAAAATAAATTTATATTTTGGACAAACACTTGTTATCAAAATAGAGATTACTTACGTCAAGTTATTTGCTGTGAACTTTTTAAACACAGAAAAATCAGTGAAAACGGAACGGCTCTATGTAGCAATCCTGTTTAAAACGGTAAAAATTATGGTCCCGACGGACGCAATCATATTTGCTAAAGTAGAAAAAATTTCCGGTCTCTAGTGATTCAATTTTCACAGGTACAGAATGCGCGAAATAAATTGACAGTAACTTTGTATAACTATTTTTTACGTGAGTCTTATTAAATAAAATTACACATTGTTCTCGGGTTGTTTAACATTAATTTATTTTAGGTATAAGTGTTAAATGCTGATAGAAATAGTCATGTATAAGGAATATGAAATTAGAGCAGCTGTAATGTTTGGAATCCGTTAAGAGTAAATTGCTAAAGTAATTTCATATTTCCATACCATTCTTTTGAGTGCAATTTACAACATGAAAAAAGTGAATGGCTGATCATGATGTTGCCCATCTATAAGAAAATGTACCTAAATATATCCAGCTATCGTGCAATCCTTGAGCGACTTTTGCGCACTATTATTTTTCCGTCTGTTGTGGCGGTATCATGATCAGGATTTTACACCTTTTTACGTTATAAACTATAGGAAAAATGATGCTATTGAAGTCCCAGATTTCTTTTGCCGTTCACTATGTACGCAATTCAGACATTGCTCTAATTTCGTATTCCTTCGATAAACCATTTCAAAACATTTTGCGGACGTTTCGGAAAATTGCCAAGGAAATGTAAAAACAGTATGAGTGATGAGTATTTCGGCGATGCAATGAAGCATTAGTGGGACAGAGGTAACGCCATTAATTTCAAAAGGAGTGTTCCAGTGTTTGAATCCAGTCGATTCCATGTTAAACCGAGTATTCGGAAAGTCGAAGGGAGTCACTCCATATACTTTTATGTAATTTTAGCTGTACATTGCCAGTTGATAACTGTTCTATGTAATTAAGTTGTAAGTAATAAAATTATGATAATATACAAGGTGGCCATACTAACTAACAGTACTCGGTGTATGATGTAGCTTGATCTAATTGCAAGAACGGAGCCAAATTTTGTATGATGATGATGATTCCGTGAAAAAATAGTTTCAAAATTCACCACTACTGGGATATTTGACACAGTTTTTTTTTTTTTTTTCGAGGAATCCATCATCTCCCGTCTTGTTTGATTATCCCTGCAAAATTTGGCACCATTATTGCAATTAAACGGCGTTGCAGAGCTCGGTATGTGCTGTCAGTTTAATTATGTCCACCTTGTACTTTAAAGTTAACATGTATGTTGCAAGGGCTACTTTTATAGTCTTATTGACCCTAGTTCTTTTATTTAAGAATCGTAATCTCTCTGAGTTAAAAGAAAAGAAAATGAATTTTCAAAGACGATTATTGATTCTTCGTAAATGAAACCGATTAATCTTGCATGATAATGCATTAACAATATTAATAACATCCTTACTGCAGCCAATAATACTAATACTAATGATAGCGATACGTTTACTAATAAATATTGCTTTAAATAATATATTCTAAATAAGAATGTTTGCCTTACTATATTCATGTTTCCTTTGGGATCAGACCGAGCAACACTGCCATCAACACAAGAATGCGCCTTATTTGTTTGCAGGCTAAAACCTCCTGCTAAATGATAATTGTTTTTTAATAGAATGATGTTTTCTGTAGAAAAAAATGGGATGCTGATGTAGTCAGCATGGTCTCGTTTTTAAAAATCTGTTACGTTACAATTCTGTTTCCATTTAAGGGAAATCAGCGGGTGGCTGTAGAATATTCTCTTATAGAACAAAGACTTATGCCTGTTTACCTTTGGTTAATATATTCTTTATCCTCCCGAAAGTAATTTTTTCATTTGACTGTACACCCGTCGTGTATACTAATTGTGAAGTAAGGAAAGGGGAACCTTTTCTCAATCCAAGTAACACCCACTGTTTTGTAATATATGGAGTCTAACAAGACTCTTATGCAAATGTTAATGTTTCAGTAACTAAATTATGTCTCTTTTTTCGTTTATAGAAAATACTAGCACCATTGAAATTTAATGTATTTTTCAAATTACAATTGGTATTTTTAAGGAGCCTTTTAAATATTTAGTAGCCATAACGATATAAAAAAACAGTTGCATTTTTTTAAGGAGGCTTGGGTCTCTTAAAGTGTTGAAAGGGGGGAAAAATTAAATTTAAAGAAAAAATATTGAATTGTTTTTTACTACTTTTTAGCAATGGCCTAAAATCCCATATTAAGAAAAATGACTTTAATGCTCTCTCTCTAAAAATATTATATATTTAACAACTATTAAGAGTGCCATTCATTCTGATTTAAAGTGTTCAGAAATTATTATTCTTATACAAAAAAAAAAAAAAAAAAAGAATTTTTTTTAAAGGTTTAAGAGCTGCAAGCCCTTGTAATAGATAAATAAAACCAACAAGAAAAAATTTATATCAACCAATTTTTAGAGTAGAAAAACATGCAAATTTCAATATGATTAGTCAGTTTAGGTTTGTATTTTTGAAAATATTTTTTTAAGTAAAACCAAAATTTGATTTGGAAAACTGACAAAAAAGGCATTTAGATACGATTTTCTACTTTATTGTCTACGAAAATTACGACTGCATTCGAATCCAAAATCGTTACTTTCTAACACATTCTATTGTCATATGCGCATGACATTTCCAAGTGCTTTTATTCAGAAACTGTGCAATTAAGTAGAGTTTTTCTTTTTTCAATAAAGGGAAAGAAAATTTTAGAAAACACTGTCAAATTTCGAGTTTTTAACCGAATTTATGGATACGGCAGCCAGAACAAAGTAGCTGTGAGACATAAATCGGCTAAAATTCAAGATGTAAAAGACTGAATATTGTTTTTTTTTGCTTGTCTTCAAAATACGTTTGGGAGAACTTAAGATGCAAAGTGATCACATGAGGATTTAAGGGGCTTCTCCTAAGGTTATTTTTTAATCCCCGGAGATCTTTTGAACACTTAAAAAAATTTGGAAACCAACGCAATTTCCGTATGTCCAGATTTTGAAGATTTGGTGAATGATAGGGAAAGGTAAATAAATTTTTAATTGCATTGAACAGTTCGAAGCGAAGTACTTATGGTGAATTGCCCAATGGCGATATAAGTTAAATGAAATCACGATCTGGGAGATCTTAAGTGACCAGTATACGGGGGGGGGGGGGCAGACAGATATGAAGACTGGCGTGAAATAAATTAATGCTCTGCAAATGAAATTGAAAACTTAGTGCAGAATTTCGAGTGAAACTATACGTAAAAGGATTACTGAATGCGAAGCCAAGAAAATCCCGAAAATATGCGGTAAATCTTTTTTGTAATTACATCATAAACACGAATTGGGACTGAATAAGACTGAATTGGGCTTTCGGCATGAACTTCCCTTTAGAGTGTTCAGTAACCGTCAAGGTTCGGTCATGATTTGGGGAAATTTGTTAATAACGGAAAGACTGTTCTAGCACTTTTGTACAGCAAATCACATTACTTTGCATACCAGACAGCTATTGAAAGAAACTTACTACCTTTTCGTGAACTTTAGGTGGGCAAAATCGAGAATTAAAACAAGATAATCCGCCCATGTTCACATCCAAGCCAACGAAACAGTGGTTGATTGCTTAAAATATTACAATTCTTGATTGACCTGATCGAAATTTTGATTGTAATTCTATCGAAAATGCATGTGACATTTAACGAATAGTTTGTATGTAAATGAAAACAGGTATATTCTTCTGTGTAAGAACTTAATGCGGTAACAGATTAGGTGTGATTTAGTATTGAACAAAAACCCATTCGAAAGCTTTTGATATCAAGGCAAGACCATGTTTTCGATTGAATTGAAAATAATAGTGGCTTCGTCGATTACCAAAATTAATTGTTTTTAAGGAAAGCTCTAATTTTTATGTTTGTGCTTAAAATTTCGGCCAAATATTCCTGTCATTTTGAGTTGTGTTGCGGCAAAATTTCTACAGGGGTCCTTTACTCTATTTAATTTGTATTTTATGTAAAATAATAAATCAAATTACTTCAATTTTAAAGATATTGAGTTAACTCTAATTGTGTGCAGTGTCTAAATTTATGTAGAATCCTATGGTATGTTTTTCCAGTAAATTAAAACAATCTATCTTTTTTTTCTAAAATGACTTTTTTCGCGATTTCCCAAGATTTGATTTTATGGATAAAGCACGTTTTGAAACTCACATAATAGCATGTGTATATATCATATATACAGTGTGTCCACGTATAACCTGACCGACCTTTATTTTCGCAACCATTGGTCATAGATGTCTACTTCCAATTACAAAAAGGGTCAAAATTAGGTGCAGAGTTAATATAAAAAAAGTTTGAAGCGAAAAAACAATTTAGGAAAGAATTACAGAATCTAAATTTTTATACGGTCCCCCGGTCCTATAAGTTACATTTAGTAAAATTTTCCTGTTACACTGACAAGTAAGGCAAAAAAAGTTCCGTTATTCTACGATTAAAATTGGCCGAGTAATAGTTGTTTAAAGTTGGAGCATATTTTTTGCTGCAAATTAGGGGTTATTCACAAATTTAATAGAAATATAATTTCGTCAGATATATTAAAGAAATGGTTGAGAGTAAAATTAGCATTGCAGTATAAAATTGAAATCTTTAATCATTCTGACATATTACTGTAAAATATACAATTTGTACTGAACATATAAGAGGATAAAAATAACAGAATTTTTGTTAAATAAAAAGATGAAAAAAAACAGCCTCAATTCTTTACAAAAATTATACATATTTTAAAATGCACCGTCTTTCAAATTTTGGGTTGTGCCATGCTTTTTAGCTTTTAAAAATTGATTCACATGTATTTTTTAACGCTGAATCCGAAAATGACCTTCATTTTAAACCATCATGTCAGAATTTTTCTCAAATCGCAAATTTCAAAGTTAAAAAGCTCAAAGGTAAAATTTATCCCCCTCCCCTCCCAACCTCATCGGACCCCCGAACTGTTTAGCTGTAAGAAACCCAGTATAAGCCAAAAACTCATTAAATTAAGATTAAAATAAATATAAAATTAAAAATAATAGATTAAAATTAAGCTAAAAAAATGTCTTACATCTATTTTATAGTATCAGATTTTTCTCTATTTTTTAACCTTGAAATTTACGATTTACGAAAAATCCTGACATGATGGTTAAAGTGAAGGTAATTTTTTTATTTAGCGTTAAAAAATACATAAAACGTAATTATAAAAGTTAAAAAACACAACCAACGCAAGTTTATGTTATCTAATCTAAAACCATTTCTTAAACTTGTTGAAGGTAATCTATCGGAATTGTTTTGTGTTATCCTCTAATATAAGTATGTATAAGATGGTAAGTGTCGAAAATCATAATAATATTACAATGTAATCGCATTTAAGTCAGTATGTAAAATTTTAACTTCGATCGGACATTTGAAAGTCAGTTAAAGTTCGAGTACAAATTTTAAACTGGAAAGACGATCGCTGCAATTTAAATAAAACCTTATAAAAATAACATAATTTTTGTTATAAGAAATCATAGCCTCAAATCCTTACAAAATGCAGCGTATGTTAAAATGGTTGGGGTAAAAGTACGCAGTGGTGGGGAAAAGATACGTAGTGCGTATTTTTGCCCCATTATTGCGGGTTTTTGCTCGATTTTCAATAAAACGAATGAGTTATGCAAAAGCATTAGTAAATTTCACTAGTATTTATAGTTTAACTGAAAATTGTAAATAAAACCATGAAAAACAAAAAAACGTAAAGAAACAGCGGTCTGTGAGATCTCAAATAGCAGTTACGTCCTATCTACTGTGACAAAAATTGTTGCATAAATACTGTGAGAGGTCTCAAAGACCCCTTGAACGTAGAATGAATAAAAGGGTTGACTGATTCATAAGATACTGTTTTTCCGCTAAACTTTATGTAAAGGCCTATTGTAATAAAAATTCTCCTCATTTAGAAATCTTTTTCAATACTACTAAGTTTCCAAACTAATCAAAATTAAACTAACATCAATAGTTAAATGGAAACTTACATGTTAAGCTATGAAAACTGAATATAGCAGCTGTCTGTGAGGCTGTTAACAGGAGTTAAGGGTTAAGACTTAAAACAAAATCGTTTTTTGAAACAAGAATATTGATTTTTACAAGCAGGTAGGTATATACATACGTTCTATATTTTAAAAACTTAACTAGAAAAGGAAAAGGTAGTTAACTAGCTTATATTAGTTAAGTAGCTAGTATATTTTATACAATACAAAAAATAAAACTTTCCACAACGTAACTGTGGAAAGCTTTGCATCTAGCTAAAACGATACGGCAAAGCCCCTCATCTTACACTTGTGCGTATCTTTGCCCCAAGACGAATGCCTACTTTTACCCCATTCTGCAGTATTTCGTTTAACCGGCTACCTTCAAGTTTAAACAAACGCGATCGAGGAAAGACGGCATTTAGAAGCTATAGATCATCCGTTCTCCACAGAATATTTGGATTTGTAAAAAATCGAGGTATTGTCAGTTAAACAATAAAGTGAAAATTTTAAAAATATTACATCAAAATTCGAAAATTGAAACTTATCCCATTTTTTTCGCACGAAGTGCAACTTTTACGACAAGGTTTGAACACATTAGTACTACACTTGAGACCAAACTACCACCTAGCGGTCATGATTGTAGAAATGTTTCTTATTAAATCAGCCATTGCGTATCTTTGCCCCGTGCGTATTTTTACCACCACCCACTCTATTACTGGGAAAATATTTTTAGCTAAAAGTAATTAGTACCACTGATCTAGGTCAAACAGGAGTAAGATTAATACATATAAAAACATTTTGCGTACATTGTAAGAAAAAATGACAAATATTACAGCGAAATTTGCTGTAAATTTATGCACCCAAATTTGCAGAATTTTTTACTGTAAATTAACAGAAAAGTTTATTTTAACCCTTTCGGGAAGGGTAATGCATATATGCATCGTCAAAAAGTTCATCTGGAATTTGTTTTTGGCACCATTAATACATAAATGTAATATTTGACTTTTTTCAATTAGAGTAATTTTGGTATTTTACAAGTAAAGGGAACTGTTTAAAAACAGCGGTTCCACCCAAATAAAATTTGTGCAAGGGATGCCGTCTCGAAAGGGTTAAATACGTTTATTGTTCGAATTTACAGTCAAAAAACGTGCAAACATGCTGATTTTTCTGTAAAAATTAGTGTGTTGAAGCTAAATTTTACACCACAAAATTTTACACCACAAACTGGTAATTAGGGTGCATGAAATTGTCTATAAATAGTGAACTATTTAAATAATATTGATTTTAAGGAATAAGTAGTATTTCTTGCAAAAATAGTTTTAATCTCAATTTAGTGCAACATCACTAGAACTTGTCTACATTATGTAAACAGGAAAAGATCGACACTGATCTCGTAAATATCGCTAAGGCTGTAACTTGCGATCATCAGATATTCGATTGTCTATCTGTAAGTCGACTCCTAATTTTTTTTTTTTTTTTTTTTTTTTTTTTATCGTCTTTGGTGGTTTAAAAAATCAACTTATGCACTGAAAATAAACATGAAAAATGTAGATTTGTTAAGTCATAACATTCACAATAAGGATTCTCTATTAAGTACAATGCACAATGCTAACATAAACGATATCATAAAGTTACTTATAAAACACTGTAACGTGTGCAGCTTCATTTTTCGGTAAAATCTCTTTAGAAAGAGAAAGTGCTACAAACATTCGAAAAAAGCTTTCGCTAAACCTAAGTTGATTAGTTGGTTGGATCTAGGAAGGAAGATATCTTTATCTAAAAAATATTGCAAGATAGTAAAGCCAGATTTATTTGACGACACAAAAATTATGTTTAAAAAAGTATTTTTTAACAGAAGGTCAATTATGTTGTTTCAGATCTACCACACATTCTTCACAAAATTCTAGACTAAAATAAATCTAAATTCGAGGATAAAATAAGCTTTAACAAATGCTCAGTAAATTCTAGACAAAAAAGAAATACATTACCATTTCACACTAGTCTGATTGTTCTTCCCATAAATTTGCTCATCTTTTCTACTTAAATTACGTTACTGTGGCCTACATAGCGCAGTTTCTATAAATTTTCCCTTTAGTTTGATTCTGCGTTTCTTTCGTTTTAGCTAAAGTGATCTGGGTGGACACCGCCAAGATTACAAAATAAACGGAAAAATCAGACAAACCTTGTTTAACTTAACAAAGGAAATAAAGCAATTTCTCTGCAATTAGGTACCTAAAAGTTTTAGTTCAAATTAGCTCTTCAATGATGTTTCTTAAACTCATTATTTCTTGGAATGTTTTGACGCCGCCCAAAAAGTAATTTTTTTAAACCAACACTGGTTGGATAGATCATTTAAAATCCGATTTCTCCGTTTTGTGTCCTGTCTGATCTCAAAGACATATTAGTTATTAGTTTTATCCATTAGAATAAACGCAGGTCTTAACTTATTTCAATATATTCATAATTTAATAATTGGAGCATTACTTTTATATCTGTACCTTGCTATGAAAGGGTAACATATTAACAATTTTGATTTGTGTCCACAAATATCATTAGAAAAAAAGGGCCAATTTAATATATTATGTAATAATCATCATTCTTTATTAACCTCCGTTCATTAATAATCACTTTTTTACTATGGTTTAAATGTAAGCTTCATCAGAAATGTGGTTGGGTTTTAATTGGCTGGATTCTTATTAGGATTTGATATATATTAAATTACAAAAAGCTTTTTTATATACTAGTAGACTTCTCCAGTAATTACCCAGGATAACTTAGCAGGTTCAGAATTTATCATCTTGAAACATTTTATCTGCATGCCTTTGATACATGGTTGATTTTTGTTTTGGTTCCTTTTATTTATTCCTTTACAACGTATATATATATGCATAATAACTGTTAGCATTTTATAAATCAGAACAGCTAGAGTTACATAAAATTGTTATTGTAGATTTAGATACCTATTTTATTTAAATTATCTGTATCTTGTTTAAAAATGGTTTATTTAAATTGCATTTCTATAAAGGGGAAATTCAGAGTTCTGTTTAAGTAAACGTTCATTAGTCTGAATAACTAATGATGAAACAAATATATTTATTTTTCGATGCTATTAGTAAAAAGAATTTCTGATTCCAAATGCATTGACCTGAAATTAGAGTTTAACATCTTCAATGTACTTGACCTGCTGAGATCGTTCTCAGCATGACCTCCACTCATTAGCGAAAGATGGCAATAAAGATTAGAGGAGATGGGAGCGAAACAGAGAAAACGAATTGTTTTTCTTTGCAGTCAAGCCAAATACTGGAAAAAGAAGCTTAATGTGGAAGGATTAGTGATACTTATTCTTAAGAATGCGGATAAACGTAAACGAAGTCTATCATGCATTTGTTTTTATTTGTATTTTGGAACTAACCAAATATCTCTTGGATGATAGGAAAAATCTATTTATGTTTCAAAATTTTTCCGATCGTTTTCCTTTATTAATCAAATTTCTAGTGTTGATGACTGTATATACTAAAACATTTTGAGTCTTATTTAAATGAATACTGAATTGTTTGTGCTATGAATAAAGCAAAAAACTAATAATAAAAATATAAAGTGTTTCAGAGTTAAATTGCAGTTGCTGAATTGTATGGTACATTTAAAGACGTGTTTAATTTTTTTTGTTTTAATTTTCAATCATATTTTTCTTAAAAATGCAAATAAAAGTAAATGAAGTCTATCGTATATATGTTTTTATTTGTACTCTGGAAAGAACCAAATATCTCGTATATGATAGTGAAAATCTATTTATGTTTCAAGAAATTCCAGATCGTTTTTCTTTATTAAAAAAAATTCTAATGTTGATGACTATATATTCTATAAAATATATTCTAGATGAAAATCTTGAGTCATATTTAAAATAAAAGTGAACTGGTTGTGCTATGAATAAAGCTAAAAACTAATAATATCAGTTAAAATATAAAATGTTTTACACTTGAAATGATACGTCTATATTGGAATTTAATTACACTTGCTGAGTTGTATGGTACATTTAAAGACGTGTTTAATTTTTTCTTCAATTTTCAATAATAGTTTTCTTTAATTTTCAATAATATTTTTCTTAAAAATGCGAATAAAAGTAAACGAAGTCTATCGTGCATTCGTTTTTATTTGTACTTTGGAAATAACCAAATATCTCGTGGGTGATAAGGAAAATCTATTTATGTTTAAAAAAATTCGGTTCGTTTTTCTTTAGTAATATGCAAATATATCGAAATTTTTAATGTTGATAACTGTATATTCTAAATAAAAATCTTGAATAAAAAAAAATAAAAATAAGAGTGAACTGATTGCGCTAATAAAGCAAAAAAGTAAAAATATCAGTTAAAGCATAAATTATTTTACAGTTGAAATGGTATTTCTGTATCACACTTAAATTGTTGTTACTAAATTTTACGGTACATTTAAAAATAAGTATAATTTTTTTTTTTTAATTTTCAATGATATTTTTCATTAAAATGCGGAAGAACACAAACGAAATTTATCGTGCATTTGTTTTTATTCGTAAACTAGAAAGAATCAAATATCTCGTACATGAGAAACACAAGAAAATGCTTTTGATTTAAAAAAAAAATAAAAGTACCAAGTTTTTCTTAATGAATTGAGGACTAAAAAGGGAAAACATTGAAAGTACCAAAAAATCGAAAATCTTTCCTTTATGAAAAAATGTCGTAAATGCCAAGCTTAACAGACAGGAGAACCATTGAAGTGCCAACCCTAGTAGAAATAATTTAAACAAGTGGATAAGTGTGATCACAGATCGCACACAGGATTTCGTTTAATATACCTTTCAAAACACTTTAATAATTTTGCAAAATATGTTAGTTCCACACTTCGCAACCAGGGGGCGCACTCTATTCTAAACAAACCTCTATCCGTAGGAAACTCCGTTTTACAAACTATCCGTAGATATATTAGACGAGGGGATCAGGCCCATAGCACCCGAGGTAGGTAGGCGCCCCTGGCGGTAAAAAGGTGGAGCTGAAAGATGTAAGGCTGTGTGCATAATATGAAAGAGTGGTCAAAGGGGTGTCGGCAAAAGTTAAAAAAGTACCCACCGGGTGCAATGGGGGGAGGTTAGAAAAATTGCTTAAAATACACAAGTTAGAGCCCAGAGGGGTAAATAATATAAGACGTTTTGAAAATTTTATAATTTTTCGTGTGATCGCAAGTGTTCTGCTATAAGTGTGAGGGGCTCAGTTAGAAAAAAAAAAGCTTAAAATGCACAAGTTACAGCCCAGAAGGGTAAATATAAGACTTTTTCAAAATTTTATGATTTGTCGTTTGATGTCAGGTATCCAGCTACAAGTATGCAAAATTTCAAGTCTTAGCTTAAAATACACAATTTAGAGCCCAGAAGGGTAAATATAAGACATTTTCAAAATTTTATGATTTGTCGTTTGATGTGAGGTGTTCAGCTACAAGTATGCAAATTTCAAGTCTTCAACTTAATTAGGGACTCTATTAGAACAAAAAGATTAAAATACACAAGTTAGAGCCCAGAGAGGTAAATAGAAGACTTTTTCAAAGTTTTATGATTTGTCGTTTGATGTGAGGTGTTCAGCTATAAGTATGCAAAATTTCAAGTCTCCAATATATATAGTTTCTGAGAACGGGCTCTGTGACGGACAGACAGACAGAGAAGCGAGACGAACAGGGTTTCGTCAGATGAACGAAACCCTAAAAAGAGTAGAAAAATGTCGCTGGCTGAATGTGCCACACGAAGTGAAGTGGAGGACGCTGAAAGCGATGATAAGATGCGCGGCCACTTGTGGCCATTACATAACATGATTATGGTGTTATGGTTTACATCAATGGGATATTTTTATGCAAGAGGGAAAATATTAAATAAATAAATAAAAGAAATGTTTACAAATTATAATATTAGGTATTTAAACAATAAACGAAAGGAAGCTAGGTACCTGAACTTTAAAGTGTTGAACTAAGGACCCAAAAGGAGTGAAGTGGAAAACGTTGTAAGTGCCAGAAGCTGGAGTTTTCCTTTCTTTCGCTCTCTTCAAAAATTCCCTCATTTGGACTTTCAGTGTTTTCCATTTTTTACCCTCAATTGTTAGTCGTTGCGACGTGATAGACTTCGCTACATGTAAGACAATAATCAGAATTAAAATAAGAATTAACCGGTGTTGTGTAATAAGTATAGTAAAATTTAGCAATATTAGTTTAAATATTATATATTTTAGGATGTAAAAGGATATTTCTTTATCATGTTTAAACGATTATGTTTAAAGTTTGTCCTACATTTAGAAATACGTGTAAAATTCTTTTGAATTTCTACCCGTATAAAACACTATTTTTCCGCATATCTATATTAAAAAGAAAAAATCCCTGTCGGCCCGGCTTACAGGCGAAGGTAGATTTCGAAGTTATGATTTAGTTTTTGTTGGTGAAATTAGTATACATAATAATAGATAAACCCACTTTAACAACTTTATCTGGCTGCTTTTGACGAGTCTTTATTTCATTTTTATATAAGAGTTGGTTTTATCAGAATCATATTAAGGCGGTATTAAAAAAAAAAAAAAAAAAAAAAAAAAAAAAAAAAAAAAAAAAATACATTTCCATGCTCAACAACTCGAAGTTTTCTGGCACATTTTGAAATTCATTTTTAATAGAAAAAATATGAAACTTGCTGACGTGATTTTTTAAAAAGATTTATAAGCGAATTGTGTTTTTATTTTTCGATCAATTAATTAAAACTTGATTAATAAACAATTATTTTCTCAGTAGGGCAATATTTTTCGTTTCTAACACAATCGCTTCGGGAAATTCTGTTCAAAATGCCCACTTTGACATCATTTTTTGAAATATATTCTGCCTCTATCAAAAAATCGATCATTATGGTACATTATATAGTTTCTGAATAAGAGAATCTACCAACTGGATGCGTTTGAGAGCAAAAATCAATTTAAAAAGGAGTTAGAAAATAAGCAGTTTGGATTTGAATACACCGTTAATAAGATGATTTTTTTCTTCAACCGCTATGTATGTTTAATTTGTTTTTTCTGTAAGAATTGGTCCTATCAAAAACTTGTCTGTATAAATGTTGAATACATTATTAAGAAAATATATGATAAATTCATGGGGATTTTATATCTTGTGAATTAACGGAGTTATGGAAATTTTTCTTCTTCAACCACCTTTTTTGTTTTCGTTTTTAATTTTTTTTTGCGGCACGAATTGGTCCAATCAAAAACTTGTGAATATAAAAGTTGTAGATAATATTAAGGAGATGTATAATAAAATTAATTGGATTTGATATCTTGAGAATTGACGAAGTTAGGATTTTTTTTTCTCCCAAAAACCCTATTTTTTGAGCCCTTTGAGCCCAAACAAAGTAAACACAAACGAGCAGTAGGCACTGCAGATAGGATGACGATCGAGGCAATGATGTCAGGTTTATTCCCCTCTCCCTCTGCAGCGATTCGTCTACCTTGCATTTCGGCCCAAAATCATCCCTACAGCGGTAAATCTTAGCTTTTCGGCCATTTTAATTTTAATTTTTCCTCATAATTGCCCTCTTCTACAGCTAAGAAGTTTACCACCTTTTAGGCATCAAAAATAATCCAGCCCTTTTCCAACTGGCATGGCAAGTACGTGGTGTGCGGCAACAACCATAGTTTTGCAAAGTGCAATAAACAACCTAGACTCATCAACTTGGCTTAGTATAGTCGGCCCGGGTGCTTGCTGGTGTGGTCACCGCGGTGTGGTCCACCGCCTGCGGCGATCTGGCGTATGCACTCACAATGCATCGCCCTGCTTTCCAGGCAATTACAAACCCGTTCAGCTGGGTTAACCCCGGTACGTAGGGGCCTGGTCAGTAGTCTCCGAGCCCCTTGAGTCCATTTTTAATTTTATCAAAAATCTGTGATGCATAAATTTTTGGCCCTATTTTTAGAAATAATAAAAACTTTAAACTGATTTGATATGAACAAAAATTAAGAAGTTATGGGGTGTTTTTCGGTTTTCACAAAACCCTTCCCTATTTCCATCCCCTTGGTCCAATTTTGCCCATTAACGAACTTGACCGAGATTTTATGCCCCTTGATTTTATGTATCAGTTTGGAAGAGATTTGTGCAGAATTGTGGAAGTTATCGTGTCCAGAAGAAAGTGATATATATATATGTATATATATATATGTATGTATATATATATATGTATATGTATATATATATATGTATATGTATATATATATATGTATATGTATATATATATATAGATAGATAGATAGATAGATAGTTAGATAGACAGATAAAGTTTTTTACTGAGGGTGGTTTTGCGTTCTAGGGGTCATGATCGGTGTAGATCTGCAAAAAAATTTCAGGAATTCCAACATAGGAACGACCTCAATAGGTAGTATTTCATACGAAATCTACCTAAAAATGTTCTGTCAAATGAAATTCGTTTGAAAACTGTAACTCAATTTACCGATTTTTTGTGGTTTTACTATAATTTTCAAGCATGAATGTTTTAAACCCATCTCTATTGCATCGGTGCTAATGAAAAAAAAAACAGGTTGTCGCACTACCTTTCGCGGTAGACCACTAGAGTGACGTGATTCACTTGTTATTATTATCGAGTACTATTCGAGCATCATGCGAGTAATGCGGTCTGAGAAAATATACATGTGTAACGCGCCGCCGCAGCCTGTCTTTTTCGTTAGCCTAGATTGCATGCAGCTCGCTCACGAAAGTTTAAAACGCTTGCACTTACAATAATAAATATAGCCCAGCATTTCTTTCCGGCTAATAAGGATGGAATATTATTAATATTACACCGGATTATCCACCAAAATTATCGTTCTGGTTTTTTCTACCGTCCAAACAAATATATCTATTTCCTTGTTGGCATTTATTAGTATAAAAATTAACTTTTTTTAGATTTCTCGTTATATACAGGGCGGTTATAAATAAACTTCCCCCAATAAACAGCATCCTACAGCGCAAACGGGTGAACGGAAGGCAATGAAATTTAGTATATAGACTATACACGAGATGCGCTCACGGAATTTTGAAAAAAAAATTAGTTCCAAAATGTCCACCAGGTGGCGCTTTTCCGGAAAAAACGTAAAATTTAACACAATAAGCGGCCAAAACAGCCGGTTTTACATCTTATTACTCACAATTCTTGTTCTGGATTGTTAATATTGTTTTTGTATTCCGTTTTGGTCGTTTATTGTGTTAAATTTAATGTTTTTCCGGAAAAAGTGCCCTCTGATGGACATTTTGGAACTAATTTTTTTTTTTTTTTTGAAAGTTAGTTCGAAAGATTTCCGTTAGCGCATCTCGTGCATAGTCTATATACCAAATTTCACTGCATTCCGCTCACCCGTTTGCGCTGTAGGATGCTGTTTAAAGGGGAAGTTTAATTATAACCACCCTGTACATTGAATAAGAACTAAATTGGGATTTTCTATTCAACAATGATAGAAAGAATTGTATCAATCGAATCTTTTGAAAAGAAACAAGAAGAATATTAAATATTTCCGAAGTTTGATTCAGGTGTTTCAACTGTGACATGTTTGATACAGATTAGCATTTAAAATTTTTAGTTTCAATAACCAGTGTTTTACTGCACTTTCTTTCTTTAAATGGAACCTAGTAACGAATCCTGAACGACTTTGAAAGAAATAAGTCTCGGAAATTTTTAACTTACCTTAGAAAATTCGGATCAGCATGTGACATGTTTTTTTAAATAGGATAGATTAACATTCTCTGATTATGCCCACTTACAAACCTTGCCATTATATTAACAATGTCCTTGAAATTTAATCTGACAGAATTTTTTTAGGATAACAGTAAAATAACAATAACAAATTATTATTTGCAGTATCTATTTTGATTTGATATTCACACTTCATGAAAACTTAAAAAATAGAAGAAACCATAACCCTGCTAAAGGTAATAGCTTTTCTTTCAATACTTGTCAACAAAATAACAAGTTTCTATATTTTTATTTACAAATTTTCAAACAAAGAGAGATAGTGAACATCGAAACATTTTGACCACAAAATTACCCAAGAAAAAAAAAGGAAATACCCATTGTATTGGGAATTATGCCATCTTTCAGTTAATGAAAAAGAAAAAAAAAAAAAATAGGTAGCCATCTTTATATAGATATTGTATCAGACTCTGAAATTTTCAATACGAACACCTAATTTTCACATCTTTTTTCAATTTTTTGGCAATTTTTGCCTAAGCAAGATATCATTCGTTGTAATAGGGTGACCCAGCCAGTAGTTGATCAAATAATGTCAGTGCTACGGGGTTTTTATTATATTTCCTTCCTTTTAAGTTTTAGAAGTAAACTAACATGATTTATACAACCCTTACTGAATGTCCTATAATGGGCAAAAATGAAATCTGCTGAAATTAAATGGCAGCAAAATTATAAGTAAATAGTTTCTTTAATTGCCATTTTCGGAGAAGTTGATCAATCGGAAGAAATCAGTCAAAAATTCAAAAATAAATCTTAAAAATATCATGCTTGGTCTGTGATTAACAGTAATTGATATAAAATTATTAGTTGAAATAAGCAAGATGGAAGTTTTAAATTGCCGTAATTGTCTCCAACTCATCAAAAACTAAATTTTTACATTTTCTAATTAAAAAAATTTCATAAAAGGGCTTTTCTTACAGCAGGCAGCTGAGAACAATATGACAACAGGGGCTCCAGCATTCAAACAAAAATATTATATCTAATGCCACATGTGAAACTCATTTCCACTTGATATGGCGCAATATTTCAAAAAAATTGATCAGTAGTCCAGTCAATCTGGGATTCTGCCTGGAAAGTTTTGGAGAAGTATTTTTCTCTTTCTTCCTTTATATTTTTAGGGGTGCTGAACACGATTTTAAACTTTGCCACGTCGTATCTGGTCTGCTTAAAAAGTTATAAGCGAAAAACCATGAAAAAAATTGGGGTTTTTTCGGTTTTTCCATCGTAGTCGCTAAAGGGTTATTTTTTTTTTGAAAAACTGCTGCACAAAATTAAACTAGAAAAAATGTCCTACATTTTTCATATACCATGTTTTTTTATAAGATGAATACTTTTGGCAATACGAGCAAAAAGAATTTTAGCGATATATTCAAATTCCATCATCGGAGGTCGAAAACGCAATACAATCACAATGCATCCACTTCAATCACCAATTTGAAGCTTTTTAGTAAATTGTAGTTGCATTTAGAATACGTTAACATTTGCTTACCAAGTTTTAAGCCTTTTATATATTTATTAACAAAATAAATTGAAATAGGGAAATTCAGAAAAATATAAAGCACAAATACTCCGAACTGAGGAGAGCACCAATTTTTATTTTCCTACCAATCTGATTATGACTATTACATGGTTATAATTGTACAATTATAACTATTATAAGTTTAATATAATAACACAAGTGGAAGATTGTAAACAGAAAAAAAAGAGAAATGCAGAGTTGTTCTCCCATTAATGTCATTTTGGTAGCTTTAAAAGGCCTGGTTGATGTTCTTCGAAAGGAGGCTCATCCTTATCTTGATTACTCAATTTGGGTCTTCACTTGGCTTAAAATATCCTAATTTTGAATAGAATTTGAATAGAATTGGCTTGTCAACCTCTATTTCCAAGTCATTTTCGGCGATGAATTTGCTGAAATTGCCACAATGGTTCACACTCAGTTCAAACAAAACAGCGAACAAAACAAACCTACATCCTTATAGCCACTTTTTCCACTGCAGTTTGTTTTGAATTTGCAGGAATGTTTTCGCAGAACAGCTTCTGGTGCGTGACTTTGACAGTTGTTATTTGTGTTCTCTTGTGCTTCTCCTGGTCTCATTCCAGCCCCATTCCTTAGCATTTTTACAGTTGCCTAGCCATAGCTGTACTGGTTGTAAACTCTTAAACATGTGTATCAAGTTTCATCTTCTGTTGTACGAAGCGACGCTATATCTGCAGCAGTCTTAAAAGAATTCTTAGTCTTACTGCAGTAATAATGCTGTAAGCTAGTGCAGTACTCCTGTTCTAGCATTTTTTAGGGTCTTCTTTTCTTTTTCATAAAAATAGTGTTTCTATGAAAATCTTTATGGTTTCTGTAATGAGAGACTCATTCTCTTTCAAAACTCGTCTGGAGGAGGATATTGAGTACATTTGTAAACTTTAGACCGAATATCTTCAGCCACTATCCTCACCGTAATCTGAACAATACGCCGTCATTTTTCCTGGGTAGATGACCATCGTTGTTGATATCAAACATCACTCAAAATCGTATGACATGTGTTCTTGAAGCAAAGAACAGGTATCTTGTTTGCAGTGGTTGATATAACAATATCTTCTTCACACTTGTTTAGAAGGCTTAATTTAAGTGTTTTGATTGAAGGACAGTATTCACCAGCTTTAATCTAGTCTGTTATTTCTTCTATAGAAAATTGGTATTGTTCTTCATTTTCCTTCATATAAAATAAATGACTTGCATAGCTGTATCTATGTCAGAGGCAAATGGACTTTTCTGCGTCTCAGTGGGTTTTGCTAGCTGATAGGGCTTTTACATACATTTCAAAGGATACTGCCTATCAGCAGTAACCAAGTCAGTCACATTATCTAGTTCGTAGATTATGGCAAGCTCCAGCTCATCATCATGATTTTCAGAAATTAGTTAAATTTTTAAAAGGACTGTCAATGTAGAATATATTTCGTTTTCTTATTACTTTATGAATTGCTTTTGCTTTAAAGTATGGTGGGACTTATTCTAAAAACAATAAGTAACGACTTTGAAACGAAAACTGTTGTACTGTTGAACGGTTGGTTTTCTATGTCTTCAAAAATCCTCTTCAAGTTGCAGCAATGTGTTTTTCGTTTGTGTACAGTTTACGGCCTTTTTTATGGATCCCTGGAGACTCCTTGTTCAATAAATAATTCTGTTTCCCATCTTTTCGTTTTTTACTTGCTAATCTGAAGAACTCCACATCAAACGCTTCTCTGCCATCATGAATATTACTTCATGTCTCACAGAATCTTTTTAAAACACATAATTT
This sequence comes from Maratus speciosus, assembly GCA_963932465.1. Lineage (NCBI taxonomy): Eukaryota > Metazoa > Arthropoda > Arachnida > Araneae > Salticidae > Maratus > Maratus speciosus. Next base: position 215,214,517 of record OZ010796.1, on the reverse strand, counting down.
TTAATTAAATGCACACTGCACATACATTAAAGCAAATGCATAACCTACCATCGAGACGTCTAGAAACAAACTGAGAGCTGAGCTTTCAATTTTAACACGAGCCAAAAAAGCCCTGATGGAGAGGGGAAGGAGGAGAAAGGTGAGGGGCTTCTTGTAATATCATGTGCGTGGCGCCATGGAAGTGTTTCAAGGGCACCCATCCACTCGTTTTTCATTCACAAAAATATTACATTAAGCGTCTTCGACATCCGATTATGGAATTGGAATATATCGCTGAAATCCTTTTTACTCGTATTGCCAAAACTATTCGTCTTAGAAAGAAATATTGTGCAATAAACAACAAACTCGATACACATGTCTAACAGGTTACCACCAGTACAGCTATGGCTAGGTAACTGTAAAAAACTAAGGAATGTGTCTGGAATAAAACCAAGAGAAGCATCACACCAATAACAACTGTCAAACTCACTGACCAGAAACTGTTCTGCTAAAACAATCCTGCAAATGCAAAACAAACTGAAGTGGAAAGTGTGGCTGTAGGAATGCAGGTTTGTTTTGTTCGCTCCTTCGTTTGAACTGCGATAGCCATTGTGGCAATCTCAGCTCCTTCATCGCCGAAAATGACTGGGAAATAGAGGTTGACAAGTCAATTCTCTAGGCTATTTTAAGCCAAGTGAAGTCCCAACCTGAGTAATCAAGATAAACATGAGCCTGCTTTCGAAGAACATCAACCAGGACTTTCAAGGCTACCAAAACGACATTAATGGGAGAACAACTCTGCATTTCTCTTTTTTTCCTGTTTACAATCTTCCACTTATGTTATTATATTAAACTTATAATAGATATAAATGTACAGTTATAATCATGTAATAGTTATAATCAGATTGGTAGGAAAATAAAAATTGGTGCTCTCCTCAGTTCGGAGTATTTGTGCTTTATATTTTTCTTAATTACCCGATTTCAATTTATTTTGTTAATAAATATATAAAAGGCTTAAAACTTAGTAAACAAATGTTAATATATTCAAAATGCAACTACAATTAACTATAAAGCTTCAAATTCGTGATTGAAATTGATGCATTGTGATTGTATTGCGTTTTCGTCCTCCGATGATGGAATTTGAATATATCGCTAAAATTCTTTTTGCTCGTATTGCCAAAAGTATTCATCTTATAAAAAAACATAGCATATGAAAAATGTAGGAAATGTTCTCTAGTTTAATTTGGTGCAGCAGTTTTTTCAAAAAAGCTTAACCCTTTAGTGACTACAATGGAAAAACAAAACAACAAAAAAAAAAAAACAATTTTTTCATGGTTTTTCTCGCTTATAACTTTTTAAGCAGACCAGATACGAGGTGGCAAAGTTTAAAATCGTGTTCAGCACCCCAAAAAAAATAAAGGAAGAAAGAGAAAAAAACTTTCCAGGTAGACGCCTTTTTTGGTCTAATTTTACTGGACTTGGAAGGGTATCAAATACTGGCGGAGCCACCCTATTTTAGGAATTATATGAATGTGAAATTTTGAACATTCAATGTCAACTTCATTTTTAATAGTTGTAAAATAAACCGCAATGCCAGTTGCTTTCTAAGCCTAACTCAAAACTATTAGGCGGAATGATAGGTAATTTTTGACTCGAACATTTAAAGTTTCTAGCAATAAATTTCTGCTAAAATTTTTATAGGTTACATTTCATGCATTTTTTTTTAAATTAATTTCAAAATATATGTATTTTTAAATCAATATTCGAAATAAATATAGGAACTGTAACCTATGAATATTTTTTTATCAGAAATTGATCTCTAGAAGGTTCAAATATGCGAATACAAAAATACTGAACACTGCGCTAAGTATTTTTTGTAATATGCTCCAAAAAATACCGGCATTGCAGTTTGTTTTGAAACTGTTTACGAGGAATTTAACATAAGGAGTTCAAAAATTTAAATCGCCACAATTCCTAAACTACTTCCCCGAATGATTTTCCGTTTGGCATCTTAAGGAAAAATTTACTGAAAAATCCAAATACACTGGCCTCCAAAAGCTAAGGTATAGGGACAGGATGCTTTCGATTGTACACGGTTTGTCGAATATCTACCAACATTATTGGCGAATTGTTCTTGAACTTTTGGGATGAAAAGAACATGTTTGATTTCATATTTCTCGGTGAATATTTAGTCGGGGGGACAATTAGGGAAGCTAATAATATATTTAATAATAAAATAATATTTGCAATCACCTATGTAACAGAAAATGCTGGAAATGGTTTGTCACTGTGTTACATGACTATTTAGGTCTTGTTCAACGTTTATGTGCATTTGTGTAAGCATAGCACTCATATTCGTGAAGATGTTATCGTATCTGTGAAAAATTCAAAAGTTTTTTATTTATAGCATACAGAATTTTCAACCAAATTTGACAAAACTTTCCGAAAATTTGACAAAGAACAGTAGCAGCAGTATACTGCAATTGAAACATGAATATATTGAATATTTGATGAGATTTTGGCATTTTTATGAAATAATTTTTAACTGCATATGCGTGGAAGATTTCAAAATTTTATTTCATAATTTGGTAGTCAGCTATATTTGGCAACTTCTATAAAAAGTCCAGTCAAATGTTGTGAAAACTCAGAAAGATATAGTAAGCTGATCGAAAAGTTGTGGAAAATCCCTTATAATAAAGCTATATTTAGGAAGCAACTCACCATATCGCTACCCACTATATTTCTTTTATACCCATCTTATATATATCTTTGTGAATTTTCGCGATATTTGACTGCATTTTTAGATAAGTTGCCCTTTAGGGACTGACTATCAAATTTTGAAATAACAATTCTAAAATCTACCACGCATGCGCAGTTAAAAATTATTTCATTCAAGTGCCCATATCTCATCAAATATTCAATATATTCATGTTTTAATTGAAGTGTACTATTGCTACTGTTCTTTGTCAAGTTTTCGAAAAGTTGTGTTAAATTTGGTTGAAAACTCTGTATGCTATTCACAAAAAACTTTTGAATGTTTCACGGACACAATAACATCTTCACGAATATGAGTGCTATGCTTACACAAATGCACACAAACGTTGAACAAGACCCAAATAGTCATGTAACACAGTGATAAACCATTTACAGCATTTTCTGTTACATAGGTGATCGCAAATATTATTTTATTACTAAATTTATTATTAGCCCCCTAATTTCCCCCCCCCCCCCCGCGATTAAATCTTCACCAAGAAATATGAAATCAAACTTGTTCTTTACATGCCAGACGTTCAAGAACAATTCGCCAATAATGTTGGTAGATATTCGACAAATCGTTTTCAATCGAAAGTATACAGTCCCTGTACCTTAACTTTTGGAGGCCAGCGTATTATGCCGAAATTACCAGTTCATACGGAAAATTTTAGAGTTTGGTTCAATTTCTATAAGATGACGGCCATTAAGCTTCTTTTTAAACATAAATTGAAAGAAGATGTAATTTCCAGTCGAATGGCTATTTCCCTTTTTTTCTGTTACAATTAGGTGATTTACATCCAAAGCGTGCATTTCAGGAATTTATTTTTTACTCAGCAATTCCGAATTAATGCCAGAAATTCTGAATAGTAATTTTTGCGTTATTTAATGACAGACGTTTCGTGATTACATGAAGTAGAAATTCTTCTTTCGGAATTTCCGATATGGATTTGGAATTTCTGAATAAAAAGGAAATTCCTAATATGGACTCATGTATAAACTAATGAAGCAATTGGGTTAAAATGGGTGTTCACCTTTTATTTGGCCGATTGTGCACACACTATAACTCTAATGGTTGTCATTGGCTCTTTTTTTATGTACAATATTTACTATATATTTTTGACTACCTCTAATTCATATTAGAAACATTAGCTATACTTAATCGCAGAAATCTCCGATTTTGTAAAGCGGATGTTTCTATTGTTAATTAATAGTAGTCAAAAATCAGGAGACTTGGCACTATATATTACATAAAAATATATAATTAATATATATTATATAAGAATAAATAGGCGGAAAGTGAACAGACGTATTTTAAAATCTGCTGGCGTTAAAGAACTAATAATCAGAATTATCTTTCTAATAGAGATTGCTAGTATCAGCTATTTCTGCACACGTTTTAGAATTATTTCCCCAGTCTTTATACTCTTAAAACTATGAAATAAATTCGGTAAATCTCCTCCCTTTACTTAATGCAGCGAAAACGAAAATGAAAAGCTAGAAAAAAAGTAGATTTATGGGTATAAACCCCGCTTTAATATTCCCCATCATACTCTTTCTCATAATGCTGAGAAGAATGAACCATGCAAATGTGATGCCGGCCAGGAGAGAAAAGAATTAACTTGGCTCTCGATATCCAATGCCCAGAACTAATTGTTTCCTCTTTTAAGTGAAAAGACAAGGGAAATAATAGGAAAATTTATAGCTAACAACACTTAAGAGTTGTTCATGCGGTTGTGCGGTGACTGCAATGACTGTGAACTTTACGTTCATTATAACAACGTAAATAACATTTTTACAACTAGGTACGTCGTTGAGAAAAGTGAGCTGGCTAAAATTATGCATCTTTATTTTATTGATGTTTAACTTCTGCCTCTTGTTATCGAAAACATAAAGAGGTAAAAGTATTTCATTTTGATTTTTGGAAAAAAAAAAAAAAAAAAAAAAAAGGTGTTTTCACTGGTTGGAAGACAGTGCATAAAAGAAAAAAAAAGTACCCAGTTAAACTGATGGCATTGAGCTCACCGGGTATTCACACTAATTGTATATTATACTCTTATTTATGTCTATTATTCATAAAATAGAACTGACTCTTTTTGAGCAAAACGGCAAATAATCAGGGAAGCGCCTTATCAGAATAAACGGGTATACCCAATTTGAAGCAAATTGGGTAATTCAGCATGAATAAACCATTTGTCTAAATTAAGGGGTCCGGGACATATTTTCAAATAATTTTTATTTATTGAGTTAAAATTCTGAATTATTTTGTAATGGTTAACCATATCATTTGTAAATAAAATCACTTGATAAAATTTCTCATATTTTTTTAATTTAAAATTTAAAATTATTAAAAAAGTGTGGTAATTTAAAGTCGTTATAACTCGAAATATTATCAATGGAATTTCATTTTTGTTTTCATTTAAATAAACAGAAATATATAAGTTTTAATTTGGATTCAGCATTTTTAAAAATATTAATTAAAAAAATTAAAAATATTTAACGAAAAATTAAAAAAAGAATGGTGCAACTTTTTTTAGAAAAATCGTATTTTCAAAAGAAAATATTTTTTTCAAATATGCTGAATCAAAATTAAAGTACAACAATTGAAAAAGACACGTTCCAAATTTGAGGTGTTTATCTTTAATGGTTGTTGAGTTATAACGATTTAAATACGTGAAATGGTGAAAAAATCCATCATGAAGAAAAACGCATTTTCACAAGAAGTTGTTTTCAACGACAACCATTGCTTGAAAGCTAGATTTTGAAACAAACCAAAATGAAAAAAATTAATATTTCCTATTCCAATTAAGATAGAAACATAATTTAAACATCATTTTAAGCAGAAAAAAACCAGAGAAATTTTTAATGCAATAAAAGTTTTTTAGAAAATTTGAAGATTTTTGTGTCCCGGACCCTTTTAAGGGGGTGGGATTAACCCCTGTCGCCCTCTTTATACTTAATCAATGAACCTCCAAATCTAATCAGGGAAATGCCTTATCAGAATAAACCGGTATACCAAATTTGAAGCAAATCGGATAATTCTGCATGAAAAACCCATTTATCTAAATTAAGGGGGATTAGCCCCCCCACCCCCCCCGTTCAACTTTTTTTACTTAAACAATGAACCTCCAAATCTAATCAGGCAAGTGCCTTATCAGAATAAACCGGTATACCAATTTGAAGCAAATATGATAATTCTGCATGAAAAACCCACTTATCTAATTTAAGAGGGATTAGGCCCCGTTTTCCCCTTTATACATAAACAACAACCCCCCAAAAAATTATGAGAGAAGCGCCATCAGAATGAACCTATTTACAAAATTTGAAGCAAATCGGATAATTGAATCAAGAGTTATCGCGTTAAGTACGCACATGGGTACATGCGTACACGCAGAACCTGCGGGCACATTAGCTCTCAGGCTTTGATAGCCTGTGTACTGAAATGTCATTTTTATGAAAACGTTGAGTAATGTTTTTTGATAATTCAAATGTCACACTTCAAATAAAAGAAATTCTCCTCTCCATTTTAATGGAATTTCGAACGGATCAACAAATGAGCATCACCTGAAAATCGAAATAGAGAAGTCCAAACAATAAGTTTTGTATCTATGTTACTTCTAAATATGCATGTATCATTCAAAATTTATCCGACAATTCAGTTAAACTCGTCAAAATACTTTAAAACGAAGTATTTTTTGCGGCTCAGAAGAAAAAATATACTTGCAATGAAATTAACTATGTGATGGGCTTCGATTAAAATTTTACGAACTTATTTTGGTACACTTGATATACAATAAGCTAATGATAATATTGTTTTAAAAGTCTCTATAAACTGAAAAAAAATATTTTTAAGTATCTTACACTTATTTTAATTTTTCAAATCCATAAATGTGTAAAATATAATATTGTTGAATTTACTCATAATACTATTGAACATTTTCACATGTTACAAAACCATCATAAAGAATGTATAAAGAATAAATATATTTATTAAAAAGTGAATTTACACTTAAATTCATTGTAAATTGGTGCATCACGTGTAACGCACTGTTAAAGAGATGTGTAATAAATAGATTGCACTTCGTTTTACTTTTCTCTTTCTCTTCGTTTTAGGATTTACATTTGATTTAAATTTTAAAAGAAAATGGCAATAAATCAAATTAAATTAAAAAAAAAACCGACTGCATAAAAAGCGAACTAATTAATTATTTCTCATCAATGTGAAACAATTTTTGTTTAATTAGTTGTGTTTAATTGTTAGTTCCTACCTTAAAACACTGTTTTTATGAGGCCTATAAATGTCTATTAAGGTTAGAGTTGCAGTAAAGCTAGAGATCCTACCTACAGAGCTCCCAGGCTGTGTAATATTTAAACGGAGCTTCTGACTGTAAAATAGTCAATGAAACATCGTCTTCATTTTGAAAGAACTATCCATGATATGCCACTCAATAGGGTGTGTAATTTTTTTTCGTCTCTACCACCATCTTCTATTTTACGGCCGCCATTTTGAATTTATAAAAAAAAAAACCTAGCCTATAACCATCGGACGATTAAGAAGAATCGATAGAGACGTCATTCATTAAAATGAATCCAGCCGTTGGAATGTTTTGAGGGTATAAAGAAATCCACATACCCAGATACGCGTGAAACACATAACCCTTCTTGGCAGTCAGGTAAAAATTATGAAAATTCTTTTAGGGTATTTCTTCTCTTTGTTCTGTCAACCTTGTAATTTGAACAGCAACCACTATTACTGGCCTAAACTCTAGCACGGAAGAAAAGGACACAATCGCATTTTTTTTCATTTGTACGAATTATGTATGCCTTAGGTATACAAATAAGATTTAAAGCCTTTTAGCATGTGTTTTTATAAAAACACTCCTTAAAAAATCGTTCGGAAGCACTTTAAAAAATTTCTGTATACCTAATACGATTGTACAGATGACAATATGATATGAGCAGATAAATGTTTGAAACGAAACATTTTTCATTGCTATTAGTAGAATTTTGATAGGGCGGCCCCGCCAGTAGTTGTTAACCTCCCAGTGGTTGATAAAATTTTTGAAATAGTGCGCCATTTCAGGAGAATATGAGATTTATATGTAGCACTAGATATAATATTTTCGTTTGAATGTCACTGTAAAAAAAAGGACTAAAATACGGAAATACTACTGGCAATCTAGACGCCAGTACTATTTCCGTATTTTAAGGGAACTTTTTCCCGGTAAATAACAGAAAATTTTCCGTTAAATTCCAAAAAAAACGGAAAATTTTCTGTAATTTACCGGGAAAACGTTCCGTTAAAATGCGGAAATAGTACTGGCGTCTAGATTGCCAGTAGTATTACCGTATTTTAGTCCGTTTTTTTTTCTTTTTTTTTACAGTGGTTAGTGCACCGGTTGTCACATTGTTGTCAGATGTCTGCTGTAAAAGAAGTCATTTTATGAATTTTTGTATTATTAGAAAATGTAAACATATAATTTTGGATTAGTTGGAGTCAATTACCGTAAGTTAAAATAATCCACTTCCATCTTGTTTATTTCAACTAATATTTTTTATAAGAATTATTGTCAATCACAACCCAAGGATGATATTTTAAAAATTAATTTTTGGATTTTCGATTGACTTCTTTCGACTGATCAACAACTGGGAAAGTGGCAATAAAAAAAAGAAAAAAAAACTATTTATTTATAATTTTGTTGCTATTTAATTTCAGCAGATTTCATTTTTGTCCATTATAGGACATTCATTAAAGGTTGTAGCAATCATGTTAGTTTACTTCTAAACCTTAAAAGGAAGGAAGTATAATAAAAACCCCGTAGCACTGGCTTTATTTGATCAACTACTGGCTGCGCCACCCTATTTTACTGCAACATGACTAAAAAATAAGTCTGGAAATTTTGAGTAAAGAATCTAATTACATTTACTTTCTCTGTTGTTTTTCTAAAGCTAGTCTTACTAATGAAATAAAATGTTGTATACAAAAGTAAATTCAGTGGATTAAAGATATTATTAATCATAGAAATGTGAACGAAGTTGGCGCATTTTGAACGTACTTCATAATTTTAGGCGAGCAATGTAACTGCATTATACAAATATTTAATTTTATATAGTTATGAAATGTTACTAAATTTTCAAAATTTGGGGCAATTATATTTTTTAACTGATAAATAAATATTATATTCTATTGAAAATTTTGTTTCACGCAAGTACTTTTTAACACAAAAATAATTAAATAAAACAGAATTCAAGAGATGTTTTCTTACTTTTGAGTTTTTTGGCGACATTTTATATCTATATGCATTACATTTCTGTACAAGTCGGGCATAAGCCGATTGGAACCAGAAAATTCAATTAGAAGTCAAAATCTCAAGCCCACGCACTTCGACACGAAGCCGACCCAAAACCTGAAATGAAAAAAAATTAACCCATATTTTAATGGAATCATGAAAAATACTGAGTATTTATATCTCAATATCAACTTTATTTTTTATGTAGAAAAATGAACATGTTGGTATACAAACATATGTTTCTTTGGTCGGAAACAATATTGTGGAATTTCTTTTGAAAACATGTTTTACCAACTCGACCTGGAAGAGTCGAAACCCAACAACACACCGAACCAAACTTAAAGAATTTATCTCAATCAAAGCATGCATTTAAATAATTAAACTAATAAATAAATTTAAAAAGTAAGACCAACACTACCCGGTTTGGGTCGGATTTCTATAAAATCGAATTATCCGATCTAATGCAGAACTCTAATCCACATTCATTTAAAATGTTCATCGATTTATTGAACAATATCTTCATTGTTATCGATATAGCTTATGTTGACGAACGGTAGATGTTGATATTTGAAACTTTTGACGTGTCCCTGACTGTTAAAAATTTTGCAGCATTCTGGCAGGTCATTCGACCGTTTTTTTTGAAAAAACGGTTTCATAAGCATAATTTAACTATATTCTGACAATAAAATGGCCAATAATATGGTCAGAATAGTGTTAAATTAACGGTTGTGTAGCCGTTTTCGGAAAAAACGGTCAAATGACCTGCCAGAATGCTGCAAATTTTTAAGAGTGCTGTAAATAAGTCATACATGATACAACGACTGTAAACGAAAAGTAGTAATGTGTACACTAACATCATATTCAAAATTCTTGACATTTGGTCAAGCATTACTTTTTTTAAACTCCAATAAAGTTTTTAAAAAAGGACAAGGAAACAGACAGACAAAAGTATAATTTTTAGATTGTAATGAAATTCAAACGGGCCATCTGCAAACCGATGCCTTTCAACAACAATAACAAGAAAAAAGTATCAAAATATGGGTATATGTTCAAAAGCTATGCGTATGCATTGCACATACATGGAAAAGAAAATATAGAAACTAATTGTATAACCTTCTTTGCTGTAAGTCGGTTAAAAATTAGACAGAGGCCAACAACAACAACAAGAAAAAAGCATTCAAATATGAGCATATGTTCAGAAGCTATATCTGTACATACATTAAAAACATATATAAACGAACTGTATAACGTTCTTCGTTGTAAGTCGGTTAAAAATTAGACCGAGACCTTTCAACAACAACAAGCAAGAATTATCAAAATGTGAGCATATGTTCAAAAGTTATGCGTGTGCATACATAGAAAAGAAAACATACAAATGAATGTATAACCTTCTTCTTTTTAAGTCGGTTAAAAATTATCCATCAAAAAAAGTTGCCGGGAAGTTTCAAAAGGTTAACATCGAAACTTTTCTCCGATAACATCACTATCAGTGAATGAAATATAACATAAAAGACTTTTTTTTTTTCCTTTCGAAGCATTACTTCATTAAAATAAATAAATAAATAAAATTAAAAATCGGTAAACCATACAAAATAAATATATATATATATATTACTTTTTCAGAAAAACAACCAACGTTATAAAGTCATAAAAATGTGGAGGTCAAAAATAGAAAATATTAATTCCGTAAATAAAATTTATTTTACTTTTTATTTTGAAATTATTTGGACTTCTAAATATTGCAATAGTTAATTTTTAGAATCTATTTTTTATGTTTGTAAATAAATTTCTATTTAAATATTATTCATTTAAAAAATTCTTTTGATTTTTGGAATGAAGTTCAACGTCTAATTTTTTTTCTTGCTTAGATAACGGTAATAAGCGTACAATTTGTTTTTCGACAGATGATTTTTATGAAATGGTGTTTAAAATATTTTTATTCTTTTTATAATGAATAAGACTTTCCAAATGCGGTAGTCATGCAAAATGTAAATTTGAAGAAATAGAAACAGACGCTGCGCTGCGTGTTGCACAAAAGATCTTTTTCGTTTTTTTTTTTTTTTTTTTTTTTTTTTTTTTTTTTAATAGAGATGCACATACATGTAAAAAAAATAACTGTTGTGGGTTCGTTAAAAATAGATACATTTCATTGGGTAATGACTTGACTCCGAGGGTCATTAAAAATGTTACGCGTGTGTAGGACCTTTCCCGGTTTCCCTACCTAGAGGGTGCGTGCAGAAAAAGAGAGAATATAATGGCCAAGGTACCTAAATTATGCAGCCTTTACAAATCTCTCTTCCACAGTAGCTTCTGAAATTGTAAATGTTTTTAGCAACTTTTTTGAAGGGTGGGAGTAGGGTTGGGTAGAAGGGAGGGGGTTGAAAAAATTTTCCGGTTGATTCTTCTTCAATTAGTCGTTAAAAGCTCAAAATGACGCATACTATAAGATCTTACAGATAACCAAAAATAAAAAAAAGATAACATATATAAGGCTCTCTCTCTCTCTCTCTTTTTTTTATCTGTATGATAATTTCATGTTGATTTTCATGAAAAATAATTTTAGTAGCGTATGCAACGTTTTTAACTCAAGTTTTTACCCCAATTTAAAAATGGTAATTAATGTCAGTTGGATAATGACTCTTGAAACAGTTGTGATTGTTTAATTTTTGGTTTTATCACGCTATATATATATATATATATATATATATATACATACATAATTAGCGAAAGGAAAGAATAAGAATATTTTTATATACTGCTGATTTATTTGATAGCATCGAGAAAAGTCGTTGTGCTTTTTAAGTATTTTTTTTAATTTCGTCTTTTTAATGATATACATTGCCAATTGTAATTTAATTTGCAATAGTCTACCTCCCGTAGTGGATAACTCAGTTTCGTTACGAATAAATAATGAAGTAATTTTAAATAAATCACCATTCGAAACTTTATGACATTTTTTTTTTTTTTTAAATATCAACAATAAAAAATTACCTTTATAATATTCCGTAAATTACTTAGCTAAATATTTAGTAATACTGAAACATTTTACATGGTGCAGTTCAACAATTGAGTCGATGGTTTCTTCGTTTCAGATTTTGGTGAAATAAGTATAAGAGCATTTTGTAACGAATACATTGAAATTTTAATATTCTTAGTTTACATAAAGAGTTGATTCTAAAATATTATTTTAACGTCTATTATCAAGCAGAGTCTCCTAATTCATTTAAAAACAAAATTGAAGATCATACACTTTGTCATTTCTATTTATGCAAAACCAGTGGGAATGAATAAAGACGCATTGGGTACAGAGATAAGACTGGTAGCTTACAGAATTTCGTAATACTTAAAATTTTAATTGCTAAAAGACGTACAGCCAACAGAATGAACAAACGTCCAAGCGGGTACTCGAACCCGGGCCATCGGTATAGCGCATCGACGTTCTACTAACTTGGAACGATACGTAACTTGGCACTTCTAACTAACATATATTGGCAAGGCTTCAAACGCAGCCAGGCTTGGACGCTTTTTTATTTTGTCGGCTGTAATGTCAGGAGGGATGATGACCGCCACCATATTGAGAAAATTATGTATGGTAAAATTTTGTTTCACGCTTAGATAATAATCATACTGTACATACACCTCATAATGTATATTTCATCTTAGATATTCTTTATCACTAGTCTGAAGCTTTTTTGAGATCCGAATAGCAATTTGAAACTAAGTCTATCAAAATTTTGATAAAGGGATTTGTGACATTGGAGTTCAAAGTGGTTTCAATTATCCAAAACAAATGTGTATAGGTAAGTAGTATAAAGAGAAAATATAGTGGTCATAATTTCCCCACTAGTGGTCTTAATTACTCCAAACTTTTCTGATTGTGAGTTTTTGATGGAGTAATTATAACCATCCTTTTAACTTAAAAAAAAAAAAAAAAAAAAAAAAAAACCCAGCTGTGACAATTAAAACTTTTATAAGATGTTCTTAAAGGGTCAAAGTTACTTCCTATGCACTAAAAACATCACCTTCCCAAATAGAAAAAAGTAAAACAACATAACAATGTTGAAAATATACAAAGTGGTCATAATTACCCCTCCTGACTCTACGCCTTTTAAGCAATTAAAATTTGAAATATCATTGAATGCAAGGCGTGAGAAATTTTCTACAGAAAAATTTCCAAGAATCACATAGATTTATACAGCATTTCGTAAAACAAAAATATAATAGACTATTTTAAATTCATATCGTCATTTGGTTTCTTGTTCAAAATTTGTTTTGTGATTAGAGTCAAAAATACATCTGCAATAGCATGAGAGGTGTTTTCTGCAATATTTGTTAACATTTTTTGACTCAGTTCCAAAACTAGAGAGTGTGAATTTTAGATTTTAGCCCTTTGTCGCTTAAAATAAAAAAAAAATAATAAAAATTAAGATGGGAACTAATGGTTAATTTCTCTTAATCAGGTCCATAGCCAAACGGTGTGTTTGAGCATATGTGATTTGGTGTAGGAGTGTATTTACCCGACTGAAAAGAAGGGTTATGTGTTTCACGCGTATCTGTGTATGTGGATTTATTTATACCCTCGAAACAAGCTAACGGCTGGATGGATTTTAATAAATGAGGTCTCTATCGATTCGTCTTAATCGTCCGATGGTTATAGGATAGGGGTTTTTTTATAAATTCAAAATGGCGGTAGAGACGAAAAAAATTTTTACGTACCCGATTGAATGGCCTATCATTGGATAGGTCTTTCAAAATAAAGACGATGTTTCATTGACCATTTTGCAGTCAGAAGCTCCGTTTAAATATTACACAACCTGGAAGTTATGAACTTTGGATCTCCACCATTACTGTAACTATAATCTTCATAACAGACATCTATAGGCCTCATCAAAACAGTGTTTGTAGATAGGAACTAATAATTAAACGCAACTTAAAAGTCATCCATACCAGTACATATTAAAAAAAAGGTTAGTAATATAAAAAATAGTTTCATATTGATGAGAAATAATTAATTAGTTCGCTCTTTACGCAGTCGGGTTTTTTGATTTTTTAAATTTAATATATTTATTTAAAACCTTTAATGGCAGTCATATTATTGAATTCAAGGACATTGTTGATGTGATAGCAATGCTTGTAAGTGGACATAATTGCTGAACGTTAATCTATCATAGGGCAATTCCATCGTAACTCACGTAACATTTGATCATCGAATTTTGTTTTCAAAACCATCCAGAAAATTTACCTATAAAGCTAGAAAAATTTTTACAATTTAAAATATTTCTTACTAAGGACTTAATACCCAAATACCTGCAGATTATTTCAATCTCTCTTTTAGCCCCCAAAATTGCATTTCAAAATTCTGTAACCGACGTAACATAAAATATACAAAAATTTATTTTGCCTTCATTGAAGTATAAAAATTATCAAAACTATCCCGTTAAAAAATGTAATTTAATGTTCTCAACAAAAATAAGTAATGTCAAATTATAACAGTAGCTTGTTTAATTAATTTCTCAATAATAAAAAAGAAAAAAATGGCATTTACACGTATAACTGGTGTAACATTATGACTTTACAAAGACAATAATGGTACTTAACTTAGTTTGTAAACAGTAATTTACAATGCCTTTTTATTAAGATTTTATTATAGAGTATAAAAATATCAAGATTTCCAATCATACCCTTAAATTAAACATTTTATAAATTTTATCCCCCCCCCCCCACACACACACAAAATGATAATTTTCAGTGGAATTGTCCCATATTTAAAAAAATCTAAAAATGAGTAATAAAAGGCTTTTTTCTGTCACCAAGTAAGAGCAATCAATTTCCAATTTTGGTAACTCAGCCACTTTCTTCTTGGTTTTTCATTATTATAGGAAACAAAGTTTTGTTGTTAAGATAGATTTAAAATGAAATAATGATTGAAAATTGTTTAAACAGACACAAAAAGTCCCCAAATTAATCTATGCTTTTTAAACAAATTTCATCTGACAGCATATGTATTTCCTTTTTCGATGAGGGAAAAAAAGAAATATTATAAAGTATTATTATATTCAAAGGTGAATATATCAAAAACCACACCACAGATCGTTACTACCATTGTTATGGCATCAGCGTACCATACTACTTTAAACGTATTTGTCTGCGATTTTTTACCCACGTACTGGAAAGAAATAGAACTTTGTCATTAATAATTATGCCATTATTATTACTAGGGGATCCAAATCGACATTACTTGGTTACAGAATATAGGTGATTTTTTTTTTTTTTTGGAAACTCTAATAGCTTATTTTCATTTAATTTACTTTTTTACACTGCCCTCTAAAATCACCAACAATAATTTTTATACGAAAAACATCAACTATTTACTCAAATAAAGTTTTTAAATTCATTAAAAGTGATACATTTGTATTAGCATCATGCCAGCAGTTAATAGCCGAAAAAAAATCGCCAAACATTTCGCTACTTACAGCAGACCTTTTTGCTTCCGATAATTTAGGAGCGTAGTTCCATCACACTTCTGTTAAATTTGTGCTGGGTCAATCCATTTCAAGTGGTCCAGCACTGGTTGCTCGACCATTTTTAAAAAATCTGAAATTTTTTGTACAACAACCCTAACATGATGGAAGTTCAAAATGACTATTATTTTAATTTTATTATTTTTTGTTTGTGTATGGCGGCCATCTTTGTTTCATCGTCTGCTGCAATTTTCTCACATGAAGGGTTTACGAAATTGTAAATAATTCATCGTATATTTTTCCAATTCAAGTGCGAATTGTTGCAATTTGTACAGAATACATTGGGCTAAAAATTTGGTAATAGAGTAGTTTCCGAAACTAAACGCTTATTGGTGAAATTTAAGCATAAAGTTTCAGTTTTTTTCAAAAATTTGTCCGTTTACAATTCGAAATTTTTCTAGCAAGGAAAACTGTCAACATGACATAATTTTTTTTACAAATAGGCCAAAAGCACTTGTACTCACACGCAAAGTTCCAGACTTGGGACTTCGTTTCTCTTCGCTAAAAAAATCCCAATTTTTTCAAAAACGTCAAAAATCGCACTTTTTAGGCTTAGATATCTCTGGTGGGGCACGAGATAAAAATCTGAAGTTCTGGTTTCTGAGAGTATTGTATGGTAGTGCTATGCACAAGAAATTTCAGGATGGAGATTTGACTACAAGCTGAGATATGGCAAGGGCAACATGTCAAAAGAATACTGCCAAACTATTGTTTTGCTGTAGTCACTGTTATGTATTTATCTCAGAGTGTCATTTAAATTTATTTTTTTTGATTACCTTTAAATAATAGTAACAGAAAATAAAGCCTTTTGCAAAGCTTAATTAATTTAAAAAATAATTATGCCTAAGGCCTACATTTTGTATGGTTTCAGTAAATTTTTTTTTGTAATTTTAGTAACCAAAAGAAACCTCAGCACTTTTATATAAAGAAAAAAATATTTTTATACAAGACCTGAGACAAAAACAGAGTAGGGAAAGAGAAAAGCTGTTAATGTTGGCATGCTTGTTGAGACATGATCAAATGTGTCAAAACACATTCCTGCTTGTTGGTTTAAAAACCACAATGTTAATGTTGCTTGCCAATCCCTGAAACTTGTTCCTACCATAAGTATATTCCTGTAAATGAAACATCATACGATGTTACCATGCATCAGCCTCAAGTAAATTTTAGAAAATAAAGATATCCAAAGCCCTTTCAAAATTTATACTTCAGAAAATGACATTTTTGCAGAAGAAGTAAGCTAGGAATTATTAATGAACTGAGACTTGCACATAGTGATTTCAAAGTTTATTTATATGAGCAGGCAGGGTAAGATCTTCAATCAAGTTATCAAGTAATGACAAGACTTGGTTCCTACAAATAAAATTTTGAGAAAGATCAAAATTGTGGTTTTTAAACCAACAAGTAAAAATGTGTTAGACACGTTTGATCATGTCTCAACAAGTATGACAACATTAAAAGCTTTTCTCTTTCCCTGTTCTGTTTTTGTTTCAGGTCTTCTATAAAAATATTTTTTTTTCTTTATGTAAAAGTGCTGAAGTTTCTTTTAGTTACTAAAATTACTTACAACAAAAGTTACTGAAATAATACAAAATGTGTGGACTTAGGCATAATTATTTTTTAAATTAATTGCTAAGCTTTGCAAAGGGCTTTATTTTCTGTTACTATTAATTAAAGATAATCAAAAACATAAATTTAAGTGACACTCTGAGATAAATACTTAGCTGTAACTACAACAAAACAATAGTTTGGCAGTATTCTTTTGACATGTTGCCCTTGCCATATCTCAGCTTGTAGTCAAATCTCCATCTTGAAATTTGTTGTGCATAGCACTACTTAGAAACCAGAACTTCAGATTTTTATCTCGTGCCCACCAGAGATATCAAAGTCTAGAAAGTGCGATTTTTGACATTTTTGAAAAATTTGGGATTTTTTTAGCGAAGAGAAACGAAGTCCCAGATCTGGAACTTGGCGTGTGAGTACAAGTACTTTTGGTCTATTTGGAAAAAAAATTATGTCACGTTTACAGTTTCCCTTGCTAGAAAAATTTCCTTTTGTAAACGGACATATTTTTGAAAAAAACTGAAACTTTATGCTTAAATTTCACCAATAAGGATTTATTTCCGGAAACTACTCTATTACCACATTTTTAGCCCAATGTATTCTGTACAAATTGCTTCAATCCGCACTTGAATTGGATAAATAAACGACGAATTATTTACAATTCCGTAAACCCTTCTTCTGAGAAAATTGCTGCAGACGATGAAACAAAGATGACCGCCATGCACAAACAAAAATTAATAAAATTAAAATAATAGTCATTTTAAACTTCCATCATGTTAGGGTTGTTGTACAAAAAATTTCAGATTTTTTAAAAATGGTCGAGCAACGAATTAATGATTTTCTGGACCACTTGAAATGGATTGACCCTGCTTATTTATCTTATTTAATTAGTTTATTGATTTAGTCATGAAATTTTTATTTCGTTATGGAATTGTTATCCGGATACAAACGTTGAACTATTTATATTATTTTAAGCGCAAACGGTTTAATCTTTTATAATCGGGCTGCACACAATAGAGATTTTTTTTTAATCACGCTGGAAAATTATCTTAAAAATCATAACAAATCAGTAAATTGAGATACAGATTTGAATACATTGCATTTGTAAGAACATTTTCTTCCTATTCGATGGTCTGAAAATTTAAATTGTGCGATGTTTAGAAGTAAAAAAAATTCAGCAAAAGCAAAATTTATTGGTCAGGTTTTGCCATCGTTAATATGACGGCAGAGTTACACTGTTAAAAATTTTGTAGTAGGTTGAACTAGAGATCTGCACGGGCCCGCCCGTGGCCCGGACTCGGACCGATTTTCATTCACGGCACTCGGGCCGGGGCCGGGCTCCACTCTGTTCTGCCCGAGACGGACCGGGTCGGGCCTAACTTAATTTTTCTGTACAGAGCCGGGCCTGGTTTCAATCCTAGTCTTCACGGCCCAAAATTTTCAGTTCTAGTTTTAAGCCAGCCCGTATGAAAATCATTGTCTCAGCGTGGCCTGGTCCATTTAAAGGTCAGTTAAATTAAGCCTGGCCCAAAAGTTTTTGCAAAAAATGCATACATTTTTGAATCGCCATTATTCAACACTTAAACATTAAAATTTATTATTTTTAAAGAATAGTAGATTTCTACGCATATTAAAATATAACTAAATTAAAATACAGTAAAATGTGTGAAAAGAACCTGCCTATGACGGAACCCTGTTTTAAACTGAAAAACGTGTTGATCCATGCAAAATTAATATACTAATAAGTAAGAAAAGAATGTATAATACATTTACACTTTCTAAGAAGGGAACTTGTCTATAATGCATTTTTTTTTTTTTTCCTTTTCTGTGCAATTCCATCTTAGAAGATTTTACTGTATAGCATTTTTCCGATTTTTAACGCTGGAACGTGGAATATGAATTAACAATATTAATGATAACTGAAACATTTACATACAAGAAATAGAGATTTATTAAAAAAAATAAATATCGCAGCCTGCTGCACTTCTATAAAAATAAAGATTATAAACATGAAAAAAAAGTTAAGATAAATATTTTTGGTCAGAACTCCTCGTACGAGACAAATTTTTAACCAATTCGACGTAAAAATCAATGTTTTGTAGAAGTTCACCCGGGCCGGGCCGGTCCCGGGCCGAGATTTTAACTTTTTTTCCGGGCCGGGCCGGGCTCTGGCCGAACTTTAAATTTTTTTATCGGGCCGGGCCGGGCCCGGGCCGAACTTTTAATTTTTGTATCGGGCCGATTTTTTTTCTCTATGAGTCGGGCCGGGGCCGGGCCTGGAAATGTCGGCCCGTGCACACCTCTAGGTTGAACCAACTTTTGGTGCTCCAGTAGCTGCCACCATAAGATGGTGAAATCTCACTCCAAGGTTTGGATCTCCGATTGAACCTTAGCTCCAAATGTTGGTTCAAAATTTCACCATCTTATGGTGGCAGCTACCGGAGCACCAAAAATTGGTTCAACATACCACAAAATTTTTAACAGTGTACTCACAAGACTTGTTTTTAATTTTTAATATAGATTATTTAAATTTTCGGACAGTTAGGGAGGCGAAATATCAAAAATACAGTTAAAAAAAAAAAATAACTTTATAAGAAAGGAATGAAACTTTCATCTTCATATTTGAGGGTTTTTTTATCCTGTTCTCATTTCTCCCTAGAATTTTTTGCTAAATAAGTAACGCTTTTAAACCAGATTCAGCGATTATTAATTAGTTAGAAAATTGTAATGAACCATCTGTAGACAACTACTTTTATTTTTAATTGGATATAAAATGTAGAATACATTTTATTCTTTGATAAGAAAAATCTATACGATCTTTATTTAAAAAAAAATCTTCAATATGAATAAAAAATATTCAGAACAAGCTAATTATGTTAATTAAAATGTACTTTGATATAGAACCATCTCACCACAGTTTTAGTAAATTTTTAGATCCATTTTCTAAGGTTTAAAAAAATATGTGGGTGAGAACGTTAAATTTTAATTTTCTATCATGGTACATTAGACAGTAACTTTTGATTAACTCTTTTTATGAAAATAATCACATCGTTTGTATTCTAAAAAAAGATTTAAATTACACATTTCACTTTCGTCGTGATATGATAAAAAAAAGGCTTTTTTTAAGAGTCTCATTTATATTTAACACAGAGTATTGTGAGAATCTCAAAAGAAACTATTCACCGTTATGATTTTTATGCAAATTCATGTAATTAACATGCTAATTAGAGCACAATTCAAATGTTTTCTAATTACTTTGGCTAATTAGAACCTTTAAAATTTTCAATAACAAACGAGTCTCTAATAAATCAAAAATTCTGCTATTTCATGAAGTGAAAACATTTAAAATCCGACATCGCTCGATAGAAATTTTATTTAATTTAAAAAATATTCTATGCTTGCACATATATTAAAACAAAGCATTTTATAAAAAGACAAATATAGATTCTTTCGACAGTTCAGGTTTTAGCTTGTTTTGTCATTTTTAAAGATCTTTGGCTTCATAACTGTTTACCGTGGCTCATATTTTTTCTGTTAATAAAAACCAAGTTCAGTGCATTAAGGTATCTTAGTATAAAATATTGGCAGGAAAATATTTATTACAATTTAAAATTATTGAAGTTATACTTATTTTCAATTCATTTGCTATGTTTCATCAGTATTGGCTTTTTTGAAAAAAATAATTTTAAAATATCATCAATGCTGGTTATATATTGTTAGGCACATATCGGTTAAAGAATTCTGAAATGAAATTTATTGTACTCGACATACATGGATGTATCAAAACATTTCTGGTTTTGTTTTGTATCATGCCAACGTGTGCCACCACAATGTTGTGTTCGCAGTTATGTTGACCGCCAATCTTGAATAAACAATATGTGAAGAGACATCGCGAATCAAGAGTTGTTCGAGATAGTGGGAGTTAATCTTTTAGCCTTTTTTCTTTGAGCACACTTGTGTAGTAGTCTGTAACTGAGCCATGGACAAAAAGATGAAACAACGAATCAATGAGGAAAATTTGGTTAAACCCGGTAAATAATCAGATGTGGTAAATGCTTCGGCAATCTTACGACAATGATGAAATGAGTCGTGTTCAATGGTTCGTGTGGCACAAGTACGTAAAAAAAAAAAAAAAAAAAAAAAAAAAACATATTTTGAAGACATTAAGCGATCTCACTATATACCACAACTTTGAAATAGCTCGTTAGCTTCACAAAAAACTCTTCTACATTTAAAACACTTGCGTAACTCTAATTATTACTTATTGTCTCATCACCGTAATCTTGCTGAAGCTTGTTTAAAATTGGTGTGTGCTGAAGCATGCTTAATGCTCAGCTCGATTTTCTCAGTTTAAAGGGAAATTTAATTTTTGTTCTTTCATGATTTTGTGCATGATGTAATCGCAGACTAATACATATGCAGTTCATGAAAACACCACAAGAAAAACTTTCAATGTTATCATAATATGTCTTCGCACGCTTAAAATTAAAATGTTTATATTTAAAATGTCTATATCTCGTGGTGGCATCTGTTGGGGCTATATAAAAAACTGCTGGAAACTTTCTTTTGCACCCATGTATGCTTAATATTTTATGATATTTCACAATATACAGGGTGCGACAGGTATTCGAGAACACACATTATAGGTGAAATAGCACCCTGTACTTTCATGATTACAAAATCTTTTTCTGTTACCCGTAAATATGTCAGAACCTAGACTAATTGAGTAAATGAAGAGGCATGCTGTTATTGTCTCATTGGCTGAAGAACACTCTGATTTAGAGACTGCTGCATTCTTGAAACTCGCCCGGTCATTCGTCTTTAAAGTAAGGAACGAACTGAAGACTGCCAGGTTTGATGTGGTAATCGTTTCATTCTAAATATGACATCGTCGGAAATATGACAATATCAAGATTTCAGAATTCGTCTTTAGTGTCGATGTAAATACTAGGAAGTCGATGAGGGCACTAGCTAAGGAGATGCACGTTGATGAGGCCGCCATTCGATGTGCGATTCGGAGGACCTTCTTCGTTAGAAGTCTATGTCATGAGGAGAGGGCAGTTCTTGTCCAAGAAAGCCAGGGATAACCACCTGATTAGAGCCAAATGCCTCCTGAACAAGCTGAAACATGAAGAAAAGCCAGGAATTTAGTAAGTTACCTCCGATGAGAGAAAAATTTTCCAGTTCCAGCAAGTGAACCACAAAAAGGTCGGTTGCTGTGTAAAATCCGCGAAGAGGTTCCAGCAGTCGTAAAAAATAAAATTCCAGCCTCACTGGTGATTCTAGAGTGTCATGAGCAGCGAAGACGATCCTATGTCGACACATTTCCTTCTTCTATGTTCCAGAATCAACGCCGTAGTTTATACCATGGTGCAAAATCTCTGGATTACTACTGTAACACGTTGGAGGCAGTACGTTTTTCAACAAGACTCTGAACCATCCCATTCAACCAATACAACCCAATAGCCAATGGTCAAAAACTTTCATGACCATGTCATCCTCAACTTATTACTCCCCAGCCCCCCCCAGGAATGAACCCGACGGGCTTTTACGTATGTGGTGTGGTTAAAAGGAACTCCAATACGCATCCACGCAACACTGTTGCTGCTCTCAGGGCAGCCGTTTGTATTCAATGGCAAACGTTTCCAACACACATTTTATTATTGCCTGCAGTGGATTTCGGCAGCGTGTAGAGTCTGTTATTGAGGCTGACTGTGGTTTGAGTGTATGATGCTATCGTTGTGTATGTGGTCACCTGTACAGGACGTTAAAATGCAGAAAATGCTTTATGTCTAGTTTTTGTTCAGGTTTGAAAGCAGGCATAATTTTTTTCCGAAATACCTGCCACACCATGATAAAAGAACAAAGAGAGGTTCCGGAGGTTTCTTTGAAAATAATTAAAAAGCGATTGAAGACGAAAGAAAACAAGTTAAAAGCAGCCAAGAGTCAATCCAGACAAGACGCCTCGTGATTATGCGGTGGCGACGGTATTTGGAAAAAGGTAGAAATACATTGCGAAATCAGAAGGAAATTTGTCGTTATATGTAGTCTGAATTTGTAAAACACTGTCGAGAATACCGGGTCACTGTGGACAATGTGGGACAACTGTGGACAATTGCCCTCCGGATGTGGGCAATTCACATGTCTATTCAAGTGGGTTTATAAATCTTAAAGGCATCCGGCAGATTCCTAGCCTATTTTAAGCAAAAATATAAAATCAAAAACCTCAAAGTGACTCACATGATAACCAAGAGTTACGCCTTCCCATAATTTTCTCTCTAGCCCGTCATAGAATACTTTCGTAGTAATTTAGAAGAAAGCATAATAGAAACAAATTACTCTTTCAGCTCAACCCTGAATACAGATCGGAGTGGCTATAAATATGAATACATATCCTAAAGAACCCTTGACTTTCAAGGGTCAAAAGGTATGGCTGCCGCAGTCATGAGTAAGCAGAAAACCGCCCAATCTTACACTATTCAGATAAACTATTTCTGCTGCTGGAAAGTTGGTTGGCTCAGTGTTCCTTATCACCCTGGAACCAAACGGTGAATTCGGTCCTCAAGCGCCAAAGAAGCTAGAAGACATGCGTTATGACAATGTTTTCATCGTGTGCTCTAAGTCAGGGAAGAGCACCAAACAATTGACAGGGGAGTATTTCACAAATTTGAAAGATTCCGTAAGAAACGAAAAGAAACGCTTGCTTTTGGATCAGTGGTCAAGACAAAGAGGTATAGAGTTCTTGAAAGAGAAATTGGGAGGGAATGTAGAGCCTATGTTCTTTCCTCCCAATACCACAAAGTATCTGCATTCACTCGATGTGCAGGCCGTCCACGACTACAAGCATGAAATCAAACGCATGCTTGAATATTCTTCAAGTCAGTGAAGGTTGTGTGGGGATGAGGACTTAACAACTAGTGAAGCTCTATTTAAAATGAGTCACCTCGTCCACAATCCACTATCAGCCCTTTTTGACACCATGAGACGGTGTGCTTTCGAAAAGGCGCTAATACAGAGAGACACCCCATCCTTCAAGTTCGTACAGAAGATATGCTTCAACATACCAGAGAAGGTCTGCAACAAGTGCGACCGGCGGCCATTTCTAAACTTATCCTGATGTCAATTTCTATTGTGTTTTGCACACCTCTATATAGAAGACCACAAAAACCAGTGAATATTAAAAATATCCAGCATCAGCAAACACACACACAGTACACGAAATACTATATTTATAGCCATTAACGTCTCTTAATTTTTTTCCAAGTTTTTTTTTTTTTTTTTTTTTTTTTTTTTTTTTTTTTTTTTTTTTTGCTTGTACACTTAATTTCCATACATAAGTAACATTATTAAGTTAACAGAAAGCGATTTAACAAAATAATTACACATTTAACCCCGTGCCTGTGACGCCCGAACTCAGCTCGTCCAATGCATAATATGTAATTTACCGTTTTCCCAATTGATGGCGATACTTTCCCGTGAAAAATTTCGGCAGTTTCGCGCCATTTGTAATTTTGCAGTTCTTCTCAAATTTCATTCAAACCACATTATATTTTACAGGCAGGTATATAAATTTTTCGCAAGTTAAAAGTTTCCTTACATTGTTTTTAATCCTCCTGCCAATACCTTGTCCATAGCTACGAGGAAAATCCTTTCCCCCCACACATTGTCGGTTATTTCCACTCATTTATTCAGGCACTTCGCATTCTACGAAGAGTTCGCGTACGCTTGAATTCGGAGAGTTTTCCCATCTGTTTATCTTATTTCCAAAATCTTGTTTTATGCAAATTTTTTGTTAAATGTGTGGCGTGACGTAATGGATTAACTGTATGTACCGGGTGTCCCAAAATTGACTGATGTATTTTAAGATTCAATAACTTGCAAACGGTGACCGATATTAAAACAAATGCTTACAGGAGTGTTATTTTAGACGTAAGGAGATTTTATGCTGCGATTCTCAGTTTTAGTTACAAGTAGCATCAATAGATGGCGCTGCAAGCAATAACCTCTAAATCCAGGCTCGATTTTTCGGCCTCTCTCTTCTTCCATGCGAAAAAAGGAGATTACAATGTATTGAATGGATCCCGAAGTACGAAAAATCGGGACTGGATTGAGCACCTGTTGCTCTCAGCGCCATCTATTGTTTCAAATTCAAACTAAAATCAAGAATCACAGTAAAAAATCTCCTGACATCATACATAACCCTCCTGCAAGAATGTTTTAAATATCTGTCACCGTTTGCAAGTTATTGAATTTTAAAATCCATCAGTCATTTTTGGGACACCCGGTATATATAGTGTATGAAATAGAATGTTTTTAGTCTGGCGGTGATGTTAGATACATAAGAGCTCTGTTATTTTTTTCGAAATGTTTTCCGAGTCTGATTTAATCTCGCCGAATTTCTTCAATGTTCGCAATGTCGGAATCAGACGATGTTGAATAATACTTGTTAGGCTTCTCATGCTCAGATACCAATATTTCAACAGTAGATTCCGACAGACTATTCCGAAAGTGGCGACAAAAGTTAAATTCTTCCATGCCAAACCTGGGTGCCGCTATGTTTGAATAACTTTCCTCCAGCCCAGCCAAGATTCCCATTCCAACAACTACAAGTTTTGTGCAACAATTGACACCTCTACTTTTACTCAAGAAAAACAATATTTTGAACTATTTTTCGATGACAATTTGATGTACACCATTACGGAAGAGACTAATAGATATGCACAACAATGCATTGAAAGGCAAATATCTGAAGCCAAAAAGCCGATCCAAAAGATGGGTGCCTACAAATGACAAAGAAATCAAAATATTTCTGTTGCTCCATATTTTACAGGATATTATTCAGAAGCCCGATGTGTCAATGTTTTGGTCCAAAGAGCCTTGCAGCTCCATTCTTTCGCAATGTTATGTCCTACGACAGATTTCAAATCATAAGAAAATATGTACATTTTTTTAATAATGAAGGAGCCGAGCTTGAAACACACCCAAATACAAAATTGCACAACGTTTGGCCCATTTTTCAGTTTCTCAATGCCAAATTTCGTTCGCTTTACATCCCCGCTCGTGATGTCACTGTTGATAAAAGCCTGATGCGATTTACAGTGGCTCCCATAAGTGTTCGTACACTTACGAATTTCAATGAAATTGTGTCCTGTCCATTAATTAAAATTAATATTTCAGAAAGAGTATTTAATAATAAGAACTACAACTTATTCTTAACAAAACTACGTAAAATATTTTAAAAACATAGTAAAACGTTATTTTAAAAAATAAATAATCAAAATGTAATAAAAAAGTTACCTCACAAAAGTCTTCGTATACTTTAAAAAAATCTTTACATATTAGTTAATACTGTAACATTTCGTTAAATTAGTACTTAGTATAATATTCTTTAGTATAAACAACAGTTTTTAAACGTTTAGGAATAGATTTCACTAGTTTTTTTGTAATTTCTGCATCAATGTTCATCCATTCATCGATGATTACTGTTTTTAGTTCGCTTTTCGTTTTAATGTCGTGTCTTCGTACTCTAATCTCCATTTCATTCCAAATATGCTCTATTGGGTTTAAATCCGACGAATGAGGTGGAGTTTTCAGAATTTATGGACCATTATAGAGACACCAGAGGCGAACGTTGAGAGCCGCGTGCTTGGAATCGTTATCTTGATAACAAAAATAAAGTTGTTTCCAATACCAAATTTTTGGCTGATAATTTTAAAACATTTAAATAAAGTTCATGATTCTTTATGCTATCAATAAATACCAAATTACCTAGCTCTGATGCTGCTATGCACACCCACACAAGGACACCTCCACCACCATGCTTAATTGTTCCAACCAAGTTCTCCGGATTAAGTTCTTCATTTCTTCTTCTCCATACAATTATACGCCCATCGGAACCAAAAAGGTTAACTTTACTTTCGACTGCAAGTAAGACATTATTTCAGTACGATTCAGGTTTATTTATCATTGATTTTGTGAAGGAAAGATTAAGCTTTCTGCTTTTCTCATTAAGAAAAATTTCTGCGAGAAGAACGCCCATTTAATCCAGCTGATATCAACACTCGTCGAATAGTTTCAGGTGAAATTGAAGTAGAAATTTTTTCATTAAATTCTGTAGCAACTTTTACAGCACTTAAACGTGGATTTTTTACAATTTTTCTAATTATAAATCTTTGATCATTTTGTGTTAACTTTGATGGACGACCTTATCTTGCTTTGTTTTCGATCCGGTTTTCTTCTTTAAAAGTTTTTATCACATACTGCACCATAGAATGGGTTAAATGAATTAATTTAGCAATATTCCGAACTGATTTATTACTTCTATGATGAAAGATAATAAATTTTTGAATGCTGTTAGTTGTTTCTTGCGACTACGAGCGATATAATAAATAGAATATTATGGAGAAACAAGCAAAAATTAATGCAAAACGATCTCTTAATGTCTCCACAATGCAAAAATAAAAATAATACGACAGACGATAATTTTAATTATGAATTTACCCAAAAATGTTTCAGTATACGAAGACTTACGTTATAGCGCCTAGAATATATAGTGTAGAAATCGACTATCCCTGAAATACTTAACCCTTAAATGCTGGGTGTTGCTTTTCGGCAACATACCCAATTTAGGCTCTAAAATAATATTAGAATAATATTGAAGCTATAATGCCTAATGTTGCCAATAAAATACATTCTGAAAATATTATTAAATCGATTTTCAATATGTAGATGGCAACACTTGTGCTGTTTAAGAATAAAGATAGATTTATTTTTTCAATTGTTGCTACTTGTTCTTTTTGTTTTGTTTGGAAGCTTGCGAAATGCCCTATTTTGTTCTGCAGTGAGCAAGTAAAATTTATTTCTTATTATAGTTCCTAAAATTCTTGTTTGTTTAATATTATAGAATTTTATCAAGGAAAATTATTTTTTCAATTAAAGACCAGTATTGCCGATTAGTAACAAACTGTTTTTTAGCCGTAAACCATACTTAAAACAAAATAAGATTTTTTAAAGTATTTTTCCCTTGATTCATTTAAAAAAATGAAAGCCGAAAAACCTTATTACAATGATTTTTGAAAAGTCAGGCATTTAAGCGTTAAAAAGGCGCTAAAATATTTTACCCCTTAAATGTGCATATTTCTGCAACGATGTTGCTGAAATATGAAGATCGCAGCGACATCTGCAGGATATTTTCTACAACTGCAAGATACTGCTAGTCTATACAATGTAATACTAGTAATACGAAAATCCCGCAGATGTCGCTGCGATCGACACTTGGGATTTTAGCAGTATCGTCGTACATTTAAGGGATACAAAATTTTAGCACTGTTTGTATAGCATATTTCCACACCAGGTACTCTAGACGCTGTACTTTCGTGGCGTATTCTTTCTCTGCCTCCTCCCGTTTTCAATTTTATATAAAACGAAAATCAGTCAATAATAAAAAGAAATGTTGAGTATTATTTAGAATAACATATAGTTGATGTGGAAAAATATTGGACTTCATATTCGAATTCAATTCCAAGGAAATGCCTTTTTACTATAAATTTCTAAAGTGTACGAACACTTTTGGG
Source organism: Maratus speciosus (assembly GCA_963932465.1). Classification (NCBI taxonomy): domain Eukaryota; kingdom Metazoa; phylum Arthropoda; class Arachnida; order Araneae; family Salticidae; genus Maratus; species Maratus speciosus. The sequence goes on along the minus strand of OZ010796.1, from coordinate 215,185,840 downwards.
AGTCACTGAAAGGGTAGATTGGGATGGATCCAATAAATGCCTCTAAAAAGATTTCGGTTTGGTATAAAAACATTTATTCTATGTAAGAATAAGACTGGCTGCATTTTTTGAAGCATCATCTACACGGGAAAGGGCACAAAGCTTGACAGCGAATATGCACATCTCGGCATGTCTAATCAAGTAGTTATGTCATTGGTGAAACCTCTGTTAGGCAAAAGCTATTAGTCCAAGAGCCGACAGCACAAAAACCTATGTTGTCAAGCACAAGGAAAAATCCTTTATTTTATGGAAGAGTAGAAGTAGGGAAATATAATGATCCATGTCTGCCGGCAGTGAAGCGGTGCAAAAGCCACAATTGAATACCACCAGTGGCTGACTCATAGGTTTATCATTGTGTTTGTCCTACAAACAAAGGTATGAAAACATGGAGGACTGGGAGCAGGAAAACACAATGATAAACCTACGAGTGAACCACTAGTGGTATTAATTTTCTGCTTATGCACCACTTCACTTCCGGCAGACATGGATCATTAGATTCTCCTACTTCTTCTCTTCCATAAAATAAAGGTTTTTTTCTTGTGCTTGATAACATAGGTTTTTGTGCTGCCGGCTCTTGGACTATTGCTTTGTCACAGATAATTATTATACTTCTCCACAGTTAGCTGATGAGCTTGAGAAACGATATTCTACAGACACGTACGGAACTGTACGGGCAACCAGGAAGAACTTACCACTAGATTAAAAAAAAAATGGTGACGTTCTGGCTTTACAGTATGGGAAAGTCACAGTCCTGAAATGGCACGACAAGAAAGAAATGTACCTGCTTTCTTCGGTCTTTACTGCAGAAATGATTGAGACGGAAGATTCGAAGAAGCAAAAGAAACTGAAACCTAAAGTAGTTGTTGACTATAACAACACTATGGGAGGTGTTGATAAAGTTAATCAACAGCTTACAAACTATCTCATTGCCAGAAAACATCGAAATAAATACTACGTAAAGGTATTTTCCATCTTCTGGATCAAAAACTTTGGGATTCCTTTATTATTTATCAGTCGTAAGGCGGTGGAAAATGTAATATGGGCTACAGAATCTCAATTGTGAAACAAATCATTGAAGATAATAAGCCATACATTCAGCCGGCAGGACCAGGGCGTCCTAATATGAACTTGTTGCGACTTACTTCCTGGTCGACACTTTCCTGAACACATTCCACCAACGGAGAAAAAGACTACTCCATCCAGACAATGCTTACTTTGTTGTCGTTAAACTGATGAAAAGGGAATGAAGATACGACGCGAGACTAGAGTTTATTGTAAAGACTGTGATGAAGGCTTATGTGCCGTACCATGTTTTCGTATATACCATACCGTAAAGGATTTGTGAAATTCAAAGGAATCTGAGGGACTTGATGATAATTAACGATCAAAATTAAAGAGATTTTTTTTCTCCATTTTTGGCACGTTTTTCTCAAATATATTCCACAGGCAAGGGGTTAACGACATAAGAAATGTAATAGCATAAATGCATTGCACCAAATAAATAAATTGTGTGACATAAATTTCGGATATCTCTTAAATGGCCCATTTCCGTCGGGTAGTTCCATTGAGTCTTTTACTCCCCACGATAAGAACTTTCCAACGATACCATAGCTGCCAACTTGTACGGATTTTTCTCACCGCTAAAATTTAATAGACAGTTATATCAAAAACAATCTCCGAAATCTAATTTTTTTCTAACGATGAAACATTACAAAAATTGCTGCTAAATTTTAGTGGTAAGAAAAATCCGTACAAGTTGGCAGCTATGCGATACCAACCACTCTCGTCAAAATCAACGTCTAACACTTCTTGCAGTTCCCTAGAAAATGAAATATTCACATCGATGCGTATGGATAAAAGAGTATAGACATAAGCGCCACAATTTTCTTCTCTAACACCGAAAAATTCTGCATTCACATATGTATACTCATTGACTTAGAATACGAATATTGACAGAACTAGTCAGATATGCCAATCCCAAACTTTTCTTCCATCTCATATATTGGGTCAAACGGAAAGTCGTGTCATGTTGGGAAAATCAATTCGTACCGGAAAATTCTATGATTTAATTATTAGGCATTGATTCCGATATTTAATGCGTAATAATTACCGGGCAGAATATTCTGGTACGAATTGATTTTCCCAACACGACACGATTTTCCGATCGACCCAATATATTTATTGTTCAAAAAGCGCATTTTTTTATGGGTTGGAGGAGGGATAAAAAATTTCGTCCTGAAGTCTAGTGAACGGGTAATACATAAAAAGAATATGTGAAAAATTTTGCTTATTATACTATATACGCAAATTAAACATAGATTGTGCAATTGGGGATTCAGTACGATTTTCTTTCAAGAGCTAACACGCCCGTCCCGAATTGAACAAAATTAGCTATCACAGCAACAACTTCAGGCAGATTTTCTCCAAAGTTTTATACAAACCTCGACCTCTGACGTTACATCTAAAAATAGAATTTCGTGGAAAAATATATATATGTTCTACTCTTAAGCTGCAAAAAATCAAGATGATCGATTTTCACAGCGTCCCCAGGGAAATTTCCGAACGTCCATAGTCAAACACGTATATATGAAGTTTGGTTGAATTCCATCTATAACTTCATACACTTTCCGATGGTACAAAGAAAAATTACACAAAAATAGTTATCACAGTGCCACCTTCCGGGGAAATATCCCCAATTTCAACTGGGATCTGACGGCCATACCAAAAAAATATATATGAAGTTCGGTTTAGTTGTATGCATAAATTCATACCCTTTTTGATGATACAAAGAGGACAAACAGACACACGGAGAGAGAGACATTTTAGAGAAACGTATTTTTCGGTATCTTTGACTCCTAAAATATGTAAACCCCGCAAAAACCGGAAGTCGGAAAACAATTCGATTACAATACTTTCTTCCAGTATACATAAAAGAGAGTAAAAATACTTGTAGAAATTAGATGTTCTACCCCTGAGCAGGGGTGTGTTATGCACTGGTTGCGCACATTTGCTACCACTACTGAAAAGTAATCTTTGACGTATTTCATAGCAAAATTTGTATCAACTGTCTGGTATTAAATAAGTCAATAATTATTGGTGTTAACTACAACATATATGAGCGTATGTCTAACTGACAGATAATATCGTCGGTACCATGTCAAACTATCCAATGTGAAAACAGTGGGCTACTTTTTAAAAATTCGGATTCCTTGATTGTCACCACTTTTTTGAAATGGTAAAATTCCCCTTATTTAACCTTATTTAATGGCATATTAATTAAGGCGAAAACAAGGGAAATTTTACCATTTCAGAAAATTGGTGCCAATCAAGAAATCTGAATTTAGAAAAAGTAGCCCACTGTTTTCACATTGGAAGTTTGACATGGTACCGACGATATATCCATCCTTTTAAAAAGACATACGTTTACAGCGTCTTCGTTTCTATTTTGCTTCTAATATTTTAAAGTCCTAAGCAAAAATTAATGGAAGTGAGACAAAGCGAGTTTTAAAAACATTAAGAACGTAAAAATAAAAAAATAAAATATAAATTGTAGGAGGATGAAGGTAGAAAGTCTAGACGAGGAGTTTTTATTATTTTTTAAAGTAATAACAACATTTCCCTGCAACGATTTTAACCCGGGAGGAGTCGCGTGGGGTATGACATACCCCGGGTGCGTACGGTTTTTACAATTGTCACCACTATTTTTCGAAGAGTAATCTTGAACTTACTTTATTGCATAATTTGTAACAATTGTCTCCCACAAAATAAGGTGACGATTACTATTTGTACTTATTGGTGACAAACCGAAAACAGTTCATACCCTTTTTGTGCGCGACTTCCCTCGGGTTAATACACTGATTCCTCGTTGGGGTTTTTTTCATCTTTCTCTGCTATGTTTAAGTGAATAATCTCGAAATTACGATTAACAGGATTCGTACGGGTGCTTACATTTCCCCTTACTTTTTTTGCTTCTGAATACCAATATAAAGACAATTCCGCTGTATGTAATCACAGATTACATACAACGAAATTTTCTTTATAAAACAAAATTTACAACGAAAAAAAACGAAATTTTCTTTATAAAAATACTGGTATTGAAAGAAAAGTGAGTGGGAAAGTAAGCACTCATACGGATTCTGGTGAATTCATAGCTGTCAACTTTTTGGCTTTTTTCGTACCGCTAAACTTAAAAAGACAAATTTTGGTTTATTTAATTGCTGATCTAGACGATTAAATAAAGTAAAAATTTTTATTAAATTTAATGATAACGAAAAAAGTAATAGGTTAATTCCATGAAAAATTGTCATGTCTGTCACGCAACTGAAAATAGCTATATACTTGTTGGCCACCGTTATTTCCGAAAAGTTTACTTCGCGTTATTCAATTGATGAGATATCTCCGATAAATTAAGTCACATTTGTCCGTTCTAAAATACCGGTAGCCAAAAATCGTAGTATGTGACGAAGAAGTTTTCATGGAATTAGCCTATAGCTAGCTGCTATGGTTAATGTCTTTTTTATTACTAAGTAAGAAAATCTACAAGTAATTTTATTTTTGTAGACAACAGTTTTTTAAAAATTTATACGTCCTTGAAGTTGCTAAAATTCGTATCTTAATTATCAACGGTATAAATATTTGCTTGAAATGTTATACATGAGCTAAATTAAATGTGAACAAAAATAAATTGGTGCAGATTGGGGGCTTTTTTCATTCAGATTATTTGGCTGTCACCACTTTTTAAAAATAGTATAATTCGCCTTTCAGAATTTTTAACCTGTTTTTAAATAGGGCGAATACTTCTATTTCAAAAAAGCTGTGACAATCAACAATCTGGGGACAAAAAGTCTCGAATCTGGCAACACTGCATAGATTTTAACACGTGAAATATCGTGCAACACAATAATTTTATGATTGTTCTATTGGTGGGATTTAAGAGGAACATAGCCAGTTTAAATTTTCATGCTAAAATAGCTACAGAACAATTTTCAAGAATTAAAATTTCTGAAACCTATTTATTTTGTTTAAATTCTGCTGGAAAAAAAAAAATCGATTCATATTTATAATACACTATATAGCCATTAATCATCGGATATTTTCAATTTTAGACATTTTGCCGAATATTTAAAAATATTCTTGTCGGATTCTTCTGGAACTTCAGGATTATAAAGGACACGTTTGACTTCATATTTATCAATGTCGATTTGATAAAGAGGACAATTAGAGGGCGAACAAAAAATAAAATAAAGTAATAATATTTGGGATCACACTGTAAATTAAAATGCACAGGATGGTCTATCGCTGCAGAATAGATATATGTGGATACTGTACAACATGTTTACTGATTTGTGTAAGAATAGCGCGTATATTTATGGCGATATGGAGATTTATTTTTAAAGTTCAAAAATTTTTAGCTTATATGATGCAGGGTTTTCAACCAAATTTAACGCCAGTTTCAGAAAAATTAAAAATGTAGTAGAAATAATATAGTGTAGTTGGAACATAAATATATTAAGCATTTTATGAAATATGAGCAGTTGTATGAAATAATTTTTATCTGCGCACGCGCGAACGATAACATAGATTTTTTTTACATAATTTAATAGTCAGCTCTATAAAACAACTAATAAAATAAAAAATCCAGTCAAATATCGTGAAAATTCAGAAAAATGTAGGCGATGGCGTGATTTAACTTTTAGTTGCTCTCTAAAGGGGATACGGAGCTAAAAATTCTACAAAAAATGGATTTTTTTTATTACTTAAGGGTACATTACATGCATTATGGCATGCATTTATCACAAAAAAAAATTATTTTATTTATTTATTTATTTATTTATTTATTTATTTATTGAAAAAAAAAAAGGAATTTTACTTGTTATCTTAGAAAATTTCGAAATGCCCCTTGCGCTTGATTTTTCAATTTTTTTAACCTTTATATTCAAATATATAAAATTCGATTCAAAGTTTTATTTATATATATAAACCAAACTTTTATAAAAAATATTGGGGATTTTCATTGATATGGAAAGCGCAGGGGGCATTTTGAAATTTTCTAAGATAACACGTAAAATTCCTTTTTTTCCTCAAAAATATTTTTTTTAAATTTTTTTAAATTTTTTAATTTTTTTTTGTGATAAATGCATGCCATATGCATATAATGTACCCTTGAATAACATTTAAAGTGAAATTTACAAAAAATAAAAAATTGATTTTTACGATCCCTCGTCCCCGACTTTAACTTCATTTATCTCAGAATGAATTTTTTGACGATTTGTCAACTTTAAAAGGATATATCTAAAGTTCCTTGCAAGATATTATGTATGAAATTTTCAAAATAGCTTTTATGATATATTTCCAACAAATTGTCTTCAGGATTTTTAATTTTGAGTGTTAATTGTGAAAATATGCTAATTAATGCAAAACTCACTCATAAAAAAAATTCATTTTCTTACTTAAATTTTTTTTTTTTAAATTCATAATATATATTTTAAGAAATCCTGAAATCAAATTAAAATGACACATTTTCTGTACACAAAAATGTAAAAATTTTATAAATTGAGTAAGTACTTCCAGTGCTATGTCAAAAATTAAATATGTTTAAAATTTTTAAATTCAATTTTTTTTATATTTAAAAATTTTCAATTTTTTTACATTCAATATTCTTATCATATTAAAATATATTTCAGAAAAAAATTTCATTACAAAATCTCTATAAATAAAAAAATGGAATTTTGAGCACCAGACCCCCTTAGCAGCTGAATGATAAGGGATTTCCGTAAATTGTCTTTTTTTATTAACTGACTTACAAAAAAAGAGTTAGTGTATTTAGTGAATATCAACGAGTAGATTTGGAACAAATGCTTCGATTTTGATACTTCTTTTTATTATGGAATAGGCTCGCTCTGGTGGTTATCCAGGAAGAACTAAAGCATCAATAAAAAATAAAAATTATAAAAGGACTAAAATTAAAATAGACAATTTGTGGAAAATACCTTATCATTCAGCTGCTTTTAGAGAGCAACTAAAAATTAGCTCATTCTATCACCGATATCTTTCTGAATTTTCACGATATTTGACAGGATTTTTTTATGAGTTGCTCCATAGAGTTGACTATTAAATTATGTAAAAAAAAAAAAAAAAAAAAAAAAAATTGTTATCGTTCGCGCATGCGCAGATAAAAAAATTTCATACAACTGCTCATATTTAATAAAATATTTAATATGTTTATATTCTAATTGCACTATATAGTTTCTACTACATTTTGATAATTTTTCTGAAAATGGCGTTAAATTTGGTTGAAAGCCCTCCATGATAAAAGCTAAAAATATACTCGGATTTTTTGAACTTTTAAAAAATTTGCTATATCTCCATGAATATACGTGCTATTCTTACCCAAATCAGTAAACACGGTATACAGTATCCACATATTTGTATTTTGCAGCAATAGATCATTTCGCGCATTTTAATTTACAGGGTGATCCCAAATATTATTTTTTTCTTTGATTTTTTGTTCGCCCCATAATTATCCTCCTTATCAAATCGACGTTGGTAAATGTGAAGTCAAACATGTTCTTTATAATCCTGAAGTTTCAGAAGAATCCGACAAGTATATTTTTAAATATATGACAAAACGTCTAAAATTGAAAGTGTTCGGTGGATAATGGCTATACAATGTTTATATGTATATATGTTCTATGCATGATTTATTCAGGGGCCAAAAAATAATCTTTTGGAACCGGGGCAGATTTAACCACTTCTTACAAAAAGAACCGCTTTATTTACGATAGAAATGCTGTGTTTAAAAACGTCACGATTGTTATTTATAAGTGGTTCTTAGTATACGCGTCAGTTGCGCCGAGTGCCTCTGCGATAACCAGGCTTTGATTTAATTTTTACTAAGTTTTAACTAATGATTTAATCAATTTATATTTATATACTGATTCACCTTTTCTTGAAGATTTACGTTATTTAAAGAACAGCTCTTTTTTATGTTGTTTGTTTAGTCTATAAGTGGGTGGAAAGCTACACTCTCCATGCCATCAGTTCTTTTCCCCCATTCTCTTCGAGCTGTATTCATATTTTTTTCCCTTGAACATTCAAAGAATTAAACTCCATTCGCAGTCTAAATTTTATCTTTGCAGGTGTTTGTTTAGTCTGCCAATAAATTGCTGTCGGAATTACAGTTGTGTTTTTTCCTGTTTTTATGGAAGTTAAAAATGGATGTTTTCAAAATACAAATGCAAAAAAACATACAGTGGAAACCGCTTATGTGGCATTCTCACAATCTTTTGACTTTTCAGGGGGGGGGGGGGGGGGAATCTTGCGAAATTAAAATTGTTAAAATAACATTTTAATCTGATAGACGAATGCGTTAATGATTCAAAATAAAGAAAAAATGGTCATCAGCGAAAAAATTTTTATTTAACTGAGGTTTAAGTTAAAGTTGCGAGTTTAATTTTCCTTACCATTTTACCACTAAAACTTTTTATTTTCTTCTAATTTTTTACTTGTAATGAATTTGCATAGTACCCACAGGACATTCAAATAAGAAATAATGACAATGTAGTATTTTTAGTACAAAATTTTGGTATAACATTGTCTTAAAGGGGTGCCATAGAAGGGACGGTAAGGATTGAACAGCAAGGAAAATTACCACCTATTTTAGGCAGATCATGTTAAGACTAAGTGGTAGCCAAAATGTTCATTGATTTTTAGAAACAGTTATTTACATTGGATTAAATTAAAAAAAAATTAATTTACCTCGAAAAGTGCATGAATAAATCTTGGGGACGGTGAGACTGCCAATAAATCCACGGTGCTTGAAATTGATATTTAAATGCTGATTTAAATTCTACAGCAAATTTCCTGCCAAAGAATTTTAGACATTATTTCTCTAGCATACTTCTGCATGAGAAAAAACTTGAAAACAATTCTGTGGCTGCATCTGAAGTGATTTTCTGTATAATTTTAGAAGAGGGATGGTAAAAAATCTAAAACCTAGGGACAGAGTTTAAAAAATAATAACAACCCAAAAAATGTGTGCAGGCTAATTTTTAAATACTTATTTATGTAAAACAATAGCTCCAGTTTCAGAAAAAAATGACATCGAATTATTTTTATTGAAACAATTTTATCCAGACAGCTCCAAACTTAAAAATCAGCATCAGGGACACGGGACGGTATAGGAGTTTTCCAGGTGTTTGGAACCTCAACGTCGTCCAAAACTTATTTATCTCGTTAATATTGTTGTGCAATCATGAAACGGGATGTTCCCAAGTTTATGAAATTAAAAAAAAAAAAAACACAAAAAAGTGTATTAAAATAAAAATTATTATTCAGGGACATGAAAGTCAAAAGATTGTGAGAATGCCCCTTTTACTTGACAAAAAGAGGGCATGAAAATTATTTCTTATATGCAGATACCGTTGTAACAAATCCTCATACGAAGAGAAAAACAACAACAACAAAAAAAGTCAAGCGTAGATTATGAAACACCTTCCAACACATCCAGAATTCTTTAAAAATTCTTTGCTGTTTAACACTAGAAAGACGGCAAGCGGTCATTTTGACCGCTACCAAATGAATATATTTCGGTTTGAACCAAAAATTTCTTTATAAAACTTGTTTAAAAGATACAAAGTAAAAAATATAGTTAAATAAATAAATTCTGGTGGGAAATATTTATTATAAAATTTGAGTAAAATTCCCCGTCTTTCTAGCGTTAATAAGGTAAAAAAAAATATCTAAGTAAACATTTTAGAAAACGAATAATACATTTGAAAACCAGATTTCAGCAATTACCGTCTAAGCCGTAAAAGTAGCCCAATTCTTTTGTGCAGTATTTTTACAGTATTTATGCCTGCATTTCTACAGATTTGTATATATTCTACATAGTATGATAAAACTTAGTCTAACAAGAAAATGCATAATATGTTGAAAATTCATCTTCACATATTTCCACCAATATACGGAGACATTCTTGAATTCTTTTTTTACAACCCTGTATATTACCATATTTTATATTCGCCAGTAAGCTAAAATTTAATTATGACTAAAACATGATTAAAACGAGTGAAATCACTCCCATGCATCCAGTTCTTTGCGTGGCCCTATATATGATTTCATTTCTATTATTCAAACATATACTAAATAAAGTTCAACTTGAAAGTGCATAACTCAGTTAACAGCCGCCCTTAAGCCATTCACCCTGCTTCTCCGCAAAATGCTTACGAATCGTTTTGTGTAGCAATGTATATGATCTATAGCATTTATCCACACCACATAGTAAGCAAACGTTTTGTTTAACTTAAACACGCATACCATAAATGAAATCGCGCATCCAGCAACTATCGCTAATAGATAGTACTTCAGATACATTGCTGCGTTCTAATCTTTTGCGTGTCACTGTAAATGAACGATAAATGCTATGCACATCATGTTACACAACAAGTATCTTGTAGTAAACCTCAGTGATGTATATCAATTTCATTATATTTGAAATAGTGTAACAGAACTAAAATACGCTAAAAAATGTTTTTTTTCCCGTAGACCATAATGTAAAGGAATTTTTTTTGTGTGACGCTGTAAATGAATAGCAAATCCCTTACGACCCATATTCTATAGAATGCATGTTTCAGTGCTCTTCTTAAATACATGTCAATTTCATTATGTTTTAAATGACCAAACATCATTAAAATGAACTTTAAACGATTTTTTTCCATTGACCTGTAATGTAATAGGATTCCTTTGACCGCCCCTGTAAATGAACTATAAGAGCTGCATACTTAATTTTCAGTAGAGATCGGACTATGGTAAACGTCAATATCATGCTGAAAATTCAGAGCAAACCGAGTACATTTACGAGAGTTATTAGAGCTCGGACAGACGGTCGGATGGACAGACAGACCGACGTCATAAACGATTTTCAAGTATGTTGGAAAGTGTTAAAAATTACCTCAAACAATTTAATCACCAAATTGTCACTGAAAAAACTGAAATAGCCATTCGATTGAAAAATAGGTCTTCTTTCAATTCATGTGTTAAAATAAAATAAGCTTAGGCGATAGTGTTGACATTGATATTGTACCAAACTCTGAAATGTTCAATTAGGAACAAATAATTTCGACATCAGATTTGGATTACGGCAAATTTTACCTTGGGATTCTAAAGCGGAACTCACGTAGTCATTTAAGAATTATGATGGTTTAAAATTCTGAATTCCTAATGATAAATTCATTTGTAACCGTTACAAAACAGATTGCAATGCGAGCAGTTTTTTAAGAACAACTCAAAAATCACTTGCCTAAATGGGCTGTAATTTTGGATTCGAATATTTGAAGCTTCTAGAAATCGAATCTATATATTAATTTTAATTCATTTTCCAAAAAAATATGAATTTTTTTTAACAGAAACCAATTTAAAACTGCAAATATCCGAATCCAAAATTACAGCTTATTCCGCGTAGTAGTTCTTGAGTTAGACTTAAAAAAACTACCCTCATTGTAGTCTATTTTGTAACTATTGCAAAAGAATTTTACATTAGAAATACCAAAGTTTAAAGCATAATTCTTGAACTACCTCAGCGAAGGATTTTCCGTTTGGTACCGTAAGCTAAAATTTATCAACAACGACAAATATGATATTAAAATTAGATGTTGTCATAGAAAATTTCAGAGTCTGATAGAATTTTTATATGAAGACGGCACTTTTTAACATTAAAAAAATTATAATTTCCAGACAAATGGCTATTTCTGTTTTTTCTTTTTTCCAATGACAATGTGGACTTCAATCCGCTACTTCCCGGAAAAGGCGGCGCGCGCCCATCTGAGGTCTAACCCAAAACAGTATCAGTAGGACCGATCACGGAATTTCCTACCGGAAAAATTTAAGAGCTAAATTCAATAAGTTGAAGTCATCGACTAGCAGGGTTGGGTAGGGCTGAAGCGGTTAATACGTCGGACGAAATCATCATAGTTCCGATTTAGTTTATAAATTATTGAAAATCCAGCGTAATACAACGCATTACATGTAATCCCACTAAATTAGTATATATACTATTTTGCAACAAATAACTTTATAAAAAGGATTTTGGACGAAAAGTATTGACGATGCGTTTTTTCCCCTTTAAGCCGACTATACATATTTGTTAATAGTTGAATGTCAGTCGAACACACTGTGTTCAAAACGATGTAGAACCAAAACAATTATTTTATTTATATAACATTATTTAAAAAAATATTTGCATTTTCTTAATTTTTTAAGTACAGACTTTAAATTAGTTAAAATTTTCATGCGGCGTTATTCAAAATTTTGTTTTCTGTACTAATTTTATGTAATAATTTGTTTTGAATTTTACAATATGAACAATTTCAATAGTGCAATTTTTGTGTCATGTTAACAGAGATTTCACGTTAAGAGTGTCAACAGCAAAGAAAACGAGACTTCTTTGTAATTTGTATTTCTGGTATAAAACTTCGTAGTACACAAAATCCTGATTCCTTAATAAATGCTCCTGCTTCCTGAATTCCTTATAAAAATGTCTAAAAAAAATAGCGGAAAATGTGTCATTTTGCAGAACATTTGAAAAGTTTTATCCTAGATTTCGATTTACAGGAGTTTGTTTGATCCGGGTTCTACTGTATTATATTTATTAGAATTGAGTGTGCAGTGCTTCATTTATGCGTGGTCTTAATTTGGTGTAAATATAGAAATATACATTTTCTGATTAAACTTATCAATTTCCTGAAATTTGCAAAAAATAATTTTATTTTCATTCATTTATTTCTATTATTTTGTATACATATTCCATTATAGAGTAATTTATCTTAGCTTAAAGAACAAGTGCTTTTTCTTTTCTTATTTTTCATTTATTTATTTTTAATTTCTGCGAACGCAGTCAGTCACTTTCTGCAAATGAACCGTAATTTCATATCATTTTTCTTCGCTACTTTGCACGATACTATTAACCTTTCAGCGCTATTTGAAAAGAAAACCAATATTTTTGAGCTGTGATTTTTTTTTTTTTATATCGAACGCTTTAAAAAATTATATCTCAAATTTGTCATTTTAAAATGATTAAGGGTGTTCGATATTTCTTTCATATATCAAATGAAGTTAAAATATATCCTTTTAAATATGATAGAGGAAAATTTCATTCAGATATCAAAGGAATGCAAACTTGAAGCGAATGGTGTAGTCTCTGAAAATAATAATTCACTGTTTCTTAAAGATTCACGTTTTTTAGTGAACAGTTGTCCTTTTGTTTTAGTCTGTAGGTGGGAAGTTTCACCCTTCATGCGCGAGTTCTTCTCTCGCATTCCCTTCAAACAGATGGTTTTATTCATATATTTTGCCTCTGTAGTAGATCCAAATGATTAAATTACTGCGCATGATAGTGTTTTACCTTTGTTGATGTAACTTTAGTCTATTCTACCTGGTCAAGGAAATTGTTATAAATAATTACTCCCAAAATAGAAGAATTTTTAACAATTTCCAACATAGCTGAAAGTGTATAAATTTGTCTTGTCTGGCTGCCTTTTCTCTTCATGTGCTCTAACTCGTGTAAACAGTCTGTGTTGTGAATTAGAAAACTTCATATACAAAATATTTTTTGTGTTGTGATTGTGTTCTTAATATGTTGCAAAAGTGTTGCTATCTAGAAATATGTTCTTAATATGTTGCAAAAGTGTTGCTATCTAGAAATGTGTTCTTAATATGTTGCAAAATGTTGCTATCTAAAAATGTGTTCTAAAAATAGTGTTGTTAATTTTGTTGAAATCGTGTTGTAGATAGTGTTGATGAAAATATTTTCTTACAATAGTGTTAGCTGTACAACACTTTGTCGCCAAATTAACAACACATTGTAAACACCACACAATTTAGAACACTATAAAACAACACAGGTAAAACGCTTTCAAAACTCTTTCTACATGGCTCCTGTAAAATTACACAATATTAAAAATGAATGTTTTGAAATGATTTGAAAACACATTTTCTCCTCTTGTAATGTTTAACAACACTTTTTGCACAATCTTTTTATTTGGCACAACACATTCACAATACAATCGAAAATGATTTTAGTTGAAGTGTTAATTATTATGTTCAGTTAGTGTTACAAAAGTGTTTCATGAATTTGCACTGCATGTAATTTATATATGTTATTGAGGTTTACCATTGCATGTTCTGGATTGAAAATGAAGTGTGTACAATTTATAGTTCGCTTACATGCACACTCAAAATAATCCTGTTGCATTAAGGCCAAAAGGGGGGGAGTCGTTTGTGGTACATTTTAATAACCCCACACTATTTCAAACATATCGAAATTGATTATATCGCTGAGGTGCACTACAAGATGCTTACAGTAGAATAGCATCTGCATAGTATTTATCGTTCATTTACAGGGACACACAAAAGAATTCACTTACAGTAGGGTCTATGAGCAATATTTGCTGGAAGTGCATTTTCAAATGTGGTACGCTTTACGCTATTTTTAAATTTAACTAACATTTTGCCTATTACTTTGTATATATACATTCTATGGAGTATATATAGGGCTGCACAAAATAATTTGCGTACAATTCTGCTTATCGGTGAAAATTTCTAAAGAACAATTTTCAACTGTTTTTTGCTTTTCCTTGCTGAACTAATTTTTTTCATATTTTATATATATAGCAGATATACAAATCTATCGATCATTTTCGGGTTTTTACAAATATAATTCGTATATATACGTTTTTAAATTAACATGGATGTTTAAAATTGATAGTATTAAAATACAGGGGTAATGGTTTATCAAGGAGATGACGGGAACGTGAAAAATATGCCTTATATGCTGGTTTTGTTATAGTCTATTTTTACAGAGTTTATAACTTTACTAAGAAATCTAGATACAATTTTGTTCGGGACACAAGCTGTGCATACAATGTTCAGAATAATTTATATAAAAATGATTATTTCATAATGAATATGAATGAAAAATTCACGAAATCAGTCAGCATTATCCAAGCTAGTTTTATTTAAAGTGATTTATATTTAGTCGGAAATTCGACGATTCATTGAAATGCACGCGATTTTAAAATAACATGATGGGTGAAGCTAACCAGTGAACTTGGTCGAGGCCATAGTAATTCCTGTGCACATACTCACTCACATTGAAATTGGTTGATATATACGTGTGCTGTCGCAGGCCAAAAATCAGATTTTTCGAAATGTCACCCACATTAGAAGTTAAAACTGCTATATCTTAGTAATTTTTTGAGATAAAGACAAAACAAAAAAATGCTTTGGAATCCTTGTATCAAAATCAAACACTTAATAAAGAAACCTTTTTCAATTTCTAATTTTTTTGTACCACATTCTAAATTTAAAATTAAAAATTTTTTTAAAAATAAATCTTGAAACAAGATGGCGGATGAAGCTGAGCAATGAACTCGGTCGAGACATTGCTATATATTATGCACATGCCTTGTCACATCCAAATCGGTTAATAAATACGCGTGACAAAAATCAGACTGTTTCAAAGTGTCAGCCACACTAGAAATTCAAAGTGCTATAACTCAGCCAATTTTTAAGATATAGACAAAACAAAATGCTCCTGAATCTTTTTATCAGAGTCAAACACATAAGGAATTTTTTTTTTAATTTCTAATTTTTTTGTACCCCATTTTAAATTTTAAATTAAAAAAATTTAAATGTTCATCATTTTGAAAAAAGATGGCGGATGAAGCTGGCAAACGAACTGATTCGAGACATTGGTATGTGCTATGTACCCACCAAGTTACATTCAAATCGGCTCATAAATACGAGAGTTACAGCATGGCAAATATCAGATACATATATATATATATATATATATATATATATATATATATACACGGAAGAGCCATTACATTATGACCACCCTCCATCTATAACAATGAGTTTTCATAGGAACAAAACCACGGCGCGTGCGCGATTGATACTGGTTTATACAAAGCTCCCACGCATTGTATTTAAAAACATAGCGTGATTTGCGACTTAATGGGAAAAACAGTAGATTTATCAGACTTTGATAAAGTTCAAATCGTTATGGCTCGGCGACTGGAAACGTCGATATCGGAAATGGCGCGTTTGGTGGACTGTACACGTGCAGTCATTGTGAGCATGTACCGAAAGTGGTGTATGGATGGCGAAACGACCAGTCTCCAGGAGCAGTGTGTCGCCCGTGGCGCATTGATTCCAGAGGAGAGCGAAGATCGTTAGGCATTATTCGTCGTGACAGAAGAGTTTTAACAGCCGAAATCATCAATAGCTTCAATAGTGGTGACCCAGACAGTGTTTCTCAACACACAGTGCCGCGTGTACTGTTGCATATAGGCCTACGCAGCAGGGGGCCTAAGCACATTCCCGTGCTGAGAGCACGTCATCGTCAGCAGCACCTGCAACGGGCACATGAACATCGGAATTGGACCATAGAATAATGGAAGAAAGTTGCATGTTCCGACGAATCATGTTTTCTGGTCCGTCACATCGACAGGCGCATGCGAATACGCCAATTTCCGAAGGTAACCCTGGCTCCCGGCTGCACAGTTGGTCGGAGACATGACTGCGGTGGCTATATTATCGTGTGGGCGATGTTTTTATGGAGCGCATTAGGACCTATAATCCCCATAGAACAATCCCTGACGTCTGTGACCTACCTGAACATCACTGCAGACCAAGTGAACCCATTAATGACAACAATGTTTCCGGCGGGATATTGCAGTTACCAATAGGATAATGCACCATGTCATTCGGGTGGAATAGTCAGGGAGTACTTCTAGGAGCATTTTAGTGAGTTTCAAGTCATATCCTGGACTCCAAATTGACCTGCGAGGAATCCAAAAGAACATTTGTTGTTCCACCTGGAAATCCCAATTCGTGCTGCCACGCTACCACCTCCCAATATGCGAGAATGTCAGGAGCAGTTGGTGTGCGATTGGTACCAGATACCTCAGACTACCTATAAGAACTATGTCGAGTTGATACCAGGTCGGGTGTTCGCGATTTTGAGGACGAAATATGGTCGTATGTCGCATTAAACAGGTGGTCATAATGTAATGGCTCTTCGGTTTGTATATGGATATATATGACCATTTAAAAACATTACAAATTACCATAAAACATAAAAATAAATAAATAAATAAAATAAGCAGAAAAAGAAAAATGAATATTTATAGAACTTAGACAGAATCTTCAGGTCCCAAATGCCCAAAGTTCCAAAAATAAAGTGTTGTTTCATCTTCGTATTAGCCATAAAAAAGCTAAAGAATATGAATTTGGGATAACCCACACACAAAAAATAGGGAAATAAACTGTGTAAAACAAATTAGTTAAAAATAAAATATGATTAAAAAGGATTAAGAAATAAAATACTCATTACCATATTGAAAGCATTGCTGTCTTAGAAAGAGGCAAGATTAAATACAAGTAAAGGAGATTATATGCACATATTAGCAAAAAAAATTTTTAAATGTTTATGCACCAAGAGGTAATAATGTAGAGTCGTGGGAAAAAAAGTAAACACCCCCTACTAACTCCTCAACAAATTAACGTAGACGAAAGTGACTGGTACCGAGCGATTGGAAATAAAGTCTACTTTTAAATGAATCTTAATCGTGAAGTCGCCCGAACAATATTGACGAAGGATTTGGGTAAACAGAAACTTTGTGCGATGTTTGTCCCTCATTATTTAAGCAATAAACAAAAACAGCAGCGAATGGGCTCCTGCGGCGATTTCATCAATACATCAGACAAAGATGGTGCGTTTTTACAGTCCATTGTCACAGGAGATGAAACGTGTTGTTTCGCGTATGATCCACAAACGACATTCACGCTGCTGTTACCAAGAAACTTAAAACAGCCTCAAAGGAGGACTTTTTCAAAAGTTTCCAGAACTTGTATGAACGTTGTCAACAATGTATTGTAGACGGTGGGCACTACTTTGAACAACAGTGAGGTATTTATCTGCAAATATAACACACAGTGATTATTATGACGTCAGTCACCTTATTTTCGGTCTCACCTTCTAGATCGTCGAGCAACGAATCTTCTCAAACAGGCTAAAAATGCTTCTGTGGTCAGGTCTGAAGCAACTTCTAGATGAACGGCTTAGGTAAAAAAAACAAATAAATATAGTAATGTATGATTTTAGTGTTATCATTGATCGTTTTAAGTTAGGTTTTGTTATAATAGGACCTGCTAGATCAACGCCTGTTTTCTCACACGGTCTAGATGGCACAATTCTATCACGGGGCAAGTCACCCATCAATTGTTGAAGAGTTTCATGTTTTGTTTGAAGACAATTCACACATCTATTTATAATTTTCCTTACTTGATTTTGATCAGATTGTATCCAATAAAATTACCTTAATAAAGATAGAGTTATCTGAGTACTTGAAGATAGGAATTTTTTATGATAATATTCAATTAAAATTTCAGTGAATTAGTGAGACTTTGGTAAACGTATTTGGTGTTTCTGCGATTCTAATAAATTAGAAAATAACGAAATCTTCCACCGACCCTTAACAGTCCATCTGCATCTAGAAATACATTTGTTCAAGATCTTACTGTTGTTTGGGAGAGGACGTTTTTTCTTTAAGCATTGAATTTCAGTTTGAAATGCGGAATTTTGAACAATCATTATCAGCTTCTTGGTCGCATTCTGTAACTCAGAAGTATCTAAATAATCATATTTTCTAATTCCTGATTTCAATTTACAGTTTAACAGAAATTTTAAACACCATGCAGTAATTCTTATTAATTTTATAAAAGAAGAATGTCGATTAATCAACTCAATGTTGAACTGATTTTCATTTACAATAGTTGATTTTACAACGGTGTTTTTCTTTAGTTCTAACTGATCTTTAACTTCAGAAATATCTAATTTATCGAATTTATAGTCCAATTTTGCCCAAAGAGATCTGTCTTGCTTTAACCACTGGGGTCCTTCCCACTAAAGATGGTTATTTTTCAACTCTGACGCTTTCAAACCTCTAGTAACTAGATCGGCAGGATTATCTTTTCCAGGACAGTGAAACCAATTTAATGGATCACTAAGAGTTCTGATTTCCTTTATCCGGTTTCTGACAAACATTTTAAATCTTTCTAACTCTCCTCTAATCCAAAAGAAAGTAATAGTAGAGTCAGTCCAAAAGTAGTAAGTTGCAGGAAAAGTTAATTCTTTAGCAATTTTATTGCAAAGTCTAGCAGACAAAAGGGCTCCTAAAAGTTCAAGCCAATGTATAGAGACAGTTTTTAAAGGGGCGACTCGACTTTTTTCTGCCACAAAACTGGAAACAATGTTCTTATTCTTTAACACTGCTCTAAGGTACACTACCGTACCATATGCCTTCTTTGAAGCGTCTGAAAAACTATGTAACTCAAAATAATCAACTTCATCAGGGGCAATATCAACCAAAAAATATCTGTGAATGTTAATACAATTCAGTTCTTTTATCGCCTCAAACCGTTAATTCCATAAATTGTCTAGATGTTTGGGTAGGTTTTCATCCCAATCAAGTCCTAGACACCAAATTTCTTGAATTAAACATTTAATTCTAATAGTAAGGTAACTCCGAGAGAGTCGCCGCATACGGGATAGATGCCGCAACTCTTGTATTTCTTGTAATTATCGATAGACGGTCGTCAAACGCACAGTATAGGTGCGCAATGAGATTATTTTAACCAGTGTATAGCGTGAATCCCATTTCGATGTTTACTTATAGAAGTTTTAGAAGTTTACTTGTACAATCCTTAATTTGACGTAAGTGCATGATTTCACTGTCCAAACTTTTAAACACGCTATGTTTAAATACTTTTCATACACTAATTACTAAATGTATGCAAGATTTCGAAGTCAAAACTAAGTGCAACGTTTGTATAGAGTACTGTGTGTATGGTTACGCCATTCCTCTTAGCGATGGCAGGTAACTGTGATGGCCGACGTCTGCACCATGCAAAATGGGATACATGTCACACTGCTATTCCGGTATACATGCCGCAGTTTCTTTTGTACGGGATGATTAAGTGTTATTAACTTTTCCTTTTCTTTTTGCACAGACTAACGACTAACCATGTTAGGCATGTTATCAAGTTTACTAAAACCAAAGGAGAAAAAGGGGAAAATAAAAAGTAAGAAGGGCAAGAAAGATGCAAGTCAAGGCGATAATAATGAAAAATTGGATTACGCGTAACGCAGACGTTCTTTGCAAACTACTCCATAAAAGAGAAAGTGTAATTGCCTTCGTTGCATCATGTGTTTAAATTTAGTTGCATAAAGACAGTACTTTTTCGACGCTTTTTCTGTAGATTTTAGTCGAAAAAACAGGTCTCTTAACCTATTCGCGACCATGGGTGCATATAAGCACCTTCATAAAGAGCGTACAAATTTTTTTTTTTTTTGCACCAGTAAAAAAGAAAAGTAACATTTGCTTTGTTTAATTAGAGCATTTTCATGATTATTTAAGTAAAGGTAACTTCTTTTAAAAAAGTGGTACCAACTGAATAAAATTTATGTAAAAGCCACCGGTCCCGAAAGTGTTAACAAATGAATTATGTAAACACAATTTCACTTTTTTTTTATTTCCCTTTCTAATACATTGATGTTACGTTGTTGCTGAAATAACAATTAAAATTTAATGTAAAAAAATAAGTCGATAATTTTAATAGTGAAAGTGGGCAACAATTATTAATTTGAATCTACTAATACGTTTCATTCTACTCATTTAGTTTCATTTTATTATTACATCGTTAATTATAGCCCAGGTATAAATATTTTTTTTTAATATTTTTTATTTATAATTTCCTTCCGTTCTTATTACAAGCACGGCATAACTACCGCACAAGTGCGGCGTCTCAGCCCGAATGTACGGGTGACGCGCCGCAGTGTAATGTTTTAGAAAAAATTGTTAAAAAATATTAATAATTTGTTTTGAATTTTTTTGTCGCACTACACGCGTTGTATATTTAACATTAAATAGCACAGCATGATTTTTTTTTTTATTTTATGTCCACCATGGGACTTTATACACAAATTCAAAAAAAAATGTGCGGCATAAATCCCGGAATTACCCTATAAGGACTTATAAAACCAATTTGGTCAAAACTGCGACCAACGGTTTGCAATAAATAACGTTTAGTACTAAGTTTATTCGAAGGGAAATTTTCTAGATTTTGGGTCTTAAATGAAAACATGTCACTATTTGGGTCCCAAGCAACCCCTAAAACCTTGGGAGGTATCAAATGCTGATTAGTTAGATTTAAGTTATCAGTAATTTCATCAACATGCAAACCATGAGCTTTCTATTTCTCACGTAATTCATGCGAGTTAGTTTTCCATTTCCAAAAAGTCATACTAGCTTTTTGAAATACTTCATAAGCTTCCTTAATAATTTTAAATGCGTAATCAACATTCGGTTCACTTGTAATAAAATCATCAACATACAATAATGATTTTAAAATTTTAAAAGGTTCATGAAATGTTTCTACATACCTTTGAAGGTGGTGTTTGATAGTAGCAGCCAGAAGAAATGGACCTGATTTTACCCCAAAGAGAACTCTCTTCAGTTTGAATATTTTAAATTCCTTACCTGGATCATCAATCTATAGTTCATCATCAAAAAAAAATCTTGTGAAGTCCCTGTCTGGTTCATCAATCTCGATCTGCACAAACTCTTGTTGAATGTCTGCAGTAATTGCTACGGGGAAGTTTCTGAATTTGATTAAAAGGTTGAACAATTCGGGGATGAGATTCAATCCAGTATGCAAAAAATCATTTAATGACAGTTCACCTTTAGCATAGGCGCTTGCGACAATTCTAATTTTAGTGGTAGACTTATCTTCACGAATTACTGCTCTGTGGCGTAAGTAAAATGTGTTTACATCAGATGTGTTGTCAACAGGTTCGATAATATTCTCTGCTAAATAACTATATAAAATAGCTTTATATTCTGAGAATAAGAAAGGGTCTTTTCTAAAATTTGTTCTCAATTTCAAAAATCTTCTGTGTACAATTTCGCGACTATTATTAAGAGACATTTTCAAATTCACCTTCCATGAAAATTTTACTTTGTACCGATTATCCTTAAAAACAACGTTAGACTGAAAATCAGCCATAATGTCATCGTCCTCATTACTAACATTTTGAGTTTCGGCTTCAATTCCTAAACTTTCAAACTGCCAAAATTTTGAAAGTTTAGAAATTGCCTTTTTCTTCAGCTATAATTTTCATGCTGAACTATTCATTGGCTGACCCTGAATAACCCTGTAAGTACCAGCCAAAAATGGTTTCAGTAGCTACGAGATTATTCTTTCGTCTGTTGATTCTACCAGTTACAATATTATAATAATTATCAGTACCGAATAAAACTGCAATTTGTTTACTAGTATATTCATAACTATCAGCTAGCTGTAAACATTTTAATTTATTATGTGTTTTCCTAATGTATTTATCAGACGTGGGTAAGCAAGCAGCTGAAATTTCACCTGTTTTCAGAGCTTCAACTGCATCGTGTAAAGAGGGTTGTTCTCTATTTACAAGCTTTACCTTTACTACATTATACGTTTTCTCAGTTTCCTTTTCGGTTTCTAAAGCATAAACAGATAAAGTTTCTTTTCTAATAACCGGCAATTTTAACTTTTGTGAAATGTCGCGAATTACAAATGCTCTCATGCTAACTTTATCTAATAAGACGCGAACTGGTTCATTATTATCATTTTTAGGATCTTTTATTATGACAGAACAAGTCTTCAAAAATATGTTGCAAAGCGTCTTTTCCTTCTATGCATTACTCGTGGAATTGTTACCACAATGGGAAATAGATACAACACTTTTATCAACATTTATCTTGGAATCATTTTCAAATTGGAAACAAATAGCCCTATTATGTTTTTTTTACCGAAAATATCGCACATTTTGGTATTTTCACAGTCTTTAATTCTGTGTTTACACTGTAAGCATAGAAAGCATCTTCCCTGCTTTTTTATCATTTCTTTCTTCTGATATATGGTTAAAGAATTACACATTTCACTATTACGATCAACACTAATCCAAATAAACACAAATTCTTATTTACAGAAGTCATTAGTTCAGTAGCTGAAACACTATTTTGTTTATATCCTTTCGTATTAAATTGATATTTCGGCTTACATTTCAATTGTTTATCTATAAATTTCGGTTTATATGCAATTTTATTATCATTAGAAAATGATTTCTTAGCATCTAAATCATGGGTAGTTGATACCCTTTCTCTACTTTCAACTTCATTTTTAAGAAAACGCATAAGTTTATCTATATTCTACATTTCCCCGTCCTTTAGATTTCTATTAAATTCTAATGTCAAATCTGGGGGTATTAACTTCTATAATATTGGGCAAAGTAACCCACTGTATGTATCAGATTTTACACCTAAAGTCTCTAAGTTTCGAATTTGCACTAGACATTTATCGTATAAAATTCTTAATACACAAGTGTCAGAAGAATTTTTCAACCCTTTCATAGTTAATAAATTATTTAAGTGAGCATGTACGGGCATATCATGTCTGCCATATCTTTCTTTCAAAAACGATACGGCCGCTGCATAATTATTTTCTGTTGAACCAAAACCATTAATCGTGTTTGCAGCCGCTCCTGAAACCAAACTTTTTAAATAGGTAAATTTTTCGATTTCTGTTAGACTTGCATTTTTATCTATTGCCAATTCAAACTGGTTTCAAAATTCTAAAAAATTACCCTGTTCCCCAAAAAATCGGTTTATTTGTAGTTTTGGCAATTTAACTCTTTTCAGTTCAGTAGCAGCATGACATGTTCGTACTGAATCAATATTATTACTATTAGTAATATTTTCATTAGAATTCAAACTTTTAATTTTAAAATTTAATTTATATCTGTAACATATTATTTTTTGGTCATACTCATCAATATTCAGGATTTCATTTTCTACATTTTTCGCATTTATTAGGCTTAAAATGTTATTATCAAGATCCTTAATAGTGTTACATTTCACGTTTAATTTATCGACTGATTCTTCTAAATTTTCTAAAGAATATTCATTACTAGTTAATACTGTTCGATTTCTTCTAACAATTTAGTCAATAGAACTCGATGCGTATCACGCATCTTTCTTTCTTTATTTTCATTCATTTTCAAAAAAATAAAATAATAACAAAATCAGCTCACCAACTTGATGTCGAAACGAAATAAACTTTCATTATATTGCGCAAGAATCTTTTTCGCATCCAGACTTCCCGGCCGATGCACCAAAAATGTTCTATTCTTTTCTACAAAATCTAAATATTCATTTAAAAATCAAATCTAGCATCGACGGTGGTTCAGTGTATCTAATTCGACAAATAATGAACAGCTTTTACGGTACAAATCAAACATTTAATAAAAAAAACGGAACCTAAGAAATTTATTAAGCGACATTCGACACATTACGTCTAAAGAATTCTAACATGAACAAAAGATTAGTTCATTTCAGTTCAGAAGTGGACAGTTCAAACAGAGCATGTGCTTGCTAACTAGCTGTTTAGAGAATTAGCCCGAACATTTATATTGATATAAGTATAAGTCTGATAATAAACTGGAAGTACATCCACCTTGTGGTATACCGACTGTTTGTAGATATAATGTGGTATCTTGCAAAATATAATTATTATAGATAATGAAATTTGTTAGAGTTTTAAAACAAACTGTATCTATATTCAATGGTAAATTTAATTTATGATGATACTTTTTAAATAATGCATTTATTATATTATGTAGAATTAATAAATCTATATTATTAAAATATCTTCGGCATCATATATCGTTATATTGTTTGCACATTATATACACTGCTCAAAACAATTAGGGTAGCACATGGTTTTAACGAAATTGCGCAAATATTTACAGCAATAAGTAACGTAAAATAAAACATCCATAATTTAAAGTGCTGTAAAAAACAGATAAAGAAAACTTCACATGTAAATTAAAGTTTATGACGCCAAAAACTAGAAAAAGGAGGTAAGTGCAGAAATCGGGATTTTGCAGAAACGTCTGTTTCACTGCCTCAGTTGTAAAATTCAATTGTCCAGCTTGTGTTTTGAGAAAGACTGGCTTGAAAATGTCGCAACAACATGATTTACCGCAATCCATGGCTTGGCGTGTTATCGGGACTGTTGAATTTCGGGAAAAACAACGAAGTGTAGTGGACGCTGTTGGAGTCGCAAGAAGTGTCCATGAAAGACTGTGGAAACAATTCCAACACACATGGAATGGTAGTCATCGATAAGTGCAAGGTCAAAAATGTGCTAACACAGAAACTGATGACCGGTATATCCTGTTAACAGCTCGTCAAGACGGAATGGGCAATGCTACTCAGCTGCGAACACAGTTGTTCTTGGTCACAGGGCGAAGGGTGTCCAACCAAACAGTCCGAAATAGGCTTCATCAGGGTGATCTCTATGCACGTAAGCCAATGGTCTGTATTCCGTTGACCTCAAGCCACTGTGCGGCCCAAAGAAGGTGGGGAACTGAACATCGAGTTTGGAGGCAACGTTGTTGGGGTCAAATTCTGTTTACAGATGAGTCCCGGTTCAATCTGGAAGTGACATCTGATGTGTTTTGGCATGGAGAGAAAGAGGCACTCAAAATAATCCCGCATTCGTTCGTGAAAAATCACATTACAGACGAGGCTATTGGCTGGAATCAGCATAGGTGGATGTGCGGGCCTGCATATAATTCGAAAAGGCACTTTTACGGTCCGAAGTAATACAGACGAGATACTGAGACCTCAAGTCGTATTTTATGTTGTAGTAATTAGTGATTTCTTTTTTTCCATGCATGATAATGACAGACTTTATACAGTTCGTCTTATGGAAAACATGCTTGAAGCTAAAACAATACAGCATATGGAATAACCAGCATGCTCTCCTGACCTAAATCCGATCGAGCATGTTTGGGACATACTTAGACGACGCATTGCTGCGAGACCGAGGCCTCCTTTTACTGTCCGGGACTTGGAGATTGCAATTCTTAAACAATGGAACAGTATTCCCCAAAGTCTTATCGATAACCTCATCGCATCCATGGAAAACAGGTGTGCAGCAATCTTAGCTGTTCGAGGAGACCACACGCAATATTAAAAATCTTGCATCATTTCTAAATAATAATTTTTTTTTATCATTTACATGAAATCAAATTGTTGCCCTAAACCATCTTTTCATGTTCTTTTCATCTTTTCAAAGAATAAAAGCTCCCTTACAATTTTGTTTCGTCTTTTTTTCTGTATTGCGATTTGATACACGTGTACTATCCATTTTATGCCCATTCATGGCTGTCTTGCACTGTTCTCTGCACTTTTTTGCTTGCTCCCCTAATTTTTTTGAGCAGTATATATCAACATTTGAACGGAGGATGGTTTCGGGGTCTGGAGGTCATGATCGGTGAAAATATACCAAAATATTTCCTCCGAATGGCTGCAATAGGTAGCTTTTTTAATAAAAGCTACTTAAAAATTAATTATATTTCCTTAATTATTTTTAATTTAAATAATTTTAGACTAAACATATTTATTGAACGCAGAGTTGGGCAAATTTGTAATCTCAATTATCCGCAATGTAATTAATAGTTAATTGCATGTAATTGGTTATGGGTACACACATTCAAAAGCAGAAATTTTGTCGATGGGGCCGACTCAGGATACATTGCTGGAACAATTTTTTACGGCATGTAATTTTAACTATAATTAATTATATACAATTAAATTGTAATTGCACTGCAGACAATTGCAATTACAAATTTGCCCAACTCTGATTCTACGCTCCTACGTATAACCGTTTCCGATTGACAGAGAAATAGGTTATTTCCGTTACTTCTTTTTTAAATCTGGGAAGTCCAGAAAAACTTCATTTTGATATAAATAGAATGCAAACTTCAAGAAAATGGTGTTGTCTCTGAAAATAATGTTAAAGGCTAGTTCCATGAGTACTTGAAGTGTAAGTCACATCTACGAATTTTGGCTACCAGTATTTTAGAACGGAAAAATGTGACTTATTTTATGGGAGATATCTCATTAATTGAATAAGGCGAAGCAAACTTTTCGAAAATAACGGTGGACAACAAGCATAGCAGTTATCAACTATGTGACTTACACTACAAAAACTCATGGAACTAGTCTAAATAAAATATTCCGCTTACTGTAATTCTCAGACAGATATGCAGATTGTGCTTCTTCAATCAACAAACATTTTACGAGTACTTTGACAGAAACAATAACATACTTTAAAAAAAAAACCTTGGATTCTTTACTATAAAATTTTCGAACGGAGATTTCTTGTATAAGTAAAGAAAACTTTTTCTCGGATGTTTTGTCAAGTACTTAAAGGAATTCAGCTATTCTAAATTTTCGTACTCGATGTTAACAACAATTACTTTTGACACGAAGTGAATCGCTTATACAGTCACTTGCCAAATATCTGTCACACGTTTCCCCCTAATTTCCGTTTCCTCCTCACGTTTCTTTAAAATCTATTTTTTTTATTGCAGCAGAAACTTTTCTTTCCTTAAACGAATCAATGTGAAGTTTTGTGATAATTTGTCCGTTTATACTTCATCACCTTCAAATTATAACTAATTCTGTAATCAATTATTGGTAAAAGTGTGAAATTCGCGTTATTAATTATGTGGGTTTTCTTATGACCATCGTTTTATCAAAAATATCTATTGCTTAGGAATTAATTTTGTGTTAATGATGAAGGATTAGCTGCAAATTAT
Organism: Maratus speciosus; assembly: GCA_963932465.1. Lineage (NCBI taxonomy): Eukaryota > Metazoa > Arthropoda > Arachnida > Araneae > Salticidae > Maratus > Maratus speciosus. The sequence goes on along the minus strand of OZ010796.1, from coordinate 215,158,032 downwards.
ACGTTTTTTTTTTTTTTTTTTTTTTTTTTTGTCACCACTATTTCCGCATAATAATCTTTGTCTTATTTAATCGCAGATATTTGCGATAAAATAAGGCGAAAATTACTATATGGAAATAATGACGAAAAAACGTAGATTTGCTTCTAGGCGAATGAAATTGTTAATGGTATGAAGAGGATCAATTAGCAAAATATAAGTGTTGTTTTAATTTATTTCTAAAACGATATTAAACATTAAAACTTAACCCTTTATGTACTGTTTGGGACCCTTTATGTACTATTGTGAATTCATGAAAATTTTATCTTCTATAGCATTTTTCGTGAATCTTTGAAACTACATTAGAAGATTTACATAATAATTTAATAAATTTTAGAAGGATTTTAGAAGGATTGAAGGATTTGGAAGGATTAATTAAATTTGAATTTATAGGGATTTTGTGCAATATTTATAACCCCACTCAAATCTTTTATTTTAAATATTTTTCTTACTATTTTGTAGAATTAAGAAATGTACAAATATAATGTTCTTACAATAGAAATATTGAAATATTTCCGAATTGAAAAACTCTCCCTCCTCCCTCAACGCCAAGAAAGTTGAAAAGATGCAAAGGCATAAGAAATCATAATTTTAAAAATATTTTTGTTTTGTGTAACCAAAAATGCTTTTGGAACAAGATAAACTACTGCATCTATAACTCATTCTAAACTGTATCACTACTAATTGATGTATTAAATGAATTTTATGGTAAGTTATTTTAAAGGTACTTATAAGTACCGTCAGTAGATAAAGGTATAAAGCTAGTTTAAATATGAGCTTAGTGCAATTAAAGCTAACTAAAGCATAGCTGTCAACTTTTACCCCTTTTTTTAACACTAAAATTTAAAAGAAAATTTTGACTTATTTGGTTGCAGATTTCGCAGATTAAATAAGGGAAAACGTTCTTTTAAATTTTAGTGGTAAGAGAAAAGCGTAAAAGTTGGCAACTACGCTAAAGCAATCAACCAACCCAATAAAAACTATTTTGCTTTGCTCATCGCAATATTAGTGATTTGCTCTAATGATACTTTTTCTCTTAGGCCAGGATAATGCTTTGATTTGAAAGAAAAGTAGTGGAAATCGAAAGAAAAATGGATACTTTTGATGCCTATCTAAAGAGTTCAAGAATGGCATTCACCCAAGACAAATACTTGGTGCCTTTCAGTGTCACCTTTTTTTGGATAACATTTCAATCATAATGAAGGTACAATTTTAATGCATACATTTTGATGTTACAGAAATAATATTAACTTAAAAAACATTACAATATTTTATTCATAATTAGAATAACAGGAAAATTATTTGCCTTTATAGCTCTTATTTCTACAAGACTTATTGGCTAGCATTTGATAAAATATGTTTTTCATTAAATTAGAAATTTTAGTGATTACAGTCAAATTACCAGGACAAAATTATTCCTTTATTGAAGGAAATATTACCGACTAATATAGCATAAAGATGAATAAAAATACGTATTTATCTTTCAAAATCAATATTACTGAAGAAACATAATCATCAAATTAATTAGCAAAATAATTATTATGTAATTTCTTTGTTGGAAAAAGTATTAGCTAAAAATATAGTATAAAAAATATTTATTTTTCATTTAGAATCGTTGTTTATGAATCACCCCGCTGGACACTGTTAAAAATCTGTAGCTTTTGCTGCACAGCCACCCCACCGCTTTGATAGAAAACGATTACTTGACTATATTATGGAGCTTTTTCATTGGTCAGAATAGAGATATTCTATAAAAGCGGTGGAGTGACTATGCTGCAAAAGCTTCAGATTTTTAACAGTGTATGATTAAAAGAAGAAAATAAAGCAAAATGTATAGCTTTCTTTTAAAGATTAGAATTTAACTTAACAAAATATGTTTTGGTATTATTATTATTGTTGGCGTTTTTGTTGTTGCTGTTGTTATTGTTATTATTATTATTATTTAATATTATAAAATGTTTATAAACTGCAAGAATTTTTCTACTGTTGCTTGATTCTTCTGTTTTTTACATTGTAAAAAAGTAAAATGTTTTTTGGTTTGCAAAGAAGGTTTACGGAAGGTTACGGTTTTAAGAAAGTTCTGCGGTTTTTTTCAAAGTGAAGCTCGATTTCTTCACGTTATCTTGCTACTCCTCATAAGGCGTGACCTTGTATGGCCCAGAAATGTACATTTAGTCTTTTCTGCTTGCGCTGCATAATTCTGGCTTGCATTGCCGCATAATTTTTGTTTCAGTGCAATGCTAAGAATGGAGAACCAAAAAGTGCATTTTCGTCATATTAAGCTCTTTTATTTCAAAAAAAGTAAAATTGCTAGTCAGACTGCTCGTAAAATTTGTGCTGTATATAGAAAAGTGCTGTTTCAGATGACACAGTTCGAAGGTGTTTTGAGAAGTTAAAGGGCAAAAATTTTAGCATCGAAGATGACGCGCGTTCCCGACGACTATCATCGATAAAGGAGGAACTCTTAAAAGAAGCTATCGCTGAAAATCCACATTTCACAGTTCAAGAGCTGTCACACAGATTAAGTAGTCCAAAAAGTACAGTGCATGAATGATCATTTGAAGAAAATTGTGTATGTAAGCTGCTATGATAGGTGGGTACCCCATACTTTAACATCGCAGAATATGCTTGTTCGAGTTTGGGCATGCAGAGCTGCCAAGTCTCCGGCTTTTTGGATACCAGTATTTTAATACAGAAAATGTTCTTTTATTTAATTTGAACATTTGGGCGATTTAAAAGAACAACATTTTCTCTAATATAATAGTGGTGTGCAAAAAGCCGGAGACTTGACAACTCTGGACATGCGATTCATTGCTGAAACGAAATGAATAAACTCCTTTTTTGAAACGGCTCATTACTGGAGATGAGAAATGGATACTATACAATAATGTTGCCAGGAAAAAGATCATGGTGTAAGTCAAATGAATCTCCCCAAGTAATGTTGAGAAGAGGGCTGCATCCCAAAAAAGTAAGGCTTTGTGTATGGCGCGACTACAAAGGAGTTATTTATTGTGAATTGTTACCACCAAATCAAACAATACATTCAGAAAAATACCGTTCTCAAATGGCCGTTTTGAAAGTAAACATCAAAGAGAAGCGACCGGGACCCACCAATCGTGGTTGTGTTCCAAAATGACAATGCTCACATTGAGATGAAAGTCAGATAAGGCCTTATTGAGTATGGCTGGAATGTCTTGTAGCACCCACCATATTCACCTGATCCGGCCCCGTCAGATTTTTACCTCTACATATCACTTCAAAATTCTCTGAACGGCCAGGAGTTCATTTCTTCAGAGTCTGTCAAAAAGCATCTTGATAATTTCTTTACCGCTAAATCTAATGAGTTTTCAAAAAAGGGAATTTTCCAGCAGCCAGAACGATGATAAAAAGACATAGAATAAAATGGCGCTTAAGTGCTTCTGTAAAATTTTCGTCTGTTTTTGTACTTCTTTATTGAAATTTGTCATAAAAAACCCGCAGAACATTCCAGATGGCCTAATTTTATTCATCAATTTTCTCTAATCGGTAGTATTTTCTTTAATCAGTAGTATATTAATCAGTTTTACAGTATTTTAATATTTTTTTCAAGGCAAACCAACAAGAAATATTGAATTTTCGGAAACGACCAATTCTCAAGTAACATTTTCATGTCCAAGACTCATATTAATAGACGAACATGTAAAATTAACAGCATTAACATTCACATTAAACTAACATTATTGTGTTACACTTCCATGCACACCGTAAAAAGAATCGCATTTCTTGATATAGCAAGAAGGTGTGTGAAATCTTCCATATCTCACTTGGAAACCCCGATAGACGATGCAGAAACCAGCATAAGGGATCCCACGTAAAATCTTTTTTGCTCAGAATTATTTCAAAGTGCAGAAGAAGGCCGCATAACATGGCAATCTCATTCGATCGTGACACATGACACTAACTTGGAGTGTATTTCTTTATGTATGTGAGGAGAAGTATTCCTTTCATCCTCGCGCAGGTCACCTACAGACCACCCGCATCCCTTTTAACGCAAAAGTGAAATTGCTTCTCACAGCTACGTCATGATCGCCTTTCCATCCTATGGAATCAGACATTGTTTATGATATCACGATCTAGAAATTTTGGTGGCTAGAAGGTAGATCCTTTGTTCTTGTTCTTGGCGAAATACCAAGTTAATAAAAAGAGATGCAGGAGCATTCGCAGTAGATTTTCTTGACTTCAGGTTCCAAGCGGTTTGGTAGACGTGCAGAGAGCCTCATCTCTCTGACGGGAATTTATCTTCGGAACTTTCCGAGGAAAACGGCAGACGTGAAAGCCAGGTACGGCTTTGTTCATTCTCCCCCCGGAGAAACCCTGAAGGCTGCCTAGCCTTGATAGTCAACCCGACAAGAGCATCAACTTCCTGTCAAGCACCAAAGAGAAAACTCTACTCGAGAGTGGAATTAGTCCTCATTGAAAGAGAAAAAGAGAACTTTTATAGTGTTCTTTTGGTAAAAGAACGCTGAATTCTTTGGTATCAACGTCTGCTTCTGCTTAAAATACAGTAGCTTGGAATCTGGACTTCATTTTACTAACTTTAGATTGACAGGTGTACACGAACCAAATTTTTCTTATGTTGTGTAAAACTCTTTAATCAAGGTTATTTTTTAATATAATTGCTTTGATTTTAAATAAATATAATTTTATATTTAATGAGACTTGGCCTTTGAAGTACGTCGCGCTACCACTTCATCAGAATTTCGCAGGCATCACAAAGGTTTATGAAAATATAAAATAACTTTTTCCGTGTTACCAGCGTTTACTAAAAGCTTTCTCTTATCTTCAGAAACAAACATATTTCCGATATTTAATGAAGGATATCTGAAACAAAAGTTTCTTTTGCTGCCCATAATTTTCAGAAACGTTTCGAGAGGATTTACAGAGTATTAATCAGTTTTCTCGACCAAAAATGTTGGTTGGATGCTATCAATTTGTTTCGTATGTTATCAAAATGTTTATTTGAGAATTGATAGCATCCGAAACACCAATATTTTGCGATAGGAAAACTGATAAATTTATATATTCTAAAAAGCACTCGGAAACTTTTTCAAAAATTACGGGAAGCGGAAGAAAGTTTTGTTTTTATAAATGTTTCTTTAAATCTCGGAAATGTATTGGTTTTTGAAGTTTCTGAAGATAAAGTGCGAATCGTGGGTAACTCAAAACTGGTTATGTTACATTTTAGCAAACCGTCTAGCTAGATTCACAAACACAGACACGCACACACACATATATATACGAGAGTAGGCTGAAAAGAAATGCACACAGGCTTGTAGAACACGAATAAAAACAAATAGCAAGTGCAGGCAAAAAGTACGTTAAAGTACAGTTCTTAAACTTCAAAATCATATATTTGTTTTTCAACATAGTCACCGTTAAGGCTGACAAATTTCTCCCAACGTGTAACAAGTTTTATTATTCTGTCACTGAAAATTTCTTCCGACTTTTCTGGAAACCAGGCCTTCACAGCTGTCTTCACCTCCTCGTCCGAGGTCTAATGGTTACCCTTGAGGTCGTTGTTGAGTAGAGGAAAAATATAAAACATCCCAGGCGCAAAATCGGTAAGTAAGGTGGGTGTGGAATCGGTTCAAACTTCAGGTTTCGCAGAGCCTCTGCAGTTGCGGTACCCCAATTGATCAATAATGAAGACGACTCGTTCGTTGGATATTCCAATATGGTTTGCAATACACTTTTGAGTGATTCACCGGTCATTTTGAATCAAATCGTCGACAAGTTTGCAATGTTTATCGTCTGGGCAGGGATAGGACGTCCGCTGCGTTTTTCATCAACAATTATGGCTTTTCTAAGCTTGCACTCACAAAATTTTACAGCCGATCGATTTACAGTAGACATTAACAGCATCGTCATCTTTAAACGACGATGAATCTTATCATGAGTCACTTTTTCAGCAGTTAGAAATTCGATAACAGCAGGCTGTTTAAATCGCGTTGACGCAGTCTCCATATTTCCGCTTCTCAAAACACACTGGAGGAATTCAGCTATTTGAAATCTGCACATGCGTATAGAGGGGAAATGTTACTTCCACATGCCACCGGGCGCGCTTCTGAAGGTCATTTCGTTCGCGCTCTACAAGTATGTGTGCATTACTTATCAGCCTACCCTCGTTTATATACAAGGTGTTGCCGAATGCGGCCAACAAATTCAGATTGGTGAGTAGCAGGCATCAAGAGGATGAAAATTTGTCTTGCAACACAATTGTCATGGTCGCAAACGGCTTATTTAGTCATAAATACAGGGTGTTTCATCCTGACTGAACTGGGGCTGACAATAATAATTTTCCGAATAAAAAAACGTTGCAATAAATATGCAACGCGATATGTACCCTTGTTTTTGTGTGAAATGTTATAACATCACAAAAAGTTCTGGAAAAACAGGGTGTTCAAGCAATAGATGATGCCGTATGAACTGGTAATCGCAATCCAAAATGTGGAGCGTCAAGCGCATACTGCTGCAGCGTTTGATGGAAACTTCTACCACTTTTTTTTTACATTGTCACATTTACAAAAAAGGTCAGAATATCTATTAAAAGTTTTATCACACTCCTCAGCAAAAGTTTAGACACTGGTGATTTTTAACCTTTAAATAAAAAATACGAACACTTGGGATATACAAATGACTGTACTTATTTTTAAACATATTTTAAACGTTTTAGGACAGAAATAACGGTTTTAATGTAGGATATTATTTCATTTAACTGAAAAAAGTGATATTTGCATATTGCAAAAGTTTAGACACTTTTGTGATTTTTTGGATATTGTTCATCGAAAACCGCATATTTCAAACTTATGACGTCAAATGTATGAAGTATTTAAGTGCACCTCGCGATAGCATTGGTTAGTGAAGATGCGCGAGCAAGAAATTTTCGGTCAGATGAAATAATTAAAGCATGGAAGCTGAAATCGAAAGGGAAGACTGTTGCGGAAATTACAGCTACTTTCAATCGGCCAAAGAAGTCTGTCGATTAAGTACTGTCTAAGGGTGACTCTTTCAAAGCAAAACATAGATCTGGAAGGACTCGTGTGGCCAGAAAATGAGATTATAGAAGGATCCATAAACTGGCATCTAGACAAATGATGGCTGCTAATAGCATTAAAAGTGAGTTAGAGCTTTTTGTGTCGACGGATAATTTCGTAGATGCATTAAATAAAGATGTACATTAGTTTACATGAAAATGATAAAACCACCAGCCTTGAAATCTGACAACAAATTGACCCCTTTCGTGTCGCGGAGTAATTCTTTTTATAAACGGATGAAATAATGGACTGATACCAGAATTTATAAACGAGAAGTTATTAGAAAATATGAAATTGCTTATTTTCACGTATATTATAAAAGGAAAATTTTAATTAAATATTCTTGCCATTTTTGGAATTAAAATTATGTGTCCTTTGCCCTCGAAAGGGTTGATGACTTGGGCCTCACTTTGTTTTAATACTCTGGAGTTTCTCAATGGTCGCCAAGCTGCGTAAGACTACATACATACATTGGAAAGCAATTTACAGCCATTTGGTGAACTTTTATCTCTTCCAAAGTATTATTTGAGCAAGATAATGCATCTATTCATATTGCATACAAATCAAAAAATTGGTTTAACTCTCAAAATATTACTGTTTTCGACTGGCCCGCGTGTAGCCCTGATCTGAACCCAATCGAAAACTTTTGTTGCATCATATCTCATACGGTTTATGCAATTTTTTAACAATACTCCTCTGTAAATGAACTTCGATCAGATGTTGAACGCGTTTGGCACGAAATAGACCCCCAAGTGATGCAGGATTTAGGTTCTTCGATGGAAAGTCACATTTTTGCATTAATAGCAGACAATGTAGGTGCAGTTCGATTTTAATTTATGGATATTTTTCTGTTAACAGACAGATTGGCTATACTTTTGCAACAATGTTAAATTCATTTTTTTGTCATTATATATTATGTAAAGTGTATAAATTAAAATTTATTGTTTGTGTATGAAGGATAAGTCCCCAGTAATATATGACAGTTGAATTACAACAATTCGTTACATACTTCTCGGCACAGAAGCATAATAGATCATTGTCTAAACTTTTGCTGAGCACTGTATAATATACTTCAGTTTTCTGAAAGTTATAACCGTCAACCCAAATTGAGTTAGGGTAGAACACCCTGTATTTTTGATTAAATACGTGATTTGCGACCCCGTGTTCTATGGTCATTTTTCATACTATTGATACCCACTATCACCCCTCTAAATTTATCATTTGAATTCGGCAAGACCCTTTATTTATTATACAGGGTTTTTCTCTACCAGACCGACAAACTTGCAGGAGGTGTAGAGGGCACAGAGACGACTCGAGATCACATAGCAATGAAGGGTCAGAAATGCAATCCTAACGAGATAGAGGGATTGTTAGAATGTGAATCATAGTGATAGAAAATTGACATTTAGAGACCATAAGCTTAAAATAAGTCATGACTTTCCTGTTAATGAAATTCCCTGAAGTTTTCTGCCTACGTGCCTTGTTCTTACCATCTACGGTTTTGCATGTTTGAGGTAGTAGGGGCGTTTTGAAGTGGCACATCTTCGTTGCTGCCGCAAACGTACGAAACATGCCCGGCGTATTTCAAAACATCCAAGATTCCAGGTAACGAATGTTTCATTCACACGTTACGGAAGATCGGGCAACTTCATTATCTGGAAATTCATGACTTATTATAAACTTATGGTATTTAAATGTCAATCTTCTATCAGTATTATTCATTCTGTATCTCGTTAGGATTGCATTTCCGACCCTACATTGCTTTGTGATTTCGAGTTATCTCTGTGCCCTCTACACCTTCTGCAAGTTTGTCGGTCTGGTAGTGAAACACCTTGTATGTATTGCAGTGTATAAATTCTGCTACGCAGATGTAAATGCCTATTTGAGAATTGATGGTATTCGTAAAACATTTCGTGTGGCACCGATTTGAAAAAAACTTATTAATAAACTGTAAAAACTACTCAAAAACGTTTCCGAAAATGTAGGTCGGCAAAACAAATTTTTGTTCCAGAAATACTGCCTTAATTATCGAAAATAAATTGGTTTATGAAGATAAAGGAATGCTTTCGGAGCCGTAACTTAACTCGGTGGAGATTATTTTGTATTTTTGTAAACTTTTATGCTAGATTAAGAAATATTTCTTATTTTTTACGGTGTGTATAAAGGGGTTTCTATTATTTTTTGAATTGAAAAAAAAAATACAACAATATCAAAATCCATTTAAATTTAAACATTCAGAAGAAACAGATAATTTTGTCAGCTTTTTCGTAGATAGGTAATTTTGCGGAAAAAGTTACTTGCTAAGCATAAGATTTTCAATAAAAAACTTAACTTGAAAAGTTTATAATTATATCCATAGTTTATCTCTCAACTCTTTAAGATAAATATATGTGGTCGGATATCTTTTTCGTTACTTGGTACTTAATTGGTTTTCTAAATATTTAGGAGGTAATTTAATTAATAATATTATAACGGAGGTGTCATCTACGGAGAATAAAATAAGCAATGTTTTGTTTCATAATGCCATGCTTATTAGGGTAGGTTATGAAACTTGAAGTTAATATTAAAAACAGCTTTATGTGTTTGAACTAAAAATATATTTTTTACTAAATAAATTATGCTTACCTTTAAAATTAAGAATTGGGGATACATAAAGTGCATACTGTTTTCAAGTTCAGTCAGAAAATAGCAATGTATACAATTACGGTTAACACCGAAATTAAAATAACCCTGCATCCTGCTTCTAAAAGTTTATATTAGGTGATGAATATTACTATATTTTAGAAATTATTGCGCAGAGTTTGTTTTTGTTTTTTTAACGGGGAGACACGAGAAAGCTTGTAACAGTAATTATTATTATTATTTTTAAAGTTTAGTTTGTGTAAAAAGAAATTGCAGGGGAACAAAATATGTTATTAGATTAATTGTATATTTAAGACATCCAGAAAATACGTGGAGGAAATTAGTTCTAACACGTGACAAAGGCATACAAGTTTACATCCGTTCATTAAAAAGAAACAACTAAAAAAAATTACAAATCATTAATCTTCAACAAATATAAAATTTTAATATTATATTATATTATAAACAAAACCACTAAAATATTTAAAAAATATATATTATGTCAAGAATCAACTACTACGTACCGATAGAGTAACGTTTTCTGAACAGTTACCCAGTCAGGACATTTAATGTTAATATTAGTGAAGCAAGTAGCGAAGGCATTTTGTGGAAGCTATTGCAATGCGCCCTATAGAGGTGAAAGAAAACTAATTTAAATTTATTCTAGAGCACTTTTCCTTCAGTGTGTATCTCCTTGAAATCACTGTGGTATTAGAAAATTGTTGACTACCAAAATAATTGTTTTCTGTTCTTAGTTGTTTCTGGAGTTAATTTAGCCAATCTATAACTGATAAATTTTTCATTAACCCTCCGACTGTCTTGGAAAAGGGCAAAATTGTAATGTCGTTTTCTCTGCATTTTGTTTTAAATGCTAAAAAAATTATTCTTTGAACATTTTATAAAAAAACTTTGAAATTTTCAACCTTTTATCTGAACGTTGTTTGCCACCACAAACTCTGAAAGATATTTTTCGCTTTATGTGATCTTAAAATTGTATGTCTTTAAGTAAGGCCAATTTTTAATTCAAAAATAGTGCTGGGTATGTAAATAACTTAAATATGTGTATTTATTTTGACCGTTGCGTGAACGCAACACCAGTAGATAATGGGTTAACTCTTGTAATATATATGGCGAAAGATACATTACTTTTATTTATATTAAGTCGGATTACTTATCCGAATTTGAATATCGGAACTTTTCATGTGTATAGAATGAAAGTAATTCGCAAAGTGCGGTAACATGCTTTCGTTTTGAAAGAAGCCTTATGTATCATGGTGACTTCTGCTTTAAGAAATGTTTCCTATGCAATAGCCTGGCTTGTGCTATAATTTTTAGTTGTCAAACAAAACTTTGTTCCTAGTTCTCAAATCTTGCTGTCTCACCTAATTTTAGTTGTTCCCTTTTCATAAGCATAGACCGTGTGGACTCATTAGCATATGTAGTGGGTGTAGAAAAATACACAAAGCATCGTTTTTCCTATACACCTACGCTTTTTTTCGCCAGCCGCAGATAAACTGGAGTATTTGCTTTTTTTACAATGATATGTTCGACTCTAAATAGAAAGGCTTACGAATTCAGCGAAACCTACAGCAGACGCTGTCGACTCTGGGGGGAGAGGATCGGAAATATTTTTCCTCCGAGTTTTAAACTTTATTACTCCATTTAAAAAATGCATCGCTTTCCATTGAAAGAATGACGAAGCTCTTATGTCATGTCGCAGTGTAATCAAAGGGTTGACACAGTCTTTTAATACTTTATAAATCTATTATTTATATGAAAATACACTGTAAAAAGAATACAATCGTTAAGATTAATGAAACAAACATTCAGCATCTTAAGGAAATCTGAAAATGGCCTATACACCAGCGTTCTATTTTTAGAATATTACATAACTTTTGTCAGAGACTTATGTGTACCGTAATTTACGAAATAAGGCTATTAAAGGTTAAGGCAACCAATGTTAAATAAAATCTTTTTTTTTTTAAGAGAAACGTCAAAAAAAGATTATGTTTGGTTACTATTTCTGAAAAAAAAAATTTGTTTTAAGCTTAATATATTTGCAATTGATATCGTGTAGATTAAAATAAAATAGTTACATTGGTTACATTTATAATCTTAACTCAAGTTTAACAACTACATATCAGTAAAATGCTTTTAAATTTTAGTTCTTTTTCTAATATTAATTAAATATTTTACCGTTAGACAGCTGTTGAAATAATAACTTTGCCAAAATTTACGTAACTTTCTATTCTACCCTAAATGTGAGATTTACTGTAAAATAATATAAGGCGATTTATTGGACGAAGTGTCGCTATTCAATTACATGTTCCATTATTAACTATGTTTATCTTAAGAGTGTAAAAAAAAATCGTCAAAAGTAAACTAAAAGAAATTGGGATTAAATATGATACTTTTCTATGAAAACAATTAAAATAAATAAGTGAAATGGTGAATTTGCTAATAAAAGTAGCATAGAATCTAGCATGGTTTTTTAAATAAAAAAAAAAAAAGTAATCATTTTATTGGTCTAAAAAACAGCCGTTTAATTTAAAGTTTTTAATTGCACTGTGCTATTTTTAATGTTCCATTTTCAATATTTTAAAAAAATATTAATATAATTTTGACAGCGATAAGGAAAAAAAAAAGCTCTTGCGTTAAACTTTTCCCAAGAATTCAATTTTGACTAATGACTTCGACCTGATCATTTGTCTGCGAAGATAACTTAAATATAAAAATAGTAGAAAGATTTTGAAAATATATAATGGTAATTAAATGATGTAGAATCTATATTGTTTACTCATATAAACATATTATTCTCATGAAGTTGTATAAGTTGTAATATCATTTGGTAAATAATTTCGAATAGTAAGATGTGTGAATGAATCTCATCATTTGAAGATGGTATGAATATCCAATTACTTCTCTTTCTCTGCTTTGGGTATTCCTTATCTTTGAAATAAATCTTTCAAGAGCTTTGCCACGGATAATTTTACATAAAGCTTCCAATCAATAAACAGGTTAGAGACCTTGAACATCAACATGTTTCCGAAAGCATTTCGGAAACGATACTGCAGTTCTTCCTGGTTTGACTCGAATAGAATAGAAAACGTAAGAGGTTACATCACGGCTGGATATCACGACGGCTCCCTGCGAATTGATCCCACTCAGTCAATGTAAATTAAGTAGGCATAAAAACAGCTAGCCTGTCTCAGAGGTGGATGATCTTCCAACTGCGATTCAACTCCTAGTTACATGCAGCGATGATTTTCCTTCAACTATATTTTTTTTTAAGTCAAAGCATCTAGATTATCTTTCAGTTTTTTTTTCTTTGTAAATTATCCGTTTTTCTTATACCTTATTGCAGGTTTATGAGATAGAAATGTAAACTTTATCAAAACTATAAATTCTTCCATATACGACAACCCCACCAGTGGCCGAGATGTTCTGCTCTCAAGGCTGGTAGAAGGGAGGTACGGGCTTCGAGCCAACCCAATCGCTCCCGTCGGCCTAATCGTTCGGAGTTTTCCGCGGTTTTCTTCGAGCCTTTGATTTACTTGCGTAAATACGGGTTAGGTTCCCTTAGAAAGACCCCCAAAGAGGGCACCCCCTTTGGGCCCCTTGTGTAGATAATTGGCCGTCATAAACAACACCAACACCTCCATATATGACTATTTCAAATTCTTTAAAATACTTCGGATATATATTTAGTCCCTTATATTTTAACGAATGTAACTGAAAGATGGAAAAAATTCTTTCAAAGGGAGCCGCTTTTTACAAGCAAAATTGGTAACAAAAACTTTTAAAATCATATTAATCATCATAATATTTAAAATCATTAAAATTTTTGAAGGAGTAGTTAAAATAACAATACCTTAAAATGTTAGTGTTCGATTATAAATGGGAATAAACTAATACCCTTATTTTTAATACCTGTATTAAATAAGAAATATTTCAATATCGGTTTCCAATGTAACCAATATGTCAATAAAAATATTTTAGTTGCAAATACAAGGCTTTGCGCCCTCCCTTCAATATAAAATGTCTACTTTAAGGGGATTTTTAATCTGTATTGCTTTAAAAATCAAATTTATCTGTGCCTGAGAACCAAACTATCGTAAGTCCAAAAATGACAAATTGTATGTTAACAGCTTCTTATATTAAAGAAATTGTTCTCTTTCAAGTCAAACTATCACTATACTTGTATAATATACTTTGTAAGGATCGACCGAAACAGGTTTTTAAGACCGAATCTCGGTAATCTTCCTATTTTCGGCCGAAAACGAAAAGATTTTCAGTAATTAATGCATACATAAATATGCATAATTATTAATTAATTATACGTGTTTCTTAAATATGCATAATTATTAATTAATTATACGTGTGGCCCAAGTTGGCTGTCTGTCCTTCTGACCAAAACTTTTTATTTTCATATAAAATAAAATTTAATTAATTCATGAACGACACAGAATGATTTTCTAATTATACGAATTTCATCTAATTAAAAAAGTTTTAGATAAAGATCATCTGTTATGCTATAACTTTCTCAAAGACTTTTAAAAACACTTCTGCTGTTTCAAACTAAAACTTTTCTATTACTGTTAAGTCTGCAACTTGTAATGCGCACGTGAAAAGTGTTTTCAAAGTTTAGTCATATACGCATTTCTTGCTTTATAATTTGCACTCACGTCTTGAGACAGTCATAACTGATAATTATAAGCAGAGAAGTTCATTAGCAATAAATAAAGAGCGTCTCATTTGAGCAGATACAGTTCAAATCAATGAGTAATGATGAAAATTTCCGAAGGAAGAAACGAGATTTTTGGGATACAGATAGTTTTGGTCTGGTTTCGGTTCAACCGAATTTTCGGAAGCATTTTCGCTGAAAACGAATTTTTGGTGAAACTCTGATTTTGGCCGAAAACGAAAACGAAACCGCATTTTCGGTCGATCTCTAATAATTTGTATTATAAGATAAATATGGTATCAATTCGTGAAAATAGCGTTGCCTTGAAAGGTAATGCTTCTTTTATACTTCTCCTGAAAAATAAGTGAAATGCGACTTATGATAGCTTGGATATCAGGTATAGATATTTTGATATTGTTTGACCTTTAAAAAAAAAATGTTTTTGCGGTAGTTTCATGTTTCATTGCAACGATTATTTCTAATTTTAAGCAAACTACTTCATTTTTTAAATAATACGTTGAATTTTGATTAAAAATACCAATAATTTGATAAAGAAATTATGCTTTAAGATTCTGAAGATAAATATAATTTTTTTCCCCATTTATTTTCATTTTAATATATTGACCGCCGTGGCACACGAATACGTGTCATCATACCATACAACTAAGTGTACCATCAATATTTTCATTGAAGACAATTTATTGCTATGGAGTATTGATAATTTATTACCACGTATTTAGAAAGATAACTCAGTGCGCGCTAAAATATTAATTTTTTTAATTAAAAATGTGTAAAATTAACACTTTGTATAAAAATAACAAACACTGTCGCAATTAGGAGTTGTGAGCCGAGTCGATAAAAACTGAAAACAACTTTGTAATGTCTAACCAAAGTAAAGGTGTTCCTAAACAGCCACTTCGTCCTATTTTGTGGTGACATAGGTGTTAAATTGAAATTTAGTATGATAAGTAAGTAACAAAATTTTTATATGGTATACGGAATTTATGAGCAGAATTATAGAACTCATAAAAAGTATTTTGGTTATATGATATTTGTTTTTAAATTTTAAATACAGTGAATGAACAAAAACTTATTTTTCTAGACAGGCTAATTTCCACAACCTGTCTAGTTAACAGGTCACTGCATTTATAATTTTAACCCGTAACTGCTGTTAGAGGTCTCACAGACTGCTGCTTTTTTCAATTTTCTCTATTTACCTTTTCAGTTTAACTATACATCACTGTAAAAAAAAGGACTAAAAAACGGAGATTCTACTGGCAATCTAGACGCCAGTACTATTTTCGTATTTTTACGGAAATTTTTCTGTAATTTATGGGAGAAAATTTCCGTAAAAATACGGAAATAGTACTGGCGTCTAGATTGCCAGTAGAATCTCCGTTTTTAGTCCGTATATTTTACAGTGTACTATTGCAACTTTGTTTCGTTTGGAGCCCTAAGACTGTCGCTAGAGAATTCCGAATACATGTATTTTAATTATAATAGTTCTGTACACAAAGTTTAGTGTAGAACCAGTATCCCATGAGTTAATCGAGTCATTTTTTTTTTCATATTTCGATCAAGCGGTCTCAGAGACCTCTCACAGTATATCGCTCACTCGCAAGAAAACTGACACATCTCGACAAAAGTAAATTTCACAGGAGAGGGAAAAGAAAAATTGCATGGTTTTACAGTAACATGAAATTGCAGCAGTTAGCTCTCCATGCAGGAATAAAAACGTGCTTAAAAAAAAAACGTGCTGGTCACTCACTTCGGATTTCTCCTCCGTAATGTTAAGTCTATGGACTTTTGATGCATTCGTGTATTTAAAATATCTTCTCGGGAAATTGATATTTTTAACATCTTTTTTCTGTGTACTCTTCTTAAAGTATGTCTCTTTTTTTCTCAGTTTTCAAAATATTTCTAAAACCTATGCTGAATTTAATACTTTATGCGTTAAAAACGAGCGAACTATGAGTAAGATTTTAATACTTCCTATAAAATTAAGTCTATACTTTAGAAATATTTTGAGAACTAAGAAAAAAAGAGACATCTTTTAGGAAGTGTACACAAAAAATAGAAGTTAAAAATAATAATTTCCGGAGGAGATATTTTAAATATACGAATGCATCCAACGCCCATAGACTTTACATTAGTGAAGGGAAATCGGAAGCTGAGTGAGCAGCCCCCTTAAGAATGAAGACATAGGATGAGGTTTGAAGGGTTGGGTAATTTTACCTCCCCACAGAACCCAGTTCTTTTCTGTGATCACAAATGGACTTATAGCGTAATAAAGGGATTTTCCGTATAACTACACTTATGAAATTGTTTGTGTAGCAAGACACACCTATGACAGACGTATTAGTGGAATAAAACGCAAAATGAATTTTTGTGAGATGCGTCATTTTTCTTGCAGGTGAGCGATATGCAACAATTTTTGGCACAACAGTTAAGGATTTAATGCTTTATTTTGTTTCATTGGCACTAAGATGCTAAAAAACCTTCAGACATTTCTATGACACCTGTAATATTCCTTTGGTTATGAGAAACTGAAAAGAGAAATGAACGAATAAAATAAACGATAACATAATCTGTTTTACGTTTTAGATTTTATTATGTAGATTATGTTTGCATAAATTGATTGCTGGAATATGTTCAATTTATGGCTAGAATTTTTTTTAATTTTCAAAAACTATTTTAGTGGAAATTAAATCGTGGTAATGAATTGTTTTGAAAATATCTTAACTTAAAAATAATTCCAATAACTAAATATTAAAATTACTATAAAAGAAACATCTTTCAAGACATATTCCACTGATAACCGGAACGTTAAATAAGCTTTTGAGTATTGGTGAAAAAAAATGCATCTGATTTGCAGAATTCTTTGCAACTGTCCAATATTTTTAAATGTTGCAATAGAAAAAATAAAAAGCAAAATTTATAACGTAAGTTGCTCAATAGCTAAACATGCCTCCATTTTCTATGTTCTTAACTACATCTCCTTTTAACCACAAATTATTTTTGGGATCTTTTTCCAAGAATGAAGGATATTAAAACGATTCCTCGGATTTAAGACAGGGATCTTAAAGATATTTTTACTCTAATAGTATTTAAAGAGAATAGAATACCAAAAACATTTCACGGCTTTTGAAGAATTCTTTTCTTTGTTTTTCTAAAAAGTGAAAGAGTTAAATAAGTTCATTAGCTTTCATGTTCAATTTCTCAGTAAAAGTTTTGTCTTTCGAAGAAGTAATTTTCTAGTATTGAGAAAAACATTTTGAAATGACATAAATAAATATGAAATATAAGTATTTATTTTTCTTTAAGGGGGAACCAGGGCCATTGAGTTTGACAAAACTATCACAAACATCACCATTTCCAAAGTATAAAAACTCAAATGATATGGAATTAAATCCCCCTTTCCCTTTCTGTTTAAAGTATATGTTTTTAAGTAGATTACATGGAAAAATAAATGTTGTATATACAAAAACAATGTTTAAGTTTTATTTAAAAAAATCACATCACTAACACATGAATGAAAAGAATTACGTGCTGCGGGCATGGTAAAACTGGAATTAAACGTATAGAAAACTTTCGACAAAAATAGAATCATAACACTCTTACCTCTAACCTGAAACCAAAATATACTCAAAATGTACTGTTCAAAATTCTATATTAGCATTTTTTTTTTTTAATATATTAGATAGAAATTTTTAAAATAATAATAATATTTATAATGTTTTTCAAGTGAAATAAAAATAATGATATATAATTATTTTGCTTTTAGCATGTGGAGTGTAAAAAATGCACTCAAATATGTGATTAATTTTTGAAAACTGTAGCTTATATAGTTTGAATGAAATAGTGCCAAAAAACTCAAATTATTCTAATTTGAGAAAACTAATTTTAAATTTATATATTATTTACTTTCAATTATATTTACTATGATTATTACTCAAGAAATTTCGGATTTTTAAATGCAGTTTAATGCATATTGATCAGAAATTTTTAAAAATTCAGAGTAAAACAACAATTGAAAATTAATTTTTTGTCTTGTGCTTACTTTAAAGAAGGAGGAATTTTGAAAGATTTGTGAAATTGATTTCATCTCGCCTATTTCAGATTTTAGATATTTGAATTCTTGATAAAAGACATGTTTTTTAAAAAAAATCTATGTCGCAGTTGAATCTAGTCTTTAAATAAAATGAGGTTCTCGTCGTTTATGTTTTATTCACATTAAAATAAGACTATCTCATGGAAAACTGAAATTAGCACAAATTCTGCTAATTATTTATTGCTTTGAAATTGAAAAAAATTGCAATGTAACTCACTGTTCCTGAATTATAAGCATTTTATGTTAAGTGCTTCCGATTTAATCCAATATTATGACAATATTTTAAAGTAAAATTTAAAAATCGTATGTCGCCATATGGAAATTAAATCTAAAATAGAAAAAAAACAGATCGGAACTTTTTCCAACCCAGTTTTCCGTTATTTTATTTATTTATTTATTTATTTATTTGAGTGTGCTGCAAATTTTCTTCTGTTTTCTTCAATTGTTAATTTAACCACACAAAATACACTTATTTTCCCAAAACATTATAAATATACAGTTTAAAATGTTATATGAGGCCATAATTTTAACACTTACTACTTTTTAAATACAAAATTTATGTTATTTTTGAAATATATAATTTTAATGTATATTTTAATCAAACTAAATAATTCCGACTAAAAATTTTAAATCTGAAGGGCAATTCACAAAATTCCTTAATTTTTATGATTTATTATTTTGGCAAAGCATTCCCTAATTTCCGGAGATTTCTCCAATATTAGTAAACATTGATCAATAATACATGCTATACGTATATATCTTTGAAAGCAAATTTCGCCAATCATTATTTACCCGATAGTGAGATTTAGCCAATATTGCATTATATTTTAATGAATTTATAAGTCTGTTTGTGTATAGCCAGTGTGTGTGAGAATGAGTGTGAACCAGTGGTATATGTCAATGAAATGGGGTGTTTTATGTAGAAAAACTATTTTGACATTGATAAAGATGGCTAGTCTTTCTCGTTAAGATACCTTGTGATCCAAAACGTCACAAAAGAAATAAAAAGTTAATAATTACTTTGTTTTGTTATGTGTATGTATGTGTGTGTATATGTATGCGTTTATATGTGTGTATGTATTTATATGTATGTATATATCTATATGTGTGTGTATTTGATATATATATTGTATATATGGATAATTAAAATGAAATCACATGTGTAAAAATATATGGAAATGAAAATACAAAAATTAAACACAGGAGAGTAACAATTCAAAAATAAAAAATTATGAATATGTTATGGATTCATGAGAGGAACTTCATAAGCATAATTCATATCAAATATGTGTTATTTCGTGGAATATTGTCGGATTTAAGCCTATATATGTATGAATATGTGTGTATGTGTGTATGGAATATCCGGAGGTTGGAATTTTAATAGTGGCAACTATTTATTTACATGGAATACAAAAGTGAATCATGTCACCATGTTTTACAGTCCTTCAATATAGTCGCCAGCACTGTGTATAACCCGTTTCCAACGATGTGGAAGTCTCAGAATACCTGTAGCAGCGCCTGTTCTGTTGATAGTTCGAATGGACAGGTCTATTGCAGCAAGAATCTCTGGAACAGTTTGGAATGAATGCCACGAAGTGGTTCCTTCATCTTAGGAATTAAGTCAAAGTCACAAGAGCTTAGATTTGGGGAGTATGGTGAATGGTAAAGCACTTCCCAGCACCATCGATCGAACAAACCAGTCACAGCTTGCGCTGCACGCGGCCGAACATTGTCATGCAAAATGATAGGGGCGTTCTGCAGAAAGTGTCGCCGATTTCTCAAAGATGGTCTGAGATGGTGCTCCAAAAATGAGCAGTAATACTGTGCATTGACGATCTACTGTGGGAGAACGGTATGCATTAGGATAACACCATCACAGTCGTACACGAGAATCACCATAACTTTGACATTGCTGGGGTTCTGACGACATTTCGAACTTCGTGGTGACCGTAAGGACGCCATTCGTTTGATTGGCGTTTCACTTTTGGCTGGTACGATCTGCCCCAAGTCTCATTCAGCATAATGATACGGCGTAAAAAAATCCTTCGCGCTCATACCGCTCCAGGTCGGTTCGAGCAGCATCGTATCGTAGCCATTTCTGAATTTCCGTGAAATTATGTGGAACCCATCGTGAAGCAATTTTTCTCATGCCCAGGCATTCCTTCAGAATATGCAGCACAGTCTTATGTGCAAATCCTGTCTGTTGGGACAGCTCACGAATCGTTTAGCGTCGATCACTGTCCATTAGTACGGCAACAGCATGCGCTTCTGCTTCGCTGACACTAGGACGACCTGGCCGATGCATGTCTGCCACATTTTGGCGTCCTTCATTGAAGGCTTTTACCCATCTTGCTACGGTTCTGTAAGGAAATGCAGATTCCTCGCAAGCCTCTTGAAGCCCTAGATGGCATTGTCGTGCTGTAAGAGCTCTGGCATATTCAATTTTTGTCCAAATTCGTTGTTCTTGTTTTGAAAACATCCTGATAACACTTACTTTAGACCGCAAGCTAATAAAAGGATCAGTTCTTCGCGTCACTCCGCATGCGCGTGACGTCGGAAGGACGAGTCTTTTTGCTGAGAGGTAAGGCAGGTATGTAGCTCACGTGTGGTATACGCGAATTTCTTTGGTTTTGTTGCGTAGCGTTTTTACAGCAGTGTTGCCACTATGAAGGTTCCAACCCTCGTATATATATGTGTGTGTGTGTTACGATATTTATAACATTCAGGTGAAAACTGAGGTCACAACAATAAATCACTCTCTGTAACTAGACAGAATACTCCTCGAAGGCCACTCACAAAATTATATATTCGTGAACTTTAATCAACCCCATTCTACCATTTATCTAGTAGATAAATAAAGTAAAATATACTAAAACAGCTTGTTTGCAGCAGTCGTTTTGCCATGTATCGAATGCATTAGGGTTTCTCTATTAATGACGGAACAGAATTATCCGTTCGGAAACACTTTTATTATAGATCAGTCGAGTACAATACAAATTTAAGCATCCGGTACAGTTCCATAAAATATTTAGACACTCTCACTACTAAAACTTCAGCAGTTAGTCATGCCATGTCATCATAAACTACATTTTACAAAAGATGTTACAATATCATTCTATTATTCAAATAAAGATTCGCTCCCAGACGACACGTATGTTTTTGAAAGCAACTGGATACACGAAATACGACTCTCCTTACTCATGTTTCGGCGTTTTAAACCTCAAAACGGAGAGATTTTTACTGCACTTTAGATAGATGGATTAGCCAGTAACTGCTCGAATAGGCACACAGTAATTACATTTTAAGTGTGGATAAAAAATTAAGATAACCGGTCTCCCCGGAACGAAAACGCACCAAACGATTTTTAGAATAATTAAAAAAGAAAATCGTACAACACATATAATTATAATAGAATTCATATCGTCATTTAAGATTTAAAAATGAAAGACTTTGAAACAAATAATAATTATGGTAAATGTTTCTTAGAAAAGGTTTTGGAAAGAAATAAAATATTAAATTGCGCATTTTAAATAGAAATGAATTTAGGGTAACGGAATGATTAGAATATTTTTTAAGATAGGAAATAATTTAATAAACTAGGATTGTCAAATCATGTTAGATAGGAAATTTTTATGGAATAATTTTAATAAAGTGCCGAAATTTAATTTTCGTATTATATATATATATATATATATACATACATACATATATACAGTCTGTTGCAAAAAAATATATGCACCCAGAAAAAATTGAGCCACGACCATGGAACTTGGTATGTGAATATTGTTTGTTTAGATGAAAAAATGATTATAAATTCAGAGCAAAGAAACATTTTATTGACTATTAGCAGCAAAAAAAGGTAGTCAATTTCAGTAGGTCGTAAAGCCACATTTTCCAACTATAAAAGCCGATACTCAGTGAGGAGTGGGGTCTATCAAGTTGCCGATATACCTTTGCGGTAGATTTTGCCATAAGGGTAGCAACTAATAAACTAGTTTGGTAGTATTCCGAAGCGGCTGAAGTCTCCTTTTCAATATGTCCCAAAACTTCTCTGCTGGAACAAGATCTGGTGACCTGACAGGCCATGGAATATCATCAAATCCTTGTAGTCATTTTTGCGAGAGCCGTACAGTATGTGTCCGAGAGTTATTTTGCTGATAAATGACATCTGAGCGACTTGATAGAATAGACCGCATTAGCTGTAAAATGTTGTCTATGCATCTGCGAGTCACTAGAGTACCTTGCAGCACTCGAAAAAGTGATTAGCTCTTCTAGAAGATCGCACGCCAGACTGTCACTTCAGGTGTTATCGCAGTGTACCGCTCAGTAATAAATGCAGGATAGTACAGCTGACCTCTCTGCCTCCACACACGCACGGTCGTCACCGGCACTGAGAGTAAAACGGGATTCGTCACTGAATATCACATTCCTCGAATTAGACACAGCTCAGCTTGCTCGAGATTAACACCAATCCAGACGACATTGCTTATGTTTAAGGGTTAGAATCAACTGTCTAAATGGAAGTCGAAAGCTGAGACCAGAGTCACCCTGTCATGTATGGATGATATGCCTTGATACCACCGTGTCCATATCAACTGGCAAATGGCGTCGAATGGATGATAGTGACATTGTTTGTGTAGAGGTGGCTGCTCTTCTGATTGCTCGATTATCTCATGCATTTGTAACCCAGGAACGTCCTGAGGCACTGCAGCGGCTGGCTTTGCCATCTCTGATCCACTGATGCCAACTCCTTGGATCTGCAATATCGCTTAGACCAAAATGCTGGTTGATACGTCTGTTGGACCAACACGCTTTTTTAGGCCTATAAATCGACACCTTTCGAACCGTCGAGTAGTACGCCTTAAAAGTATGAATCTTTCAAATCCCAAATATCAGCAATGGTAGTCCAGTTCAAATTATCAGTGAATTCGACTATCGGTTCTATTTAATGCTGCGCTGCGCAATTTAAGTGCGCATTGCACAAGCCTCCATTGATCATTGGTGCTGAAATATTAAGCATTTACATAACTCATCAAATCACATCAGCACGCCAAGTTCCGTAGCTCTGGCTTAATTCTTTATGGGTGCATATATTTTGGTGCAACATAGTGTATATTACGGATGCACAGCCTGTGGCCCGCGGGACAAAAGTGGCACGCAATGGGTTAACTTGTGGCCCGCGAATTTCGAAAATTTATAACGGGGAAAAACCGCAATTTTTGTCCATATGCTGCTGGAAAAAATCGGTAATTTTGTCAATTTCTCGCTGGAAAACATTGCAAATTTCGTTTATCGGATCCGGAAAAATCGCGAGTTTCGTCAGTTTATCGCAAATTTCGTCAAATTGCCGCGGTAAAAATTACAATTTTCGTAAGAGTCAGATAAGAATTGCGAATTTCATTGACCGGTGAGGAAAATTCACGAATTTCGTTGATCGAGTGCGGTAAAATCGTGAATTTTGATGAGGTGCTCAAAAATTCCAAATTTCGTTGATCGGGTTCGGAAAAAATAACAAGTTTCGTCGTTTTATCACGAGAAAAAATCGCAAATTTCGTCAATTTTCCGAGGAAAAAAATTACAGGTTTCGTCAGTCAGTTAAGAATCACGAATTTCGTTGATCGATTTCGGAAAAATCGCGAATTTTCTCGATCATGTGTAAAAAAAATATCAAATTTTGTTGATCGTCTGCGAAAAAATCGCGAGTTTCGTCAGTTTATCGCGGGAAAAATTACAAATTTCGTCATAGTCAGTTAAGAATCTCGAATTTCGTTCATCGAGTGCGGGAAAATCCCGAATTTTGCCAATTTGGTTCGGAAAAGTCTCAAATTTCGCTAATCGGGTACAGAAAAATCGCGAATTTTGTCGATGGGGCGCGGAAAATTGCAAATTTCGTTGATCGGCCACGGAAAAATCGCGAGTTTCGTCAGTTTATCGCAAGAAAAAAATAGTTGCTTTCGTCAATTTTCCGCGGATAAAATTACAAATTACGTCAGTCAGTTAAGAATCACGAATTTCGTTGATCGGGGCAAAAAAACGCGAAATTTGCCAATCAGGCGCGGAAGAATCTCAAATTTCGATGATCGGCTGCGGAAAAATCGCGAGTTTCGTCAATTTATCGCGCGAAAAATTCGCGAATTTTGTCACTTTGTCGCGGTAAAAAAATCACGTATTTCGACAACTGAGGGAAACTTTTGTCATTTGATCACAAAAATATCGCGAAATTCTTCAATCGCTCGTGGAAAAAAAATTGTGAATTTTGTCAAAATTTTCCATTTATCAAGAAAGAACAGCTAGTCTTCATAAAGTGTTGTATGGTTACAGATGGATATGAATACAGATGTGAAGAAGCCCTGCATTCAATTACTTATTTCTATTTGTTTATTTTTTATGTACAAAAATTCATTATTCTTCAAGAATAGAGTTATTACCCCCCCCCCCCAACCTCTCGATATAGAATCCGTATAGTCTGTGTTACTGATGTGGCCCTCAACAACCCAAACATTTTTGTAAGTGGCCCTTCTCTCATAAAGGTTGTGCATCCGTAGTGTATATATACACTGGTGTGCAAAAATTAAGGACGGGACTTTTTTTAACGTCATGCAGAAGTTCTGCAAATCGATACAAATTGTACCATAATATTCACGAGATATAAGAAGGTGGGAAAAGTGAACAGAATTTTCTAAAAAGGATGCAAATCCGTTCTGACTTTTCGTGCCGCTACTATGTTAATTTCTTCATTTCGTCCTTAATTTTTTCACACCAGTGTATATATATACAACCTTGGTCAAAAGTATTAGGCACCTTGACTTTTAATACATTTTTGCTTTTTAAG
Organism: Maratus speciosus; assembly: GCA_963932465.1. NCBI lineage: Eukaryota > Metazoa > Arthropoda > Arachnida > Araneae > Salticidae > Maratus > Maratus speciosus. The sequence goes on along the minus strand of OZ010796.1, from coordinate 215,132,674 downwards.
GTAAAAAAATAGGTCTTATTGTTTTATAAATTATTACATTTACGTAAAATTACAAACAAATATCAATATTTAGTGGGTCCACCCTTGGCTTTAATAACAGCAACAATCCTTTGGGGCATACTGCGTGCAAGGCTTGCACATTTTTCTGCACAATTGCATCCCACTCTTGAATAAGAGCATTTTTCAAAGCTGTTTTTGTTGTTATGCTGTGTTCTCTGATTTTACGTTTTAATATGTTTCAAAGGTACTCGATTGGATTAAGATTTAGGGACTGCGCTAGGCAGCAATACAGTGTTACTTGTTTCAAAATACAGCTCATCATAATGGGTGATTTATGACAAGGAGATTTGTCTTCTCGGAACTTGAGTCCTCGTAATTTGGTGTCACCAATAATGCGCGTTAACGAAGGCATCGGCACAGTTTCCAGCACAGTTATATATTTTTGGCTATACATGCAGCCTTCATAAACGAACATTTTACCAACACCATCAGCCCTATAGCCACAGATCAAAATTCTGCCGTCTCCGTGTTTTGCAGTACGCACCGCGCTATATGGATGATATTCTTCGCCGATACGTCGCTTCACGAAGGTCACAGCGTTTCAAATAACTGGAAATAACATTAAAATGACACATGTTAAAATATTCTCCTTTTTATTACAAAAGCAGACTCTGGTTATTTTTCATTATAAAAAAGGGTTCAAATGGTTACGTCAAAGTTAGATTCATCGGACCACAAAAAATTTGACCAATCCTTTTCCGTAAAATGCTGATGTCGACAAGCCCATTACAAGCGATTCTTCTTGTTGTTTTCTGAAACCCAGGGCTTCTTCCTGGCTTTGTAACCTTCTAACCTAGCTTCTGCCTGTCTTCTTCTTGCAGTTTGAGGATTTACAGTATGCACAATGGTCTACAGAGATGCAGCGAGCTTACAAAAAGTTTTTTGCTATCTCTAACAGACTCTCATATTAGTTTTCTATCCTGGCGTTTCCTTGTCACCCGTTTTCTCCCTATTTCTGTCTTGTTTACGTGAGACCGAGTCACAGTGAATCTTTCAATAGCAGATTGCACTGTACATCGAGGACATTTCACTAAGTTGTTCATCTCTACTTGAGATTTTCTTTGTTCATGCAAGACCTGAATTCTCACTCTTTCTTCAATTAGACATCTCATATTTTTTAGGCATTTTATACTTATATCACCCTCATTACCACCAGGTTGAGCAAAAAGTTCTGGGAAATTTTTAATCTAATAGTTACCAGAATTTGTATCGTATATAGGAGCAGTTGTGGTATATCTATAGGAGTTCAGGAATTTCGGCTCCAAAGTGCCTATTGGACAATATGATTTACGTCTGTTGATCCGGAATTATTGGAGAATAGGTCTAATGATTCTGACAGTCGTCGCGTCGATTAGATTAATGAGGGTGAAGATGCTGGTACTGCGACAAACTTCGTACTGCGAAAAAATCAGGAATCTGGCAGAAAGTCATGAACTATGATGGTCTCTACTTTGAAGAATTGTCCTTGTTGCTTTTGTTGTTAATTTCGCATAACAACGCAACTTTCACAAATTTCCCAGAACTTTTTGCTCAAACTAGTAAATGATGTAAAATTTGCCACTGTCGTACGTGGAAGTTACTTGCGAATGTCAAATAAAATCTGGAAAAACATTCGAAGTATTTTTTCAAAAAATTGCATTTCCTTTGTTTCAGTCGCCAGTCGTTCTAAAGTGATTATCTGTGTTTTCATTGACGTTTGACAGTACCGCTTACGCCTTTATATAAAGCATTTGTTATTGTTAGCGTATAATAATATTTTACCTAATTGTTTTAAAATATGATAATATATTACTATAATATCAAAATGATAATAGTACAGAATTCAATGATAAGCTTTAAAATATGAACTTGAAAGTAGCTGCTACAAGATATACATTTTGATTTTACGAAGGAAAGAAAAATGCTACATTAATACTGAAAAACAATTGTAAAAATTTTAAAAGAATATTCTTTTTTAAGTATATGGTGACACAGTATCTTGTTGCGTTGATTAAATTTTGCTTTTCTATTCATCTTAGTCACCATATTTTTATGTAATATGTATGTTATTCCGGACTTGAACTAAAACTATAAAGCAGTAAAGATAAACTCCCCGGGAAGGGGATTAGCTATTTATGAATAAATTTAACAGCCGAAACAAAATGTTCCATCATAAATACACAAAGTAAAATATTTTGTTAGTATTTGCAATAAAAAAAAATTTAAATATCTTCTTTACAACATAGGGTTTTAAGATAGACATACTAATAATCTTCTTCCAAGGATGAAGCCGAATTTTATTCCCGTTTCTAACATCGCCGCTGCAGAAAATTTTTGGTTTTTAAAAAGATGTTTTTTTTTTTTTTTTTGGCTTTTTTAAAACCATTTGGAAAAATGGTTATTGTCCTCGTCAGGGTAGGAAATCAAAAGCATATCTGAAGGTTTTTATTGGTTAATCATCATTTTATTCGTTTTCTGATTGGTCTATACAGTAATCTGTATTTCCCATTACTTTCAACAGAGATGGACAACAGTGTGTTGCCACTATGACAAAAAAGTAATAAAAACTACAAAAAAAATTAATTACTCAGAAACAAATTGAGATACAGCTTTCAAACAAATTGCATTTAAAAGTACATTTTTTTCCCTATACGACGATTTAAAAAGTAATATTATGGGATGTTTAGAAGTTTAAGAAATAAATTTCATTTAAAATTGGCCGTCAGATTTCTTGGAAATCTGACGATGGAAAAGCCTTTTCTCGAACAGCCAATGAAATGCTTGGATAATACGTAAGTTTCAGGTGGATAATACGTACGAGTCGCAGGCGATTTCTGACGCTTGCAATTTTTACGTGTAATAACATTATTAATGTTTAATTCATGGCGTACGTAATGTATGATCAATTCCGTGCGATTTTTTATGCCTTAAATTTTAGTCTTTGAAAAAATCATTTTCCAAATGGTCGTTGTAATTTGTTAAATTGCATTTTCTTTTTCTTTTTTTTTTTTTTTTTTTTTTTTTTTTTTTTGTAGTATTTGTAAATTTGCAAATGAAGAAAAAATAAAAATTCATTATAATAATTTTTTTTATAATTTTCATTGGAGTTCGCTGACCTTTCTTTTATAAAATATTCAAACACTCATGGAAATTTGGAAGAAAACGCAACTTTACAGAGCAGCCACAGGCGACTATTTTTATATTCTGTTACCACCACTATTTTTAAAAGACGCATTTTGTAGCATATGTCCCTTGCAGATGTTGTCAAAGAGTATGTAAAAGATTTTTGTATTGAAAAAAGTGGTACAAAATAGAATTAAAAAATATTCGCCTGTGGCTGCCCTGCTTTATGACACTAACCGTATTGCATATACAGGGTTGCCACGCTTCAGGGGATTTTTCAGTCAAAATATCAGTATATTTTATAGGAAAATATATCTAGATTAACCGCACAAATTTTCGCTTTTTTTAAAGAGAGATCTTCTGAAAGAAAATACTGGTGCCACAGAATTTCCTGGTCTGGAAATTCCCTGAAGCGTGGCAACCCTGATATAAAACTGAAAAACAAACAATGTTGCATTTTAAAGTACTTTTGTTTGTTTGTAGAAACTTGAGAATATAAATAAATTTTTTTGCTGACCCCTGAAAACTTCTCACGGCGTAAGAGAGTGTTGCGACATATCAGTTGTGAACAGACAGCTATAGACAGTAGCACGATGTAATTTTCGCAAAAATACACAGAAAGACAAGTGATTTTTCGATAGAAAGAAAAGAAATTACTTCCAGAATACCTACATTTGTCAACCCCTGTTAGCAATCTAGCGATACACAAGTTGCTGTCTGTCGCTGTTTTACCCTTTATCTACTGACGGTACATATAAGCACCATTAAAATAACTTGTCATAAAATTCATTTAATACATCGATTAGTTGTAATACAGTTTAGAATGAGTTATAGATACATTACTTTATCTTGTTCCAAAAGCATTATTGGTTACACAAAGGGCTTTTTTGGGGGGGGCGGAGATTTTTCAATTCGGAAATATTTCTGTATTTCTATTGTAAGAACATTATTTTTGTACATTTCCTAATTCTACAAAATACTAAGAAAAATATTTTAAACAAAAGATTTGAGTGGGATTATAAATATCGCACAAAATCCCTATAAATTCAAATTTAATTAATCCTTCTAGATCCTTCAATCCTTCTAAAATCCTTCTAAAATTTATTAAATGATTAATGTAAATCTTCTAACGTAGTTTAAACAATTCACGAAAAATGCTTTAGAAGATAAAATTTTCCCGAATTCATAAAACAGTATATAATGGTTTAAGCCATCTTTTGGTAGTAATTGCCTCATAAATCCTGTACAATGCTATTTGCACACTCAAGAAAGACAAATAATCTACGAAAATATAGTATAAACCCGAAGAAAAATATACAATATAACATCTTCCGAGATATCCAACATTCCAAAAAGCGTTCTTTATCTTTAGAAATCTCAGAAAACCATGTCTTTTCGAGATTTAAAGGATTTATAAAAACAAAGTTTGCGTTTTTTGCAACTGATTTTCGGAAAAATTTCCGAGCAGCTTTTAAAGTGTTTTAATCAGTTTTCTCAACTCGGAATATAGGTTTTTCGAGACTATCTAAATTCTCAAGTAAAAATTTTTATGTTCACCGAACATCTTTAAAGACAAACATGATAAATTAACAGTATTAGCATTAACATAATTATTATTTTGTTAGTTTTGAATGTATAAATTCAATTATGCAGCTGAAAATGTTTAATTGAGAATTAATTGCATCCTTAAAACCGATATTTTGGTTTGAAAAATATGACTAATACACTGTAAAAACCACTTGAAAACGTTTCCAAAAGTCAGTGTCAGCAAAAGAAACTTTATTTCTGTAACTGCTTCTTTAAATCTATGAAATATATTGGTTTCTGGGGTTTCTAAAGATAAACAATACTTTTAGAAATCGTAGGTAACGCGGAGGAGGTTATTGTATATTTTCGTTCATGGTTTTATTATATTTTCGTTCATGGTTTTATTATATTTTCGTCAAACATTTGTCATTTTTTTACAGTGCAGAGTACCTAGAAACATCTGATAACTATTTTCACTATTGGCAATAGTCAAATTTAGCATTTTACTGCGTCAGTGTACAGACTGGTGACAAGAAAGAAAAAAAAAAAAAAAAAAAAAAAAACATGCCACTTGTTTGTGTCAACTATCACTTTTCACGCAATAAAATTTTATTTATAAAAAAAATCCATGTTTTTCTGGACATTTATATGAAAACCGCATCAAGCTAATGTGTAACTTTTCGAATTATTATTTTTTTTCTGACTTTTGAATCATCCAGTATATGTTCTTTCACTGCGAACTGTGTAAACATTTTTTCTACGTTTTCATATAAGTAATAAAGATACATTCAAGTAAAACTATCATAATTATTACAAACATAGTCAATTTCCGAGGTTTTTCATTGTTGTAAATTACTCTAACTATAATACAGCCGTTGTTTATGTAAAGAATGAAACATATTTTTGCATACTTCATAATAATTCACCACAACATAGCTTCTCATGCGACTCAAATTAACTAGTAAATACTTAAATAAAAAATCCTTCGAAAAATGCAATTAATCTTGATAAAATGAGCTCATTTAAAATGACGCCTGGGACAAATCAAACTTTTGAAAGTTTTCTGCAGATAGCAGTATTTTCTTTCTTTCGTTTTTTTTTTTTTTTTTTTTTTTTTTTTTTTTTTTTTTTCATCCACCAATAAACATTGCAGAATCTAAATATAGCGTACGACGAAGTTTTATACTAAAAAATATTAAATAAATTGTACATCAGATTAGCTTAAGTTTTGTATAAAAGCTTTCGTTGTAAAGCAATTGGATAAATTGGATAACGCTGAATGAAATAATTATACAAAAGTCTGTATGAGTTTAAAATGTATTTTAAATCAAACTTTACTGATACTGAAAATCTCATTGATCTTGCTGAAAATGCCATTATAACAAAGCCAAAAGGCAAATAAAATTGAATGCCTTCGCTAAAACTCTTCAAATATAGAGATATTATAGCAATACTTCATTTTTAAATACTGGAGATACATATCGTTTATTCTAACTATCCAATCTCTGAAAACAGTTGTTGTGTATTAGAGAGAATCGATTAAGGCATTTGCCTAGGACAAATAAACGTAAAATGGGCCAAATTTGACGACATTTTTGATAAAAAATTATTGCTAAAAAGAAAAAAATAATAAAAAACGATACTGCAAAATAAGAACCATAAAATTATTGATAATTTTGCAAGAAAAGTCAAGGAAAGTTGATTTGTAACTATTACTATGTAATAGGCATCTAGTATTCTATGCATCTACAGAATTCATTTTCAAATTAAGTTAGTCTTCGCAATTCCGTGCAGTATTGTAATGAACTAATTAAACAATGCGTCGTTTCTTTCCCTCTATATCTTCTTTATATTTTTGAATAGATTGTTAACAATTATTCAGCGTATTTAAGTTATGTTTATATCACAATTTTATTTTCTGTCCTGTGATGTTTGTATTAAGTTATACTAATACCGTTATAGTGACTCAGAATTACAGTTTTTATTTATATATGCGGAGGGCACAAATTATTCCTCTACCTGGGGAAATAATATATTTAAAGATTTTGTTGAATCAGATTGAAATTTTGTTGAATCGGGTTCTTAAATCAGAATAACTCTCTTTCCGTATAGTAATAGGTAATATAACCAGTAATGTAATTAATAATGTTCACCTTGTTTTAAAAAAATTCTGTCATTAAATAAGGCGAAGATTATTCTTCAGAAATAGCGGTACTCAAATTTAAGAATCCATCTACCAGGGTTGACAGTTTGGTCTTTATTTAATTCAAAAATTTCCAATTCATACAGAAAATTTTCAAATAAGAAATTTTACTTCAATCAAGCACGAAATGTCTGTCATTAAATAAATAAAACGATATTGTGAATTTCTGGTATCAATGCGAAATTTTGGAAAGGCCAAAAAAAGGCCAAACTGGCAACACTGGTCAGAACCCTGATGATAGGTTCTGGTGCTCCTACTGCTATATGATTTTAAAATAAAATTTTTATTTCAAATATTATTTTCTGTTAAAGGAACTGCAATTATACGTTCAACTGTTTTGGTAAATAAAAGTAATGTTAATTTAATGTAAGTAATATTAAATGAGACAAATCTTAAATTATAATTCAGGAAAGATGATTAAAAATGATAAAGTTATTATGTAAGGTCATTGTGCCTAAATATGATGACCCTTAAATGCGATAATGTTCTTTTACTTAAAATCTTAATGCAAGAATTATGAATAAATGCTGTATAATGAGGCATCCGATCTTAATGAACAAAATCCGAAACATTTTTCTGCATTTAAAACGTTTTTTTTTTTTTTTAAAGAAATTTTCAGTCAAATACACATCGTTCATTTTATAGCGCCCCCATGTTTCGTAAATGCGACAAAAATTCCCGAAATTGGCTGACAGATTTTCTTTTTTAAATTTTGGAGATCAAATAATATTATGAACGTCAAGAACTACGTTGCCTGTTTCAGTTACATGACCAGTTAAACTTAAGAAAAGACGACCAGTTTTTGGATTAGACTTTAAAATCGCCTACGCATTTTGGAGACTTTGTTCTCTGCAGGTACTTAATAGGGACATACAGTAGCGCTCAAAAGTATTTTGACAACACTATATTGGCTATTAATATTATTTTTTTTATTTAATATAAAAATATAAAGAAAATATATTCTCTATTATTGAGGTATATATGGCTGTAGTTATTCAAAGGTATCAAGTTTCAACTTGTTTGTTTACATTCGGCGCCACCGAAGAAAAGTGACTCCTCCTTAGCTCAAAAGTATTCTTACAACTAGTTTGCATTTAATTGTTAAAGACATAAGTTGCTCTACAGCTTGGATTAGTATTTATATTGACTTATTGTGATTATTTTTAAATTCCGAAACGCAAAGAACATTCTAGTGATTTTAGAAAAGCCGTTATAAATGTACTTAAGCAATGAAGCAAGCAAGTAGAAGTTGCTCGTTCTTTTAACGTGTCAGCGCAGCTTGTTAGTTCATGGAATAAAGTTTCTAATACAGGGAAATTTTTCGAAATAAAGCCTCGAAGTGGCCGACTGAAAACAACAACTTGTAATGTTGACAGTATTATAAAAAGCTATCTACAATTGATTGTCGTAAGTAGGTTGCAGTAATAAAAAATGAATTGACAGAAAATTTCGGCACAGACATACAAGTTTCAACTGTCAAACGATGCCTAAAATTGTAAGGTTTACATGGCCAATGACCAGCAAAAAGCCTTTGATATCCGCTTAAAATAGGAAGACTAGACTTGCATTTGCAAAATGGCATAAATCGTGGACAAATGTAGCGTGGTCTAAAGTTTTGTGCAGCGATGAAAGCAAGTTTAATTTAGTGTCATCTGATGAAATCAAATACATTTGACAACCTAAAAACAAAAAATATGATGTTCGATACCAAATACCCACCGTCAAACATGGAGGCGGCAATGTAATGGGATGGAGTTGTTTTTCATGCAGCGGAGTTGCACCCTTAGATAGAAATGAGGGGAATATGGAATTGTTCATTTATGTTGATACATTAAAGACTCATATGCTGCCATACTCTTAACAAAACATGCCTGCTAAGTGGTATTTTCAGCAAGATAATGACCCAAAACATAAATCCAAGTACGAAAGTGCTTTTATGAAACGCAAAAAAGTCAAGATTCTAGAATGGCCAAGCCACACTCCGGATTTCAACACCATACCCAGCAAAGAATGAAACAGTGGGCCATCAGCTGGAAAAATGGTGGCAGCCAGCACTGCCATCAGCGGTAAAGTGCAATGGTGCCATTACTTAAACCTGTACAAAAGTGTCCGAGCGGAATGCAGCTGCTCATCAGTGATGGCCAACAGCAGGCCAGCATTGGTATGCCATCACATTACTTCAATCCGGCACTTTTCCTGCAGTGCTAGTACCTATCCCACTGCTATTCCTTTGCTGGCCCAGCACGTTCCCTTACAAAAATTTCTTATAGAATTCTATAAAAAAAATGTATTATAGAATTATGGCTCTTTTTTTCTATAAGCTAGCTTCACCAAGAGCTATAGAAATATCTGTAGAAGTGTCTATAGAAATATTTGAACTTGCAGCGGTTTCCATGTGGTCACCCTCCCAAGTACTAACCGTGCTCGATGCTGTTTCGTTTTTGTGATGGGACATGAACAAGTACTTTCAGCGCATGCTATGACCGCTCGTAGTCTTTAAGCTCTCCTTACACTATTTCAGGTTTGTTCTTTTGTGATTTACGTTCCCAATCATTAAATTGGTATAGAAAGTATTGTATCGTATAGAAATCCTATATATTTTATACGCTTTTTTTATTATTGATTCTGAACTGTGTAAATTATGAAAATCGAAATCCTTTGTAACTTAGTAAAACCAGATTTAAGGAGGGAAAAATTGCGTTGAAATAAAGAATTTATTTATTTATTCATTTACTTATATATTTTGGAGGTGGAAATGGTGCAATATTATTTAAATTTTCAAAAAAAAAATTAGCTTCACTGCTTTAATTGTGTTAAGATATTCATTTCAGATTTGTGTTCAAATACTCAATGTCTTCGACATTCGCAACGACACCTTGCGTAAGGGTTCCTAGCAATAATACTGCAAAAGTTCGTGCACTTCCATGTAGTGGTGGGCCAGCGCATGAGAAAAAACGGAAGCCCACCAGAATTTTATCTGATGATTTCCAGCAGCAAAGTTGACTGTAGCTGTCCAGCAGTGGTCATGCAGTGGTAGACCAATAGCCAGCACTTCTCCATCATTGCCAGCACCTATCTTGCTGCTGGCCAGCAATTTCTTCTTTGCTGGGTAGAACGTTTGTGGAAGGAGTTAGATCGTAGAGTAACGTGCCAAAATTATTCAAATAAGGAGGCTTTATACAAAACTCTTAAAAATAAGTAGGACGAATTCCTTTAGATCGAATAAAATAGTTAGTGTACTCGATGCCCGCGCTTTGTGAAGCTTTCATAAAGGCCAGATGATATGCTAGTAAATATTGATTGACTCATTATGATATTTGATAATTATTGTTTTAAAACAATTTTTTATTATAATGTCAAAATACTTTTGATTTATATTTTTTCTGATTTTTCGTGGGTTTCACGTTATTGTCTAGCAAATGATAGTTAATTTACTAAATTGCTATAAAACATTTATATATGGTTAAATAAAATAAATGATCGATTTTTGTATTTTGTTATTGTTTTGAATTAAGTCAATTGTTATCTTTGTCAAAATACTTTTAAGCGCTACTGTACCGATTGCTGTAAATGCGTAGAGACATTTAGGAGATTAACGAGGTAAGTTTATATGGTATTTTTCAAATATTGAATTAAAATTATGTTTAAAGCAAATATTATGCTTAATTAAGCTGTGTTGAATCAGCATAATCCTCCATAAATGTTTTTCTTTAACCAGGCACTTAAATGTGTATTTTAAGATGATTAAAATAAAAATAAAACGCTTATTTAAAAATTTTAATTTAAAAAATGGTACAGTCGGCCCCACTTAATCGGGTAACGGATAATTGCATACCCCGCTTATATTCATAGAATGCCGTGGAACAGAAACTTTCCCCATAATGCTAACGTTAAATACGATGCTGTGGGTACTTTTTGAAAAAAGAATCGAGACGGTCAAGAGAATAAAAGACCAATATTTAGCGCTGGAAGTGGAGAAATGCAATGTGGAGATATGAAAAAAAGTTCCTAAAGGATTTTTTGTGTAGGCGCAAAAAAAAAAAAAAAAAAAAAAAAGATATAAATTGGCAAATAATTGAAAAATAAAAAGAATTTATGCAGAAACTTTTATTTTCAAAAGGTATGATTTAAATCAATTTTTTTTTATTTAACTTTCATTTTAATTTTCACATAAATTATAATGAAAAATTAAACCATGTACCGTAAATAGTGTTATAATACCTTATACTTTATTACATATATTGTTATATATAGAGTAATATAATAAATTATTTATTAAAGTTATTAAAACAACAGTTTTTAATTTATTAGGTAAATAATTATTGTTCATTAATATTTGTCATATCTGTGGTATATAATCAAATGATAATGTATACTGATAACATTAATTGCTGTCCTCGCTTAAATGCATACCCCGCTTAAATGCATACAATTCAGTGGAACCAACTGTATGCAATTAAGCGGGGCAGACTGTATAAGAAACGCGGTGTATATTTCAGTAACATAATATAGACACATGATTACGGAATTTGCAGTAATTTTATATGATGAAAATTCTGGAAAATCTTGTATAAATTGAAAACTCTTAAATAATGTTTATTTGAATGCATTTAAGTAAGTTAATTTTACCAACATTATACCATTCGGTAGCTTAAATGCTGTCTCTGATTAAAACAGGATGCAACTGACTTATTCCCTGGTTTAGGAGTCCATAATTTTTGTCAGCACTATTTTAATTTCTGATATCTTAATTCTGTTTTCACTTTATACTCGTTATAATCTACCTTTTCTACTTTTAAATTAGAAAACGGTAAAAAGAAAACTATGTTTATCTAAATGAGTATTTGTTTCCGTATACGTATTTTTAGGTATAAAACATGTTAAAGTTTTTGAAAGTGCAAGGAAAGTGAAGAGGGGTCGGCTGGGGTGGGGGCAACAGAATGTCAGGCACAGGGCTGACATTCTTTGGCTTAATCAGAATTATTAGAAATATTGTACGATTTTATCTATTTATAAGGCTGATACATTTATCAAATCTCATTTTATAACTCCACACTAATGCAAATTCGCACCGATCAAAATGCCGGTGTTAGTTAAAACATGCTTTAATTAATTCGTATTTTTCATTAACAAAGTAAGACTTTCGATAAAATCCAATATCTTATTTCGATTTCTTATTAAATTTCGTATATGAATCGTGTAGTTGTATTTCATTATCACTAGATTGTGAGCAAAATTATGCGGAGTTGAAGTTACGGAAACCCAAATTGTACTAGTGTAGAAATTATGGGTTAATATTCACGTGCTAATTCCACGAATTTTGAACGACGTTTTCCACGACAGTAATGTAATTGTAGTTTTAGCCATAGATTTGTGCGAAAGAGGGATGAGAATTGTTTATATTAGGAAGCATTATACACAACATTCAAATAATAACACGGAACTTTTGCATATTAGCAGTGTAAAATTGGCAAAGAGAACGGTGGCGCGCAGCCCGTGATAAACAATTCAAACTTTATGGATCTGTTATAAAGTAGAATACTGAAATGCGCGATGTTTAATTATAATTTATTTAATATTATCCATCTCAGTTAATGTTTTATTATTTAAATTACTATTAAATAACGTTTATTTAGTAGTTCAATAATAAGCTATTTATCTTTCAATTTTATGTATTTAAACTCTTTATTAACCCTACAGTTAAGCGGTCTCGCAGACCACTACATTTTCCAAATTTCGCAGTTAAACTTGTAATTTCCAGTTAAACTACCACTACATTTTACAAATTTTGCAGTTAAACTTGTAATTTCCAGTTAAGCTATGAATGAATACTAGTGAAATTTTCTTTCATTTGGATCCCTAGAACTATTGCTAGAGGTTATGAATATGTGAAGTTTAATTACAATAGTCCTGTACTAGTTTAGTACAGAAACATTACCCTGTGAGTAAATAGAGCCTTTTAGATTATAAAATCTCATTCACCTTTCAATCAAGCGGTCACAGTAGCTATGCGACAATTCCTGTCACAGCAGTTAAGGGTTAAATAATTCAAAAAATAATTGAAATTAACCCTTAACTGCTGTTAGTGCTGCTTTTTTTAAATTTTCACAGTTTAACTTGTAATTTCTAATTTAACTATGGATACAGTGAAATTTTACTTCATTTGGAGTCCAAGTACAATTGTTTGAAATGTTTGAAAAAACGAAGTTTTATTAGAAATAGTACGGTACAAACAGTTTAGTACAAAAATAGTATTTTATGATTACCGTCGAACGAACGTCTTAAAACACCATCAAAAACTTTTAATTGCGCTAGGCCTTTCGAAAGATCTGAGTCTCTCTGCTTCAGGCGCAAAGAAGACGTGTTTCTACTATGAAAGCAGCAGCAAGACTCAAATGTTGTCATAGTAGAAGCACGTCTTTTTTGCGCCTGACGAAGAAAGTCTCAGATCTTTCGAAAGGTCTAACGCAATTAAAAGTTTTTGATGGTGTATTAAGAAGTTCTTTTGTTCTTATTCATTCACACCAGTTTCAACTTAATTTCTTTCAATTAATGTAACATTTTGCAAAAGTAATATTTGAATTAAAGTTACTTAAAACATGTTTTAAGAGATTTGGTTGTATAAAAAGCATTTTTAAGTAATCGGGACTATTTTTGGGCCAAAACATGCCTGGCACAAAGTAGCCCTGAAATACTAGTTGTCATGCTAGCTTTATGAAAATGTAAACATTTTCTGCCAAAATAAAAAGTTAAAGGAAAAATTATGATCACACATGGGTTACAGTTTACTAAAGGTAATATTTTGACACTTACTTTATTTGTAGCTCTTATCAAGATTGTTTCACAATAGAAAGTTTGGAGAGTTAAAATCTACACACGAAAATAGTTGTTTACAAAACCATTCAATGTTGCCATTAAAAAAATTTAAATTACCCCCAAACTATTCAAATACCCTATAGCAGGGTATAAATTATTTTTCAAGGGCAAAAGCTCCAAATTATCTTGTATTGTTTGTTCAATGCAAAGAATAAAATCTTTTTTTATGGGCTGGACCAAAGTAGCCCCGATCGACAGTAATCGCGACTTTTATTCATCTTTCAATTGAAAGGTTTCGCAGAACGCTCACATTTGTTATGTGGCAATTTTCTGCAACAGCAGTTAAGGGTTAAATGAACTTTCTCAGATGAATTGTCATATTTAAAATGCATTATCACATTTAGGACTATGGATGTCTCATTTAGGTTTTAACTGCGACAAAAATTACCTAAATGCGACAATCGTATATTGTGGTTTTATACTACAGATAATTATTAAATTTATACAAAACAAATTACCTTTGAGCTATAGGTACAGTATTCAGTAATTTTCTGATTAATAAAATATATATTTATATAATAAAGGGCCAAATATACCCTAAATGGGACAAAACTATGGGGAATCGCGTCTCATTTAGGCACAATGACCTTATGTTAAATAAAATTTTTATTAATATAATGCATCAGCATAAAAATTGTATGCACTAGTAACGCAGTATTAAGAAAAACTTTTAAATTTCGTAATCAGGTTATTCACATTGTAAGGAAATCGTTTATAATGAAGTCCTCGTATAATGAGTAATTTTAACTCCTTCCAGCGCCGTCATAATTGGTTTTTATTGTATTACATATTCTTACTTTTCCAAAATATTATGTACCTACATTTTTGGCCTACAGTCCTAGTCATCTGCATTATTTTTCCGTGGAGAAAGTTAGTTAATAGTTGGAACCGCATACAGTTTTCAGCCAAAAATTGGTTTCCGAGAGGATACTAGTGTGATAAGTATCTAATCGCGAATTTAAAAAAACATATTTATGACAAATTTTAAAATAAACTTATAAGCAGGGATTTTCACATAGTTCACAAAACTTTGGGGCATTCAAATCGACTTAGCTCATTAAAAAAGTAATATATATATATATAACCATTAATCAAAAACTGCAATATTGTGAATGATTGACTGCACGCCATAAACCAACAATATAGAACTGCATGTATAAAATAAAGTACCTTATACCTAATTACAAGAATTACCATGGAAGAAAAAAAGAAGAATATGGATTCCGAAAAAATTGAAAAACTTATATATTGAATTACGTTTTCAAGAGTACAGAATTCAATGATATAAGCAAATCGGTTGTTTTCTGTGGGAAAAAAGCTATAAGCTGAAAAAAAACTTTTCCCCTGTACTCAAACAACCAATATAACAAAAAAAATAGTTTCAAGATGAATACAGAACATTATCAAATATGAAATGGAATATATATATATATATATATTAGACTATAATATAATATTTATTTGCAATCCCGATAAAGTAGTGTAACTGAAAATATATTTACTTAACGTACATGTAGATAAATTTATTAATTATAATTTAAAGAATTAAAATTGAAATGAATTTTTTTAACGCATTGTTAAAATGTTTTACATTCAGTGGAGTTTAGAAAAATTCCCACAATTTTATTCATATTTTTTATGTGCCCTTTTCATTCAACACTGTCCATTTCCACGTCTTTCATTCTACCTCTTTTTTTTTTTCAAAATATAACCACACACAACGCGTAATTTAATTTAAATTCTTAATAATTTTTTAGACAAAGAAATTTTAGACATATAAGAAAATTAAACAGAGGTTTTACTTTAAAGTTAATTATTTTTATTACTGTGAATTTTAAATAAATGATTAGGGGGGGGGGAGGGTGCAAAATCCATGATGTGCCCTTGGTTCCGAATTATGTAAATGTGTCTCTGCAAATAAGTAAAACACAAAGACAAATACGATGAAAAAAAATCAATACACTAGAAACTTAGCGGATACTTTCACATTTCTTTCTTTAATTTTTTTGAAATAAACAGCAAGAAAACCCTATTAAGCGAAAGAGCTCCTAAGACCTAGAAGTCATTCAGCGTCCCCCCTCCTTCCTATACTGTCACAAAAAATTAAAAAAAATATATTCGTCAGAATACAGATATGAATAAAGGAATACATATTTAAGTTAACTAGGGGATCCGACCGAGTCTTCCAGGGTTGCAGAGCATAGCCGAAAAACATTTTTTTTTAATTGAAAGTTCTTATAGTTTTTTTTAAATATATTTTTTAGTTTGCTCATTAACACGTTAAGTGCCACGGTGACTGACACGGAAACTGAAAAATTTACAATGTTTTAAGTAATTTTTAAGAAAGTATAATCCTGTAATCAATAAAATATAAGTAAATTTTAAATAAATTTTCAGTAATTACTTAAAACAATACATATACAGGGTAAGTCAAAATGAATATAGCGATTACAAATGGCTATAACTATTTAATGGAAAAGAATTTATCGATAAGATTAACACAGAATGTAGACGGAACTTCAAATTTTGTATAGATACGTCATAGATGTTCTATGACGTATGACATCTCTTTGTCACACGGACAACATCTAGAAGGTAGTCCATTTCACGCCATACATTCTGAAGCATTTGTTCAGTCACCGACACAAGCGCATTACAAATGCGTACTTTGAGCTATTCAATTGTTTTCGAATGGGAAGCTCAAAATCTAAGGGTGTCTAGTCCGGAGATCTTGATGGCCAAGAGCAAAAGACATCGTCGGCCTCTCCACTTCGACCGATCCAACGCTTTGTAAGGTGTTGGCTTAAAAGTGTGCAAACCTCCGTACTCCAGTGTGAGGGTGTTCCAACTTGCTGCACTATGGTAACAGAAAGACATTTGTTAAATTCTAACGCGCAGGATGCTTTCTGCACGGGATTCGCCATTTTTACTGATTAGACGCCTGCAATGAACAGCTTTCTTTTCGTTGCGAAGTTTCAACTCGCGCATGCGTAGGCTCCCGCTTCACTGCACCTGCGCCTTACGTAAATAAATTTTGAAGTTCTGTCTACATTCTCTGTTAATCTTATCGATAAATTCTTTTCTATTAAATAGTTATAGCCGTTTGTAATCGCTATATTCATTTTGACTTACCCTGTATTTTTAGTTTTATATCATATTTTAGACCGGCAGCCATCGGTGAATGACGCATTCTAAACCGAAAGTTCAGTGTTGGTCACCGGTGACTGACGTGGCGTTTAATGTATTAACAACACCAAAAAGCATTTTTGGATGAAAAATGTCAATGATGAATTCAAATAAAGTTTTTATATTCATTAAAAGCGATGCTTTCGTATTAGCCACATGTCAGGAGTTAATAGCCAAATTAATCGACAAAGGTTTCACTACTTAGGGAGCTTTTTCGATTCTGAAAATTTGAATAGTTTATGCAAGTAGTTCGATTACAAGTTTGTTAAATTGGTGTTTTGTTTATTATTTTATTTATTAATTAATGAAGTCTTAATTTCGTTACGGAATGTTAGCCCGAAACAAATACTGAACAATTTATATTGTTTTAAGTGCTAACAGTTTGGTCTTTCGTAATCAGACTGCAGGCGATAGTGATAGATTTTTTAAAAAAAATTCATGCTTGAAAATAATTTTAAAAACCATGACATAATTAGTAAATAGAGATAAAGTTTTCAAACAAATTGCATTTCAAAGAATAATATTTCCTATTTGGCGGTGTAAAAGTTGAAATTGTGTGACTTTTAGAAGTTAACAAAATTGCCGAGTCGAATGTTCGAATCGTCAATGTTAACACGGACATCTTTTTGCTTTATAATATATGTTTGATTTTTTTATCTTATTCTACTCTGAAAGTACAAAATGTTGATCATAACCAGCAGGAGGCCAAAATAGATTTACAACATGAGTGCTACTACAGGATTCGTACGTTTCAATGACATTCTACCAGAATTTTTGTAAATTTATATTTGTCATAAGGAATAAAAATTCTAATTTGAGATACAAGTGCTTTACAAAATTAATGGTACTAAAACACCTAAAATTCAGTGAATCCCTTGACGCGTACGAAACCTGAACTAAAACTGCATATTAAATTTGTAGGACACAAGGGCCAAATTGGCTTACGTTTAAATAAGGCTCTGAACATAACACGTAATCCGCGATTGTTTATAAAGCGCATTTTAAAAAGTGTCTTTTTAACAGCTTTACACATGCTTGGAAAATAATATTTTTATTTTTTTTCTTCGGTGTTTTGTGTATTTTTATGGTCTTGATATACTGAGTTTAAAAATGCCACGTTTTTTTTTCACCATAACTTAAGATCTTTCCACAAAGTGAGAATAGAGATCCTGAAAAAGCACACAGAAATTCCAGCAGAATCAAAAACCTTTATTAAAAATATATATTTAAAAATAGTTTATCCAACGTTTTATTAATTTGTTAAGATTTTCATAGCTGCCTCAAAATCAAAAACTTTATGTTACTTTCCTTCTGTATAAAGAAGTATTTTTGTTATTTTCCCTTCTTACTGACGACTTTCTATGCAGTAACCAGAAGTAAGTCTGATATCATGTTTATTTGCGCCTTTAAAACTAAATTTATAATTTATCCATTGGAAACTCTGATGTCTTTAAGATTAAATTTAGAATTTGTCAACCGGGTAGTAGATCTCGATTTTTGCTGAAAATTTACGTGATTTCCCGAAATCACTATAAAAAATACATAAGAAATACATAAGACATTCTTAAAATTTTCGAATTTTGAAATTTGTGCTTAA
This sequence comes from Maratus speciosus, assembly GCA_963932465.1. Lineage (NCBI taxonomy): Eukaryota > Metazoa > Arthropoda > Arachnida > Araneae > Salticidae > Maratus > Maratus speciosus. The sequence goes on along the minus strand of OZ010796.1, from coordinate 215,114,123 downwards.
AAAATGATGAAGACTGGGACAATTTCAGAAATATGTAATAAATATTTATATACAGGGTGATTCATAAATATCGAAACAATAGGCTATCTTCTTAAATATTGCACCTAGGCACATACTTCCAGTTGTAAAGTTTCATAAAAGAAGGTGCAAAATTTGATGAGATAAGTTTCAACTCCATGAGAAGTTTTTATGAGAAAATACAAAAATTAAATTTTTATACGGCCCCCATAGAGTAAAATTCCCAGTTAGGAAATTTTTCCTTATCCATTCCTGAATTAAAAACAAAAAAATTCATCTCGATATCTTTAAAATTCGCAGAGATATCAAAATCCAAAATTCGTGACTTACACCATTTATCCATGCCTCTGAGCGACGAGTTTTTGACTCATTTTGAATGCAAGATAGGGAACAACCACAAATTGTACATTATTAAAAGTCGATATAAAACAGTACCTCTCCTTTGGACATAAAATAGGTAGCGTATAGATTTTACGTTAAACCTTTTTTCAAAGTATGCTGGTGGTCTGCACAAGAGGTCTGCACGGGTCGAAATATCTAGGTCCGGTCCCGAACCGACCCATAGGAAAAAAAGCTCGGCAATGCCTGGAAAAAAAGTTCAAATCGTAGCCTGGTCCGACCTGACTGAATTTCCACATAGTTTTTTCATCGATATGGTTAAAAGTTGTTTCGTATGGAGCAGTTCTGACCAAAAGTACTTATTATACATTATATCTTTTCTTTTTTCATGTTTATAATTATTATTTTTAAAGACGCGAAAAAAGCTGTGATTATTTGTTTTTTTAATGAATCTCTATTTATATGTAAATGATTCACTTCTTCTTTAATATCGTTAATCCATATTCCATGTGTTGGAGACAATGAAAAATGCTATAAAGTAAAATCTTTCCAGATGGAATCACATAGGAAAGAAAAAAAAAACGTTATAGGCAAGTTCCCTTCTTAGGAGTTGTAAATTTAGTCTATTTTTTCTCAGGTGTTATTATATTCATTTTTCATGGATCAACAGATTTTTCCGTTTCAGAAAGGATTCCGTCAGAGGCAGGTTCTTTTCCACGGGTTTTACTGTATTTAAGTTTTTTGCCTTTAAATCTACTACGAGACAATGATTTTAATACGTGTTGGGTCGAGACCGGGACTGAAATTTTCGCCCCGTGCAGAACCTAGGAAGAAGAAAGCCAGACCCGGTTCGGGATGAAAAAATACGTTTTTTTCACTAGTTTTACTGTATTTTAATTTTTTTCCCTTAAAATCTACTATCCTTTAAAAATATGAATTTTAAAATTTTATTGTAAAATAATGGCCATTTAAAAATATAAGCATTTTTTGGAAAAGTTTTTTGGACTGAGCGAAATTTTAGTTATTTTTGCACGGATTAGGTCAGTCAGAGATAATGATTTTAATACGGGTTGTCTCGAGACCGGGACTGAAAATTTCGCCCTGGGGAGACCTAGGAATAAGGAAGTCAGTCCCGGTTCGGTATAACCAGTGACCGAGAGGTTCTGCTCTCATGCTGGGTTCGAACCCAATCGCGACCTTCGGCCCAATCGTTCGGAGTTTTCAGTGGTTTTCTTCGAACCTTGGATATCCTTGCGTAAATACGGGTTAGGTTCCCTTAGAAAGACCTCCACGGAAGGCACCCTCCGCCTTCGGGCCCACATCCCTCGCATAGATAATTGGCCGTCATAAATCACACCAACACCCGGTTCGGTATGAAAAAATACGTTAGGCCCATCCTGGCCGAGTCTTCAGAAAAAAGTCCTTCCGGCCAGTGCCGGGAGTAAGAGGTAGCTTTCATAATCCTTATTTAAAAAAAGCCAACTTATATCATGCAAACACACGAAGCTCAATTTAGTGGAAACCGAATATAGGAGATTCAATACTAATTTTTATCAATATAATGAATGAGAATTTCGCGAAATTAGTCAGCTTTATCCAAGCTGCTTTTCTTTAAAGTAACTTATATTTGGCTGCCAAATTCGGCAATTTCTTAAAGTGCCTGTCATTTTAATACAACATGGTGGATGAGGCTAAGCAGTGAACTTGGTCGAGACCTTAGTAATTGCTGTGCACATGCTCACTCACATCGGAATCGGTTAATATATAGGAGTGCTGTCGCATGCAAAAAATCAGATTTTTCAAAATGTCACCCACAATAGAAATTGAAACTGCTATATCTGAAAGGTAAAGACAAACAAAAAATGCTCCTGAATCCTTATATCAAGATCAAATACTTAAGATAGAAACCTTTTTCAATTTCTAATTTTTTTGCACCTCACTTTAAATATATATATATTTTTTAATTTAATGGTCGCCATTTTGAAACAAGATGGCTGATGAATCTGGCCAGAGAATTTGGTCGAGGTGTTGATGTATACTATCCACATGCCTTCTTACATCGAAATAGGCGAATACGTGTGTTATCGCATGACAAATACAAGATCGTTTCAAAATGTTAGCCATGCTAGAAATTCAAAGTGCTATAAATCAACCATTTTTTAAGATATCAACAAAAGAACAAATTTTCAGAAACAAAAACTGCTCCGGAATCTTTGTATCAAGGCCAAACACATAAAAAAAAATCTTTTTCGTTTTCCAATTTTTTAATACCTCATTTTGAATTTTAAATTTAATTTTTTTTAAATGACAACCCTTTTGAAACAAGATGGCGAATGAAGCTGGCCAACGAACTCGGTCGAGACATTGGTATGTACTATGTACAGACCAAGTTACATGCAAATAGGTTCATAAATACGCCTGTTATCGCGTGACAAAAATCAGGTCGTTTTAAAATGGCAGCCACAAGAGAAATTCAAAATGCTATTACTCAGCCATTTTTTTTTAGATATAGACGAAAGAAAAACTGTTCCGGAATCTTTGTATTTTGTCAAACACATACAAAAAAAAATCTTTTTCATTTTCCAATTTTTTGGTTTCTCATTTAAATTTTTAATTTTTTTAAATGGCCGCCATTTTGAAACAAGATGGCGGATGAAGCTGGCCAACGAACTCGGTCGAGATATTTGTATGTACTATATACACACCAAGGTACATCCAAATCGGTTCATAAATACGCCTGTTATTACGTGAGAAAAATCAGGACGTTTCAAAATGTCAGCCACGCTAGAAATTCAAAATGCTATAACTCAGCCATTTCTTAAGATATAGACAAAACAAAAACTGCTCCCGAATCTTTTTATCAAGGTCAAACACATAAGAAGAAAATATTTTTTCATTTTTCAATTTTTGGTACCACATTTCAAATTTAAATTTTTCTTAAAAATTTAAATGGCCGCCATTTTGAAACAAAATGGCGGATGAAGCTGGTCAACGAACTCGGTCGAGAGATTGGTATGTACTATGCACACACCGAGTTACATCCAAATCGGTTCATAAATACGCCTTTTATCGCGTGACAAAATTCAGGACGTTTCAAAATGTCAGCCACGCTAGAAATTCAAAATGCTATAACTCAGCCATTTTTTAAGATATAGACGAAACAAAAACTGCTCCGAAATCTTTGTATAAAGGTCAAATACATAAGAGAAAAATATTTTTCCATTTTCAATTTTTTGGTACCACATTTCAAATTTTAAATTTTTAAAAAAATTTTAAATGGCCGCCATTTTGAAACAAAATGGCGGATGAAGCTGGCCAACGAACTCGGTCGAGAGATTGGTATGTACTATGTACATACCGAATTACATCCAAATCGGTTCATAAATACGCCTTTTATCGCGTGACAAAATTCAGGACGTTTCAAAATGTCAGCCACGCTAGAAATTCAAAATGCTATAACTCAGCCATTTTTTAAGATATAGATGAAACAAAAACTGCTCCGGAATCTTTGTATAAAGGTCAAATACATAAGAAAAAAATATTTTTCCATTTTTAGTTTTTTGTTACCACATTTCAAGTTTTAATTTTTTTTAAAAATTTTAAATGGCCGCCATTTTGAAACAAAGCGGCGGATGAAGCTGGCCAACGAACTCGGTCGAGACATTGGTATGTACTATGTACACACCGAATTACATCGAAATCGGTTCATAATTACGGGAGTTACAGTGTGACATAGGTCAGATATATATATATATATATATATATATATATATATATATATATATATATATATATATATATATATATATAGATATATATATATATATATATATATATATATATATATATATATCAATTTTGAACGGAGGGTGGTTTCGGGGTCTGGGGGTCATGATCGATGAAAATATACCAAAATTTTTTGAAATCGCTTTCCTCCGAACGGCTGCAATAGGTAGCTTTTTTGTAAAGAAAGCTACCTAAAAGTCGGCAATCCCGGGTCTGGCTCGGCCCCAATATATAGACATTTTTATCGGCCTCGCCGGGGCGATAAAAAGCCTGAATTTGTAAGGGCTAAAATTATGAAAAACTCTTATTCGGCATGTTAGAAAAAGCATTGTTTCAAATTATACATTTAACATTTATTTATGGACATTTAAGTAGAACAAAAAGGTGGTGGAAACGGCAAAAGTTAAACTGAATCGGAAGTTTAAGCTACCGAAAGAAGTTACTTTTTCACGTGCAATTTTTTAAAATGCATTTAAACGTTTTATTAGGAGCCAATCAATGTTTAAAACTTTAAATGCTTTTTTCTGCATGATGTTTTTTTTAATCGTTAATTAAAAAGGTGCAAACTTGAAACCTGTTTTTTTGATTATTTTACATTAATTTTGTTTCGGCAAATTGAAAAAAAAATTTACTTTTAAAACAAATATTTTTAATATTTTTAAAATTAAAATTAAAAAAATTCCTGAAACAAAACTGAAATTATACTTTCCTCTTTAATTAAATGAAAAAAAATTGAAATCCGATGAATAATGTTTCGAGTTATAAAGATTTTTAATTAAATCCGCTTAAAAAAATACTAAACATTTAAAATTAAAAAAAAAAAACTTTATGCGAAATATTAGGATGGGATTTTGTTTGCAAATTATACGGTTAACCATCACAAAAACAGAAAAAAAAAAATCAAAATTCTAGCTCAACAAATACATTTTTTACATTTTTCCTAGAACTCTTAAACTAACATTGTTTCTTCGATTGCACGCATTTCAATTTGTGTCTAATCCCTTAAAACCTGATGAATTATTTAAACGGCCGTAACTCCGCGAGTTTTTCAGATATGAAGATGCAATTTTTTGTGCTTAGTTCAGGAATGGATAAGAAAAGTCTTCTTGATTGGAATTTTTACACTACGGGGGCCGTATAAAAATCTGATTTTCGCATTTTTTCAAATGTACCACCTATGGAGTTGAAACTTATGTCATTAAATTTTGCACCTTTTTTTATGAAACTTTGCAATTGGAAGTATGGGTCTAGGGGCAATATTTAAGGAAATAGCCTATTGTTTCGATATTTATGAATCACCCTGTATACTCGTTAATATTCAAATATTGAGTTTTTTTCCACAAAAAAAAAAAAAAAAAAAAAAAAAAATATATATATATATATATATATATATATACAGGGTGATTCAGCTCGTCGGTGACAAACTTTAAGGATCGATAGAGCACACCTAGACGAACATTTTTGAATAGGGAATGTAGGGTCCCTGACGCGATGGTAAGGCGCTAGGCGCTTTCGAAAATTTGGGTGCCGAAATTCGAAACGTCATAAAAACTAGGGAAATGGTTAGATTTTCTTGCTTGTTGCGTCGAAATGATTCTGTTTGTTTAGACTTTCTTCAGTACCAATTTGATAAGCGTATCTCTTAAAACATGGATAGGGGACGCTGCAGACTTTGGAGAGCTAGACAACAACTTTAAGCCCGTTATTTTGATAATTTAACACATGCTCGCCAAAGTTTATACTCTAACTTAAAGTTTGAACCCAAAAGTAGAGCCCTGCAAAAAGCGTAAGAGCCGGAATAAAATGTCAAAGTACAGGGTGGTCGAAACTCGAAGGCTCCTAAGAGATAAACAAACAGATTTCTTGACTTATGGCATGCATTTTCATGATTCTGTTTGCTGGGGCTCTCTGAAACTCAGTTGAACGGTACAAAAAGAAACATCGATAGGGGGCGCTTTGGGCAAAAAACATAATTCGTTGACATTTCGGACGCTAACTGGAAACGGGGCGCTACGATCAGTTAGAAACAAAACAAGAGAGTAATTTACTTATCATAAGAAGCTATTAAAACTGCAGTTTGTTTGTTTTTTTAACAAACATAGCTGGTTTCAATCATGCACAATGCGCGCAATAAAATTTACATAAGGTGCTTTTTGCTGATTTATGCAAAAGATATCGTACCATATCGATATGCAAAAGATATGTAATGCGTAGACGACAACGCGAGATGACGTAGTTGTATGCGCAGACACGTCTTTTGAACGTGCGGTACCTACTTAAGCTTCGGGTTACTTGTCTGCAGATCGGTAGTAGGATGGAACGGTACACAAACTCTGAATTGGCTGACATGCATTTGGCGTATGGCGCTGCTGGTTGTAATGGACGAGCCGCTCAGCGGTTGTACGCCGAGCGTTACCCCAACAGGCAAATCCCCTGCCATGCCTTCTTCGCTCGAGTACACCAGAGGTTGTCCACAACGGGATCTTTCGACGGAGGCAGGCCTGAACGGGAGCGATCAGTGAGCACCCCCGACAACGAAGAGGCTGTGCTTAGCCTGGTTGAGGACAACCCAGGTCTTAGCACGAGAGATATCGCCAGACATGTTGGCATTTCGCAAGCAACTGCGTGGCGCATCTTACGTTCCCGGAATCTGCACCCCTACCACATCCAGCGGGTGCAGTTGCTCAGAGAGCAGGATTTTGGCCCTCGAGTGGAATTCTCAAGATGGTACTTGGCGATGAGATCCAGGGATCCCCGTTTTGTAAACAGCATTTTGTTTACGGACGAGTCCACCTTCAGCCGGGAGGGAATGTGGAACGCCCACAACAGTCATGTGTGGTGTGATGAAAATCCACATGAAACCAGAAGCCGAGCAGCCCAGGAGCGTTTCTCAGTAAATGTGTGGGCCGGCATTCTGGGGGATTGCCTCATTGGCCCTTATTTGTTACCTGAACGGCTGACAGGTGGAAATTACCTGATTTTCCTGGATCAAGTGCTGCCGCAGCTTCTGGATGAGGCGCACGTACCCGAAGGTTCGCGTCGCCAGATGTGGTTCCAGCACGATGGAGCTCCGGCCCATTACACGAACGACGTGCGTCTCCATCTAAACGCAAGGTATGGCCAGCGGTGGATCGGGCGTGGGGGTCCAGTTCACTGGCCTGCCCGATCACCAGACCTCACCTGCTTGGATTTCTTCCTTTGGGGTTACCTGAAGGCCGAGGTATACCATACACCTGTCAGCAGTGCTGAAGAACTTGTGGCGCGCATTGTGGCAGCTGCAGGGCAGATCAGAGATACTCCTGGCATTGTTGGAAACACACACTCCTCAATGCGACGGAGGTGCGAAGCCTGCATCATGGCCCAAGGTCGAAATTTCGAGCATCTTCTGTAGTGTTATTTTTTGTAAATAAATTTCCAGTATCATTGATGTTTTTGGTCTAAATTTATTCAGAAGTGTTGAGCAGAGGTAGAAAATGTGTTTTCATTATTACTAACTGATCGTAGCGCCCCGTTTCCAGTTAGCGTCCGAAATGTCAACGAATTATGTTTTTTGCCCAAAGCGCCCCCTATCGATGTTTCTTTTTGTACCGTTCAACTGAGTTTCAGAGAGCCCCAGCAAACAGAATCATGAAAATGCATGCCATAAGTCAAGAAATCTGTTTGTTTATCTCTTAGGAGCCTTCGAGTTTCGACCACCCTGTACTTTGACATTTTATTCCGGCTCTTACGCTTTTTGCAGGGCTCTACTTTTGGGTTCAAACTTTAAGTTAGAGTATAAACTTTGGCGAGCATGTGTTAAATTATCAAAATAACGGGCTTAAAGTTGTTGTCTAGCTCTCCAAAGTCTGCAGCGCCCCCTATCCATGTTTTAAGAGATACGCTTATCAAATTGGTACTGAAGAAAGTCTAAACAAACAGAATCATTTCGACGCAACAAGCAAGAAAATCTAACCATTTCCCTAGTTTTTATGACGTTTCGAATTTCGGCACCCAAATTTTCGAAAGCGCCTAGCGCCTTACCATCGCGTCAGGGACCCTACATTCCCGATTCAAAAATGTTCGTCTAGGTGTGCTCTATCGATCCTTAAAGTTTGTCACCGACGAGCTGAATCACCCTGTATATATATATATATATATATATATATATATATATATATATATATATATATACATACATACATACATATATATATATATTCAGGCTTTTCTCTTGAAAAGTCGCGTCAAACCGATCCCGACCCGAAAGAATCAAAGCTCAACACAAGATTGACCCGAACCCAAAACATTTAAATTCAGCCCGATCTCAGACCTCTCCGTACTAAAATATAATGACGTCAACTTGTGGGTTGGATCGGGTTTGGGTAAAATTGGGTAACCCGATCTGATGCATGGCTCTATACTCATTCATCACATAACAGTTAATAACATAGTCGATTCTTGCGAAACTGAAACTTAATCATTTTAACAATTGTTGTTTATAAAGAATCGTATGAAAATAAGTAATGTTTATACGTTTATTATGCTTTAAAACGAAAAGTGATTCAGCACACAATAGTAAAAAATAGCTCATTCTTATGCAATTCAAATTTAATAATCTAAATAATAGCTTTTTGTGCTTAAATATTACTTATTGAAGAAAGTTCTCATAAAAAATGGGATGAGAATGACGTTTATTTTATCTGCAAAGAATAGAATGGGCTGGGCACCAAATCGTAGCTCTTTTCTGTCTTGTCGTTTTTCCTTCGACAGGGTGTTGCAAGAGGTCAGGTCTCCATGGGTGGGAGGTAATAAGGTCTTCTATATACTGCTTTTGGAGAAAGAAGCGTTTCAGTAACAATTTAACTGCCAAAATAGATCTATTTAGCAGAAAAAATGCAGCACTTACAAAAGGGTTATCTAAAGATAGAGAGAGAGGTTAAGTTGTCGTTATAAATCAGTCTATTCCAGTTTCGTCGGATGAGCAGAAAAGGAACAACCTTCTGTTTGATTCAAAGACTGGAGGTTCCATCAGTGTTTTTGATTAGGTGTTGAATTCTACTTGCAATTTAACCCTTCATGTTCCAAGTTATGAATTAATAAAAAATTCACCTTTCAAGACATTTTTCCTGGATTTTTGAAATTGCATTCGATAATTTGTTCAATCATTAAATAAATTTTTAGAAAAATTCCGTCTTTGAAAATTAATAAACTAAATCGAATTTTATAGCGTTTGTGAAATGCCTACAATTCTGCTGAAATTATTATTATCTTTTTAAATATTGTTTTCAGCATTTTATTTAATTAGAAAATGTACGAATATATCAGCCTTACATATAAATATAGATAGTTTTCCGGACTGAACCTTTCCATTCCATATCTTTAAAACATCAAGAGAGCTTAATAGTAAAAATTTGAAAAGAAATTAGTTCAAAATTTTATAGATTTAAAGAAATTATTTATTTAAAAATATTTTTTTATTTTTGCAACGAATTTTGGAGCGTTATAAAGTGAAGTATCTACACTGTTAAAAATTTTGTACCAACAACCCTTTAATCTTTTATGCTCCGATAGTATTTTAAAATACTATTAAAAAAGCGTTATAAAATTCATTTAACACATTGCACGGAAACAATACAATTTAGGATGTGTTTTACACTATTAGAAATGTTGCGATGAGTTGAAGCAACTTTTGCTGCTGCAGTGTAGCTGCAAGCATAAAAGGGTGAAATCTCGTTCCAGCGATTAGAGCTTCAATTGAGACAAAGCTCAAAATGTTGGAAAGAGATTTCACCATCTTATGGTTGTAGCTACTTTCACATCAAAAGTTGGTTCAACTCAGCACAACACTCAACGGTGTAAAGCTTATCCTAAATTATATTACTGTCATGCGATGTGTTAAATCGAATTTTTTTTAGTACTTTAAAGTACTGACGCAGCACAAAAGGTTAAATGCAGTATCCTCCCTCTTAACCGGCCTCCTTTTAACCGGAACTCCGCTTTAACCGGCCGACTTTTTTTCCGAACATCAAGCAAAATTCAGGGATGACGGCCCCGGGAACTCAGCTTACGCTTTCGAGTTGAAGCGCAATCCCGATGGGAAGAAGGCATAATTCAGAAAGGAATGCGTACGCGTTGACCTTCACCAGTGTTAAATTCATGGTGTGGCCTGGGGGGGGGGGCATTCCTCCCTGGAACAATGAGATGTCCCCAATAGGAGATTTCAGATTGTGTTTTTAATGGTCAAAAGTGCTACCCCTCCCAGAACTCTGTAATGACTGTTCTATCTTCAAACTGTTTTGTAAAACTTAAAAAGCTTGAGGGATGCGAACAGATCACCGTTGAAGATGTATAACAGTTGTTTGAGTCTGATAAAGATCTCAAGTATGGAACATTATGCGACGAGGATATATAAGGACTGTAACTGATGTTGTACAATACGAAGACGATCTTGATGATGATCCAGTTGAAGTTGACACTGCTAAAATTCCTCATACGGAAGAGGTAAAAGCATTAGAGTTGGCGCTGCGCTATGTTGAGCATCGGCTAACAGCTTCCTCGGTTAAACTTGTGATGTTAAAGAGATGGAGAGATTGTGCTGCAAAATGTCGGGCATCTTGCCTTCAACAAAAGAAGGTCACTGATTTCTTTATGGTTGACTAACTTAAATATACATAATGTAGAACAATTTTAACATCTTATACATGTGTGTGACAAGATTTTCAACAATGTGTTAAATAGTTTTCATTATTTGTTATCAGAGATAATTTTTCTTTCAATTCAGTTAATTATAACTAGTATTCATTTCACAAAATATAAAAATATGTACTTTTTTAAAACTACACAAATGTAAAAACTAAATGCATCGTACGGGTTTAATTAATTAAATTACGCAGATACTTATTTAATTTTTTTTTTTTTTACTTCTCCGCTTTAACCGGATTTTCTCTTAACCGGCTAATCCTCGGTTCCATTTAGGTCAGTTAAGTGGGAGGCTACTGTAGTTTTTTTTTTCAGTTTTTCCAACTTGGATGTTCAGCTATCCCGAACCATTTCAGTTTTTCCAAACACTTGAAAAAAATATTTAGGCACACATTAGGCTCAAATGTAATTGTTTTGAATATGCTTTTGTGCACTTTGTTGAACTACAAGTATTATTGCCGCTTGTAAAAGCAACTGCTTATAATTCTGCACTAGTCAAGTGAAGACGCTCACAAGCTAATGTTAAACCAACTGCAGCGTTCTTTTCAAATTTCGCATTTGTGTTAAAAAATATTTATTAATTTTATTTTTTTCATTGGATATCTGAGGTTTATATCTAACCACTTATTTGTTTGGTTAGGAATTTTGGTGGTAAAATTTTTAAATTTATTTTATTACTACTTGTTTATGGGGATACTTTTCTTTTTTAAACCAGTTCCGAAAGTGAAAATGATCTCAAGAGGAAAGAAATCTGCAACCAAAATCGTAAAAAAAAGTTACCTTATTCGAGATCGACCTCATTTATCCCAAGAAAAAAAAAATCATTTAAAAATTTTGAAATGCAAACGGGAATTTTGAAAAAGGCGCTGCCATGAGTTTAACATTACTTTGCGAGTGTCTTTCCGTGACTATGTGTAGGACCTTAAAAAATTGAGCTACAAGTAGGAAACATTCCAATGAATTAGACAATTTTTTAATACTTTTTCCATTATTTGGAGATGGACAATATGCGGATTATATTAATATTATATTAATAGAACTATTTAGCATAACAGTAAACGCAGATCTTACAAAAGTATTATATACAGGGGTTTCATTATAAATTAGCCTATTTCAGTTTCGTTGCATTTCAAAAAACGAACGTTCCTCTGTTTGAATAATATTATCGATTTAAAAATCGGTTATAAGAACATAGATAATAGATAGGAAGTACTATAAACATAGCAACTCATCATTAAAAACATCAATATCATAAACAATTGCAAAAGAATAAGTCTTTTAGAGTTAAAATTAAAGTTACACATCGAGCAAAACTGTATATTTCTCTGAAACGTCGCAAACTTCGTTCAGGTGTGATTTCTCTAATTTAGTATACTTCCTCCCAAAAATATTGTGCTTGTATACATGTTGCAGTCTGATCTCAAAACACTAGCATTCGTAAACTCCGGGGTGAGATCTGTATCCAGTGCATTAATGCCGATTTTTGAACTTAGGCGTATTCATGTTCTTTTAATCTAGTCTCCAGTGATCGACTACTTTTACCAATGAAAACGGAATTGCAGTTACGACATGGGATTTTATAAATCAGACCTTTTAACTTGGATCTTGTATATTTACACCCAAATCCCGATAAAAAGTAGCAGAATGGATGTTGTGGTTTAAATGAGGTATAAATCTTGAAAGTTTTAAAAAGCATTCATAATTTCTCTGATATATTTTTGTAGTAGGGTATTGATACGCATCCATTGACTTTCTCATATTGGAAAGGAGGGGGGGGGGAATTGACATAATTGAGTTAGCAATTTAATTGAAAATGTTTTTGTACCATCTTGTTGGGTAGTCCTTATCTGCAAGATCAGAAAATATTCTTTTTTTCTCAATATAAAAAGTTTAATGTTACTATCGTATTTAACATCTCTATTACCTAATGGTCTAACTACGGTAGATTCATGGTATAATGCGCATTTAGACACATAAATCAAGTATTGACCATAGAAAGTAGGTTTCCTATAAAAAAAATGTAATGTTAATGCTATTAATCTAACATATTTGTCTGCAAAACATGTTTGTTAAACATGCAAATGTTTACTTGAGAATGAATACCATCCGAAAAACTTATGTTTCTGATACAGAAAACTAATTAAAACACTATAAAATCCACTCAAAAACGTTCCCGAAAGTCGGTGGCATCAAAAGAAACTGTTCTAATTAATTTTTTTTATCTAGAAAATCTATTGATTTCTGAAATTTCTATATATAAAGAACGCTTTTTGGAATCATAGATAGCTCGGAAAAGGTTATTCTATGTTTTTGTTCGTGGTTATATTATATTTTACAAAATTAAGAAATAGTTGTCTTTTTTTATGATGTATTCCAATGAACGTGACCAATTTTTTTTTATAATATTTTTCCATTAATTGAAAATAGACATCATTAGCGATTATATCACTATTATTTTAATAGCTCTGTTTAGCAGAAAAAAATGAAGCATATACGCAAAAGCGTTATCTAGAGGGAGAAAGAGGGTTAAGTTGCCGTCATAAATCAACCTATTTCAGTTTCCTCACATGAGCAAGAATGGAAATATTCTCTGTTAGATTGAAGACCGAAGATTTCATCAGTGTTTATGACTGTTTAGTCAGAATTGCAGTTTAAGAGGTTTTTCTGTATTTTCAACTCGTGTTTCCGTCTGTCACGAATCATTCTAAGGAAAAAAACTTTTTTAAGTTGTTCGGGATAATAGCAAAAGAATAATATTTACCTAGGGCACAGATGCCAAAAATATCATTTAAGAAGAAAAGAACTTCCAAGTTTTTTTGGAATAATTCAAAGAATAAAAATCGCGTTCATGAAGAAAGAATGGAATTGCTTCGAATATGCTTATTGTATTCTTTAATACGTTGAATAATGTCATTTTGAAAAGCAGTTTCTTAAAATAAGAAAACAAACAATCGATAGAAAATATTCCATTAAATTATTATTTTTTTAATTAGTGGAATAAGGCATTCTATATCACATATAACAAAAAATTAATAAAGAATGAGCACATGTAAAAATATATCATACTTTTTCTGATATATGAATAGTTAAATAGTTCACTATTTATTCCAAATAAACTTTATCTGCTGGATAGTAAATATATAAGAATTCTAAATTCCTTTATAAATATTTTTTGCTTTGTAATTAATTTCAGACATCACAATATAAGATGTGGATAATCAGATTGTTAGATTTTAACAGATAATTATATCTAAAAGGAAATGTAATGTCTTTAATCGACCCCGGTGATCATTAGACCTTTGAAGATAAAATTAAAGCTGTCAGGACTTTCATTAAAAAATTCTCTGTTGATTTCATCCAATTCGTTAATTGCACTCTTCCTTAGTCCACACGCTGATGTACAGACTTCGAAAAAATGTTATTTCTTTTGATATGCAGCCACCACCGATAAAAATATGTGATATCGGATACCATGTGAAAAGGTTTATAAAAAAGAAGCTAAACTTATTTAATTAATAGAGTAAAAGGTCCAAACACCGGCTACCACTTTTGTTTTTAATCTAGATCATACAATTTTCAAAATTAATAAAATAAAAAGTGACAGCAGGGTACCTTGACACGTCTTACACCTGTTTAGAGAAAAAAAATCAGTTTAAAAGGCGTTTTCTGTTTATAAGAAGCAAAATTCCGAATGTCTTCAAATTTTGTGTTTTTAAAATGGGGTCTAAATACCGGCTACCTAAGTTTTTTTCCAAAACATCACACAAATGGAACTAATGACAATTATTAAGCACTAAGAATATTATTTTAATAAATTGTATTGATTAATAACATTTCTTATGCACAGAAAAAATACGCAATTTTTAATAAATAAATATTTTTGTCAAATTTCTAAAATTCTTTACGACTATCTCTCACAGTCTTCTTCCCATTATGTTTCTAAATTTGTTTTTTAACGTGTAAAACAAAAAAAAAAGCTTGCTGATTGAAATGAGAATTATTTTATCTGAAAAAATCAAAAGCATAATATCACTCTCTGCGTCGGTATAGTCCTTATCAACCCACATATCGCATTCTTAACATTGAACCCAGAATCCCCTCCCCCATTCTCGTCCACAGAGAAAGCACCCATGCAGAAGACACAAATTTATCATCTTCCTCCGTTGGATATTTTTTTTCACTTTTTTAGCCCTCTCTCTGCGTAATTGTTTTATCAAAATAGCTTCAAAAATTGCGTATTTAACCCCTTCGCGACGAGCGTCTTTTAAGAATTTTTATTCTTTTGTCACCGGTTTTTCAAAACAAAAGTTTTTGTCTAATTTAACCGGGAAAATGCTCCGATTAAATAAGGCATAATTTACAATAAAAAAATAACTGGTGGGAATAATCAAGGAGGGTTATTTAGACGGAAAAAATGCATCCCCGAGGAAATCTCGGGTTGCACAAATTTTGCTACTTTTACGATGCCCAAGGAAATCTCGGGTTGCGCAGCGAGAGGGTTAAAATCAAATTTCTGCCTCTTTCGCCTGGTTTACTACGTCATTTTTTTCTTTCTCTTCACATTTATTACAGGCAATTTTGTAGTGTCCAACAGCTCTTTTTTGGAAAGTGATCCAGTAACTAGTGTCGGTCCTGAAGAATTACGGCAATGGTTGCTTTTTTCATATTGCGAAATGGGACGGGGACTATTTCTGAACCATTTAAATCAATTTATTAATTATGGAACTATTTAAATTAATTTATTTTCCTCCCCTTCAAACAGAGCAACCGAGAGAGGTCCAAATACCGGCTAGCCGGTATTTACACCACTCTAGGTAGCCGGTATTCGGACCACTGCTATGTTTAAGTTAAAACCTGCATTACTCATTCATATAATGAAATACCAATACTGTGTGCGTGGCAAATGAGAGCTAAATATGTCTAGAACATACCTTAATCAACAATTCAAGCCAACATACGATCAGTATATTTAAAAAAAAATGAGAAACACATATCTGAAAAACTTTTGATGTACCAGATTACGTAGATTCGACACTTTTGCATTTACTATTTGTAAATGACACAGACTTCAGCGACGTACTTTTCGTAACTTTCTTCTCTCAATTAAAGTTACAAACTCTGCCTATCACCGCTAGGCTGCGCTGCGCTCAGTTCTGAGAACACTCAGTAGCCGGTATTTGGACCTTCTCCTCTATTAAAGAACAATTTATTTACAAATTATTTACATAGAACCAAACTTATTTACATTTAAGGTCTCGGATATAGACGATCCGGCCCGATACTAAGTTACATATAGCAAGCACTTTCTGTGCACTGCGTCAACTTATTAAAATACCCTATTTCCTTCTCAGCCTACGGTGAGAAGGAAGGAATCTCATTAGGTTTATCAGAGGACCCCACAGGCGCTTCCCGCTGCGTTGACATTCGCCACACAAGATTTAAGCCTTTTCGGGAATACACTACACTCAACGCCCGAAACCTCAACCAAAAACACTACAACCTCTCTTCACGAGGTCTACGCCAGAGCTCCTTTGTTTCCCTCTCACCAACCCCTTCCAAACCCAGCATACGGGGATTTCTTACTCCAACAGGGACCCTTTTCTTATCAAAAACTACCTCCTTCAGGGTATTTCACAACTCACTATATAGGCCGGTAACTTCTTTTAGTCCAAGAGCCGACAGCACAAAAACCTATGTTATCAATCCCAAGAAAAAAACCTTTATTTTATGAGAGAGTAGGGGTAGGGGAATCTAATGATCCATGTCTGCCGGAAGTGAAGTGGTGCATAAGCTAAAAATTAATACCACCAATGGTTCACTCGTAGATTTATCATTGTGTTTTCCTGCTCCCAGTCCTCCATGTTTTCATACCTTTATTTGTAGGACAAACACAATGATAAATCTACGAGTGAACCACTGGTGGTATTAATTTTTCGCTTATGCACCACTTCACTTCCGGCAGACATGGATCATTAGATTCCCCTACTTCTACTCTTCCATAAAATAAAGGTTTTTTTCTTGTGCTTGATAACATAGGTTTTTATGCTGTCGGCTCTTGCACTATTTGTTTGCCTTATCCGTGGTATGCGTTGTTGAATAGAAAGGGAAGGAGGAATTCATTGATGCAATGAAGCTTGATCCATACAATACTATCTAACTAAAGTAACTTGGATCAACTTCAAGATAAGGAAAAATATTACTTTAAAACCCACGTACGCAGAAAGTGATACATATGTAATACAATAGATAAGTAAAAAGATAACATCAGATAATAGTTGTTTTAATTAGTTACATGTTCATTAGCGTTAGAAAACTGACACCATTCTTCAGTGGTTTGGCCTTTTATTGTCTCATACAAACCATTCGCATTTATGGAAATTAATGCCTATGAATTTCATGTGCAATTAAAAATGACATGATTAATACTGACAAAATAATGGTGCATTTTACATAAACAAAGATCGTGCGCGTCATAGGATTCAAAGGATTTCAATAACAGATTTTTCATAAAGTAATGGCTGTCTCGTATTTAGACACAGTATTTCCTCTTTAAGTAAGACAAATATTACTTTACGAAATATCTGGTATTCAAATCCCCCGAAACGTACTAACCCTGATAAAATAATTCAGTGCCTTAAAAGCAGATAGGAGGCCTTCTATATATATTTAATTTTTCTGTCAATATAATTATTACAATTTGTTAATAGAACGCTTTATATTCCATAAATAGAACCTTTTAGTCTGTTTGTTTATTCATTTATGTTTTGTAAATGGTTTTCATTAATCGGCGAATTTAGATTTCTCACTCTTTTTAAGGCAAAAGTTTTAAGACTGTTGTGAATCAATTTCAATATCTCTTAGACGAAATATTCTCTTTATTTAATCATAATTGTTTTAATGGAAACAAAATTTACTCGTATCTGCGTCATAAAACTTTGTAAAATATTCTTTCGTTGGGGGGGGGATACCTGCTTGTCTAGTGGTTAGCGTGCAGGTTAAAGGGGCCCAGGACACAAAAACCTTCAAATTTTCTAAAAACCTTTTATTGCATTAAAAATTTCTCTGTTTTTTTTCTGCTTAAAGTGACATATAAATCACGCTTCTATCTTAATTAGAATAGAAAATATTAATTTTTTCGTTTTGGTTTGTTTTCAAAATCTAGGTTTCAGGCAATGGATGTCGTGAAAACAACTTCTTGTGAAAATGCGTTTTTCTTCATGATGGGTTTTTTTACCATTTCTCGAATTTTAATTGTTATAAGTCCAGAGTCGTTAAAGATAAACGGTTCAAATTTAGAACATGTCTTTTTCAATTAGTTTACTTTAATTTTGATTCAGCAAATTTGAAAAAAATATTCACATTTGAAAATATGATTTTTTTTAAGTTACATAGTTTTTTTAAATTTTTACTTTAAATATTTTTAATTTTTATTTAAATTAATATTTTTAAAAAAGCTGAATCTAAATTAAAACTTATACATTTCTGTTTATTTAAATAAAAACAATTTGAAATTCTATTAATAATATTTCGAGTTATAACGATTTTAAATTACCCCACTTTTTTAACAAATTTTAAGTTAATTTTTTTTTTTTTTAATTATGAGAAGTTTTATCGTGTGACTTTGTTTACAAATGATATGGTTAACCATCATAAAAAATTTACAAATTTTAACTCACTAAATAAAAATTATTTTAAAATGTGTCCCGGACCCCTTAAATGACAAAAGGTGACGATTTTGATTCCCTACTCTGGTATGTCGGATTCCACTAAAAACGGAAGTCCGGGTCTGTTTACCATCCATGTGCAAAAGATGACGTACCGCCTACCCAACCAACCGTCATCAGAGCATACGGTGTCAGTTGTTAACGACAGTATAATGGAATTAATGAACTACAAAAATTATATAGAGTACCAAGAAATTGTGTTGTAAATGCAGATTGGAACTCAAATTTTAAATTTGGGATAAAATGATTTTTAGACGTTCTCGTTTGTACTTAATCTAGGTTTTATTGTAGAAAGTCTTCAAACAGTACGTGGTTTAACCCTTTCCGGCGCGGTGTCCTTAAAAGGGACACCTAATTTTAATTCCAAAACTGACAAACGGCACCAAGAATATTTAACTAAAATTTTCCTATTATAATGTACATGAAAATAAGCAAGTTCGCATTTTCTAATAAATTCTTTTATAAATTGCGGTGTCAGTCCATTATTTCATCAGTTTATAAACAGAACTACTCCGCGCCGGTAAGGGTTAAGAGCATAACCACCTAACGGACTTCATAAAATCTTAAATGCATCTGTTTTTACGGAAAAGTATTACTAAAGTAACGGTTACTATAATGAGCAACGTTTAAATATTAAGAGGTAGGAGTCATTTTTTTATCATCTGTATACACCTAATTCTGTTTTTAAACGACAAACATGTTTAATAGTTTACGGAATACTACTATTTTAATAGTAATCTTCGCCTTTTTTGCACTGAAATTTGCGATAAAATGAAGCAAAAATACTATAAAAAATACTAGTGTTCAATGTCCAAAATCTTTAAATCGATAGTTGTGTAAAAGCGGAATTACCTGTATTATTAAGAATAAACAAATTTTCATCGACAATGACTTTAATTTTATTCCTTATCAAACATCAACTATTGATTTATTGGGTTAAGTTTATTATAGAAAAGAGTAGGGTTTATAAGCAAATAAAAGTGATGCCTGCGATATGCATGTACCCTAAATTCCGGGGTACAATCCGCGGGTCCAATAAGTCAGTTTTGAACCAGAAATTTTGTGTAAAAACTGTATCACCCAGAAAAAGGTTTGATTTTATTACTTAAAATTTCTGTGTCTAAACAAGTTTGTTTGGTCGGATTATACACCGGAAATTAGAGTATATCATACAAGAGTTGTTAAGCAACAATACACAATTAAAATTACATAAAAAACGCTAAGTATAATACATACAAGTCGAAAATTGCTCATCAAATATGGCAAATGAGGTGCGCTTCTACTATAAGTAGTTTTATAAATATTCAGATCTTGGTGCAATAGCTGTTGCACTCTTATTCAAAAATACATGAATACAAAACTTATTACGATTATATATATTAAATTCAGTAATACGGAAATAATAGGACTCCATTTTAAATAGGACTTAATCACCATGCCAACCTAGAATCATTGCCTATCATGCAATATCATTGAATTAATTGCGTAAGATAGGATTAAGGAAATAGAATAGAATGAAGAAAACTTTTATTAATATTTTTTAAAGTTTTGATTCGATTTTTATAAAATTTGAAATGACTCGACAAAATTTCTGCAACGATTAGATATATTAAATTCCAAACCGTCTGGTTGGGTAGTTTTTGCGCTGTTATATGCGGACACACGGACAGATGGATGAAACAGACGACGACTATAGGTGCTACGTATTTATATAATTACGAACGCACCTAAAAGTATTATTTTGTAAACAAGTGTAAAGCTGTAAAAAAAAGTCAATTTTAAACCATTCGGTTGGGTATTTTTTGCGCTGTTATATGCGGGAAGAGGGGCAGACAGACAGACAGACGAACCAGATGACGACTATTGCTACATATTTATATAATTACGAACTCATCTAAAAATAAGTATTAAAAATGATAATATAAATTGAAAGTAGAGTAAAATTGATATATTGAATCTGCAAAAATATATTTTATTTATTGATATCGCAGAAATATAATTTTACATAATTATATAATATAATATATAACAGTGTAATAATATAAACTTTATTGATCTTGTAAAAGAAAAAAATTCTTCAAGTATGAGCGAATTGAGGTACCATTTTATTTTAATATTTTAGAAATCCTTATACTCCTAATATGTCATATAGGAAATATATGATTATGATTGCAAATCAAAATCTGTCATATATGAAACTTAAAATGAAAGCTTCTTTCGTTCTGTAGAAAAAATAACAAAAACATGAAATTTAACAAACAGCTTACAAAAATTCAAATACCGTTTAAATAATTTGAAAACCTTTTAAAATTTTATGTGTTAAGAAAACGTAATGTGTAAAATTATGGATACTAATAGTATGCAAATGTCTACATGTGAAGTTATTAACACCATGTAACATTAGTCAAAATTGCTCATTAAAGTGCGCTTCAATAAAATAATTGTCGAATTTTTATGGTATAATTTTTTCTTCTTTTTCTTCTCTCAGAAACATAAAATATTTCTTCTCATTTGTCAAAGTAAGAAATTTTGATAGAAGGGAATTATTAAAATAGGGAGGAGAAAAAACGCCACATTTTTTAACCATAAACAATCGGTACATTTTTCTAAATATAACTAAGCATTAAAGTTATTTTTTGAATTCTTCAAGAATTAACTTACTAAATGATTACATTTTATTCATATTCTGATTAACACTGTGTAACATTACTCAACAGTGTACAAACAAAATACACTTCAATAAAATAATTAACGAATTTTTACGGTGAAAATTTATTTATTTCATAATTCCAGCCTATTTTTTACTCTATTTTCTCCGGAAACATGAAATATTTTTTTCCCATTTCTCAAAGTTAGACATTTTGACAGAAGGGGGTTGTTAAAACGCGGAGAGGGGGGGAAAAGGAAAACGTATGCTTTAACCGTAATCAATCGGTACTTTTTGCTAAAGATAACTAAGCATTAAAGTTATATTCTTAATTCGTCGACAATTAACTTGCTACATGATTTATATTTTATTCATGTTATTATTAGATGGGATATTAATAAATCCTTTTTGAGGCGATCAGAATTTTTTTGAACGTGGAAAATGGTGTCTGGCGTGCGGTCAAAACGAGTTGTTTCTTTCTTTCAACAATTCAATTGGCGCTTTCTGCATTCGATGCAATTTTTCGTTCTCGAGACAAATAATTAGTCAGAGAGAGATTCATTCGACTCATGTCACGCAGCATCCATGCCTCGACCCTTTCAGAGTGAAACTCCTAGCTTCTTTGATCATTTAGGCAGCTATTTAAAAATTATGTTCCATAGCGCTTCGCATTGTTAGAAATGATTTTGTAGCTAATGGATTTTACATTTGGGCTCTTTAACACTTAATGGTATTAATATCAAACCGGCGCAAATTTTTCATTAGGAAAATTTTGGCGTTCTACGCTTTGCATGTCATCCGTATAATTGGAAAGGAGAAACACAAACCCGGTGTGTTTGCGACGTTTTTTTAATTTTTAAAAGCCTTGTTTGTTATGTCGCCTACATCAATTAACAGAAGCACGTCGAATGATCGCTCTTTTCTTCTGGGATGCGAATCGTGTTTCAGGAGAAAAAAAAATCGCTTGTGTTCTACAGTCTTGAGCCGCCGCCATTGAAGCTTAAGATTTTTGTTTACAACTATAGGTACTAATAAATAAGAATTTTAAATGAAGTAAATTAAGAGAAAAATTTAATAAAGAATTTTTCGAATTACTTTAAAGAGCTTTCAACTTTTAAGAGCATTTTTTGTTGAGGGTGAGATTTAGATGGAATGTGCGATAAAATTAAAATGGATAAGGAAAAAATAATTGACAAAGTGTAATTATTAGCTTGCTTTATCTGTTAAGTAGAAAACGAAGCGTAAATGTGTTAATATTCAGAAAGTTTTCAATTTCGAAATATCAGTCTTTAGAAATACGTTTGATGATACAGATTAATCTAGTTTTGAACAAGTGTTTATTTAAATATTTTAAGTATTTCACATAAATAAAATTTCTTTATCAGAACAATAAGCATGTCGAAAAGAAAAGGTGCACAGAAATATAGCACAGTTGACTTTTATCGAGTTTACAACTTATCAAGTTCTCATATTTAAACATCACTTTTTTTTTTTTTTTTTTTTTTTTTTTGGGGGGGGGGGGGTAACATTTTAGAACATAGCATTTTCAATTTATATAATCTAACTGTTATTTGGTGACATAAAATGTTAGTTGAAGGCATATTTAAGGAAACAGTAACAATGGGAAAGTATGGATTTTATTTAATAAAAACACAAATAATAATGCTCACCAAAGATATATTAACTAACCTCAATCAATTGTATCTATAACTGACCTTCTGGCTTTCCTATAAACAGTTGTGTAATTCTTTATGTAATTCTGTGTAATGTAAGTATGTAATTCCAAATGTAATTCTTTATAAAAATATACATTAGTGATTTTTAAATTAAAAAGTCAGTGTTATGAAAATTATGGAAGCTGTTATATGATCTTATTTGGTCGTATTAATAAATTTGATTTGAAAAAATCTTCACGACGTTTCTCTGTAGAGAAAAATTACAGCATTGATCTTTTTTTTATATGAAGGTTTCCTAACTACTAAAATTTTAATTGTAGTGGTTCAACCTCTTCATGGGCGATTTTTGTATGGTGAGGAAAAAATGACAATTTTTTCCGATTTATTCATTTTATATTAATAAGAATTGAAAAATAAATAAAAATTCACAAAAAAAATAACGTCCACAATTGTGGCCGCTGAGCGTCAATGGTAAATTATGAGTGAAATGATTTCTTATAAAATAACAAACTAACAGTAAATTTCTTTCTTACATTTCTACAAATTATTAAAACTTAATATATTTAATATTTATGGTATTATTTTTATCAAATATTAACGATTTTTTCAAATAATTCAACAATACTGACTGCCAAAAAATTGCTTCACGCTTTTTTCATATCTCTGACTGTATATCGGAAATAACATTATCAGGGCAGCCAAACCATAAAATTTTTACTTCTCTTGTAGAGGGGTTCTGTAGTGAATAAGTTATAAAATTTTTTGTTCTTTTTATTATTGACAGTAATTATAATTGTAAAAAACTAAACGTCCACATATGTGACCAAGAGCGTGAAGAGGTTAGATTAGGGCTCTGCAACCTTAGGGCTTGAATGTCGTTTGCCATCACAATTTTCAATAGGTACTTTTCGCCTAATTCAATCGCAAAATTTCTGTCATTAAATAAGGCAAATAAGTCTATTCTAAAATAGCAGTTTTTTGGAGGACATCAGGTCACAGGTTGTGCACTACTGCTTTAAAGAAAAAGAATTTTTAGAATTAATGGTTTCTAAATTTAAAATCTGAATTTTATGAAAATTATAGAAGCCATTATGTTATATCAATTAGTGATTTTTAACCGACTTCAAACAAAGGAAGATGTTCTCAATTCGGCGCGCATGCATTTTTTTCGATGTATGTTCACCGATTACTCCGAAACTACGCGACCGATTCATGTGATTTTTTTTTAATTCAAAAAGGATACTCTCGAAATCCATTGAAATCCCATTGAAATTTCATCAAAATGGGTTCAGTACTTTTTTTTTTTAATTTACCGAAAACCAAAATAAATAAATAAACAAGTAGGAATTCTGCTCTTTCAGAATTTAGGGTCACTCCCGAGGAGGAAAAGGAAAAAAATATTATTGTTATTATTACTAGATGGTCCCCGCCGAATTTCGACGAAGGAAAATGTTTAAGAAAGAACTGTTTCATTAATTTATAATAAAGCTGCAAAATTAGTTACAATAAAAAATGCATCTTATATTGGTTAGTCTAACACTCAAACAAATATTATTTTAACCTAAAGGTCACTGCTCTTCTATAAAATATACTCTAAATTTTGGTAAAAGTGTATGATTTCAATTGCTTTATTTTTCATTTCCACCTGTGAAGAATTTCAAAGCCGCTGGAGTGAAAAGGATGCACTTCTACAAAACTTATTTCAGTTTTAAGACTTAAAATACACGCTTTTATTTTATATACAATGATGTCATTTGCATCCACTGAAGAATTCCATATTTACGATCCAGTCTAAAACAACATCTATAGAAAAGTATGCATATGACGTCACTATCACGGAATAATACTCAAACCCAACAAAAAGCGACGTCATCAACTCGACAAAAAAAAAAAAAAAAAAAAAAAAAAAAAAAAACGGCTATCTCACGATGCATACGCCTTCATTCGTTTGTAACATTAATATGGATACTTAAAATTAAATATAGTTTATAATAGCTCTATGTTTTATCAGAAATCATTCATTCAATTTTTTTCAAAATATCCCGTATTTTAATTGCATTTTTTTTTTCAGTTCTTATGAGAAAACGGCAACAAAAAGATATAGTAATCTGCTCTTCCTTTTACTTTCTATAGAAATGGAGTACTTCAGTTTCCACCATTAGAGAAACGCGTTTAAAAACTACAAAAATATTAATATCTCAAAAATAAATTGAGATGCAGTTTTTAAAAAAAGTGTATTTAAAAGTACTTTTTTTTTCTATGCGAAGGTGTAAAAATTGAAAATGTGCGGTGCTTAGAAGTTTTTAAAAAATGTAGTAGAGATGATCAGTATTTAACCGTACACTGTAAAAAAAAGGACTAAAAAATGGAGATTCTACTTGCAATCTAGACGCCAGTACTATTTCCGTATTTTTACGGAAAATTGTCCCCATAAATTACAGAAAAATTTCTGTTTTAAATCAGAAAAACGGAAATTTTTCTGTAACATTTCTGTAAATTCTCTAACATTGATAATTTAATTTTTACTTTTATTCTTATTTCCTTAATAGTACCATGGAGTAACTTAACTCATAATTTTGGTCAGTTCATTAAAACTTTTTTATGTTTTTATGGTTTTTATTTTATACCTTTTAGCAATGAATAAAGTATATTATTATCTCTGTGTGTTCGGATCTGTTACATATAGGTCATTTACATATTAAAATTGAATCTAATTTTTAAAAGCTCAGTAGCAACACCATAATTTTGTTGAATACTGAAGTTCCCATGCCTAAAGATGGAGAAATACAAATTGGCATCAACTTTGAATGATAAGTTAGTGAAATATAAATTATTGAAAAATGAACGAATCAATGTTAAAGATAAAAGTCCATTATTTCGTCTTAACTCAACTAATAATTCACGTATTCCATTACTGATTGTTTAATATAACAATTTTAGAAAGATCCAACATACCCAGTATACATATTTTGTTTATATATGTTTTTTGTATTATTAATTTAACAAATTAATTATGCGATTATAAGAAATCATATATGTACAGGGTGTTTCAGTACAGCTGTTGCAAAGACTCAGGAGAGATAGAATATGCCTAGACGATAGAAGATCATATAGGAATGCATGGTCGGAAATGCTTACCTGGAGCGGTAGTGACGACATAAAACACGAGAAATGAAAGGCACGAACAGAGTGAGAAAACAAGTTTATTATTCTTAGTACAGCAAAACACTAAGAAATAAGAACAAAAAGACAGAAAATGATCATCATAAAGGATGGTGTTCGAAATTACGACCAGGGCCGTGATGGAGATCTCACATTTCCGGCGCATGGAAGATGTCTCGGCGCATGTCTCGGACTTCCCCAGCAGCTGCCACGGTGCGTGCAACAAGCTCCTCAGCACTTTCCAGCATTGTCAGGGAATTTTTGCAGTACTAAGAATAGTAAACATGTGTTCTCACCCTGTTCATGTCCTTCCTTTGGTATGTTTCGTGTCACCACTACCGTGCCAGGAAAGAGTTTCCGACCATGCATTGCTTCGTGATTTCTCATGGTCTTGGCACGCTCTATCTCCCCTGAAACTTTGTAACCGCTACGCTGAAACACCCTGTATATATATATATATATATATAAGCTCAAAAAGGTTAAAAGTAAAACTAAAAATAAAATATAAAAATAAAAACAACAAGTGTGCTTTTCAAAATGCCCACCGCTGAAGAGGCCACAGCCTCTTGTTGTTTTTTTCTTGGTTTTTTCTTGTTCAGGTTATATCTGTTTAAATTTCTTGGATGTTTTATGGTTATACTTAGTTTATTTATGGTGCAGGATTCTGGGTCTGACAAATGCATTTAATACATAATGCGCTATATATATATATATATATATATGAGGACGTGAGTTTCAAAATTCGCCTTATCCAGGATTTTAAAAATCGGGTTTTTTGCATCAGTGCATTTACTGCTGTACCTATACCCAAAAAACATTACAAACTGAGTTTCCGACCATGCATTGCTTCGTGATTTCCCATTGCCTAGGTGCGCTCTATCTCCCCTGAAACTTTGTAACCGCTACGCTGAAACGGTGCGCTCTATCTCCCCTGAAACTTTGTAACCGCTACGCTGAAACACCCTGTATATATATATATATGAGGACGTGAGTTTCAAAATTCGCCTTATCCAGGATTT
The DNA here is from genome assembly GCA_963932465.1 of Maratus speciosus. Classification (NCBI taxonomy): domain Eukaryota; kingdom Metazoa; phylum Arthropoda; class Arachnida; order Araneae; family Salticidae; genus Maratus; species Maratus speciosus. The sequence goes on along the minus strand of OZ010796.1, from coordinate 215,087,074 downwards.
TTAAAATCGAGTTTTTTGTATCAGTGTATTTATTGTTGAACCTATACCCAAAAAACAGTACAAACTGTAAAAAAAAAAAAAAAAAACTAGTTTTATTCCATATTTCTGACATTTTAAAATTTTGATTTGAAATGAAAATCAATGGACGCAGTTAGAGGTTTTTCACCATTTCCAAAAATTTGATTTACTGGATAAGGCGAGTTTTGAAACTCATGTCCTCATATATATGATAGTATATATTTTGTCACCATTAGAATCCCAGTGGTTGAAAACAACCCAATTTAAATTTTCTTTGAGTTCTGATTATTATTTGTCAAGTTATCAGTTATCAGTAGATATTTAAATCGACAAATTTAACGAACCATGCTTAAATATAAAACTAAAAATTTCTTTTCCACTATTTCATGCACGGTAAATATAGCATGTAAACTACAGTGAAACTTCTTTTAAAGGCCACCCCTATTCAAGGGCCACCTGTATTAAGGTCAATATTTTTAAAAACGAAAAATTTTCCCATAGACATAATCTTAAGTTTACTCCTATTAGGGGCCGCATCTACTCCTCATAAAGGCCATTTTTTCACATGTGCCTTCAATCTTAAACAGGTGTATTGAATTCATGAACCAAAAGATAAGAATTCAGTAAACAACTTCACTTGCAACAAAAGAAGACAGAGGGAAATGGGGAGGATTTAGTAACACAATAAAGGACCAGAAACTTTCCCACAAGTGAGACAAATAGGTGTTCGTCAAACTTTGTTTGAACTTTCAACTGTAGGGGTTGGGTTGGAAGGGAAACTTGACCCTTTATTGTGGACTCACAAAGGATAACACATTACCTAGAAAACTGATTCCACATTTACTAAAACTGTGAATGCATATTGAAGCACAATTTTTACACTAGAAATTTTATGCTCAGGCTCATATAAAATTTAAAACTATGGCACCTAAATAGAGCCAAAAAGTACATTTGGATTTGAAGGACAAAATCGAAGTTTTTAATTGTCATGATCAAGGAACATCTGCAAGATAATTGGCGCCACAATTTAATTGCAGCAAGAATCAAATAAACAAGAATCAAATAAGAATCAAATAAACAATATTGTGAAAAACAAAGAGAACTTACTGAAAGAATATGCAGATTTTAAAAATCGCGTTATAAAAAGAAAAAAAAATGAAAAATTTGGACATCCCTATTCAAGGGCCACCCCTCATAAGGGCCAATTTTCAATGGAACGGCAGATGGCCCTTACAGAGAGGTTTCACTGTATATATTTATGGATTTTCTGATGAATATTTGTAATCTTGTTAACAAATTATTGTTACATTATTCTTTTAAAACGTAGCCACAATATCACGCATTTTTCAAAATTATCTTTTCAATATTGACACATTCCCCGAATACATTTTAACTGATATTTCGCGGATATGCTAGCCATGCGCCGAATGAGGGAGGGTCCATCGTCTGTTATGTTTGGCATCCACAAAAAAGAAAATCTTAGACAGCCACCATAAAAATGTTATCGAATTTTCTTTCTTTTAAAGTGAGTTTGCATACATTTTGAATTTTTATATAATTTTTCTGGTAATTAATGGAAAGTTAAAAGTTCTTGTAAGATCTTAACCCATTCCCTGCCATGGTCCCTATTTGGGGATGACACATATTTGGCAAGAAAGATCTTTTCACACCAGTAAATATGAAGATAAATATGTACTTTCTCTCACGAGACAAATTTCTTGATAAAATAGGATAAAAATTACTCTCCTTTTAAAAGTGGTGGGAAATCCAAAATTTACATTTTAACGTAGATAATAATTTGGGCGTTAATGGGTTAATTTCATTTTTCGAAATTCATGGATAAACCCTAACATATTTCATTTAATATCTTTATGAAGATTCTAGAAAAAGTATTGTTATAAACTATCATTTTTCCGGGATGCCTTGATCCAAACTCAAATATAGTGTTATAGTGTTAAAAGTGGGTGTTACTATTTGAAAATTCAAAGTTCGTACATTTTTTAATATTCAGATAAACCTATTTGAAAAACTGCATCAATATTTGGAAAGTAGACTCAAATCCTTGTGGAATGGTACCTGTCGCATCTTTCTGCGATAATTTGGTGATAAAATAGCGTTTTCTTGTTTTCAGGACTTAACACAATTCTTCATAAGTCGATTCATATTTACCAAGAGTGCGTTTTAAAATTTTCAATGCGAATCGATGTTCTCCACAAAAGCTTGGTAGAGAAGATACGGAACCGGTTGCTTCGCGGTTCCAAAAGTGAAAGTGACTTCATAAAAAATTGCAACCAAAATCGAAAAAGTAAAAAGTTACAGCGCTAGAGATTTACAGCATTTAACCTAAGCAAAAAAGAAAAAATAGTTTGCGTTTTTCTTCATGATGGGTGTTTTCACCGTTTCTCGCATTTAAATTGTTATAACTCAAGAACCGTTAAAGATAAACTGTTCAAACTTGGAACATGCCTTTTTCAATTGTTTTACTTAAATTTTGATTCAGGAAATTTGAAAAAAAATATTTATTTTTGAAAATATGACTTTTAAAAAAAGTTACATCATTTTTTAAAAGAAATTTACTTTAAATATTTTAAATTTTTATTTAAATTAATATTTTCTTAAATGTTGAATTAAAATTAAAACCTATATATTTCTGTTTATTTAAATTAAAAAAATGAAATTCTGCAAATAATATTTCGAGTTACAACGATTTTAAATTACTCCATTTTTTTAATAAATTTAAAATTTTATTTATTTTTTAAAGTTATGAGAAGTTTTATCATGGAATTTTGTTTAGAAATATTATGGTTAACCATCACAAAAAATTTCAAAATTTTAACTCGATAAATAAAAGTTATTTTAAAATGTGTCCTGGACCCCCTTTAGATCATTTTTGTAGTTTTTTTGCGAAAAATTAGCAACTTATTTTCAAGCAGATGTCATCACTAGATTAGATAAACTTTAAACAACGAAGTCCTTAAAAATAAAATTAATCTGATCATCAGGAAACTCAGAACAAGAAAAGGATACCTAGTACCCTACCTGACTGGTGTGGCACTGTTACTTTGTAAATGTAGTTCTGAAACAAACAAACAGAATATTTTAATTCAATGTAGAAATCTGGCATACCTATTTTTTTCACAATGAAAATTATATTAATTTTTTTTTAGTTTTATTTTTGAAAAATAAGGGTACAGGGGCAAATTTTTTTTCTTAAAAGTTTTTAAAAAAGAAAAAATATATACACAGGGTGATCATTAAAACTTCGTTTTTTTTTGCCGTTCGCACAGCTGTTTTTGTGCGTGCATAACGCGTCCGTTTTTCCTGGTACACGTACCGTCACAACGCTCTGTAGGGTTTTCGCATGCGCTGAGCATTTTGCGACAGGGGAAAAAATGGGCATTACAATTCGAAAATTTCGAGTTTCTGTACCTATACAGTCAATCAGGGTAACTTTGGTCCGCATTTTCTCTATTTTCATATGCCACACTCTTATTTTAAGAATATTGTTGCAACTAGGGGCATAAAAGAGAAGAAATTATCCTAAATTATTATATGACTATCAAATATTAAGGAATAATTATGATAAAGGCTATAAAAATGAATTTTTATCCTGGTTCAAAGTTACCCGGCCATTTAGGGTAACTTTGCACCATTTGATAAATATTATCTAAAATAATTCATTACAAAAAAAGTATTATAGTTAGGACAACTTTGAACCCCAGAAAGTGTTTTCAGATATGTAAAGACTCCGAATTTACATTTCCCAACATCACAAGGTTTGTATAATTTATGATATTACAACAAATATCAGGCATCAGAAAAGTGGAAGAAGTGAACCATGAACATTTAGAAATTAAAAAAAAACCTGTTTATTGTTCATATAAAACATAAAAATGGAGTGGACAACAATTTTCAATGTTTTATCTCAATAATATATCCATAGTTACAGTAATACATACTAGCACTAGTATTATTCAAACAAGAATAAAAAATATCGAATGCATGAAATGTCAAATTTGAGTAGTTCCGCCACGAAAAACGCCTTTAAATGAATTATGTATTTTACACATATTTGTGAAAATATTTATATGTTATATCTAATGTTCACTTTCGTGTATTTATATAAAATATACGTGCAAATATGGGAAATTTTTGACAGTAGCACCTATAATCTGTAAATTATAAATATCAATATAACATTATGAGCCGGCTCAAAGTTACCCTGAAAATGTGATAAAATGTTAGTACCTTCTTATTTTATATTTTATTAACTATTAATAAATAAATAATCACAAAATATTATCACATTTACAACATTTAGACAATAATATGTCTGATAAATGAGTATATTGTTACTTACTATGAAAATTTAATTGGATTACAACAACTTCAAAACAGTATTCAAAATTACCTTGAAAACATTACTTCACAAAAATAGTTACATGATGCATTTAATTGCGTATAATATTGCTAATTTATTTTCTAAAATACAGAGTAGAAATCCGAGTTTAGAACTTTGCCGACAGAGCACAGTTCTGGGGCTTATTTAGTCTTTTGGAGTGAAAAATATTGAAAATTAGGAGGGGGTGCAAAGTTACACCCCATGGTTCAAAGTTACCCTGAATGACTGTAACTGTAACAGTGAGAAAATAACTTCAGTCCAATAGTAGTAAACACGCTGTATCATAAAACCCAAAAACAGAAGGAAAGACTACTGAAATCAAAAAAGTGGAACCTTATATTTGAAACACCACATCAAGGGCAGTATTCCACAATATAAGAAAGTCGCAAATAATTTCTGTTTGGAATAGAGTGCTTTTAAGTAGAAATTTTTATTTCAAATTTCCCGATCGTATCCCCGAGCGACAAACCAAACCAAACTAAAACAAAGTGTGGATTATCTCATTACTTCAATTTAAAATAAGATAATAAGAAAATGTAAATGCAAATCTAAGATGAATAATATTCACATTGTGAATAGAAAATAATGTGAAAAATAAACAACATCAAATCTACATACCCACACGTACACTACAAATATGTAATGGGGTATTCTCACAATCTTTTGACTTTTATGTCCCTGAATAATAATTTTTATTTTAGTACATGTTCTTATGTTTTTTGTATTTCATATACTGGGGAACATCTCATTGCATGATTGCATAACAATATTAACGAGATAAATAAGTTTTGGATGATGTTGGGGGTCCAAATACCAGGTAAACTAATATACCGTCCCGTGTCCCTGAAGATGACTTTTAAGTTTGGAGCTGTCTGTATAAAATTGTTTCAATAAAAATAATTCAATATAATTTTTTCCGAAACTGGAAATATTGTTTTATATAAATATGTAGCAAAAAATTAACCAGCACACATTTTTAGGGTTGTTATTATTTTTTAAACTCTGTCCCTGGGTTTTAGATTCCTTACCGTCCCTCTTTTAAAGTTATACAGAAAATCACTTCAGATGGAGCCACAGAATTTTGTTCATGTTTTTTTTGCTAGAGAAAGAATGTCTAAAATTCTTTGACAGGAACTTTACTGCAGAATTTAAATCAGCATTTAAATAACAATGTCAAGCATCGTGGCTTTATTGGTAGTCTTACCGTCCCAAGGTTTATTGCTGCGCTTTTCGAGGTAAATTATTATTAATTTTTTTATTTAATCCAATGTAAATAACTGTTTCTAAAAATCAATTAACATTGTGGCTACCACTTAGTCTTAGCATGACTTGCCTAAATTAGGTGGTAATTTTCCGTTAATTACCGTTCCATCTTTACTGTCCCTTTTTTTCCCCATTTCGTCCTTTTTTCCTATACCGTATCCTTTTTTTACCTTACCGTCCCTTCTTTAACACCCCTTTAAGACAATATTATACCAAAATTTTGTACTAAAAATACTACATTGTTATTATTTCTTATTTGAATATCCTGTGGGTACTATGCAAATTCATTATAAGTAAAAATTTAGAAGGAAGTGAAAAGTTTCAGTGGTAAAATGGTAAGGAAAATTAAACTTGCAAGTTTAACATAAACCTCGGTTAAATAAAAAAAATTTCGCTGCGGACCATTTTTTTTTATTTTGAATCATTATGGCATTCGTCTATCAGATTAAAATGTTATTTTAGCAAGTTTAATTTCACCAGATTTTTATTCCCGAAAGTCAAAAGATTGTGAGAATGCCCCATATACGAGAGGATATCGGTAAAGTTTCAATTACAGGCGAATATTTTTTAACTCTACCTCGCACCGCTTTTATCAAAATAAAGATCTTTTACATAGGTTTTGAGAAAATTTGCAAGAGAAATATACTACGAAATTTATATTTTTAAAATAGTGGTGCGTATAAAATACAAAAATAGTCTCCTGCAATTGAAACTTTACGATACCCTCGCATATATATATATATATATATAGGAATTATAAAAAAAATAATGTTTCATATGATAAGCACATATCTCACGTATCTTTAATTACATCAACTTAAATTACTTTCATTTTTCTATTCGTCATTTTTACAGCAAAATTCTACAAACGAGTAGTGTTCTGAAAGATATATGTATTAATATTTTTGAAAATTTACTATAGTTTCGTTACAATATCAATAAATTTTATTATACTTTTTTAAAAAGTACTAAGCTTTGAATAGATGGTTAAGAGAAACCACATCATAGAAATCATTCTTTTGTAATTCAAAAAAGTGGCTTTATTAAAAAAAATCAATAAATGCATATGAACACAGCTCTACTCGCCTATGACGCTACCTGAAGAAAAAAACTCCGCATAATTAGTTTTGAACATCAAAGCAAATTTACCGGCAAAGATTTACTTTTAAAACAACAGAAGCTTTCAGTTTTTACTTCCTTAAGGAATTAATTAGTGTTTTCTATACAAAGATAAAATAACTGTCAGCTTCAATGGGAACTATCATAGTTGTCACGCTTTTTTTTTTCTTTTTGTCTCTTTGGGGTGAATATTTTTTTCATGTGGCTTGTTTCTTATGCGGGAGATAATTTTTTCTAAGAGATTTCTTTCAAGTACACGCGTTAGATTGATTCTGGAGTATAACGCCATTTGGGGGTACATGCATTAAAGTAGAAAAAACTTTTTTTGACACTTTTCTTTTAGAATAATCTTACAAATCACAAAAGAATAGGCTCTGCGGAAGAAAGCATTTAAACTTTAATGGAAAATCTTAACACGATGACAAAACTGCATTTTTTATATATGTAATTCACAGGAAATACTGAATATTCATTGAACAATAAAATTAAAAAACCTAAATTATGCATTATGTTATACATGCCTAAATTATGCCATACCAATGTGATGCATGATGGAGTCTAAGAAAAATAAGAAAGATATTACAAAGTTTGAAAGGGTTTTATTTTCATTAATGTTAAGTGAAAAAAAATCAAAAAGACTACCAAATTTTATTAACTAAGCATTATATTTAGTTTTTTTTTCTTTTTTTTTTTAAAGCTAGATTCAAAATAGCGGTTTTTGGAAATCTCATTATTGTTGTACATTTTATATTATCGAGTAGTGAAAACGCATTTTTTATAGGGGAAAAGGGGCAGAAGTTAGACGACCCAATGTAAACATGGAATTCTACTTTGAAATTGATTTTGATACTAATTAAATTTCTAAAAAATAGCGAATTGTTACGATACTTCCATATAACCTGTGTGATGTGATGTGTCATATGGTTTTTAAATTATCCCGTTTTCTTTTAATAAATATTTTTTAATTCATTAAGATATTTTAAATTTTATTTAAACCCTATGTTTTCCCATTCTAAATAAATGAAAGAAATAATTTCGCTTTTTCTGTCGTTAAACGTTTCCATGCAAATTCTAATCTTTAATCATAACGCGAAATCAACCGCACTTTTATCTAAAAATAAGAAAAGAAATACCTCAGCTACAGACGTACATCTGCTCATCTTTTGACGTTTTTTATAGTTTGTCATTTATGTATTTGTAGCTTTCTAAATCATATAATATCTAAGCTGTAGTCTCTGTTTATTGTTTTGACCCTTTATGCGCTTCTCACAAGGTTTCTAAAATTGTTTAATAACGTACTGATGGCATGCTTTTAGACTTTCTAACATACCAAGTTTATCCTTTAATTCAGAAGTCTCCATATGTTGTTGTCAACTAACGATAAATTAATTAAACCAATAAGGCAAACGAACAATTTGTGAGGTATGGTTTTCGGCATTCCGCCTCTAATCGAACTACTGTTAACATGTAGTATTAAACTTAATATAACTGTCCTGGCTACTACTGGCACCGGCAGCCGGTATTAGTAATTTTTATGTACTTGCGCATTATGATGCGAACTTGTGCAGTTAAAGTATTTTTTATCTACTACTGATATACTCTTCTTACTAGTTGCCTCTTTTCTTACCTGGATTTTGGAACACTAAAATATTTAGAAATAGATATTGATGGTCACGAGAAATCATTTTCATAACCTGTGTTTACAAATACTAATTAATTTAAGCTTAAAAGACGGTATAGCTAACATGATATGTCATACATCAAATATACTAACTGGAGGGAGGAATGGGACACTGTGAGAAAGTATGGAACATGTTCCATTTCTTTCTTCTGTGTTCTCAAACAGCTAGAAATATTTAGTTTCAAATTTTTTTAAATTTTTGTGTAATTATTTTGTTATAAATGTTAAAATCAGTTTAAAAAATAATTCACTACATACTTTCGACTATAAAAAAAGGACTTTTAAACTACAAGTGTTTTTAATCTTGAAGCTGTAAATTTTGTAGAACAAATAGTAATAAATAAAGTAAAACATGCTTTTCATTTAACTTAGATATGTGGAAGTGTAATAATTGTTAAAATGTAAATTCCTCATATTTTTTCTCTAATTTAGATGTATGGCCCACTCTTCATGTAATGTGTTCCTATTTCTTCAGCAGTTGAGGGTGGAGCGGGAGAAAATTTCACAATTTTCAAATTGTTTGGAAATTAAGATTTTTAAATATTTTGACTTATCTTACATTTATTTTTAGCTTCGGATAATACTAAACATTATTATAGCCCAATCGCGTCCAAAACTGAGCGAAATATATGAAATAAGTAATTTTTTATGAGATTGCCCCGTTCCTGCCTCTTCTCCTATATACTTTATGCTATTGGTTATTCTAATTTCTTGTACAATGGGATTCAGCTTGTTTAAGTCATAAATTTTGTATTATGTATTTTTGTAAGATATTCATTTCACACTACCAAATTTCTTTACTGCCTGAAACAAAGAAAACATTAACTTTGGAGACTTCTATCACGAATTCATCTAAAAAACAGAAACGAAATGATTTGCTGATGTTAAATAATAATTCCTTCCAAGAAATATGCCTATAAATCAGTATCGTGATATATTAAAATTACTAAATTTTTATAAATAGTTTTAAGAATAATATACAAAATACCAAAAGCATTAAGCAAACTGTGAGCGATATAATTTATTTAATTTCAACTTTGTACTATAGGTCGCTGACTTTATAAATTCAATGCTTAATGCTGAATTACATGCACATGAAATACTTTCGAAAGTGGATAAGCTTATTTTAATCTATTCATAAAATATTTCATGAATTAGAAATAAAATTGTAAACACATTATTGCATTTTCCTAAAAAAAACGGAGTTCATGTAATATGTGACATAATATTCTAATCATACGTACTAAGTAAAATCGAGATAGCTTAAATAATATACATACTTTATAGGTTTTAAGAATAAAATGCTAAAATAAAAAGCAGTAAGGCAAATGTGAGCGATACAATTAAAATTTAATTTCAACATTATAATCTCATTGGTCGCTGACTTTATCATTTCAATACTCAATGTTACATTTCATGCACAGAAGAAGAACATTATGCACTTTCAAAAGTGCATAATGTTATTTTAATCTATTCATAAAATGGTTTATAAATTCTCAATAAAATTGTAAATACATTATTGCGTTTTCCGAAAAAAATGGAGTCCGTGTTATATGCGACATAATATTCTAATAATACGTACTATGTAAAATTGAGATAGATGCAATATAATACATTCTTTAAAAGACTACACTACCTATGAGTCTGACAAACATATCATAAACATGGCCGTATTGTAACTTTTAAAACTAAACGAGCATATACTAATATTTGATGTTATATACTTAAAGCTCTAATACCGAATATTAAAATTATAAATTCATAATTTATATAGTTTTAACGTAAAAGGGAAACAATAATTATTGCACGCATAGCAAAATTAACAGTTATGCATACAAATAAATTTTCATAAAGCAAGTTAAGACTTTGATGTAAAACCAAAATATTCAATATTAACATGAAATAAAAAATATTAAGGAATCACATTTTTCTGCACATTTTGGGGAAAAAGGCTTTCCCTCTTTTTTTCAAAATTGAACTTTTATTTTGACATGCGTTTTGGCAGGGAGACTGTCCAAAATTGCGTATATTGTTACAGTTTTATGAGTATACCTTAAACGGTTTTAGAATCGTAATGAGTGTGGACTCAGAAGTCAACATTTAAAGAAATTCACTTTAAAGTTTTAGCAGTAATTTATACCAACAGTACAGTTTCGCTTAAGCAAGTTATAGCTCTGGTAATAATGCACATTTTTAAGAACGTAGTTTTCAGAAATGATTGTAGAATGGGAAAAAGTTGAAAAGGTTTTGAATATTTAATGGTACTGTAGTCCCTTAACCTTTTCTCTCTCCCTGATGGAATAACTCTACGCATAATGAGTCCACTAAGGGATACACTAGGAGTAAAGGATTAATATGCTATTCTGGTATATTTTTCAATTTGAAAAAAAAAAAAAAAAACTTACACATAAGGGTAGTTTTTTTCTGCACGGGTTAAAATGTTGTTGGAAATAAAGTAAATTATAACATTTTAAAACATGTAATCACAGAAAATAATATAACAGACACTTTGTCAGGATTCGACAATATTTTTAGCAAACATTCGGCAGTAATGAATCCAATATCTTAAGTTTCCGGCTAAATAAATGCTGTTTGTTTGTGAAATAGTGCAAATTTTACCTTCCATCTATCGTATGTTTGTCTTTAAATAAATCCTACAAAATATTTTATTGTGTTTTTTCTTGACTATTTAGATGTTATCCATTTCTTAATGGCTAAATATAAATTCGGCTAGCTGAAATGATACAATTTCCTTTGCTTTAACTTGATTCACAATATATGCGATATCCTCCGGTTCAGCATGAATTATTATGTTTTTTTTTCAATTAACTTTCTATAATATCACTTTCTAAATCTAAATTTATATTCTTTGTATTTTATTTTGTTTGATTGCTCGGTATGTTTTATTTCTTCTCTTTAAAAATAATGTATATAAACCTTATAAAATGTGTCCTATTAACATTTCGTACAATTGCCCCGTCGACGATAATTCTGGGGGCAAATGTAATAATAATATTTGACATATTCAATAGTATAAGTCTGTGATATAAGAGCATAGAATATTTTTAATCACGACAAAGAAACAAAAGAATGACAAAAATGTATCCTTGAAATTTTAAATTAATTGAGCATAAATCTTTCATGTAAAATTTGAGGATAGCATGTTTCAGTAGTCAGCGTGGTAATTTAAACGTACAATACAGGGCTATTACAAAAGATGGACCCGATTTTAAAAAAATCATATTTTCGAAACTACTGCACATATTACAATAAGTGATACATGAATTTAAAGAGAAATATACCAAGATTTTTTCAGTTACAAATGTTCGATGTGTGACCCTCTGGTTACATGGCATACGTCCAATCTGTAATCCAATTCGTCCCAAACATTTTGTAGCATCACTCTGTCAATGGTTCTGAATTCAGCACAAATGCGTTCTTTAAGTTCTGGCAGTGTCAAAGACATTGTTTATGTACCACCAATGCCGAAACAAAGTGAATATATCTATGTCTGAAAATAGAAATAAACTGCATAAATTAAAATTAATTGTTTCTCAAGATATTTAACCAAAGTTTCGGAATACTTTACGACACATTCCCATTACATACTTCATCATTTCTCGTTAAAATTTCTATTGGTTCTCTAATTAAATTCTTACGTGTGGCATTACCTGGAAAAATAACTCTAGCATTCTCAAAGTCAAAATGGCAATTATAATTATTAAGGTGAAATCTCGACAGAGCCCTAGATGGTCTATGATGTTTGATATCATTACAATGTTCTTTTTAGCCTTTCCATAAATTTCCTCTTGGTCATACCGATATAACATTCCCTGCTATTGTCCTCGAGTGTAATGGGGATTTCATAAATGTCAGCCTGATGTGTTTTACACCAATATAGCAAGGATCTGTGGTTTATTCACATCTCATTTATTTAATTATTTAAATCTGTGGGCGTGGATTGTATTCTTATTTTTAAAATATCTCAGCAGTAAATTAATATTTTTAATTTCTTTATCTGCATTCTCTTTTTAAAGACGTCTCTTTCTTTTTTTAGTTTACAAAATTTTTCTAAAATATATACTTCATTTAACCCTTTGTACTCCGCGTTATTTTGAGTATGGACTACCAGCAATTCCGCGTCATTTTGACCGTGGGCTACCAGCAACTCAGCGTCGCTACACAAACATTTTATTCGATCGGCACCACTTATTTAAAAGAAGTTTCCTTCAAGTACACAATTTAAAAAATGCTCTGATTAAATAAGGCAAATTTTATTTCTTTTGTTACTGGTGCCAAAAATAAAATTTTCAAGGCAAGATGGTGTCGTCACAGCGGCGACAACGGAGTTTTTCACTTACCTTACCTTGTCGCCGTAGCGGCGACAATGGAGTTTTTCACTTACCTGACAATGTCGCCACAGCGGTGACAACGGAGTGCAAAGGGTTAATTTGAAACGTTGAAATCTTACTCAGAGCTCGTCAGTTGTTAATACATAAAATATTAAATTAAGCATAGATTTTAGATATATTTTGTCAATTAAAAAACAAAGAAACATTCTTTGATAAGAATATACTGAAAAAAAGATTTTCACGGCCATAGGCTTAAGACTAACGCGGGGAATTTGATATTTCACTAATCATCACCTTAAGGCTCCTGTCCCTGCCCGCGAAAACACTCACGAGCTAATGCTAATCTTACGGGGAGGGATTTTTCTAATATCTCGTCTGCATTTCGATATTTTTTATAAAGTTACTTTCACTTTCAAAACCGGTTCTGAAAATGAAATTGTCATTCTAAAAAATATCTGCGACCAAAATCGAAAAAGGAAAAAAGGTGCGATGTAGAGACGGACCTCGGCTATCCAATGCAAAAAAAATTATTTAAAAATGTCAAATTGCAAATGAGATATTAGATAAATCCCTCCCCATAGGATTAGCATTAGCTCGTGAGTGTCTTCGCCGGCAGGGACAGGAGCCTTAACAATAAGCCATCTATTTAAATATACAATCATATCAACTATTTGTCATGCAAGAAAAATAAAGGATACGATTGATAAACATTAAAATTAATTCAAACACTTCAAATTATATGATTAGTGAAAATAATTAACCAAAAATTAAAATACATTCACAGGGTTCGCACAGTTTTACCACTGAATTTGAACAGTATTTTCAATTATTTCACTGCAGAAAACTACTGCAAAATCTGTGAATAAAGGCGGTGATTGTGGATTCTGTGTTTTAAAAAATAAATGTAAATTTTCTTATATTCCATAGTGGTCCCAGAGTCCTTGGAAATTCCAAGGAGTGTGCGAACCTTGTATTCGGTACTGTCACTACTGTGATTTCAATCTGATATCTCGGAACTGAGAAATCGTATTATGCATACCAACTCCAAAATTACCTAAACCTAAATTATCTAATGTATTAGAAGATTGATAGTATTTCTTTTTTCAAAAATGCCGCTTTTCAATGATGTAATTTTGATTATTCACATGACTTTTCGAGCTATAATAAGCTAATTATAAGTAAAAATTTCAAGATAAAGTTTGTAACAAATTGTATATCATTCTTTCTTGATGTATTATTTTTTCTCTTGTTTAACCCTTTCAAGGGCGGTGGTCACACGGCGTGACCACCTAATTTTAATTCTAAATTTCTAATAGACACCAAGAATATTTTAATAAAATTTTGATTTTATAATGAGCATTTAGAAAATCAAGTTTTTATTTTCTAAGCAATTCGTTTGTAAATTGTGGTGTCAATCAAACATTTCACCCTTTTGCGAACATACTTATGAAAGGGTTAACATGAAATTCGTTCAAAGACATTTTAGCCCTTTATAAGGCATTTTAATTATGTTGCTAAAATGTTGAAATGATACAGGGCCACCAGAATTTAAGTAGAAATAAATTTTAGGGTAATTAAATGCTATTCGTAAGATACACTATAAAAGCAAAGTTTTATTGAAATATTTTGGTACCAATAAGGCATTTGATGATTAGAGTTTAGTGGGATAAATAATTCCCACTTCCTTATAAAGAGTTAAACAAGTTTTAAACATTTTAACAAACATTATTTTGAGTATAAAATACGTGTAATTATTAGAAAAAATAATTATGTATACTATTTCTATGAACATTATTCGATGTATAACTAAGAATTAAAGATAAATTAGTTGGCCATAAACCAGTGATTTAACCCCTTAACCGTCGCATTAAATTAAGGTTTAAAAATTCAAATTGCTTATTGGCACCACTTTTTTGAAAAAGAAATACAAAATGATAGCATAATAAAGCCAGTTACACTATTTAATAGAACAAATTGTAATCAAATTATCTGAATAAAAGACACAGCCCGTGAATATTACGGGAGCGAGAATTAAGGGGTTAATTCATTTTTTCTTAAATACAATATATTCAATTAAGAAATACTGCAACGCCAAATCCATGATTGGGTGTGGTGTGTGACAATTTACCCCTAAAATAGCTTTGTACTAAAAGAGTTAAAAGTCCAAATCTTTATATTATTTTTTTATACTTTTGTAGCATTTATAAAGTAGCTCCGATAATCTAAGTCATTACTTCATATTTTTATAGTTTTTGTTTCTTGCTGGTGTGACATGAATGCTACAATGCCTAAAAACTAATTTTTTAAGATTGACTGTATTAAGGTAAATAAATGTTGGTTTAGTATAAAAACATTTAATTTAAAAGTTTTGGCTTCCATCCAAAGTATCAAAAACGTCCTCAAGGATTTACCGACAAAGCGAAGAAAGTGTTGGATATTATAAAAATAAATAAACCTAAATCTGTTTTTCAGTTTCATATATTACTACTGAAATATGCAGTATATATTATATATCATTCTATGTTCTATAACTATTATTTGAGAATGTTAAAAAGCAGAATTTTCAATTTGTTTCTCTCATAATCATCTTTAAGTTAGTAACTGTTTGACATGAAGCAGATAAAATCAATCTCTTATTCCGTAATGCATGACTGCTAGACTTCGGGTTTTTTCAAGTCAAATAAATATAATTTAAATCAGAAAAATTATTTAACGAAACGTTTCTTCTTTTTGTGATTAGAAAATAACTTCATTTATTTATTAAATTTTCTGGTTTTATATTAATTAAAGAAACAAAAAGGAGTGTTGGCATCTGTGGTAATGAAACGATGTACTAATTATTTAGAATATACATAAAAGTAAACATATTTAAAAGTTGTTTAAAATCAGGAAGCAAATTTAAAGAATACAACGATAATTAAAGAAATTGTTAAAATAATCTTAATCGTGAATTTTAGGCTATTCAGCAGAGTAAGAAGTAAAATAGAAATTAATATAATTACATTTTTCGATGAGCATTTTTTTTTTTTTTTTTTTTGTTTTTTTTGTTTTTGGCATCTTTAGTAACCAAGATGTGAAAGACAAAAAATATCCAGAAAATAAATTCTGTAACAAGAAAAATGACGAAACTTCTTTATTATAATATTTAGAATAAAATTATTTGAGCAGTTTTTCTTTTCTTTTTTTTTCAGAATTAAGTTTTACTATATATAAAACTTTTTAGGTGCGTTCGTAATTATATAAATACATAGTACCTATAGTCGTCGTCTGGTCCTTCCGTCTGTCTGTCCGTCTGCCTGCATATAACACCGCAAAAATACCCAACCGAATGGTTTGAAATTTAATAATATTTATAATCGTTGCAGAATTTTGTCGAGTCATTTCAAATTTTATGAAAGTCGAATCAAAACCTAAAAAGATATTAATAAAAGATTTCTTCATTCGATTAAATCCTATCATACGTTATTAATTCATTAATATCCCATGATAAGGTAATGATTCTAGGTTGCCATGGTGATTACGTCTTATTTACGATGGAGTCCTATTATTTCTATATTATTGAATTTAATATATATAATCGTAATAAATTTTTTATTCATACATTTTTGCATAAGAGTGCAACAGCTATTGCACCAAGATCTGAATATTTATAAAACTAGTTATAGTACGATGGCGTACAATTTCCGACTTGTTATATGAAGTACAGAACTTACTACTAAACAAATATTAGAATACAGAGTGCAAGAAAATATTTTTGAAGAGAGAAAGAGTATGGTGGGGAACTATGCTTACTTATAACGATAATAAAATGAAGTATATGTTTCTATTGTTAGAGTTTAATAACTGAATCCTTAACACGTTGACTGCCACGTTACGAGTATACTAGTAGCTTTAATATTCGTGGCTTTAATTTATTACTTTCTCACCATTATTTTAAAATTAAAACAAATTGCCTTATTTATTGGCAGAAATTTCGCTGTATTAGTAAAGCGAAATTTACCTTTCAGAATTTGTGGTGCCAAACGACTTTCAAGAAGAAATTTGAAAATTCTTACTTTTTGCGGCAGTAAACGTGTTAATTATTATAAAATAAAATAATTTACTGTAAAAAATGTCCATCTTTTATGTTTCGTCTTTCGCAATGTACCATATAAAGGGAAAAGTAATACAATGCATAAATTATTCTTGTGTTGCTGCCTAAATGACATACATTTATCTTGCACATTAACATTAATTGATTTAATTTTCAATATTTCACGTTTCAAAAATCGCGAATTCAAAATTGACGAATATTTGCCTTTCTACGATTGTTTTACGCGTTAAATTTATGTACATAATAATATTACGGTGCTATTGTTGAGTAAACATTACGATGTAATTGGTTGGTGATTATTTATGTCAAAATAAACTCAACCTACCGACATTTTTTTTTTTTTTTGACATTTGAAGTCTACCGAAGTGGAGATAGCTTTGGGGCCTATAGCTACAATGGCTGTCGCCTCGAATGACCCTTTATTTTAAACACATAAATAATTACACAAACCAGACATAACAATTTCGTCGAACGAGATAGGGCAAGGAAATTTACAACACCAGAGAATTACAACCGGGAGCTTCACAAAGAGTGTGCAACGGAAACAGCGGGAGTCGAACCCGCAGCTCTCCCACGCTCTCAAGCGATTAGCGGTGTGGTGTCTTAACCACCCGGCCACGGAGGCCACTCTTCTCAACACACAGAAAAAACAAAATAACTTATATCACAATAAACCACGCATAAAAACAAACTTTTATATCAAAATATCACAAATATAAAGGCACTTCTTTTGGTTTTATTAATTATAGTTGAACATATAGCCTATTTTCTGAAATTTTGTTTGTGGATACTATATATCTTTTCAGGAAAAGAATAATTAATATATTAATTACGAATGCTATTAAAGTTTTTTTTCCTCGGGTTTTTTATTTCTTGAGTTCCTCAATTAATTTTCAATTTTGTAATTATCATTAGAATGAATTTCTGATTGAGAAAAAGATTTTTACTTACCAAAAATAAAACACTCCTCTTTATTTGAAATAATTAAAAAACAACTTAAAATTTAATTCCCCTTTTAACTCTTTCTAAAATTAAAAGTGGATTTCCTTACATCACTACACTGCTTTGAAAACGCAGAATATTTCTGTGAACTCCCTTCCTTACTTAGTTAACCCTTCCACCTTACAAACAAGCAAAACATCAACAATTGACTTTGAAAAATTAGACTTTTTAGACATCCTCTTATATCTTTCAGCACTCAATGAATTATCTGTAGGAATTAATCCCTAGGATTGAAAATTATCTGTTTCAGTTCTTCCCTTTCTTTCTTTTTTTTCTCTGCATAGCATCAATCACACAAAAGGGAATACTTAAAGAAGCATCTATCGAATTCTTTGGACATGTGAAGGGCAGACTGTTTATGCAAAATAAGAAAGCATTATATCATCTTAAAAACATTCTTTTGTGAACCACGCAATATTCACACGACACTCCAGTATGGGAGTTTTTTCATCCAATTACGCATACTAAAGGTAATTTGAATCACAAATGAGCAAGATCTCCAGTTTTTTTGCAATTTTATTTCAGGAAGGCAGCTATCCTAAGAATGGCCACGAAATTTTCCCGATATTCATGACGCTTGATCCGTCTGTCGTGAAGTTTTACAACCATTCGCTGGAAAAAAAATACCCTCTGCTTTGTAATTCGGGAAAAGGGAAAGCGTAAACTGGCGGGGAGTGATTTCGCTTGATACTGAGTAGAAGGATTAAATTAGAAAAAAATATGTAAAAATGTTGTTTCAAAATATTTTATAATTTCAGGATAATCTTGCAGTCAATCACATTAGAGATTTAAGTTTTTATTTTTTTTTTTCATCATTTGCTGAAATCGTTTTATTTCATAACTAGACATTTCAAAAATTTTAATTGAACACTTATTTTATTTTGTAAAATGGTATTTGAATAAAAACTGATTATTTATGTATATCGAAGCAGATCTTCGGAAATACTTTTGTAAAATACTTTTGTCAGACACATTTTTGCTCATACTTTTACTTTATATCAATTTCTAAAAAGTATTAACCCCTTAACTGTCGCTTAATATTTGGAAAAACAATCAAAAAAGTATCAATTTTTTTATTACAGAAATTGAATAATTATAAGGTTTCTATATAAAATATGCAATTAGTTTTTTTAAGGCGAAAAAAAAAAAGATGTTATAGAACAAATTCACATTTGTGGAAAAGCCATCATGCGAGAATTCTGTGTTTTAATGTTTGTTTTACACCATACAAATTAATGCGAATAAGACCTTTATTTTTCACATCTTAGATCTTTATTTATCATCACCAAACAAATTTTTACAAATAATATAATGTACATGTAAATTTTGATTATTAATTGTTTTTTTGAGTGTGGTATATGCAATACCAAGTCCAACATCACAATCAGCGATAAAAAGCAAGCCCTAACCGTAATAGTCAAAGACTTCACACCGAAATACCAGTTAAATTTTTCTGGTTTCAGAAGTTTTTTCCAGCAATAAATCTCCAGCCCGGAAATATGATGGGCACGAGAAATAACGAACGACACCTCAGCACGTGATATTGACGGGAGCGAGAATTAAGGGGTTAAAAAAAGTTCTAGATTCAGCAGCAAAGACTCTTTGTTATCAGGCAATTCGTATTTAATTTAAAATTATCATACGCAAATATACGTTGTAATAAGAATACAAATGTTTCTTAATCTGGAAAAACATAATATAACCACAAACCTTAGCATTCAATAGCATCTTCCGAGTTACCGACGATTCCAAAAAGCATTCATTATGATAAGACACTCTTATCGCTCAAGTTTTCAGGATTTATTTTCAGGATATTTAACCATATATTGGGGATATTGCACGATAGGGCATCGTTACATAATTGATTGTTTTACATAGGATTTCTGTGGATTCTCTGATAGTGGATGCGTAATAATTGGATGTTGGGTAAATAATTTTTTCATGATCAAAATCTATTGTGATATTCTGATTAAAACTTAAACGAGAGAGAGCTGTGGATTGACGACAAAAAGTACTAAGAAGTTTTAAATAAAATGTATATTTTTAACATGTATCATCTATTTTATTATTTTAGTCACCTTTTAAGTAAAACAGTGAGCTTTTTAAAATTCATATTGTATATTTTATGCACTCTTTATCTTTAGAAATCTTAAAAACTTATGTATTTTCGAGAGTTAAAGAAGCATTCATAAATACAAAATTTATTTCTCTGCCACTGATTTTCGAAAACGCTTCTGAGTAGGTTTTATAGCATATTAATCAGTTTTCTGTATCTGGAATATAGGTTTATCAAATGGTATCAATCCTAAAATAAACATTTTTATGTTCAACAAGCTTGTTTTACAGACAAACATGATAAATAACAGCATTAACATTAACAATAAAACTAATATTACTGCGTTGCTCTTGTATGTACGCTGTAATAAAAGAAAAAAGTTTCTTGATCTAGCAAGAAGGTTTACGAAAATATAATATACCCTCTTCCGAGTTACCTACGATTCTAAAATGCGTTCTTTTATCTTCAAAAACCACAGAATCCAATACATTTCCGAGATTTAATGAAGGATAACTGAAACAAAAGATTCTTCAGCTCCCATAATTTTCGAAAATGTTTCTGAGTACTTTTTACAGAGTCAGTGTGTAACAGTTTTTTCAACCAGAATATCGATATTTCGGATGCTATCAGTTCTCAAATACAGGCATCCCGACTTACGTAAGTAATGCGTTCCGTAAAGATTTACTTAACTTGAATTTTACGTAAATCGAATTTGTAAGTTGCTTAGGTAAAATTTTGTAAGAAACTACAATATTTATCATATATATATATATAACCGTTAAATAAACATTATCGACCACCAACAAAAACTGTGAAAATATGAATAAAATGACATTAACAAATACAGTTCCCCCCCCCCCCCCAATGTACTTAATATAGATTCCAAAAACATAGATATGACCATTAAAAAATATTACAAATTACCAACAAACATAAAAAGAATAAATAAAATGAGCAGAGAATAAATAATAGATATTTGTAGAACCTAGACAGAATCTTCAGGCCCGAAATGCCCAGAATTCCACGACTTACGTAAGTAATGCGTTCCGTAAAGATTTACTTAACTTGAATTTTACGTAAGTTGAATTGGTAAGTTGCTTAGGTAAAATTTTGTAAGAAACTACAAT
Source organism: Maratus speciosus (assembly GCA_963932465.1). Taxonomy (NCBI): domain Eukaryota; kingdom Metazoa; phylum Arthropoda; class Arachnida; order Araneae; family Salticidae; genus Maratus; species Maratus speciosus. The sequence goes on along the minus strand of OZ010796.1, from coordinate 215,065,961 downwards.
ATTTATTATACATACATACATATATATATATATATATATAACCATTAAATAAACATTATCGACCACCAACAAAAACTGTGAAAATATGAATAAAATGACATTAACAAATACAGTTCTTCCCAACGTACTCAATATAGGTTCCAAAAACAGAGATATGACCATTAAAAAATATTACAAATCACCAGCAAACATAAAAAGAATAAATAAAATGAGCAGAGAATAAATAATAGATATTTGTAGAACCTAGACAGAATCTTCAGGTCCCAAATGCTTAGAATTCCACAAATAAAGTGTGTGGTTTCATCTTCATATTAGCCATAAAAAAGCTAAAGAATATGAATTTGGGACTACCACGTATATAAAATCGAGAAATAAACCATTGAACACCAAGTAAGTTCAAAATGAAATAAGAGTAAAAAGTACAGAGGAAAAAAAAATTACCAAATCAAAATCCATACTGTAATATCATTAAGTATAACAAATACACTCATTATGAATTTTATTCTCATTTAAGGTAGTATACTATTATATATATATATATATATATATATATATATATTTATATTATTTTGTAAATAAAGCATCATACGACAGTATTTACTCCTATATAAACAATTAAAGTATGAAAAAATATTTAAAAAAAAACTTAAAGAACACTTTTCAAATATCTTGTGGAATACGGGATTTATAAATCTAATATTGACGAATTGATTTATAACAATTTTGAATCTACTTCAAAGAACTATAAAAATAAGAAATAATTAAGGAGGGCTAACTTAACCTTTTCTCCATGAATGTCTGATAGCAAGAATAGCACCCACAAAGTAAAATAATCCTTGATAAGCACAAACTGTATTTATTATGAATTAGGTGACAACTAGGAATGACTAACAATAAAGATTAAGTTATTTTGTTATAGATTTAATTGTATATACCAATAAAAATAAAACTATATCTAATATATAAAGTACATTACGGTTGTGGTTTATATCTATATATTTTATTTATAAAATAAATATCAAAAGTTTGCAACCGCGTATGAATGGTCACAAATATAATTTTCGAGATTTATTACGAAACTGCGAATTTACGTAAGTCGGAGGGGGGGGGGATGCCTGTAAATATTTTCATATTTACCTAACATGCTAAGTTGACAACATTACCATTAACCTTAAAATTAATATAATTTTGTTACTCTTGCATATAAAATCCGTTACGCAGCTAAAAATATTTAATTGAGAATTGATAGCATCTAAAGCGATTTTCCTAGTTGAGAAAAGTGATTAATACACTATAAAAATTACTCGAAAACGTTTACAAAAATTAGTGGAGGAAATTGAAACATTTTTTTTTCTTTACAAAAGGTTTTTTTAAAATTTCGAAAACACGTTTCTTTTTAAGGTTTCTAAAGAGAAAGAACGCTTTTCGGAATCGTGGCAACTCGGAAGAAGTTATTGCATATTTTCGTGCGCGGTTAAATTATATTTTTTTAGATTAAGAAATACATTTTTTTATTAGAGTGTGTATAAATGATCTAAATATAATTTCTACAAATCAACTAAAAGTGGCAGTGAAACGTTAGTAAACAATTGAAAATAATGAAAGTGGAAAAAATCTATAAAATATCTATTTTCAATTCTTCTTGATTTTCTTTAAATTTAAAGAAGTTTCATTTGCTTGAAGAAAATAGGAGATATACTTTTCAGTGCTGCTTCAATATTACTTTGGGGTTCCAGCAAAAGTTATTAAACTATTCACAAAACCCCGAGCCAGTTTTTTTTTCATTTAATAAACACCAGTCCATTTTATTTTATGATTTCGATATATTATTAAATATAATTTCTTGGGAATTGTAATTGGAAAGTTATATAAATGTATAAACTAATACATTACTACTCTAATAACTAATATATTCGATGAACAGTTTGTCGGAGTAATATAGACCAGAATTTCTAGTCATCTATTTTTCTCGAAATACATAGTTCAGTATTAATGAAAAGAAATATTAGCTGGATTGGATACCCTCATACATCTGCTTATTGCATAAACATGCATTACAACCCATTTATTATAATATAAACGTTAATTTATTTTTATAAAGTTTTCTGAATAATTCAAAAGTACGATTATATTTTTTTACGTCAATACCCAGGCTTATTAATGTGTTATTTAAAATTGTCTTCACATGTAAATAAATTTTTCATTAAAGCAAGAACAATTCAAAATATCAGCCAGAAAGAAATACTTTCATTATAGCATTATTCAGCAGATGTACGGCACATGACATTTCCGTAATTATTCTCACTTTTTAAAAATTTATCTATATATTTTTAATTGTGGGAAACAAATTTGAGAAACGTTAATGTGTTATTTAAAATTTTCTTCACATGTAAATAAATTTTTCATTAAAGCAAGAACAATTCAAAATATCGGCCTGAAAGACATACTTTCATTACAGCATTATTCAGCAGATGCACAGCACGTGACATTTTCGCAATTATTCTCACTTTTTTTTAAATTTGTCATTACATTTTTGATTACAGAAAACAAATTTTGCAAACGTCAATGTGTTATTTAAAATTTCTTCTCATGCAAATAAATTTTTCATTAAAGCAAGGACAATTCAAAATATCAGCCTGAAAGAAATACCTTCATTACAGCATTTTTCAGCAGATGAACAGTACATGACATTTTCGTAATTATTCTCACTTTTTTAAAATTTATCATTACATTTTAAATAGAGAAAACAAATTTGGGGAGCGTATAAGTCACAACAAGTTCTATACCAGTACTAGAAATGATTCCATAGCGAACAAAATGATTTTAGACATTTTTACTGTATCAAAACATCCAAAACTGTTTACCTGCTTTTCTATGATCGTTGCGGGAAAACTCGTTTGACAGGCACTGATAGTTACGCGTGCTGATATGGACATTAGCGGACACAAGTTCTGGAGATACCTGGCTGCATTCTTAGGTTACTTGGTGATGTTGATTATTATCTACATTAAATACCTCTCCTTCATACATCTATTTTTTATATAAAAATTCATTTATTATAATATAAACGTTGATGTATTTTTATATAGTTTTCTGAAGAATTTATAAGTTAATCCCGTATTATTATTATTATTATCCTTATTTTACGTTAAATCCCGCACTCGGTAACGTCTTATTTAAATTTTCCTTCACATGTAAATAAAGGTTTCATTGAAGGGGAGAACAATTCAAAATATCAATCTGAAAGATATAATAATAATGTTTCATTACACCATTTTTGTACATAAAAGTTTGTAGCTAAAACTCATCTGGAAAATTCGAGACAGCTGAACTATGCGGGGGAAAAATATGAGGGATATTTGAAATAACCTGGTATGACATGATCGATTTTTAAAATTTATTTATTTATATTAATAACGGCACAGATGACATCTCGACAGTGCGAGCTAAGCAGATTTAGCATGCTGTTTATAATCAAGTATTTTATATATATATATATATATAAAGAAATATAGAAATAACCTTTTTTCTCGCTTAAAATAAATGTATTTTATTGTATATATATTACCACAAATATTTGTTACGTGAGTAAATTTTGTTTAGTGAGACAGTTTAATTTTTACTTACCTCTGAGTAGTAGTCTGAATAGCTTCGTTCATAGATTAATTATGTAGATTTTCTAAAAAGAATATTGAACATAGCTGTTTCAAGCCTTGCATGAATGTTAAATGTATATCAGCTAATAATGAAAGACGTGTTTTTCCTTCTTCACAAAAAAAGATGAGTTTAAAAAATAATTACTAAAACATTCAACAAAATCATCGAAAAAAGATAATATAATAGGAATAAAAGTATTCCAGTATATCGTCTCTTGTATTATAGTTACATTAGTAATTTTAGATAATTTTAAATAAACAGGTTATTTATACAAGGAAGCAATGGTGCAACTCTATATCTTTAATAGATTTTTAAAAATTATACCTAAAGTTATAAAAAATTCTGAGAAAAAAAATGCATGATATTTTTTCTTGAGATCTACAGGCGTTGTTTTAGGGATTATCGGTTGGAAAACTATATAAATATTTTACATTAATTTTAACATAATTATTCTAATTGGTAAATGAACATATAAATATAAATATATCTTATACAGGGTGATTCATAAATATCGAAACAACAGGCTATTTCCTTAAATATTGCCCCTAGATCCATACTTCCAATTGCAAAGTTTCATAAAAAAAGTAGCAAAATTTAATGACATAAGTTTAAACTCCATAGGGGGTACATTTGAAAAAATACGAAAATCAGATTTTTATACGGCCCCCGTACTGTAAAAATTCCAATCAAGAAAACTTTCCTTATCCATCCCTGAACTAAGCATAAAAAATTGTATCTTCATATCTGAAAAACTCGCAGAGTTATGGCCGTTTAAATAATTCATCAAGTTTTAAGGGATTAGACACAAATTGAAATGCGTGCAATCGAAGAAACAATGTTAGTTTAAGAGTTCTAGGAAACATGTAAAAAATATATTTGTTGAGCTAGAATTTTGATTTTTTTCTTTTTTTGTGATGGTTAACCGTATAATTTGCAAACAAAATCACATCCTAATATTTCGCATAAAGTTTTTTTTTTTTTAATTTTAAATGTTTAGTATTTTTTAAGCGGATTTAATTTAAAATCTTTATAACTCGAAACATTATTCATCGGATTTCAATTTTTTTTCATTTAATTAAAGAGGAAAGTATAATTTCAGTTTTGTTTCAGGAATATTTTTAATTTTAATTTTAAAAATATTAAAAATATTTGTTTTCAAAAGTAAATTTTTTTTCAATTTGCCGAAACAAAATTAATGTAAAATAATCAAAAAAGACAGGTTCCAAGTTTGCACCTTTTTAATTTACGATTTAAAAAAACATCATGCAGAAAAACGCATTTAAAGTTTTAAACATTGATTGGCCCCTAATAAAATGTTTAAATGCATTTTTAAAAATTGCACGTGAAAAAGTAACTTCTTTCGGTAGCTTAAACCTCCGATTCAGTTTAACTTTTGCCGTTTCCACCACCTTTTTGTTCTACTTAAATGTCCGTAAATAAATGTTAAATGTATAATTTGAAACAATGCTTTTTCTAACATGCCGAATAAGAGTTTTTCATAATTTTAGCCCTTACAAATTCAAGCTTTTTATCGCCCCGGCGAGGCCGATAAAAAAGTCTATATATTGGGGCTTGGCCAGACCCGGGATTGCCGACTTTTTTCTGAAGACTCGGCCAGGATGGGCCTAACGTATTTTTTCATACCGAACCGGGTGTTGGTGTGATTTATGACGGCCAAATATCTATGCGAGGGATTTGGGCCCGAAGGCGGGGGGTGCCTTCCGTGGAGGTCTTTATAAGGGAACCTAACCTGTATTTACGCAAGGATATCCAAGGTTTGAAGAAAACCACTGAAAACTCCGAACGATTGGGCCGAAGGGCGCGATTGGGTTCGAACCCAGCATGAGAGCAGAATCTCTCGGTCACTGGTTATACCGAACCGGAACTGGCTTCCTTATTCCTAGGTCTCCCCTGGGCGAAATTTTCAGTCCCGGTCTCGAGACAACCCGTATTAAAATCATTATCTGTGACTGACCTAATCCGTGCAAAAATAACTAAAATTTCGCTCAGTCCAAAAAACTTTTCCAACAAATGCATATATTTTTAAATGGCCATTATTTTACAATAAAATTTTAAAATTCATATTTTTAAATGATAGCAGATTTTAAGGCAAAAAAAAATTAAAATACAGCAAAACTAGTGAAAAAAATCTGCCTATGACGGAATCCTTTCTTAAACGGAAAAATCTGTTGATCCATGAAAAATGAATATAATAACACCTGATAAAAAATAGACTAAATTTACAACTCCTAAGAAGGGAACTTGTCTATAACGTTTTTTTTTCTTTCCTATGTGATTTCATCTTGAAAGATTTTACTTTATAGCATTTTTCATTGTCTCCAACACATGGAATATGGATTACCGATGTTAAAGGAGAAGTGAATCATTTACATATAAATAGAGATTCATTATAAAAACAAATAATCACAGCTTTTGGCGCGTCTTTAAAAATAATAATTATAAACATGAAAAAAGAAAAGATATAATAAGTATTTTTGGTCAGAACTGCTCCATACGAAACAACTTCTAACCGTATCGATGTAAAAAACTATGTGAAAATTCAGTCAGATCGGGCCAGGCTACGATTTGGACTTTTTTTCCAGGCAGGGCCGAGCTTTTTTTCCTATGGGTCGGTTCGGGACCGGACCTAGATATTTCGACCCGTGCAGACCTCTAGTGCAGGCCACCAGCATACTTTGAAAAAAGGTTTAACGTAAAATCTATACGCTGCCTAATTTATGTCCAAAGGAGAGGTACTCTTTTATATCGACTTTTAATAATGTACAATTTGTGGTTGATCCCTATCTTGCATTCAAAATGAGTCAAAAACTCGTCGCTCAGAGGCATGGATAAATTGTGTAAGTCACGAATTTTGGATTTTGATATCTCTGCGAATTTTAAAGATATAGAGATGAATTTTTTTGTGTTTAATTCAGGAATGGATAAGGAAAATTTTTCTTATTGGGAATTTTACTCTATGGGGGCCGTATAAAAATTTAATTTTTGTATTTTCTCATATAGACCCCCCATGGAGTTGAAACATATCTCATAAAATTTTGCACCTTCTTTTATGAAACTTTGCAACTGGAAGTATGTGCCTAGGGGCAATATTTAAGAAGATAGCCTATTGTTTCGATATTTATGAATCACCCTGTATATAAATATTTATTACATATTTCTGAAATTGTCACAGTCTTCATTTTTTAAGCACAAATTTCAAAATTCGAAAATTTTAAGAATGTCATCTGCGCCCTTATGCTAAATTTAAGAAGACAAAATATAAGATATTAAAAGATTCGTTCAGCCTGCAAGTGGAAAAAAATTTGTTTCAAAATTAGGTACTGTACTGTGACTTTCAGTAATTTTCTGTTTATTCTGTTCTTCTGATGATGTCTAGTTTGAATTGAAAGTCTTCACAATTCCACGTTTAAATTTGAATTGAAAAAAATTTCGTAATTCTCTAATTTTCTTCGTATAGTTTTTCACCATAGTAATCCAGCAGTGTCCAAATGAAACAAAGAATTCATCCGAAAACAAAAGCTATTTCTAAAATTCGTTAGCAGAATTTCGTTATATTTCATTGTAAATAACAAAAATGTATTTGTTAAGGATCCCCACTAAAATAAAATGCAATGTTAAATATCTTCAAATCTTCAAAAAAAAAAAAAAAAAAAAAAAACTTAAACAACATTTTACTGAAGTTGAAATGAAACTTAAAATATAGTATCAGTATATAAAAAAAGTAATCCATTTGTCTAATGACGCTTTTTAAAAGGTATATCGCGTTAGAGAAACGCACATATTCTTACCCACATTCTATTTATGCTAATCACTGGTTGTAAGAGGAACCACGGTCTTAGAAGAACAAAAGGACTTTTTCTAATTTCATATCTTTCAGTTACGTTTCTGTGAACATGAGGACCTTGATATTAGAAAGGATATTTATCGCGCACATTTATTTGAAGTCGGATTCGATTTCTGAAGAAAATATATTCATTAAGGGTTAAATTTCAGTAAAAAAATTCAATAATATATAGCCATTAAATTTAAGAATAGATAAGATTCACAAAGGACCCTAAAAAATTACATTGTAAGAAAAAAAAATCTGTTGATTTTACAGAAACAAACTGTTATCCAGGACGTCAGTGAAGAACGGTTTTTATGGAAATACTTTGCATTTATAACGAACTTAGGGCAAAATCTGTAAAATAACAGAAATGTCTTAGTAAATACAGATTATTTCCGTAAAATAAACTATTTTTACATGGCGTCCTGGCTGACAGTTTTTTTCTATAAAATCAACAGATTATTTTTTTTACAATGCAAGAAAGTGGAGTCTGACTCACATCGGTTTCCTCTTGTTAGGACTCACAATGGAATAAAACACAGACTACCATTATCGTAACAAACATATATCGTTAAAATTTTACAAATGTATTTTATTAATATTTTCCTAATTGTATGTCCTAATTGTCCTAAATATATTTTATTAATATTTTCCTTAAAATGAATGCATAAAATACAGCCTTATTATTAAAAATGAGAAAAAAAAAGTTATCTTTTTTTGGTGACGTTTTTAAAAATTATATAGTGTTAGAGAAAATCCCATAGGGTAATTCCGGAATTTATGCCGCACATTTTTTTGAAGTTGTGTATAAAGTCCCATGGTGGACATAAAATATAAAAAATCATGCTGTGCTATTTAATGTTAAATATACAACGCATGTACTGCTACAAAAAAATTCAAAACAAATTATTAATATTTTTAACATTTTTTTCTAAAACATTACACTGCGGCGCGTCACCCGTACATTCAGGCTGAGATGCCGCACTTGTGCTGTAGTTATGCCGCGCTTGTAATAAGAATAGAATGAAATTATAAATAAAAATATTTAAAAAAATATTAATATCTGGACTATAATTAACGATGTAATAACAAAAGGAAACTAAATGAGTACAATGAAACGTATTAGTACTAGTAGATTCAAATTAATAATTGTTGCCTACTATCACTATTAAAACTATCGACTTTTTTTTTACATTAAATTTTACCGTATATACTTGCGTATAAGTCGAGGAATTTCTGACAATTTTTGGCAAGCAAATTTGGGGGGGGGGGGGGGGTCGACTTATACGCGAGTGAATTAAAAAATAAAACTTCGAATATTGCAAAATTCTGACTGTATGAATAATAAAATCTTACAGAAAATATACAAATAATAATATTTTATCATTAAAAAAATTTTCAATGATTTATTTTAATTTACTTACTACTTTTTCGCATAGGCAAGTGAAATATTTGGTTTGATTTTGTGCAAAATTGAAGTAAAAAGTTAGGGGGTCGACTTATACGCGGGTTTTTGATTTTTTGCAGAATTTGCATTCGAAAGTTAGGGGGTCGACTTATACGCGAGTCGACCTATACGCGAGTATATACGGTAATTGTTATTTTAGCTACAACGTAACATCAATGTATTAGAAAGGGAAAAGAAAAAAAGCAACATTGTTTTTACATAATTTATTTGTTAACCCTTTCGGAACCGGTTTGCTTTTACACAAATTTTATTCCGTTGGTACCACTTTTTTAAAAGAAGTTACCTTTGCTTAAATAATCATGAAAATGCTCTAATTAAACAAAGCAAATATTACTTTTCTTTTTTACTGGTGCCAGAAACAAATTTTGTAATCTTTTTATGAAGGTGTCTATATGCACCTATGGTCCCGAATGGGTTAAGAAACCTGTTTTTTTTACTACAATCTATAGAAAAAGTGTCGATAAAGTATAGTCTTCATGTGACTACATTTAAACACATGATGCAACGAAGCTAATTATACTTCCTCTTTTTGGAGGTACTTTGCAATGAACGTCTGCGTTACGCGTAATCCAATTTTTTTATTATTATCATCTTGTCATGCATCTTTCTTGCCCTTCTTACTTTTTATTTTCCCCTTTTTCTCCTTTGGTTTCAGTAAACTTGATAATATGCCTAACATGGTTAGTCTGTGCAAAAAGAAAAGGAAAAGTTAATAACACTTAATCATCCCGTACAAAAGAAACTGCAGCATGTATATCGGAATAGCAGTGCAGCATGTATCCCATTTTGCATGGTGCAGACGTCGGCCATCACAGTTACCTGCCATCGCTAAGGGGAATGGCGTAAACATACACACAGTACTCTATACAAACGTTACACTTAGTTTTGACTTCAAAATCATGCATGCATTTAGTAATTATTGTATGAAAAGTATTTAAATATAACGTTTTTAAAAGTTTGGGCAGTGAATTCATGCACTTACGTCAAATTAAGGATTGTACTTATACAAGTAAACATCGAAATGGGATTCACGCTATACACTGGTTAAAATAATCACCTATACTGTACGTTTGACGACCATCTATCGATAATTACAAGAAATACAAGGGGTGCGGCATCTATCCCGTATGCGGCGACTCTCCCGGAGTTACCCTATCCTTACTCTCATTCCATGCATACTGATATGCTAATCACTGGTTGTAAACGGAGCTGTTGTCTTTAAGGACAGAAATAATTTACTGATTTAATTTCTTACAGTTGTGGTTTCTCTGAATACGAAGACCTGATTTTAATGGGATATAAGAGCTAGATTTCGCAAGGAAAAATAATGCAAAATTTTAAGAGTATTTTCTCCCAAAGTTTATAACAATGTTTTATACGTGTGTATTATTTTAAGCTTTAAAATAAATCTTCTCTTCATTAAAGATAACTTTTTGAAAATTCTTCATGAAAAACTAAAAGAGTCGCTAAAAACAATAGGATTGTCAAAATTTAAGAAGGATCTTAAAAGTATAATAAGGACTTAGCCTTATGTCCCTTCTGTCTGGTAATATAAGACACATAATTGAATAAAATCCAATACGAGGATGTATCAATAAGTTTTTGCCCTCACATAGAAATAATTGAGTGAAATTTATGATATTGTTACATTATATGAGTCATTTTCTATATAGCCAGTGTGCACATTAACACATTTGTGAAACCGGTATTTTAAAGAGAGGGCGAGGATGTATTCCAGGAGGTGCGATAGTAGACCCAAAGGGGGGCATTTTTCTAACTTTTACCGACCCCCACATGTGACATATTGTTGGAAATGCCTGTAGCCACTTATTCATGCTATGCTCCTTCCGAACCCCTTACCCAAAATTTGACGTCCGGGGGGGGGGGGCACTTTTCTAAATTTGGGGACATCATTCATGCCCCCGGGGGGGAAATTTGCGGGGAGGGGCTCGGGAGACGCATAGCATGAATAAGTGGTCACAGGCCTTTGCAACAATATGTCACATGTGGGGTGGGCAAAAGTTAGAAAAATGACCCCCTTTGGGCCTACTATCGCGCCTCCTGGAATACATCCCCCCCCTCTCTTTTAAATACCATTTGCCGAAATGTGTTACTGTGTACGGTGACTGTATAGAAAACGACTAATACAATGCAGCAATTTCATAAATTTCAGTCAATTATTTCCATGTGAGGGCAAAAACTTATTGATACACCCTCGTAGTTATATACTATCTTAAAAACTTTTATAAATGAAGTTTAACAGTAATTTACTGAAAGTTGAAATGGATACCCAAAATACAATATCAGTACTGAAAATAACAAATCCATTTGTCTAATGACGCTTTTCAAAAGATATATTGTACTACAGAAAAACCTATATTGTTACTCGAACCCTATGTTTGCTAATCGCTCGTTATAAAAGGAAACACGGATTTAGAATAACAAACACACTCTACTGACTTCATATTCTTCAATTATGGTTTTTCAGAACACGGAAAACCTTGACTTTAATTGGATATTTATTCTCACTTAAATCTAAAATGCGATCCAGTTTCTAAAGAAAAGTTATCTCTTAATTAAAGGTAGACTTAAAAAAAAATATTTCAGTTTAAATGCAATAACAAATTATCATTAAAATGTAAGGACCTATAAATATACGAAAGACCATGTTAGTAAGGAAGAGTTTTTTATATCCATTACCTCTGAGTGCCTGCCTACAGTGGAACAAAAAACAATGTTTCAAATATATTAAAACTTTTATAAATGACTTTGAACGATATTTTTCTGACAGTCCAAGTAGATTCTTAAAATACAAAAATTCAATTTTTAGTATTAATAAATGTATTAATAATAAAAAGAAGAGAAATAATTAATCAATTTCTCTAATAACGCTGTTCAAAAACTATAGATAAAAGTCTATATTCTTACCCACATTCTAAATATGTGAACCGCGAACCGCTGATGGTTATAAAAGGAACCTCGATCCTCGACGGACAAAAAAATTTACTGATTACATATCTTTCAGTTTTGGTTTCTCTGGAATACAGACCCTGATTTTAATGGAATATATCAAAATTGAAAAATTTAACATGGAGGAGGAGTTCCCACTATTTCTAAAAATGTGTTAAAGATGTGTATTATTTTACAGTTTTAAAATTTTCACATCTTAAATAAAGGTAGGTTTTAAAATTAATTCAACTAAAATATAACCAAATTGTCATTAACCCCTTAACTGTCCCCCCCCCCTTTTTTTTGGCACAATAAATTAAAAATAAGGACCCGGCACCACTTTTTTTTTACTAATATATTTGGCTTTGTACAATCGAAAAAGGTATGCCATTTAGCAAACCAAAGATAAAAGTTAAAATTAAGTGGTATCCAAAAGCTTTTAGTATCGAGCGGCACTCGGGCAAAACAGTTAAGGTGTTAACCCTATACAGCATAAATTTTAATTTTGAAAGTATGTTTTTTGTGCTGTTATAACGGATTAGATACCACAAATGCAAAAGAGTAATTTTTCGTCTTATTAAAAAGCAGATTTATGGTATTACATAAGGCGAATAATTTTATTAAAATATAGCAGTAGCCAAGAAACGAATTTATTTATTAAAGGTAAAATTTTAATTGATTCCTATATTCATCATTGCGCGGTGTAGGGTTAAAAAGTAAATTTGTTTCGAAAACATTATATATGATTATCTGAAAAGTTTATTACACAGGAAAAATAATAAAAAAAATCAGAGATACATTTTTCATATAATACGTCAATTATTTCTTCTGTTGCACATCTGCAATAGAAGTAAAAACTACTGTCGTGTGGCTGTTTTACGCTAAAATAATACTAATTACTAAATATTTTAATAAGTAGGTCTCCAAATAGCTTATTTTACATAATTATTTATTTTATAAAACTTAACCTTTAACCCTTTAACCCCTTAATTCTCGCTCCCGTCATATTCACGGGCTGTATCTTTTTTTCAGACTATTCAGATTTGTTTGATTCCCACCAGTTTTATAGAATAGTGTAATTGGCGTTATTATGGTATAATTTTACCTGTAATTAAACAAGGTGAGCATTTCTTTTTCAATAAAGTGGTGCCAATAAGCAACTTGAATTCTTAAACCGTAATTTAATGCGACCTTAAAGGGGTTAATTCCCATGATAGAATACATTCTGGAAATTTCGTAGTCCAGAGAATCTGACTTTACACCAGAAAATTTCAATGGTTAATTTCGCTTTATTTAAATACGTAATGTCTGTTATTAATTAAAACAAATATTGCTATTTTAATTTTTTGGTATGAATTAGGTATATACGAACAAAAAAAAAAAATCTATTAAATTCAATACACTGTTGTTTACATACATGCAAAGCTGCGCACTAAGGGGTTAAAATGTTACTAAAGACGACTCATCCTTATATTCCTTCCATCTGTTTACAGACCCGTAATGGAATAAAATTCAATAGTTAAATATATTTAAAATTTTTATAAATGATTTTTAACGATATTTTCTTAAAAGTTGAAATAAATGCTTAAAATACAATATCAGTATTAAAAATAAGAAAATAACGAATCCATTTGTCTAATGACGCTTTTCAAAAGGTATATCGTGTTAGAGAAAAGCCCATATTCTTACCCACATTCTATGTATGCTAATCGCTGGCTGTAAAAGGAACCTCGGTCTTGGAAGGACAAAAACACTTTACTGATTTCATTTCTTTCAGTTATGGTTTCGCTGAACATGAAGACCCTGTCTGTAGTCGGATATTTCCCCGCACTTAAATCTGAGGCCAATTTCGATTTCCGAAGAAAAGGTTCTTGGTGCTTGTTTCCTATTACTCTACATTTGTTGGAGAAAAATAAAAAGGCTCCATATGTGCCGGCCAAATATTTCGAAATAAAATGCTCTTGGGCTTCCGGCACTTAGATGAGTTTAAAAAAGGGTGGACAATTACCGGGCTTCACTTTTTAAAAGAACTATTTTCTTTGCTATATTGAACCAATTTCATTGCGCTAAGTACTTTCAACGCTCTCTCTTTCTTTTTGGCAGTTTGCATAGTTAAAGAAGTGAATTTTGCATATGAAAAGAGTCGTAAAACTATCAAACCACTGAAAACTCTTGTTTTCATACAAAGAAATGCTTTTTTCAAGATGCTGACAGAATCTTATTTTAGAGTTGGATAGAATTAAGGACGATCAAATTTCCTTTCCTTTTCATCTACAAGATTTGCATACTAGCTACAAAATAATATAACTGACTTATTCTTAGATTTTTGTGCTGTTTAAAAGAGGATGAAATGAGTTAAGTTAAAATAATTCATACACATCGTCCTTTTAGACTTATTTCAAAGAAATGAATTATTTTTCTACTTTTTAAAGAATTTGAATCGATATGCAAAAAAATAAAATTGCTTTTTATGTATTTGAAAAATAGAGTTGTATTAATATTTTTTTAAGTTGGTTAACTAAGGAATGTCTTATAAATAGTGATTTTCACTTCCATTATAAATGACTAATATTATATCAAGAATTAATATTTATTTCAGCCTCGATATTACTTCATCCGTCTATAACCGAGTTTTTCAAACTTCTTTTGTCTTATGGTCCACTTACACGCGCAGATAACCCATTAAAGATTGACGTTGCATTTTCGCAACATTACATTTAGGATTTTTTTTTATTTATTTATTTATACCAGTAAAAGAGAAAAGTAAAATTTGCCTTATTTAATTAACACATTTCAGTGATTCACGAACTAAAAATAAGTGTTTAATAAAAAGTGCTGTGAACTGAATAAAATTCCAGTGAAACATGCTGGTACTTAATGGGTTAAACTCCTTTGGCATAGTTACGTTATGATGAAAAATGGCGTAAAGAATATACTTATTTCATTTATATATATATATATAAATGCAATGATTCATATTTCTACAAAAAAATCATAAAAGAAGATTAGCAATGAAATTAAATATATATATATATATGCGTATTTATTTGTTCTTCTATATTACAACTAAACACTTAATAAGATTTATACGTTGGAAATATTTTAACTTAAGATTTTAAATATCTATTATGAAGTTAAATTTTGAACTGATATATACTAAAACCTTCCTCCGAGGATTCCAATCGTGATTGTTTTTGTTTTTCATACTTTTACTGTAAAAATGCCAACTTTAACGAAATATGACGATGAAAGCGTGTATTTCTCGGACACGTACATTCTATTATTACTTACAGTCATTTTCTTATTTTTATCATCATTATTGTAATATTTGGAAATTCTTTCATAAAAATATTCTGCACTAAAAAATATTTTCCACAACACACTAAAATCCTGCATAAATCACACTAATGTGCCGTGACATAGCGATTGGAAACCATTTGTATACAGGGTGTTTCAGAAAGATTGAAATGCACTTTACTCTTTTATCTCTTGGAGATACGCAGGTAATTTACATTGAAAAAGTGTAAAGTATTCAAAATAATTTATCTATTAAACATATGTTGATCAAATAGCCCTGATATTAATTTTCGAAAAGTTACACTTTTTTAATTTTATACGGTCCCAGGGTCCTATAAGTTATATTTTGAAACTTTTTCCGCCCTAGTTTATGGGAGACGGGCGATTTTTTTAGTGGCAAAAAACTTCGTAATTTCACAAAATTCAATATGCCACATAACTTGGTTAATTTTGGTCTTAGAAGAATGGAACCTTCATTGTTATTTTTGTCATAGCATGGAGGGAGATATTTCTTTTCTAACTTTAACTTATAGGATCCAGGGACCCATTTGGGACACCCTGTATAGCTTCACCACGCCTTAATCTATCATATTTCATTAATTTCAGTTTCATGATATCACATTTTAATTATCTTCTCATTTACTTCTATTTTCAGAAACTTATCAGAACTACAGCAGCTATGAGTTAATTTTTAAATAAACAGGTATAAATCACATAATTTGAAAATCGCATTTTTTTAAATAGAAATTTATTGTTTTTATTTTTTTTTTTCGAAACGATGTCAAATATGTAAATTATTTTAATTAATTAATGGGGAAAATGTTTTTTGATTTTTTTTCTTTTCTTTCTTTCTTTCTTTTTTTTTTTTTTTTTTTTTTGGTGGGGGTGGGGGGGGGGGTACTTTTTCCCCAAGTCAAACTATACAAAGGATGAAAAAGTAGTAGGAACATCAAGATTAGTAACAGTTTGCTATCCCTGAAAAAGGTTATTGAATATTAATCCGAATTCCTTTAATATTAATCCAATTATCTACATACATATACTATATATATATATCGTACATTTACACATATACCGATTTCGGTATGTAATACAGGCATTAGAAAAGCAACTTTTCTTATATATATATAACCATTAAATAAACATTACCGACCACCAACAAAAACTGTTAAATTATGAATAAAATGACATTAACAAATACAGTTCCCCCCAACACACTTAACATAGATTCCAAAAACAGCAGAAATTGAATAACAGAAATGGAATAATGGAAATTTGTAGAACTTAGACAGAATCGTTGGGTCCCAAAAGCCTTAAGTTCCACAAATAAAATGTGTGTTTTCATCTTCATATTAGCCATAAATAAGTTAAAGAATATGAATTTGGGCTAACACACACATAAAACCGAGAAATAAACAATTGAACACCAATTAAGTTCAAAATAAAACAAGGTTAAAAAGGATAGAAGGAAAATAAAAAACAATATATATATATATATATATATATATATATAATACCTTTGAATCAAATACATATATTTTTTTCACTATAAATTAAGTTTAGAAATATGGGAATTTTTAATATTGTTTAGGAGTATATATATTGTGTTTGCGACTAGGCATTGTTTGTTTTGTTATATTTTCCCCTTCTCTACGCTGATCTGTATACAAACTTCATTCAGGTTGTGTTTAAGCCAGCAATTAGAGATATGACAGTGTAGCGTAATTCGACTTTTAAATCTAGAAAAAAAAAATGCTTAAAATAAAAGAAGAAGAATGTGTGTAGGATCATATCATTTACGCACTTATACGCAGCTTAAAAAATCTTTTTAAAATACGCAAGTTGCTTTTGAAAGTAGAGTTGCTTTTTATTAACAAACTAAATAGGATTGCTTTTTTTTTTACAGTCTGCTAAAACATGATAACAAGCAGATCTGCTTTTTCTGAATTTGAAAGGAGAGATATTTTCAAGTCATAATCATGATATTTTTTAACCTACAACTATTGGTAGTTTTAAATATTGATGGTGGATGTCAAAAATAATTCTTTAAAAAAACTGAAAAGTATGAACATTTAAACTACAAATATTTCATGGATAATCAGGTTTTCCAATTTTCTAAATTCTAACTACGGTGGAAGAAAAACAGTTACATTTTTTTGTTATGCAAAGTTGTATTTAACTACATGCATAAAGAATTTCTTTGAAATACACCCTTAAAATTTTAAAATAGAAGCTATATGCTACAATAAATATAAAAAAATTAAAGTTTTTATTATTCTTTTTATTTTATTGTCTAAAGAAAGGGAAGTAAGGCAAAGTTAAATCCACATGTCCTTGCAAGATTATACTATCTGTGATGCATAAATGTTTTAATAACCTTTTACTAAACGTTTTACTAATTTTTATCGTTATATACATTTTTTTTATTTTAGCAGCCACTATATCCTTTATTAATCTGAAAAAAATTTCTTTAAATGTATCTAAAGAATGCTTCCTTTTTAATGCTTTTCACCAATATAATGCCGGAAATTCAGAGATTCTTAATAGAACTCGTGCTTTAAGACTGTTCTTAAATCTAACCTGGTTACATTCTGACACCATTTTAAAATTTATATTTGTTCTTAAAAGCGTCAAATTGGCAGAATCTCTTATTCAGAAACTATGCAGTCGAACTGTTTTTCCAGTTTTCGGTAAAGTCATAATATTTTTCAAAAAATGCTGTCGAAGTAGCAGTTTTGAACCGAATTTCCGGACACGACAGAGCATAAAATGAAAAAAACTGTCGTCCTGAGACATTAATAGCTTAGAACTAAAGGTTTAATTCCTTTATTGGAAAATTTAAAAAAAAAAGTCTGTTCTACTTCAACAATGATTTCTACAAGTGTCATGTTTATACATTTAAAAATGAAGCATAAAAAGTGTCAGAAAGTTCCACGCTGTTGAATGGGGAATTTTTTTATTTATTTATTTTATTTATTTATTTATTTATTTATTTATTTATTTTTGAGCACAGCCTGCGCTTTATAAGTTTTGTGGTAAAAATTTCAGCTTTTTTATTTTATTTTAGTATTTTTTTTTTTTTTTTCAAACTTGCTCAAAAGTTTACTATGTGCTAAGCACACTCTTAGAAAAAACTGTAAATTTATGAGCGTTTGCTGTACAATTTTCACGGTATCCTTATTTGCTGAAAAACGGTCTGATCCACTAAAAATACGGTACGACCCCATACATTTTCCTCCGCTAGGGTTTAACCCTTGATTTTAGTCGTGTTTCGAAAAATAATGTCACTTAACCGCGACCTTAACATATTTTTTAACCCGCCAAAAAAGCGATTCTGTGATGATTATCTAACGTGCTACGCGCTACGGAACAGTAAGTAAAGTGTTATTGTGTTTTGAAGTGTATTATATCGTTGCCCCGTAAAATTACGGGCTGCACAAAATAATGGGCATGGATTTTTTTTTACGGGGTATGACTGGAATCTCTGCTGCCGGCCTCTGCCCGTAATTTTATAGGGATATTTTAAATACATAGAAAATTAAGGGCAATCCACATATTCTTGCAGTTGTATCCCATCTTTTAGCAAAAATACGGTAGACACCATACATTTTTCTCCACTAGGGTGTACACGTTGGCACAAAATGATGGGCATGCATCTTTTTTGTTTTACGGGGTATGACTGGAATCTCTGCTGCCGTAATTTTACAGGGATATTTTTAACAGTTAAGTAGTTATGAGTAACGAAGAACTCTTTTCGTCAAAAAGATACCTATAATGCTCTCGCAGATCTATTTCTCTGTGTGAGTTTATTTTCTTTTTCAGTTTCCTCTTAAGAACATATTTTTATCCTGAACAATCTCATACGTTTATATACTTTTTCTTCTAGGCTGTTATGGAGTATGCTATTAAACGCAACACACGCTTCTATATGGCTTTAAGAATTTTTTAAGTGAAAATGAATGTCCACAGAAAATCTGATTTTGTAATGTTAATCTTCTAGATTAGGATAAATAGACACCTCGAATTTTAGTTTTGAGCTCCTCACTTTCATGAGCCCACCTGCTTTTTAGGGTGATGAGTGCTGTACAAAAGGTGGAGTGTTTTAATCCCAATCTGTCGCGGATGTATTCAGTTTGTTCAGTTTCCACTTAAAGGTGACCGTTGACCTTTATTTGAGCAAAAATCGAAAAATATTTTTATGCATATTGTTATTCTCCAGTTTGTTCTGAGCGATTTGCGAAAAATCATATGCATATGCGATTATTTTTCGCAGTGTTACAAGCGTATGAATTTCCTACACAATCAATTTTTCGGCCCTTTAATATACTTTAAATATGTTTTCTCAAAACTGATTTTTCAAAGTTTTCAGATTTTTGAAATGCTCCATGCGTCTTAATTTTTAATCAAAATTCGTGAAATTAATAAGGAAGAATCCCGATATTGCTTACAAAGAAACTGTGCATGTATTTTAATATTCGATTTCATTATAACTAAATTTGATTATTTACTACCAAAGGCAAACTTTTGATGAAAATTGATAAAAGATTCAGATTTAGATTCAGAAAAAAGTCTCTACAAATTTAACTATTCAAGGGATTAAAAAATCGATGCGCAAATTTGTTTGAAATAGTGTTTGAAGTGATTAAAATCCAAAATCGAGGAAATATCTCAAAAATTAAGACACGTGGAGTATTTTAAAATTTCGTTTCAAAAATGTAATTTTTTTAATCTTAAAATTGTAACAAGATTGGACATTTCTTTTAAAGTGTTCGATATACTTATGGTGAAATTTATATTCTCACAAAATTTCATATCTCTATTATAAATTTAAAAAAAAAACTTTGACATCCACCGCTCACTTAAACGGGGGCCCTGGTCTGTTTAGCCCTCATGTGCAAAATATGACCGTAGAATCCCCAACCAACCTCACTTTCATGAAGAAGAGAACGTTGAGTACTTGTTTAAGTGGTATCTTTTACTTTCCTGAAATGTAAGAAAATGTAAACGTTTCTAAAGGAACACT
The DNA here is from genome assembly GCA_963932465.1 of Maratus speciosus. NCBI lineage: Eukaryota > Metazoa > Arthropoda > Arachnida > Araneae > Salticidae > Maratus > Maratus speciosus. The sequence continues at coordinate 215,045,720 of OZ010796.1, read as the reverse complement.
TTATTGAACTCTAATATGATTAATATGTAAGAAATAGTTTTTCTTTCTTTTTTTACATTTTCCACCACTTTTCCGACATATCGCATATTTATGATCCAATCATGGCACAACTCAAGACACAACTCCATAAAATTCAAATGACACAACTCAAGAAACCTGAATTTTGAGTTATCGCCACCTAAAATCACCAGTAAACATTAATCTATCATGTGACTAAATTACATTCATTCAGTTTTATATGCCGTTTCCCTTCAGATTACATTATGTGTCACTTTATATGTCGCAAATGAAATCATACTTATATTCTTCAAAAGTCAGATTGTGTCTGAAATCTGAAATCAAAAGCGTTACATTTTAGGTTTTAACATTTTTATGTATAAAATGTGAAGCACTAACGAGCAATATTTTAAGTTGAGGCAGTTTTACGATACAAATGTAACACACTTTTTTAATTATTATTGTTTAGAGATGTGTCATTTTAGCTAATAAAAATAATTATAAAGACTTTGTTACATTTTCAATTATTTTACTTTAATATACATTAAAAATGTCATAACTCAAATTTCGAATTTTTCAAAGAAAAGGAGTTCATTTAAAAAAAAGGGGGGGGGGGGGAAATGATCTAGATTCTTACTTTTCAAAGTTCTTCCCCGTCTAACTGTGTTATCTTTTACTAATTCATTTTTATTAAACCGATTTTTATTTATTTATTGTTTCTTTTTAAAAACTCACTTTTTTGGTTTGCGTCACTTTAGAAACAAGTGTGCTACGGGTCATTCTCACTAAAAGATACGTTTATGGTCCCGAAGGTATAAATATAATGAAATGTAGCAAATTTACTAATATTTTCATTCATATGTATATTTAAGTTTTAAGAAAGCTATTCAATACATTTTTGACAAATAATTTCAATATTTAACTATAATCTTTTAATGAATATATGTCGAAAGTCCCCTTCGCGGACGTCCCTACATCTAAAACACGCGTTCATTTCACTGACGTTTATGCAATTTATTTTTTTTATAATAATAACTAATTAAAAGTCTTTAGTTAAGTTCTAACTTAATATATTTTTAAATGGTCTTATTTTTACTAAGGAATCCATTTATAAACTTACTGAAACGGACACTGAAAAATTTTTTAAATAAATGGCATAAATGACGTACATGCCCAAATCAACATTAGATAGTTTGGGAGAAAGAAAGCTTTTTTGTTTTTTAGCTATAACTTTTTGTTGTGTTGTGATATTATTGAATTTTTTTTCAATGTATTAGTTCCTTTTAGAATTTTGCAAACTTCTTAGTGTATACTACGTGGTCATCCTAAATAAGGTAAGTAAAAGCTGATTTATAATCATAATACAAATTATAGACAGCTTTAACAATTTAGTAATTTACCTTTAGTAATAGATTTAATAAAAATAAATGCACCATTTTAGAAAACGTAAAACTAAATTAGTTAAAAATTTTAAACTTATTTTTTGTCTCCTCCGTTATCATGGCATATCAATTTTTACCGATATTGTCTAATTTATTAACCCCTTAAAGGGCACCGGTATGTTATATATACCACTTAATTTTAATTCCTAAATTGGCACTAATATTTTAAAACTAAATTTTGCATTATTTAATGTACGTGAAGTTAAGCTTTTACTTATTTTCATATATTTTTTCATGTAAATCCTGGTGTCAATCAATCATTATGCACATAGTGAACTTCGCTTTGACGACTATAGACGCAAGTGTCCGTCAACGTGTTAGTCATCTATGTAATATCTTGTGTGTATAAAAGGTCTCAAACACAAGGAGAAAACTAAAAAGTAATGAAATCCTGGAGCGCATTGCTTTTCAAAAAATTACATTCGTTAAATTCAAAAGTTTAAAACAATATTTTTAGCCAATTTTGCCTTTTCTGTGTGAATGGACCTTAACAGGTTAATTTAAAAAAATAAATATATACCAAACACGCCCAATAATTACTCAATTATGTCTTCATTATTTTTTTTGAAATGTAAATGTCCATTCCCATGGCTTTCGTGGCCATGTCAGAATTTAAAAAAATTCAAAACTTGTGAAAAATCAAACAGAAAACTTGACTACTAATATAAGTTTATTTATTAAGCATGAAACAAAACATCCAGCAGTTTTTAATGTTTATGCATACTTTTACAAAATAGTTTTTTTTCCTTGCTATTTTATACCTTTGCGCGAGAATGACCCCTATCCCTATATATTTTCATATCCATGACTACAATGCTAAAATAGAATGATTTTACCATTTCACATTAAAAAAATTTGATACATTTGCTCTAAACAATCAATATAACCAAACGTTCGTTCATTTAGTGCATCTGAGTAAACAGCGCCATTGCAAGCTATAAATAAATTAAATGCCAACTGGAATAATTTGTTTTCCACAAAAAGGGAGCAAACGGATTTGGCGGGAAACCAATTCGAAAGAGACATGCCTCCGAACATGAATTCTGTAAGATTGGGGAATTTAAACATTTTAACCTTTTGAAGAGTGTTGTTATATTATACGTACAATTTAATTTTAATTCCGAGCTGTTAAAACGAAACACAGAATTTTTAAATGAAATTTTGCTTTTATAATGTAAGTTAAGAAAATATTTTTTTTTTTTGTTTTCAAATCTTTTTGTTCATAAAAGATGCTGGAATTCAACCATTTAAACATTTTAGCAACAGAATTACTTTTCCCCTGAAAGGTTTAAACACTGTTAAGATACGAGAAAAACCTATTTAGTGCGTGCATGCGATGCGATAGTTAGTGTATGCTTCAAAATTTTAAATGTTATAAATAGCTGCGATCCCTCAATCTCCTTTCTTTATATTGTAGTCGAGCAAAGAAAAGAAACATAATATAATTATGTATAAGAAAGATATTTTCGAGTGCTTAAACAGATATAATAACATGGGACTACTGATCTGCAGCACGGTGGATCATTACCAATATGAAAAAAATTGAAAAATATATAAGATGTGAAACGAAATGTGCCATAACATTTTTTAACCAGTGAGAAAGGTATCACAACCTTTTATCATTTCGGGGTGGATAAAATGAATACCAAGCTTGCTTGAGAGCTAAAAACTTGGGGTCATGCGTTAGGCTGCCCACCAAACCGGGACATATGCTGTATAACACCTCAGGACCCATGGTCAAGAAAACAGGGCTGGACTCTATAGGTCATGATCCTTAATTGATTCTAACACCTCAGGTTTAGTTTATTTTAGAAATTTTTCACAGTCTACTGTCCCAACAGATCTTAAAAAATAACTTTTTAATTTACTTAATATTTTTCATATAAAATTATTTTCTTTTGTCAAGTTTTCCAATATACGACTATATATGATATTCCTGAAAAATTATAGCAGTCAATCAAAGTAATCTAAAGGATTGTTATAGCTTTAAGATACTGAAACACCTGTGAAAGAAATTCTTAAAATAGTATGAAAAGTTGGAAAAGTAATGTTATTTTTTTACAGTCTTCATCTATTTACTGTAGGTTAACACTTGGAAGTTATTGTTATTATTATTCACAAACTACACTTAAAGCTCCATTATGTTAAAAAAAAACACGTAATCAGATTTGAGTTTTGATTAAATTTGTTTGTAGAGAAAATGATAAGTTGATAATTTTTTTAACCATGCTAAATTTAATGAAATGGCATCTATGGCAAACCATGGCAAAAATAAAAAGTGTAAAAAATGTACATTTTTTCACGTTGTTTTCAGATTTCTTTTCCTGATGCATAACTGTATTACTTATAAAAATACCCTAAATTACACTGATAGATTAATTGAGTTCCATAACTTTCGAGCGATATCTCATTTCGGCCTGTGTTTCAAAATTTAAAAACAAAAAATGTTGTCACCAAAAAAAAAAAAAAAAAAAAAGAACAATTGAAAATTATCTTCTAACATATCCAACAAAGATAAAAATTTTAAATGGCTTAATTGCATATTTAAAATCTTATAACTTCTATTGGTATTTTAACATTTGAACTCTTTTTATTATATTTATGTGAGTGATTCAGATTTCATATTTGTTATATATTTTTTTATTTATCAGCACTATAAAAAAGTTATGTTGGTCTTCTGCTATGCTATTTCTTATTTAGACTTTATACAGGGCTTGAATATTTTTGGTAGAAAAACTGGTGAAATCTTCTACGTGCTTCCAAAGAAAGCGAAGAAAATTGAAGGAATCAATTTAAAATCGGTACCAATAGAAATTAATATAATGTTTTATATTTCATATTTTAAATTAGCTAGACCAACTTTTAACTTTAGAAAATAATCGATTAAATCGTAACTGAAAATATATATTTAGAGGATATTTTCTCTTTAGCGCTTCAATAAGCTTCAATAAATGTGAGTTGTCCAGTGCTTCGAATAAAATTTATTTGAATGCGAAACTGTACGAAACGCACCCTTAATTGTTGTTGCTGTCTTCTGGTCTCCTCTTTCTGTTTGAGCATCCTTATTATCAGTGGAGACCGCCTGTATACCCTGCCTTTTCTGATGTATTATCAAAAATTCTTGGTTAGTGTGCGCTCCGTCTGCTCCCTGTCACATTCATTAATTCTCTCGTCAAATAGATATCCGCTAATAATTTCGAAATTTGTTTACTTTTCGTTGGGCGAAGAGCTCATTTGCGACGACATTTCCTCTCGGACATCTCTTGTTGCAATAATGCAACGTTAAAACGGATCCCCGAATCCGGGGCCTTTTGCGCTCATTTCAATAAATATCCGCATCTTTTAATAATCATCAGATACCCATGGCCTCTCTATTGAGAAGCCCGAATAACAAGCTTTGCTGGAACAAACGCTCCAAGAAGTACTTTGAACATGCTCGCTTCCTCCCTAGCTTCGAGTAGCATTGACGACGAAATAATGCTCTCCGAGTAGTTTTCTCGATAAACCAACAAACCTCGTTTAGAAAAGGAAAATAGGGAGGGAATAAACTTGGATACTAAGTTTGCCCACTTACGATGGCATCGAGTGCTTTACTCTTAGCTCCCGTGAGTTCTATCTGCTTGGATTAGAAGAACCGCTTGGGAAGCTCTGTAGACGCTTAATCGATAAGTTGGGCTTTGATATTTACGTGATGGATAAATTTATTTTACTATGACATTAAATGATTAAAGATCACTTCAGCAGAAGCGCTGGGTGTCTTCGAGAATGACGTCACGAGTGGACGGGAAATATTGTTTCCCAGTACGAAAACGGAGGGTCTTGTACACCGTTCTCCTATGCCGATTTCTTTCGTCTCGAACCAACCTTTGTGTCGGAATTTCCTGAGCTGCATCTCATTGACTCACTTTTCGAAGACTTTTACGGTCTTTTACAGATATAGGATACTGAAATACTTGAAACTCAGAATTTAGATTCCCCATTGCTGGTTCGCTCCGATGTCGTTTGTCAACAGGTATCACTACACATTTCTCCCTAATTATTCAAGATGACAGAGAACTGGATTTATCAAGAGTTACATAATCAAATAACTTTGCGGACTTTATTAATAAATTTAGAATTCATTTAAATGGAAGAAAATATATTTTCATTTCATTTGATAATAAAGACATTTATTCAGAATTTTTTACAGTTTTTAATCTTTTCAGAATTATTATCTATTGTTTGGCTCGCATTATCCCAATTACAATGCGATTATTTTTTAATGAAATACAAGTTAAAATGTTTTTTTTACGCGGATTTTGAAATGTTATCAATGTAATTGGAGAGGTGTATTGCGTTACAGGTCCACAGTTCAATTCCGGGGGGCGGAATGAGCAAGGTTTGCCAACCTTTCACCACTTCGGAGCCGTTAAAATGAGTGCCAAGTTTACTTGGGAACTAAACACTGCGAGTCTCAGGTTAGTCTGACCACCGGACCCAGACATAGTATAGCACTCCAGGGCACATGGTGAAGAAACCAGGTCTGGGCACTGTAGACAATGATACTGCAGGTTTAGTTTATTTAGTTTTTTATTTCAAAATTAAGACAATTTGTACATTAGAATAAATATAATAGTATGTCTAATCAGATGAAATAACATATTGTAATGAAAAAAATCATAAACATTTTAATAAGAGCATCATAAAGATGGTTTGGAATGAAATGTTAATTTCCTTTATTTTATAGAGCTCGACGGATATATTTTGTACGTGTTTTAATATCTGAAAATGTTTAAAATGAATATAGCCATACACAAAATAAAATATTAAACCTAAAGATTTTTTATGAAATCTTTAAAATAATATGCGATTTTTTATTACGAATAAAATAAGAATTTTCATATTGCTTTCATCTATTTTACTTAATAGCTAACACATATCTTTCTTTTTTAAAACATCTTTTTTCTACCGATTCCTCTAGAATTAGTAATTAAATAACTACTAATTAACATTCCTTGCAAAACTAATGGCGTCGTTAATACAGAAAATAAACCCTGATTTTTGATCGGCGCAGTAACCCATAACACCAACACCCACTAGATAAGGGAGAAAGCCTTGATACGTGTCAAGAAAACGTCACACAAAGCAGGCAAAACAAAGTAAAAAATTCGGACCATTTGCATGTTTCAATTTCGTTGGCGACGTTTTTGTGACGCGTGTCGAGACTTTCTCCCATATCTAGGGGGCGTTAATAACACTCGCAGACGTTTCCTAAAAATGTTTCAAAAAAGTACACAAATATTTTTACTTTTTTATTAGCTGTTTAAGCTATAAAACAACTCAGTTTCATTATAATTTAGATTATAATAAACGTTGAGCATTGTCATGAGCTCATCTGTTGCTGTAAAACTTGGACTTTTCCCTCCTTTGTGTTTGACACGGTCAATGTTAACATCACCGCAAAGCTATCTCCTATACCTATACCTTGCACAATTTGTACAATCAGCCTTTAATTAATATACCATTACTTAGCGGAATTTTTGTGTATTTACAAACATTGCTTTCTATCAACCGTTGTAATTTATGATACTAGCATGACTTTAATGCGAATAAGGAATCTTTGAGTTATAGATTCAGTTACATCATTAATTAAACTTTTAATTACAGAAGATCGATATTCCTCATTGGTCTAGAATTGTATATCTCTTTTTAAAAGCCTCCTTTTTTATATCGAAAATACATACAAAAATACAATAAAGCTAAAATGTTGTCTTTGTATTCCTTCAATGTTGACTAATATTTAGATTAATTGCAATACTTATTTATTTTTTTTTTATTTATTGTCATTTGCCCATCCTTGAAATTCATCTAAAAAATGTGAAAAATAGATTCAAACAAAAACCTTTTTTATCTTCTTCTTTTGTTCTAATATACTCACGAAGTATTTGCCCAATCGTCTTTAACCCATTATTACGGGCCAGGGCTGGCGACAATGTCTCGATCCGTAATCAGAGGATTAACACTAGAACGACCATAGTGGTCACTTTGACCTGTACCAAATAAATAGGTGTGTCACGATTCGAACCAGAAATTTCTTCATAAAATAAATTAAAAATATGCCGCACCGAAATAAGTTAGGTAGTTTTAAACATAAATTCCGGTGTAAAATATTTTTTATAAAAGTTCAGTAAAATTTCCAGCTCTTTTAGCATTAAACTAACTTATGATTTTATGGAAAATTGCATTAAAAAAATAGCTGATAATTTTGATAAAATGTGTTCATTAAAATATTGTTTGAAAATAATATAAATATCATTATTAAAAAAATTTAATCTCACGTTATTTCATGTGCAGGAGGAGCGATCTAAAGAAAGATAGATTAGGAAAACGAGCACTGATAATATTTATGTTTTTTTCCTTTATTCCCTGAAAGAAAAACCAAAATAATGCTGTTTTGGAAAGAAATACTATCCTAATTACATGCAGAGATAATTGAAAAAAAAATTTACCGCGCATCATTCAAATTTATTATATAGCTATCAGAACTAAATATAGTTATTCCGTTAGGTGCAGGAGTAAAAAGGAATAAAATATGCATAACTGGCCTTTAGTTTACAGATGCAAATGCGTCCCTTATTTTAGTAAGTATATCTAGACTGGTAAAACTTCCTCCCGTATTAATCCAAGAGGATTCTGGTTTTCCGGAGTTCTAGCGGTCAGAAGTTCTCAGTCTTTCGTTGAAATGCGGATGTTTGATAGATTGCCTATTAAATCATCACAACAAGCAAAATTTTAGGATGTAGCAACAATACATAAGGGCTGGTTAAATAAAATGTATTTTTAATTAAATAAAATATAGGTCCGTAGAAAGAGCCTGATTATCATAGGGGCACATGGGGCACATTTCCCGGTCTTACATTTTCAGGGGGCCCCAAAATGCATTTTGTGTACGCTCTGAAAATACAAATTAATGCGAAGTTCCATTTGTAGTTCTCAGAAAGAATGTCTTTCCTATTGATGTGAATTTCTCAGTATTTTTCACTAACAACAGCAAATTGTAATGTAAACTTCGAAATTCTGAAAAGAATGGATATTACATTTAGCATGTGTCATTCAGTCTTGTAGGTTTAAAGTTTTACTCACTCTAAAGACCATGTAATGCAGAAGATTTTACCTTCCTATTATTTTTAATGCATTTTTGCATATGTGTCAGTAAATACATTTTTTTCGTAAAGTTATGGTTTAAATTGTAAACTGCACATAAAGCTGTTTGTCAAGATTATAATGCATGATTTTTTTTAGAAAAGGGGACCCGACACGGCCTGTGTGTCCCGGATCAACATAGAGTTAAACAGGCCCTGACAGTACCTATATCAAAAACAGCTATTTTTTTTTTTTCTATGATCCAAAATTATTTTAATTCATACATTCTTTAAATAAAAATTTTATATTATCCCCTAATTAAAAGTGCAAGTTTTAGATAATAGCTGTAATACTTATTCAAAGCGGTTCTCAAAAAAAAAATATTTTCCGAGATCAAAAATGCAAAACTTTCTGACACGTTTTCTGATTTACTTTTAAACATAAAACCATGATACTTGCAGGCATTAGAAACGATTTGTAATCGAACGATATAACCATATCGAAGTAATTTGTAGAATCGAAGCTTTTTTTTTCATTTTCCATTACATGAATTACATCATTAATTAAAAGCGACCGCTGTCTCAACATGGCAATTTGTTTCTCCTTTTCTTGTCTTTACACTTCCAGAAATTATGTTCTAAACGTCAACTGTCAAAGATACTTTCTAAAAAATCTTCTGCCTTTACCAAAAACGGGAAAAAGCAATTCCGTTACATAGTAGTTTTAGAAGAGCACCTGCCAATTTGATACGTTTGCGAACAAATATGAATTAAAAAATGGGTTTCTGTTTGATTGACTTCTAAAGATTAAAACAGCTTAAATTTTAATGCAAATTACTTTTACTAATGAATACTATGCTAAGAGACATGAAAATCACAATTAGTCACGACAAATAGCGAGATTTTAAACATGATCACTTCACAATAATTCATGTTTCCGGAGTCGAAGCAAGTTTACTTCAATTAATATACTACTTAACACTTTCCGTTAATTTGACGAGCAGTATTCGTCATGCAATGTAGAAAAAAATGTAACTGTAATTGGATTAAAACTGGCGCAAATGTTGTTAAAACTAATTGTATACAATGCTGAATTTCGCAACGTCCACTCTGTCCATGAGATTTCTATTAAGTTTGATTTTTTGCCTTTTAGATAGCTGTCTTCAACTATTTAAAATATGTGTATGCCCTACCATAAAAATAATATTACCAATTTCATCTTCCAACTGAAATGATTACTTGCAAGTAAGGGGTCTATTCCGTTCTTCAGATACAAACAAAACGTTTTAACCAGTGGTGTAGTCGAGGGGGGACGCGGGCGGACGGCGTCCCCTCACTTTTTTAATTTGTCTGAAACGTCCCCTTACTTTTTATTTTCAAGGGGGACGGTAGGAACCTGCAGGACGCAGATTTCCCAAACCTATTATTATTTTTAAAGGATAAGCTCTCTAATAAACTAACAATTTTAAGAATAAAAGCATTGAATGTTTATATCTTCCAACAAAATTGAAAACTTTAATAAATTATAACGTGTTAAACATATCGAAAATGACGTGTGATATTGAGATTAGTTACTTGAGTTCATTGAGTTCTTTGCTAGAATAGTTCAACTAAAATCATGATGAAACCGTCCCTCTTTAGAATTGGAATCTTTAAAAAACATTCGCATATTGCACTTACATGTTAGACGTAATCGACTTACTAGGGTTTCTAGCCTAAATATTTCTACAAAAAACCTGATAAAATGTGATTGTGGGAAGTTTAAATTTAATTTAAACTGTGTTTAACTTTTTAATTACTTTTCTCGGCAATTCAAGATGGAAGACAAGATTTAAAAACAAGTTTTACCCATGTGACACGGTCCTTATGTTCAGGACTATAAGCGTCCCCCCACTTTATTTTCCAGGACTACACCACTGGTTTTAACCCTACATTGCACCCAGTACTATCTGTGGAACAGCCAATACCATACAGAAGTGTTAACAGTTTGGCCTTTTTCAAATTCCAAAATTTTGCATTTATAACAAAAATTCACTATAATATTATTTTCTTTATTTAATAACAGACATTTCATGATTGATTAAATTAAAAATTCCTGTTTGAAAATTTTCTGTATAAATTCGAAATTTTTTAATTTAAAAAAGGCCAAACTGGAGACGCTGTCATAGAGCTTCCCCAGCTCCTTCCAATCCCTCGTAATATGTGAATTAATTTGACCTATTTTAACCTTTTATGCCCGTACGGTATTTAAAGTGACATTAAAATAACTTGTTATAGAATTCATGAATACATCGGTTAGCAGTAAAAAAGTTTAGAATGGGTTATAGATACTTTACTTTGTCTTATTCCAAAATCATTATTGATTGCACGAAACAAAAATATTTTTCAAAGGATGATATCGTTTTTATTTACATCTTTTCAGCTTCCTTGACGTTGACAGATTGTGGGAGAAAAGTTTCAGTTCAGAAATATTTCTATATTTATGTTTTAAGAGCATAAGTTAAATAAAGTTTAATAAAGTTTAGAATGAGATATAGATACTTTATCTTGTTCCAAAAGCATTATTGATTGCACAAAACAAAATATTTTTAAAAGGATGATTTCTTTTTCATTTACATCTTTTCGGCTTTCTTTGCATTATATTTGTACATTTCCAATTTCTATAAAATATTTAAAAAAATATTTTAAATAGAAGATTTGAGTGGAGTTATAAATATTGAACAAAATCTCTATAAATTCAAATTTAATTAATTAATTTTAAATAGCAAAATCCTTCTAAAATTTATTAAATGATTGCGTAAATCTTCTAATGTAATTTCAAAATTTCATGAAAAAGGTTTTCGAATTTGGAACGCAAAGTGTTTGAACCAGAAAAATTTTTTGATGAATCTTTATTTATTTAATTTTAGTTTTTTTTTAATATAGAATTTACTTAATTTACTTTTTAAATCTGGTTCGAAACGCACTAAACATGAATTAAATTAACCCACATATTACGGAAGAGTAGTGGGAGCTTCGCACTACGAATACTATTATCTCCAGCAGAAAATAAGTGAAATTCCCGGATATCTAATGTGCAATATAGAAAATATATACAATGTGGAAACATTTTAGTGCTAACGAAAATTGCTAGATATAAGCCTTTCTGCCACAGCCAGCTAATTTGCTCAATTTTTTACTTGTATTATGTTTTCCGGCAGTACTTATTCACGAAAATTCTTATTTCGATTAAAACCATTTTTACAGAATTAAAATTAAAATGCATGTTGGAAAAACTTGCGTTAAAGACGTGTAAGTGACTTAAACTAGTGATGGTACAGTTACAGCGTCTAGAATGCCTAGTGTGGAAATGTGCTATCCAAACAGTGCTAAAAAATTTTATCCCATAAATGTGCGACGATACTTCTAAAATTTCAAATGTCGATCGCAGCGACATCTGCGGGATTTTCGTATTACTAGTATTGCATTTTATAGACTAGCAATACCTTGCAGTTGTAGAAAATATCCTTCAGATGTCGCTGCGATCTGCATATTGCAGCAGTATCATTGCACATAAGGGATACAATATTTTAGCACTTTGTATTACAGAGATAGCCGATTTCCACACTATGTATTCTAGTCGCTATAGTACAGTGTAGCAGCAGAGAATCAATTGACACCGCAAAATTTTATTAGTATTTTTCATCTAACTTCAGGATAGAATTTCCAAGATTTTTGAAGGCGAAGAATACTACAAATATTTAGTGGTGACAATCGCTCAACTGCTGCGCTACTGTTCCATCACTGCTTTATCATATTTTTAGTGCCAAATAATAGGGATAATTCATAGTGAAACGCAATAAAAAGTATATATGGAACCCAATGATAAAGAAAAAATCCACTAAAGTATTTATATTTGAAATCTTTTTATTACTTTCCCGCAATCTAGATCATAAAGGAAAACAGGTATATTTTTTTTCTCATAAAAATAAGCAAAACTTCATTATAGGGTTAAACCCCACAATTTTCGAAATGCGCTTTCATGAAACACAATTATTTGAATCTCTTGTATAGAAGTATGCGACAGTGATGCGTCGGATTGCCTAAGAGAAAGGGTTGGGTTGGGTTGATTTTTGACGGCCAATTATCTACACGAGGGATATAGGCCCGGGGGGGAGTGCCCTCCGTGGGGGTCTTTCTAAGGGAACCTAATCCGTATTAACGCATGGAAGATCCACGGCTCGAAGAAAACCACGAAAACTCCGAACGATTAGGCCGACGGGCGCGATTGGGATCGAACCCAGCACCTCCCGTCTACCAGCTTCGAGAGCACAACCTCTCAGCCACTGGTGGGGCTGCCTAAGAGAAAGATTCGCCAAAAACGAATTTTAATCTTACTATTTTTTCGCGAATTTCTAAATACATCTGACCACGAAAGAAATTATTTAACGGAACAAGGATCACGAATGAATCTTGCTGTATTAAACTTAAAGTTGTAAAAGCTTCTAAAATTTTCTTCTTCAAATATAATTTTCTGTAATTTAACTTCAATAATATTTAATATTACTGCTGGCTATTTCCATGAGTACTTGTAGTGTAAGTCGCATGCTACGCATTTTGGATACGAGCATTTTAGAACGGAAAAGTGTTACTTATTTTATGTGAGATATTGCATTAATTAAATAAGGCCAAGCAAACTTTTCGAAAATAACGGTTGCCAACAGATACAGCAGTTATCAGATATGTGACTTATACTATAAAAACACATCGAACTAGCCTGCTAAAAAAAAATTCAGATTTTTATTTGGCAGTATTCCTATGTATATCATGTATTAAATTAATTAATTGCGTTTTAAAGAAGTTTTCTAAACTAAAATAAATTCCGCTGTTCAACAATGTGTTATACAGGGTGTCCGGTCTCAACGGTGTCCAATGGCTAATTCCTAAACCGTTAGTCATAGACATATAGTTCCAATTACAAAAATGTTTTAAATCGGGTAAAGAAATATTTTAAAAACGATTTAGGTCAACAAAAACATTTCTTAAAAAATTACGAAATTTAAATTTTTATACTGTCCCCCGGTCCTATAAGTTATATTTAGTGAAATTTTCCTTTTACACTGAGATGTAATACAAAAAATATCCCGTTATTCTACGATTAAAATTGACCGAGTAATAGCTGCTTAAAGTTGGAGCATATTTTTTGCTGCAAGTTGGGGGTCATTCACAAATTTAGTCGAAATATAATTTCGTCAGATATAAAAAATGTTTGGGAGTAAAATTAACATTGCAATATAAATTTGAAATCTTTATCATTCTGGCATATTAATTGAAAATATACAATTTGTAATAAACATTTAAGAAGAAAGAAAAAACAGAATTTTTGTTAAATAAAATGATTCTAAATTAACAGCCTCAATTCTTTACAAAATGATACGTATTTTAAAATATTATTAGATTGCACAAGCCTGCAAAATTTGAGTTATGTCATGTTTTTTAGCTTTTGATAATTGATTCTTATAAATTCTGTACCGCTGAACCCGAAATTGACCTTCATTTTTAACTATCATATCAGGATTTTTAGCAAATTACAAATTTCAAAGTTAAGAAATTCAATGTTAAAATGGAATTTCCTCCCCCATCTCATCGGACCACTCAGCTGTTTAGCTGTAAGAATCCCAGGATAAGCAAAAATATCGAATAAATTTTTTAATAAAATAAAATAAAATAAAATAAAATAAAATAAAAAATGTTTTATAGTATGAGATTTTCGCTATATTTTAACTAACACATTTGCGATTTGCAAAAAAATTCTAACGTGATGGTTAAAAATGAAGGTCATTTTCAGATTCAGTGCTAAAAAGTGCCTAAAAATCAATTATCAAAAGTTAATAAACACAACCATCTCCTCTACTTTATAGTATTCGATTTTTGTTATTCTTTAAATTTGAAAATTTATGCTTTGCGAAATATCCTGACATGATGGTTAAAAATTAAGGTAATTTTCGGATTCAGTGCTAAAAAATACATAAAAGTTAAAAAACCCAACAATCGCAGTCTTGTATTATCTAATCTAAAACTTTTTCTTAAACTCCTTGGCAGAAATCTATCCGAAAATTTTTGTGTTATCCTGTAAAATAAGTATAAATGGTAACCACCGAAAATCTTAATAATATTAGATTGTTATCGGATTTGCGTCAGTATGTAAAATGCAATCTCGATCTGATATTTAAAAGTGGGTTAAAGTTCCAGTACAAATTTTGAACTGGAAAAACATACATACGATTGTTGAAGTAACATAAAAACTTATAAGAAAACATCATTTTTGTTAAAAGAAATCATAAGAGAAACAGTCTCAAATCCTGACAAAAAAAAAACATATGTTATTTTAGCCAATTTGAGACTTAATCATAATACTTGTAGGATTTTTTTTCAAAGCGCAGATACACATGAAGTAAGATATTCGAATACTTTAAACACTTGGTATATGATCCCTCAAAGCCAAGCTGAACTCATTTGTTTTCAGAGTATTAAAGTGGCATAAGTCATGCATTTTTAAAGTTTCATAACTTGCTCAATTTTAGCGGTATATGAATGGGACTTTTTTTGTCTTACTTGTCACTGTAATAGGAAAAAAATGCTAAATATAACTTATAGGACCGGGGGACCGTATAAAAATTTAAATTTCGTAATTTTTTAAGAAATGTTTTTATTGACCCAAATCGCTTTTAAAATGTTTCTTTAACTGATTTAAAACATTTTTGTAATTGGAACTTTATGTCTATGACTAATGGCTTAGGAATTAGCCATTGGACACCGTTGAGACCGGACACCCTGTATAAGCCAAAAAATTTGAATAAAATATTGAATTAAATTAGATTAAATAAAAAGAATTTTACATCTGTTTTATGGTATCAGATTTTCGCTGTATTTTAACTTTGACATTTACGATTTGCAAAAAAATTCTAACATGATGGTTATAAATGAAGGTCATTTTCAGAATCAGTGCTAAAAAGTGCATAAAAATCAATTATCAAAAGTTGAAAAATACAGTCATCTCCTTTATTTTATAGTATCCGATTTTGTTATTTTTTAACTCTGTTATTTTGTTATTTTTTTAACTTTGACAATTTATGATTTGCAAAAAATCCTGGCAGGATGTTTAAAAGTTAAGGCAATTTTCGGATTCCGTGTTAAAAAATAGGTAAAAGTTAAAAAAAAAACACAACCAACGCAATGTTGTGTTATCTAATCTAAAACTTATTTTTTAACTTCTTGGAGGTAATCTATCCGCAATTTTTTGTGTTCCTGTAAAATAAGTATAAATAGTAACCACCGAAAATCATAATATTAGATTGTCATCGGATTTACGTCAGTATGTAAAATTTAATCTCGATTGGAAAGTGAGTTAAAGTTCGAGTACAAATTTTGAACTGGAAAAACATAGATACGATCGTTGAAGTTAAATAAAAACTTATAAAAATAAGATAATTTTTGTTAAAAGAAATCATAAAAAGAAACAGTCTCGAATCCGTACAAAATAAAACATATGTTAAAATACAATTATTTTAGTGAATCTGAAACTTAATAAAAGTTAACCCAATCGTAATGCTTCTAGGATTTTTTTCAAAGCGTAGATACACCTTAAATGAGTTCTTCGGATGCTTTAAGCACTTAGTATATGACCCCTCAAAGCATGGCGAAACTCACCTGTGTTCAACTGCAAAAAAGTGGTATAAGTCATGCATTTTTAAAGTTTCATAACTCGGTCAATTTTAGTGTTATATGTCCTGGACTTTTTTTGTCTTACTTGTTAGTGTAATAGGAAAATCTTACTAAACATAACTTATAGGACCGGGGGACCGTATAAAAAGTTAAATTTCGTATTTTTTTTTTTTAAGAAATGTTTTTATTGACCCAAATCGCCTTTAAAATATTTCTTTACTTCATTTAAAACGTTTTTGTATTTGGAACTACATGGCTGTAACTAACTTTAGGAATTAGCCATTGGACACAGTTGAGAGTGGACACCCTGTATAAGAGTACGCAGAGCGATTATCTAATCCCAAAACAGAGTTTTGCATTTACCTACACTTTTAAACGATGTAATGGCATGATAGGTTTATGGTGAAAAAAACTACGCTTTTAGGTGATATTTTTAATGATTTAGAAGAGAAGAAGTGATTTTTGCCTTCTCGTTATAATATTTATGGGTTTTGATAACGGGATTGTAATAAAGATTACAATGCTAATTCACTTTTTTTATTTTTATGGATTAGATTATTATTGGACTACCTGCCACCTAAGTGATTTGGATTTGTTTATCAATAGATGGCATTACTGATATTTTAAAGATATTTAGTGACGATAGTGCAAGAGTGCGCAGTGCCAAAGTGTGCAAGACTGCGCACCTGCTTTCGGAAAAAACTGCTACCTTTGCTAAAGCAGGATTTAAAAAAACCGTTCTATAGCCTTTGAAAAATTGCCTTTTTTTATAAACTGACTTTTCAGCAAGCAGCTTCATTGTAAGACCATTAGAATCTAAAATTGTTGAATCCACATATGTCAGTTGAACCGCAGAACATTGAAAATGAGGAGGGAAAAGATTTGCTTTGAATAAAAACTGGTATTTCAGAAAAGGCAGAAAAGCTATGTAAACAAAAGGCGCATGCTCCATGTGAAATAAACCCAACTTCGATTTCACAAGGTATAGCTTCGACTTCAACAACTTTATATTACGTGAAATTAACAGAGTTGTTACCGTATCCGGAATCATCTCTGCTACGATAGTATAATAAGAGGAGCTGAAAGTCTGAAATTTTAAGCACTTCACCACACAAAAGGCAGCTTGAAGATGACTCTGTGTAAAATAGCCAAAAACCTTTACCAAAAAAAAAAGAGTGAAAGTAAACCCATGAAGCCAAAAACTGCACCAATGAAAAAACTCGGGATATGTCCAGGCTGCTCAGAAATCAATAGAGAACCAATTGTAGAGGACTGGGTCGAGTGCATTTCTTGCAGAGCCTAGTGGCACAAATAGTGCACAGACTACGCAGGTCGTGGTCACTACAAATGTGACGTTTGTAAGTGAAACGCTTCCTTTTTCATATTGCGCACTCTTGCATACTTGACTGCGCACTCTTGCCCCCAGTGGTTGTACAAGAGTGCGCATTTAGGAGGATAATCTTTTTCACACAATACCGAAGTGTTTCTTATAAGTTGATGAATGCAATTTTTTTTTTGTTAGCTTAATCAATTAAAATTATAAATAACGTATAACATCATCCCTTAAATCTCTTCATTTACTGTTATTTATGGAAATAACTAAAGTGCGCACTCCTGCACCACCTTACCCAACGTACTTTTTTCTGAGAAATGTTATTTTGGTAAACTTTTCAGAGAACTGTAAGAAAGCCTAACCTGGAAAATTTCTCGGACGATTAAAAACATTTTCTATATTAATGTTCAACTATATTATGTTCATCTATATTAATGATCAAGTGATTAACCATTGCTCATGACCTCCACGTGGAATCATGTGAACCCCGCCGCCGCCAATCAATTCTTGAAATCCACGAGGACATCATTCGCAACTGCCCTGAGAAGACCTAACAAATTTTAATTCGTGTTTCCTTGCCATAAACCTTCAACAAAAAATAATCATCTTTATATTTTTAAAGCACGCATATTTTTGCCATCCATTTTTTTAAACTTTGCAAAAGTATCAGTGGAATAAATGAGAAAAAAAAATTATTCAACTTATGCCTAATTTTATTATCTGTTACATTTTGAATTTATTTACATTAAATAAAATGTAACCCCCCCCCCCCAAAAAAAAAAAGAAACATTCCAGAAAAATAATATGACCATTATAAATTTTCGTCACACATATAAAAGTAAACATACACGGTATCCAAAAAGGAACTGATAGTTTTTTAAATTCAATAACAAGTAAATGATGATAGATATTGAAGTTATTAATGCAGAAGAGTAATGTGTGAAGTCATGAATTTCATTACTACGATTCCTTGTTTTAAGTCCAAATATCACCAATAGAGGGCACTGCTTTTAATTTCCCTGGTTTCGTAGTTTTTTCTCTGCAGAACATTTATATACTTATAATTATAGTAGACATAATTTCAGCTCATCATTCCATTTATCCATTTCCCTAAATGTATAAAGTTGAAAGAATGTTGGATAAGACTTTTCATCTTATCCTAAATTTTTCTGTTGCTTGTAGTAAACATTTTCGTGGCGGCGATTACCGTTCCAAAAGAAGTTACAGTTAATAATCATTCCTTGAATGCATATGTATATGAAAAAAAGGTGCTATTAAAACGAAATGCAGTGCCTATTATATTTAAAAGAATATCATTATACTTATTTATTTATAGAAATACAAATGTGATACAGTGATATAGTTCAGCTGGAATGCTCATCTGTTACAGTTGGTCAATTTCAGCAAAAAATAGAAATTAATGAAATTAATCAGTTCAGCGAATATCCTTGCTGGGCATTTAGTTACACACCACGTATCTGCATCTATTGCATATATTAAATTTAAACCATTCGGTTGGGTAGTTTTTCCGCTGTTATATGCGGACCAGACGAAGACTATAGGCGATACGCATTTATATAATTACGAAAGCACCTAAAAAGAAAATCATAAAATGTATAACTCTATAAAATGTTGCTCTAAATAAAAAATACTTATTCTGCAGTAAGTATTCATTCAAAGTTATATTAATACATTTTAAATTTCCATAGTTTATTTACTTGGAAGACTTTTCTGTATCTATCCGCCCTCTTTTATTTTATTTTCGACATTTGTAAAAATGTTTTAGTTATTTAACCCCTTAAGGATCGCTTAATATTTGGGAAAACCATCAAAAAAGCACCTATTTTTTTATTACAGAAATTGAATAATTATAAGGTTTCTAAATAAAATATGCAAATATGCAATTAGTTTTTTTCCCCTAAAGGCGGAAAAAAAAGATGTTACAGAATAAATCCACATTTGTAGAAAAGCCATCATGTGAGAATTCTGTGTCTTAATGTTTGTTTTACACCATACAAATTAATGCGAATAATACCTTTGTTTTTCACATCTTAGATCTTTATTTATCATTATCACACAAATTTATACAAATAATATTTGAAATAATATATAAACATTAAATTTTGATTATTAATAATTTTCTTTAGTGTGATATATTTTGAAACATGCAATACAAAGTCGAACATCACAATCAGTGCCAAAAAACCAAACCCGAGCCGCACCATTCAAAGACTTCACACAAAAATGCCAGTTAAATTTTTCTGGTTTCAGAAGTTTTTTCCAGCAATTGGAATCTCCAACCCGTAAATATGATCGGCACGAGAAATAACGAACGACACCTCAGCCCGTGATATTGTCGGGAGCGAGAATTAAGGGGTTAAGTAAAAAAATTGAAGGCCTCATTTCAGCTTTTTAGTGCACAGAAAATGTAACAATTCAATTCATTTAATAATTTAAGTGTATGATGTACACATATATATAATCTAGCAAGAGAATATATTTCGCCTGAATTAGCACCAACCCCTCTCACCAAACATATATATATATATATATATGTGTGTGTGTGTGTGTGTGTGTGCGAAGACAGAGTTGTCAATTCTCCGGCTTTTTGCACACCACTATTATCTTAGAGAAAATCTGGTTCTGTTAAATCACCGAAATGTTCCAATTAAAATAACATTTTCTGTATTAAAATACTTGTATCCAAAAAGTCGGAGACTTGGCAGCTCTGTTTACATTATTTATTTAATTCAGATTTAAAATGTACGATAATTAATGCTCTGATTTGAGCTTTATATTGTGTAGTTTATATTGCTTCGCATTATTAGCAATTTCAAGTATCATTTTTTTTTTTCATATTAATCTATTAAATGAGTCTCATGACAATTTTCCGGATTCATTTATTATTTTACAGGGATTAATTTAATTTTTTTCTTTTTAGATTTTAAGGAACTTTTAATGCATTTATTTAAACAGGTGAAAAAATATATTCCCATAAAAAAGCTATATGCTGTTATAAATTATCAGAATTGTTTAAATTGATATTTTACGGAACATTATTAGAGATAAATGTTTATACGTGTTTTAAGTAGAAATAAATAATCTTTTCGCAAGAATTCAAAGCATCGCCTTAGGAAAAATTTCGTTTGAATGCATTTTTAAATTATTTAGAGAGAAAATTTTAGAAAATATGAGCTTGAAAATGAGAAGCATTGGGTTATAAGAAGCTCAAAATTGAGCAATGCTCAGCAATGCTCAAAATTGGGGAAGAACCCTGTTTATGACACAAAATGGATAAAAAAAATAAAATAAAAGTGTCCGTCATGGATTTGTTTCCGAAATCAAATTATAGAACTCTGATTATGCCCAAAATGGGTTAAATTTTATTCGTTTTAGGTATACTCTGGACCCCAATTTCGGTTCGGCAACAAACCCGTAATGGACACTTTCTTTTTACCTAATTTGGGACATAAAGAGATTTTTCAAATTTGGGCCATTTGCTGTACCAAAATATTTTACAACAGAATTCGGGTCGTTTTATAATCTTTTTTTTCGCCTAAGTGTTTTTTTATGAACTCATTTTCTTTCCTTTTTTTCTAAAAATTTCTGGTTTTCACACTTATATGCTTAAAAATCAAATAGCATTTTTCATTTTCCTATAAATTCTCTAGATCTTGAGTTATAGTAAATAGCTTCACTCATTAACATACCCGAAAATTAGCTCAAATCACCATCTTTAATATAATTTTTGGGAAGATTCGTTAAATTTATAGAAACCAAGAAACTCTATTCAATTCTTTAGAAGCTGGATAACAATACATGGCAATTTTACATCTTTACCAATAAAAATGATTCCGTGAATACATAAAAAAATAACAAGTTTGATTTTGAAAACAGCCTTAATTTAATGCCAGTCGTTTCTTGGCATCATTATGTGTTTTAAATATTTTCACGTCAAACTTGTATCTATGAGAAGAAATGTATTACTATTATTATTTTTTACCCCGATATATTTTTCTAACCTATCTCATTATTACATGTTAGGGCAAAGAATTATTACACTCAGTATCTGGCTATAGTGTACATGTTATTCCCAACAATTTATTGATTGCTGGTAGTTTTTTTTTTTCTGACATAATTTTGTCTATGACCTCATTTATCAATGGAAAAAAAGTTTTAACGTTACTAGAAATAAATCGATCAGATTCAATTGCAAAAAGGTGGATTTTTTATGCACTGTATATTAGTGCATGAAATTTTAAACTAAATATAACTTATGTAAGTTCTAGAATCTGCTTTTTTTTCAGTTCTCCCCTTTTCATAAAAGATATGTATTTATTGAACAAAATAACATTTAGAATAAATCTTATAAAATATTTATATAATTAAATATATGTATATCTCTTACTAATAGTTTAACCCCTTAACGGTCGCATTAAATTACGGTTTAAAAATTCAAATTGCTTATTGGCACCACTTTTTTGAAAAAGAAATATTCACCTTATTTAATGACAGGTAAAATGATACCATAATAAAGACAATTACACTATTTTATAAAACTGGTGGGAATCAAACAATCTTCGTAAAAGACACAGTCCGTGAATATCATGAGAGCGAGAATTAAGGGGTTTAGAAAAGGGTATTAGACAATGATAAAGGATATTCTGTGTTTTAAAAATATTTTTAATGAGAGTTTTAAATAAATTTGCTCAGCCCATACTTAAAAAGATGACGTAAATAAAAAATTAAGGTTTCTACGAAAAACGCGATTAATATATTTTTTTAATCCACACAAACAATAGTTTTTAGATATTATGGAGAAAATTTTGTTAGATATTTTCCTTTCAGGGTAACATCTCTTTATTTTGTTTCCTGAAATTATTATCTAAAAATCTTTTATCAAATTACTTGTAAACACCAATGCTGCTTTACTCTAGGCTAGGAGTCTTAAACCTGTGGCCTACAGGCACCAAGATAACACTTCTATTTTAGAACTGAAATATTTGCCTTGTTTAGACAGAAGCTTTGCGATTAAATAAAGCAAAGATCACCTTTCCGAATTTGCGGTGACAAACAACTTTCAGGCAAAAAGTTTGAAAACCTCAACACAAAAGTGACATAAATGTGCACCTCTATACACGTACATGAGAACAGTACGACACGTTGTGAAATAATTTCTGAAATGCATTCATTTGTCTAATAATTACACATGAGGAAGACATTTGTTAAAGTTGATCATCTATCATCCGACTAAATTTTTATTGATGAAGTCATGAATCATAAATACTATATTGTCTAGTGTAGTTTTTGGAAGAGTATGTATATTTCGCACTTTCTATTTCTGAAGTTAGCTTATATATTTAAAAGAAACTCTTTGAGTAATGTTTACGTGAAGAATTTGAGATAATTAAAGATGCTGAAAATAGGTTTAATAAGTTATCTGTGTGTGAGCTAATGGTTTTCGTTGTATAAAATAGCGGCCAAAACCGAAGAACGCTTTTCCTTTTTTTCCCTAATGCTAATGTTTCCTTTTTCCTTTCAATTCCTTTATCCACGGTTGCTACCATTACATTATACTAGCAGAGATGACCGAGCTAAGCTCGGTCAAAATTAGTTTTCTGTTTATCTCGATATATTTTTCCCACTGAATCATTCTTGCTGTTTTAGATTCAATTAGCTTAACCATGAAACATATTGACCCAAAATGACCCACTTATCAAGTTTTTTCGAACATCCGACCTATCACAATGCTCTTCTCCAGCCTGAAAACGATGGAATACAAAATTTAGTGAAAATCGTTAGTCGTTTTCTAGGTAAAATAAGCTTGATCGACGTTGATTCAAAAAAGCACTAACCGAAATTCATGGACAGATGCGAGCTATTTCAATGGTCTTTTTGTACTGAGAAACGGTATAACAAAAAGATTGCCAAAATTGTTTGAACTTTTTGAGATGCCGTTAGCTTGACCCCGACCCATTATCACCAAAATGACCCACTAATAGAATTTTCTTGAGCATGCGACCCAGCCCAATGTTTTTATCTTGTCCAGAAACGGGTTAGTACAAAGTTTTGTCAAAATCTTTTGAGCGGTTTTTTAGATACAGTTAGCTTGATCCTGATCCATTAGGACCCAAAATGACCTATTGATTGAATTTTTTTGAACATGCGACCCTGCACAATGCCCTTATCATGCCCGGAAATGGTATTATACAAAATTATGTCAAAATGTTTTGAAGCGCTTTTTAAATACAATTAGCTTGACCCTGATCCATTCTGATCCAAAATGACCCACTAATCAAATTTTCTTGAACATGCGACCTAGCCGAATGGTCTTCTCGAGCCCGAAAACGATAGAATACAAAATTTAGTCGAAATCGTTTAAGCCGTTATTTTTAGATACAATTAGCTGGACCCTGACCCATTGTGAGCCAAAATGACTCACTAATCGAATTTTCTCGAACATGTGACTTAGCCCAATTCTCTTCTCATGGCCAGAAATGGTATAAGTAATAGAAAATTTGGTCAAAATGTTTTGAGCATGTTTTTACATTCAATTAGCTTGACCCTGGCCCATTGTGACCCAAAATGACACACTAATTGAATTTTCTCGAACATGTGACTTAGCCCAATGGTCCTCTCATGACCTGAAACGGCCGTATATTAAAATATTTCGTGAAAACGTCTTAAGCCTTTTTTTTAGATATAATTAGCTTGACCCTAACCCATAATGATCCACTAATTGAATTTTCTCGAACACGTGAACCATCCCAATGGTCTTTTCGTGCCCGAAAACGATAGATTACAGAATTTCGTCAAATCGTAGTGCCGTTATCTAGATAAACTTAGCTGGACCCACGGTGACCCAAAAATGACCCACTAATCGAATTTTCTTGAACACGTTACCCATCCCAATGGTTTTTTCGTGCCCGAAAATGGTTAGATACAAAATTTAGTCAATATTGATTGTGCCGTTCTCTAGATATAATTAGCTTGACCCTGACCCATTATGACCCAAAATGACCAACTAATCGAATTTTCTCGAACACGAGACCCATCCAACTGGTCTTTTCGTGCCCGAAAACAGTAGGGTGCAAAATTTCGTAAAAATCGTTACAGCCGTTATCTAGATAAACTTAGCTTGACCCATTGTGACCCAAAAATGACCCACTAATCGAATTTCCTCGAACATGTGGCTTAGCTCAATGGTCTTCTCGTAATCCAAATCTGTAGAATATACAGTTTAGTGAAAATCGTTAGAGCCGTTTTTTAGATAAAAATAGCTTGACCCACAGTGACCCAAAAATGACCCACTAATCGAATTTTCTCGAACACGTGACCCATCCCAATAGTCTTATCATGCCCGAAAATGGTAAAATACAAAATTTCGTCAAAATCGTTAGAGCCGTTTTTAAGATAAAATTTACATACACACACACACACACAATTTTTGCTCGCATTATAGCATAAGATATACAAAGTTATTAAAAATATATATACATAGTATTCATGTATAAACAGTAAATGAATGATAAACATGATGATAAACAATGAGCACTATTGCCATTATTTTATCATGCATTTATGGTATAAGTATTAATAAGGAAAATGTGTAATACAACTTGCTAACGTTGCACCGATGAACGTAGCCGTGTTTCAAAGTTGCACCACATCCCAGTCGTTAACCCATTAAAGTCTACTTTAAGTTTTAGACTAAAGTTAAGGCAAGTTTATTTGCTAAAATTTTAGCCAGATTATTCTTAACAAATAATCTCGGTGTATTTATCTAACAGTAAAATAATATTTTAACGAAAATGCTACTTGTAATAACGAATATAAAAAAAAAAAAAAAAAAAAAAAAAAAACATCCCTACCGGCTCGGCCTACAATTACAGGTAGATTTTGAAGTTAAATACTACTTTCAACAATAAAAACTAAATAAAGATTAGAGATAAACCCAGTTTAACAATTTTATCTTTTGACGAATTTTTAATTTCATTTTTCTGTAAGAGCTAGTTTTATCAGAATCATGTTAATACGATAATTGTTTCTTCAAACCCTATTTTCTTCTTCTTCTTCTTCTTCTTTATTTTTTTTAACCATTTGGAAAAATGGTTATTGTTCTCTGTCAAGGTAGGAAATCAAAAACATACCTGAAGCGTTTTATTGGATGAATCCGCATTTTATTCGTTTTCTGATTGGTCTATACAGTAATATGTATTTTCCCTTTACTTTCAACAGAGATGGATACTTCAGTTGCCGCTATGACAAAAAAGTAATAAAAACTACAAAAGAAAAATAATAACTCAGAAACCAATTGAGATACAGCTTTCAAACAAATTGCATTTAAAAGTACATTTTTTTTTCTATACGACGGTGTAAAAAGTAATATTGTGGGATGTTTAGAAGTTTAAGAATGAAATTTCATTGCAAATGGGTCGTCAGATTTCTTAGAAATTTGACGATGGAAAAGCCTTTTCCCAAACAGCCAATGAAATGCTTGGATAATACATAAGTTTCAGGTGGATAATACGTAAGTTTCAGGAAATCTGACGAGTCGCAGGCGATTTTTGTTGCTTGCAATTTTTACGTGTAATAACACTATTAATGTTTAATTCATGGCGTACGTAATGTATGATCAACTACGTGCGATTTTTTATGTCTTAAATTTTAGTCTTTGAAAAAATCATTTTCCAAATGGTCATTGTAATTTGTTAAATTGCTTTTTTAAATTTTTTGTTTGATATCTTGCGAATTGACGAAGTTGTGAATTTTTTTCTTTTTCACCCCCCCCCCCCCCACCACCACCACCACCTTTTTTTCTGTAACAGTTGGTCCTATCAAAAACTTGTCAATATAAAAGTTGTAGATAAGGTTAAGAAGATTTATAATAAATTTAAATGGGATTTGATATCTAGTGAATTGACGAAGGTATGAATTGTTTTCTTCTTAAAATCCTGTTTTTTCCGCCCCTTGAGCCCATTTTTTATTAAAACTTTTATTAAATTTTATTAAAACTCTGCTATACATAATTTTTTGCCCTTTTCCTAGAAGTAACAATGACTTTAAACTGATTTGATGTGTATTATAATTAAGAAGTCATGGGTTTTTTTTTTTCTGTTTTCCCAAAAAACCTCCCATTTTCCACCCCCTTGATTCAATTTTGCCCATTAACGAACTTGACTGAGATTGTCTGCCCCTTGATTTTATGTATCAATTTGGAAGAGATTTGTCCAGAAATATGAAAGTTATCGTGTCTATAAAAAATTATATATATATATAGATAGATATATAAAGTTTTGAACTGGGGGTAGTTTTGGTTTCTAGGGGGTATGGTCGGTGTAGATCTGCAACATTTTTCAGAAATTCCAACATAGGGGAGAATATAATAGGAAGTATTCCATACGAAATCTACCTAAAAGTTACCCGCTAATTTTCATGTTCTGTTTTTTTTTTCTTTTTTTTTTCGTACTTATATACTGAAAATACACTTTGTGATGTATTTCTTCAAATTAAAATCCCAAAAATTGATGCTAATAAGCATTTTATTTTAAATCATACTCAAATGTTAAAAATGTTGCACAAAGTTAATTCATAGACACAAAGATTGGGTGCTAAAAAAAGAAAAGGAAAAACACTGGCATTCACGGACTGTTTTTTTAGATTTATATTGACAAAATTCTAAAAAAAATATTTATTGTTTTTACGTTTTCAAAGTTAAGGGATCTGTTTGAAAAGCATGTCAATGTGTAACAACGATTTTATTATAGAATTAATTCCTGTTTAAAAGAAATGGAATTAAATAAAACGCTCACAAGGCTCTCACTCATCCGTGTTTTCAATATCGCTATTTTCGAATGAATATTTTTGTGGTAGATTTCTACATTAAAAATGTTGCACAAAGTTAATTCATAGACACAAAGATTGGGTGCTAGAAAAAGAAAAGGAAAAACACTGGCATTCACGGACTGTTTTTTTAGTTTTATCTTGACAAAATTCTAAAAAAATATTTATTGTTTTTACGTTTTCAAAGTTAAGGGATCTGTTTGAAAAGCATGCCAATGTGTAACAACGATTTTATTATAGAATTAATTCCTGTTTAAAAGAAATGGAATTAAATAAAACGTTCACAAGGTTCTCGCTCATCCGTGTTTTCAATATCGCTATTTTCGAATGAATATTTTTGTGGTAGATTTCTACAATATTTTCTGTGCAATATACCATGAAGATTTTTGTTTTAAAATAGTGGGGTCTTCAATAGCTGTGTTCCCTGCCTAATACTCTGAACCCCTTGTACTTCAGTAGAAAAAAACTAATAATAACAATAGTAATGAATATGAAAAATACTTGTCAGTTGTCAAACAGAGAAAAACAGGGTTCGTACGCATCGAGGGATTCATGGGATTTTAGGTGTTTTACTACTACCAGAAATTTTGTAAAGTACTGGTCGCTATATTTGAAGATATAATTTTTTCGCTAAATAAGGCAAATAGTATTTTACAAAAATTCTTGTAAAAGGTACTTGAAAGTACTCGAAGCGTACGAATCCTGGAAAAGAAATGTGCTTCTCTAAAATAACATTTTTTTTTTTTTTTTTTTTTTTTTTTTTTTTTTTATCTTGCCTGCTTTAAATACTATGGTTCTACTAATATTGTGAATATTAATAAAATTTATAACGTCAAAATTATTTGAGAATACCAAGGAAATATTACTTTTTGAAATTATTGAAAACAATTTGTAGAAAAAGAAATGTAAAAGAAACTTATTTTACGTCTTTTATTATTTTCTCACTGCCGCGAACTGATATAACCGTTCACTAAGCTGCAAGTTTCACTGCAATAGAAGCATTATTTAAATTAATATAGTTCTACAAATATAATTCAGTTTTAAGAAATTAAGTTATGATTTTTACTCTCAAGGCCTATATGCCTATCCGAAATTTAAAAAAAAAAAAAAAAAAAAAAAATTATCATATTTGAAAAAACATCTTTTTTCAGCATTTAAAAAAATTACGGAGAAAACAGCATTACAATTTTGCCCTTTTGCTCAGCGATCTTGGGAACAGATGCAGTAAGTAGTCTAGCATGGACAGGATTATAAAATTTAAAATATTACGAGTTTAGCTCTTATTGTTTATTATTGAACATATGCAACAACGAATATTTACAGGCAACTGCAGGTGCCCATAAGAAATAGTTGCATTGTATGTCTATGCTGCAGTTTAGGTGATAATTGTGTTTCTTTCAGTTTTTGTGTGTATGCGGTGGGAGGTAGGGTGTTGGGGCTTTATTAAATTTGGTAAGCAGAGAAATGCATACAAAATAAATAAATTAATAAAGAAACAAAATTTTTGTTTCTAATTTCTGCCAATTAAAGGTTTATCAAGCATATATGGGTCATTCTCAGAAAAAAATATTTTCTTACATCCTCTATTTTTTGTGCTGATAAAATGTTTGTATGTCTGGCATTATAAAACAAATATCGTCAAAAATCGTCTGCCTGATTTATACCGTTAATAGTAGAAAAGAGTGGAGTTTTATTTAAAATTTTAAAAATATTTTACACCAGAAGTTTTTTAAAAACAATTTAACTTATTTATTCTTTTTTTTTTGTCTTTGTAGTATGCATTTAATTTTTTTTTACAAAGAGATTTCTGGATCGAGTCGAAATATATTCATTTATATCCATCAAAATGACCACTTATCGAAATTTTAGTGGTAATTAGTTAATTTGATTTCTAGTGTGGTATGGTAATGATATGGCCATGAACAATTGGATCATTTTTTATTTTTTCACAGCGTTTTCTTTCCCTTTTTCATTTTCGAAGAAGTGTTTCTTTAGTGGTCCTTTTTTTTATCTTGACCATTTTGTGTATAACAAATAACGCTAAATTTGCTCATCAAAGGGAGGGGGGGGGGAGGAAGAATTCCATTAACAGTTTTGAAATTATGGTTTAACTTTAAATGAGTTAAAGGAAACTTAGAAAATTAAGAAAATCTTCAAATTTATTATTTCTATGGTCTGTTGGTCATTACCGTGCTTTCAATGTAATAGCATAAAACATGGTGATGATGCATAAAAAACACTGTGTTCCCATTTTTTTAAATAAAAGTATCAACATGAAACAGTACTACTTATTTCAACCAAAGAAGGCACTCACTGCTTGTAAGGGCATGAGTTACCCTACAATGTAGCAACATAAAGAATATTTTTGAACTGAAAAAGTAAACACTTTGCACCATGGTAATGACAATTAACTCCAGGGATAAAGAAAATAAAGATAATTAAAGATAATTAAAATATCTTTTTTTTTTTTTTGGCATTGAAATTAAAATGCTGATATTATTAGCAGAGGGATGAAACTTTATTATAGCTGTTTTCTCCTTGCTCTGAGGCTTTTCAACACACCAAACTTTTGAACTATTAAATTTGAAGTTAGGCACATGCCATGGTAATGACATGTGCAACTTTTTAATTTTTTTTAAATGCTCAAACTACTATTCCCCCCCCCCTGTTCATACTACTGTACAATGCTGCTCATTACGGTATTTCTTAAAATAAAATTAAAACATTCATGTTAGACTCATTAATTTCACTTTTTTGACCAAGGACATAAAATTTCCCTTTTTCAGAGAATCATCCATATTTGTGAGGAATCCTAATGTAGCTAATTAATGTCTCAGAGAAATTTACGTGTTAAAGACATAAAAAGTATAATTAAATATTTCATATCGCTCACCCGCAAGAAAAGTGACACATCCCGACAAAAGTAAATTTCACAGGAGAGGGAAAAGAAGGTTTTTCCTGTAACATTATTTTACTGTAAGTTTACATTTTTTTTACTGTAACATGAAATGATAGCAGTTAGCTCTGCATGCAGCAGTAAAAACGTGTAAAAAAGCGTAAAACCCTTAAGAATTAAGACGTAAATGAGGTTAAGAGGGTTGAGTAATTTTACCTCCCCACACAATTTGCCTCCCTTCTGTAGTCACAAATAACCGAATAAAGCGATTTTCCAGAAAACTACACTTATGAAAATTTTCCTGTGGGAAAACGCACCTATGACACCTATTAGTGGAATAAAACGCAAGCACGTTGTGTCACTTTTCTTTCGGCTGAGCAACCGAAAAAATTCATTTTCTTTGTCGGCTTAAAATTCAGATGGTATTTTTGTAAGTTTAGACTCACTCACTTGTTACACAGTTATTTTTGTTCCGATGCTTATATTTTTCAAGACTTCTTCAATAATATAATACTCATAAATTTTAGCCTGCTTCAGTAGTGTGATATACCAGTTCTTAGTTGCTAGTACTTACAATGTAAAAAAAGGACTAAAAAACGGAGATTCTACTGGCAATCGAGACGCCAGTACTATTTGCGCATCTTTACGGAAATTTTCCGCCATAAATTACAGTTTTTTTGTTAAATTTTTCGTTTTTCTGGAATTTATGGGGGAAATTTTCCGTTAAAATACGGAAATAGTACTGGCGTCTCGATTGCCAGTAGAATCTCTGTTTTTAGTCCGTTTTTTATACAGTTTACTTTAATGATCTAATATAAATCAGGTATTAGATTCTCTGAAAAGGTCATCACTTAAAATATTTTTTAATAAAATGAATCCCATAATACATGGTTATCATTACCTATAATAATCTCCCCAAAATAGTTGCACTGCGCATGCTTTTAAAAGAAATATTAAGGCCCTGTGTAATTTTTCTCGGCATAATAAAAAGCATCACCCACTATAAGTAAATAATTATTAAACCAACAATGCACGATTTTTTATTTTGATCACAGAAATATATACGTGTTTTCATTTATAATCTTGAGAGTGGGAAAAAGATAAAAAAGTAAATATTTTAGTAGAAAAATATATTTTGTCGTGTTCCATATGTATTTTTATTGCGTTCCACTAGGCATTATCACTACTATTTGCCGTTAAATGTAAAAAAAAAAAAAAAAAAAAAAAAAAAAAAAAAAAAAAAAAAAAAAAGGTACTTGCATTTTTTTAGCGCACATGTTTTCCCAATGTCAAACATTTTTAGTGTTCCGTACTTAAAAAGTAAAAACGGTACCATTATAAGATCACTTCTATGTCTGTCTGTCACAGCCATTTTATTCGTAAACTATGGAACGTAGAAAGTTCAAATTGGGGAAATTAATGAAGACTATTGACCCACATATTTACAGATTATTAAACATTCACAGATGTGAACCCTGCGTTGTATAGTTAGTACAACCCAACGTTGTATAGCTTTTTACAAAGTCCTATTATTTTTTAGCAGCGATTTTTTTAATAATACAGTTAATAATTCATATATTTATTGTACGAAACCCTCTGAGCGCGAGTAATACTCGCACTTGACCGTTTATTTTTTATACATTTGAAATTCTTGAAAAAGTTATTTATTGAAAGTTCATATTTCTGCACAGCAACGAAAAATTTTTTTAAACAGATTACCTGGTGCAATGTAATATATATATATATATATATATATATATATATATATAAAATCTGTTTAAAAACTAAAAATGTATCGACAGCAAAGTTGCTGTCTATTCTCCGTTTTTTTTATCCCTCCGTTTTTGAGATGGAAATTTTAAACTATTCAAGACGGGAAATTTCTGTTTTGGAAATAAATGAGAACAATAGATCAATATTTAAAAAAATAAAAATAATAATTATATATATAGATGCATATTTACACTGAACAAGTGGTAGTTTTAAATATATACACCCGTTTTATATCGTCTTGCCTTCCTCCGGATTCAAGGCTCGGTACTCCCCATTAGACGATAAATGCTCTGTTAGCTACACCAACTAGCCACGTCCAACAGCTTGGTTATAGGCCGAAACATCAGTTATGAAAATTTAATGGGAAATTTTCTGTTTTCTCTCAATTGAAAAGAAACATTTCCGTTTGTCTGTCTTAGAAGGAACATTTCCTCTTTTAACATTCAACGAGTCAGGAGAAAAGGGAAATTTTTCGTTTATTAAAGAAAAATTTACGATTTCTTCTCAAAATAGAAAGATTCATTTAAAAGATAGAAATTCCACATAAAATCACCCAAATATATATAGAAGAATTATTTCTACAGGGTGGGTGCAACAAGGATGACATCTAGCAATTTTAATTTGTACCACAATTTCTCCATTATTTAACGTTCCAACTTTACGCGTTACAGATATCTGCCTTTCACGTATTTAATACGGTGGACAATACTATCAGTTGTTCCACATGTGGTACTGGATGCATTGCGGGGTTAAATATTTTACGTTGACTCATCATATACAAAACCATTTCGATGAACTGTTATCTGAAGATACTAACATTCATAAAACAGCGAATCAAAAGCTTAAAGTTCTGTTACAAAACATTCTTACTTCTGTTCTCATAGTAATAGCCTTACCCTTTCAACTAAACAAAGAAGATCACATATTTGAAACGCGTTGCAAATTATGTACCTTCATAGTTTATCTGATAAGATAATTGCTTTATACTCCGACAAATATTAAAATATATTTAACGAAATAACTGTGATAAAATTACACTACTATTAATGGCTAGACAAAATCACTGTAGTTATCTAGGCAAAAATTATCACAAAGGAAATGTATTATTTCACTAACATCAGGGTTCGTATGGGTGCCGTTATTTTCAAGGCCCAATATCATAATTTTTTTTTATAGAAAAATAAATCTAGTTTAAACGGACGACATTTCGCCTTATTTCAGGGGAGATTTTCCACAAGAAAATACTGGTACCGAAGAATTTCTTAGTCACGAAATTCAAGCACCCGTACGAACCCTGAACATAAAGGTTATTTTCTGTAGCTTATTAAATAAGTATAATAACAATTTCCGGCTTAGATAGAATGTAAAGAACTATTTTAATTCTGGCCATAGATCGGAACATATACGTCCCAGTGAACTATTTTTATATTTTTATCTTACCACGTTTTTGAAAAATAATCTCTTCCATACACTTATGCAAGGATATTTTCAAGAGAAATCTACCACAAAAGAGAATTTTGTAAATTGTGGCATTATGTTTGATTATAAAAATAGTCGCCAGCCTTGGCTCGTAATCAAAAGTTTAATTTTTGCATTTACTTTTGCAAATATCACTGCTCTTGATTTCAAGCCAAAAATGTTCTAAAATTTCTAAATTAGTACATTGAAAATAATTTTAATCCGAAAATCTAATGAAAAAAAGAAGTGCAGCATTTACATATGTGCTCTGTAAAATATTTTACACGAGGGCAATCATATCAGCAGTTATTACAATAATCTTAAGGAATAAAGAGAAAGATAAACAATACACAACCATAAACACACATATATGCAAATAGAAGGAATTTTATTTTCCAACAACGTCAATTCCTTTAACCCTTTATGTCCCAAATTATGAATTCATAAAAATTTCAACGTCTAATGCACTTTTTCTGAACTTTTTAAACTACATCAGAAGTATTATTTTAACACAAACAAACTGATTGGTACATTTTTGACATTTGAAGTCCACCGAAGTGGAGAATGCTTTGGGGCCTATAGCTACAATGGCTGTCGCCTCGAATGATCCTTATTATACATAGAAATCACAACAAGTCACAACAATTTTTATTTCCATCACATTACATATATTTATATAACTACAAAGGGACATTCACAATTACATCCATGTCTTACCCAGGGACTCGAACCCGGGCCCTCGGGGTGACAGAAGCCTCCGCTAACTGACCACGCCATCGGGCGACAACTGATTGGTAAAGTTATCATACGAATTGAATAATTCCAACTGAGCAAGAAAATGCCCAGCTCAGGAACCGAACCCAGATCATTGGCTTACGGGGTCAATGCTCTACCGTTTAAGTTAACTGGGATGACAACCGGCGAGCATATTTCGCTCAGATAACCTTATTGGTAATAACATCTGGTCTGTCATGTAAACAGTTCAACAGAATAAACCGCAAGTAAAGGAACTCCTTTTCCTGCGGTTTATTAACTTGGCAGCTATGCATTATGTATATAACAATTTACAGAACGTCTAATTGAATTTTTTTTTAATTACATTTCATTCATACTGACTTGAAAACATTAGCAAATATAACTGAAATATAACTTGATTTTTTAAGGTAGGTTTATGCTTCAGGGGGAAATGTACAGAAAATCATGAAAACGATCATTTTTTACTTTTTCCAGTGCACTATTTAAAAGTTCATATAAAACTGAAAAATGACACACTGCTTCAACAAATTTGGTACACACACTTAAAATGATTCCTTGCATTAAAAGAACACTACAAGTGCGCTTGCTGTAATACATTGTAATATGTTAAACTCCCGTGTTCTTGTTTGCGAACGTTGAGCAGTAAATAAAAAAATAGCTTGTAATGAATGAAAAATGAATAATTAAAAGATTAAAATTGGGTTTTTTTTTCCAGTATACCACAAAATTCAGGTAAAAACATAAATTTTATGATTTTTGTTTTTCTTAATTGTTTTTCGTTAAATTTACGAAATTCCAACGTATGTGCTAAAATCACCATAATCGGAAGTACCACAAAAATCATAGATTTAAAACAATCTCCCAATTTTAATCACTGATATTTTTAACTTAAGCATTAGAAGACGAAACGTGCAAAATATTATAATAAAACAAAAAATATTTCGTTCTTATTTCGGCCTATAAATGTTTAATTGAATATGAAAATACCAATATCGAAGCAGTCGGTTAAATAAAAAATTAAAATGCAGCTGAATCATAAAGATTAAACAATTATTGTAGAAAAGGAAATTTAGAATACTGTTTAATAAAACTAAATTTTTAATAATCGTAAGATGTAGGGAAAAGTAGGGTTAAACCATATAGTCGAGTGAAACCGAATATTTCTTGTTTTTTTTTTTTTAGTTATCAAAATTCTTAAATATTAACACATTTTAAGGTACTGAAACATTTAAATTATTGTGTGCAGTGTATTTAATAAAGATTTATTTCCCACAATAAAACTGTTGCTAGCATTTAAAAGGTTATTTTTACGGCTTGCTTTCCAATTCCCATTCTATTGGTGTAAAATGAGATATCTTACGTGAGATAAAAAAGGACCAAAAGGGAAAACATTATAAAACAACAATGGAAGAGGCCGTAAACAATGTTTCAAAAAAGTGTGCAAATTCTGTCTAAAGGCGTAGTGTCTACCTTACATAAAATGCATTTATATCAGGTTGACCTGATTTTTTAAGAGTCTGAAATTTTATATTAAATCCGTACGTTGCAAGATATATACCGATGTATAAAGTTGAGAAATCTAATCCAGGAAGCTAATTTAGGAAAGACTTTCAAAAGAAGGGGGAGCGTCTAATGCTTTAACCCTTTCAGGGGCAAAGTACTTCTGTTGCTAAAATGTTGAAATGATTGAATCACACCAGGATTTTTGAGGAAATTTATTTGAAAATAATTAAAGGCTTTTCTTCGCGTGCATTATAAAAACAAAATTTTATTCTAAAATACTGGTATCATAGTGGTATTTGGGTGGGATTTATATTATATCACCACCTTTAAGGGATTAAAATCTACATTTCACGAAAACATACGTTCGGTAATGCCGTCGGTACCCTGTCAAACTATCCAATATGGAAACAGTGCGGCTACATTTTTGAATTCAGATTACTTGATTGGCACCACTTTTTAGAAATAGTAAAATTCGCCTTAATTAATGACATATTAATTAAGGTGAAAACAAGCGGAATTTTACCATTTCAGAAAAGTGGTGCCAATCAAGAAATCTGAATTTTAAAAAAGTAGCCCACTGGCAACACTGTTTTCATATTGGATAGTTTGACGTGGCACCAACGATGTGTTAAGCTGTATAGATTTTGTAGAAAAAACTTTATTCTCAAGAAAGGAAAGTATGTAATTTTTTAATCCAAATTAATAATCTACAAAACATGATATGTATATACTGCTGATAGATATTAAAATAAAATCGGCACTTCTCTCTTAACTGGATATCAGTCGTACCTATTATTTTTAAGATAAAAAATTTTAGTAAATACCAAAACATATGAACATAAAAAAATGGATAGAAAGGGTTTTAAAAATGTTTATGTGCATATCCAATAAAAGTTTAAATATGATCAATTTTAGTTGTTATTTTAGATTAAGAGACATTATTTATAATAACAGGGATAATAATTATTGTTTTATTATTATTAAATTAGCAATACTAATAATTATTATGAACATGTTCTTCTTTTAATTTTCTCTCTTTTGTAGTGCATTTTTGTTAAGCATATAGCGTATTGAATGTGAAACGAGTTTTGATTTTATTGCATCGGAAGATGAAAATTAAATTCTACTCTCTTAAACCATCAAAAAATTATATTTTGTACAAAAGTACCTAAATAATATAACACGACCAGCCTTACTAAACATTTTTAGCCGAAGCGATGTTTAGACTAATTAACATTGCAAACTTAGTATTTATTTTTCTCGTAGAATACC
Organism: Maratus speciosus; assembly: GCA_963932465.1. Taxonomy (NCBI): domain Eukaryota; kingdom Metazoa; phylum Arthropoda; class Arachnida; order Araneae; family Salticidae; genus Maratus; species Maratus speciosus. The sequence goes on along the minus strand of OZ010796.1, from coordinate 215,008,622 downwards.
TTAATTAAATTTACACGAGCAATATAAAAATATATGTACGTTCATACTATCTTGGTTTGAAATTTAGACTAAAATACTTATCAAATCGATCCCGAAAAAGTGGTCTTTAGTCATTTCCTTTATTAAACATCACTTCCATTTATTATTATTACTTATGTTTCATTCTCTTTATTAATTATCGTATGGATCTGGTAGACCACAAATACCCTCATGCCACAAATAAACTCCTATGTACAAACAAAACGATGATGTTAAGACTAATTATCAAGGGAAACTTAGTACTGTATATTCCCGTGTATAAGCCGACCCCTAAATTCGAGAAAAAAATAATATACTCTATATTCGCCTTATTAACATTCCATTGCCTTATTAATCCACTATATTCGTTTTATTTAATATCAACAAATTCTGCATTTAGATAAGACGAAGATAACTTTTTCAAAATACTGGTATGCAGTCTGTTATTGCTCTCGAATTTGGGGTCGGCTTATACCGCTGCCATCGAAATACTCAAGGTCAGAGGACACGAGTTGTGACGTCATCACTAATCGACCGATTTCTCTCTAGTGTTCGTATTCACACCGGAGAATTTTGAGTATCAATTTTTCCTTTATTGTATTTGTGGAATATCTATCATCTTATAAAACAATAATAACTATTTAAACTTACTGGTGAGAATTTGGAATCCTCCAATAAAAATATCAGCCAAATGCTGCAACACTGTGGAATTCCACATCTGGCGGGATTTTTATTTAGGGATTCCGAATTCTCACCAGTAAGTTTAAATAGTTATTAATGTTTTAGAATATGACAGATATTCCACAAATAAAATAAAATTGCTATTCAAAATTTCCCGGTGTGAATTCCAACACTAGTGAGAAGCCGGTCGATTAGTGATGACGTCACAACTCGTGTCTTCTGGCCTTGAGTATTTCGATGGCAGCGCTTATACACAAGCATATACAGCATTTATTTTTCTCATGGAACATCTTAATGCAATTTACAGGACATTATAGAAATAAATGCACGTTCGTAATATCTTGATTCAGAATTTAGACAAAAATACTTACCAAACCGATCCCGAAATAGTTTTCTTCAGTCATATCCATCATCAAACATCGCTTCTAGTTATTATTATTATTAAAGATCGAATAAAAATTCGGTTTCGTTTTCTTTTTCGGCCCAAAATGTGAGTTTCGCTGAAAATTTGTTTTCTACGAAAATGCTGCCAAAAATTCGGCCGGACCGAAACTATCTGTATTCCAAAAATCTCATTTCTTCCTTCGGAAATTTTCAAACGTACTCATTGATTTGTTATGTATCGCCTCAAATGAGACACTCTTCATTCATGGCTATGAACTTCACTGTTTATAATTATCAGTCATGATTGAGTAAAGAGGTGAGTGCAAATAATAAAGCAATCAATGCATTTAGGACTAAACTTTTAAGACGCTTTTCACGTGTTCATTAAAAGCTGCAGACTTGACAGTAATAGAAAAAAAATAGTTTGAAAGCTCAGAAGTGTTTCGAATACTCTTTAAGAAATTTCTAGTATAACGCATGTTCATTTACAAAAATCATTATAAAAAAAAAAATAGAGGTATACCTAAAACATGTATACCTAAAAAAAATTTTAAATAGATGAAATTTCTATAATTAGAAAATCATTTGTGTCGTAGATGAATTAATTACATTTCATTTTATATGAAAAAAAATTTGGTCAGAGGCACAGAGAGCCAACATGGGCCACACGTATGATTACACGTATAATTAATTAATAATTCTGTATAGTTATTCATGTATTAATTATTTAAAAAGTTTTGAACATTTTAGTTTTCGTTTTCGGCCGAAAATAAGAAGATTACCGAAATTCGGTTTCTGGTTCGGTGTCGATCTTAAATATTAATTATTCTTATTTATTATTACTCTTATGCCACAAATAACCTCCTATAAGTACAAACGAATCGATATTTAGACTAATTAACATTGAAAAATTAGTATTTATTTTTATTGTGAATCACCTTAATGCAATTTACACAAGCAAATAGAAATATATGCACGTTCATAATATCTTGATTCGGAATTTAGACTAAAATACTTACCAAACCGATCCCGAAAAAGATTTCTTCGGCCATATCCATCACCAAACATCGCTTCAAGTTACTATTATTATTATTACTCTCATACCACAAATAACCCCCTATGTACAGCTCGTATTCAATATATTAGAATAATTACTTTTTTTTACAAATTGAAAATATTGTTTGGTAAATTAATGTCTTTTAATGCAAATATGCAAACGATATTTTTATTAAGAACTTATTGTTGATTAAACTTATTTATTATCTTAAAATTAATATCATTTTTGAAAAGATTAATTGAAAAAAAAAATTATTTTGAAAAGTCAAAATTTTAGAATATTTATTCAAATGGTTCAAAATATTAGAATATTTCACATTAATTCTCCTTTAATTATCACCAATTCATAACTGGCGGCATCATTGATTAAATTCAGATGATTTTATTTAAAATCAGTATTCTTTTTGCAGTTTGTTTACTTTTTCGTCTTAAAATGGGTCGTGTGAGTGATATTCCTGAATCTATTAAATTTCGTATGGTTGATTTGTATCAGCACAGTAGAAATCAATGTTATATAGCAAATTATTTACATTGTTCGCAATCAAGCGTTAGTAAAATACTAACACAATATTCACAAAATGGAAAATTTCAAAATAATCGTCGAAATGGTGGCCGAAAACCAAAAACTTTTACTAGAGATGACAGGAAACTGAAGCGTATAGTTAAGAAAAACCGTTTTAAAAGTGTGCGATTCTTGCACCGAAAATGGAAAGAGGAAAAATTTGAAGTTTTTACATCGACAACATTAAGACGTCTCCATAAATTTAAGTTTGAATTTCGTGTATCGAAAACAAAACCTCTCATGACTGCAAAACAAAAGCGTATAAGCTTGAATTGGTGTAAATCAAGACGCTCATGGAGTGAAGAAGATTGGAAAAATATATTATTTAGCGATGAAAGTATGTTTTGTGTTTCATTTGGTAATCAAGGCATTTGAATTTGGAGAATGAAGCAAGAAGCATTTGACAAAGAATGCCCTAAACTTTCCGTAAAATTTGCTGCTAGTATCATGGTTTGGGGTTCCATGAGTGCAGAAAGACCTGGAAAGATATGCATCGTCTACGAAAAGGTTAACTCTCAGATATATCAAGAAATTTAGAAATATTACATGATTCCATCATCAGAAGATTTATTTGAAGATGATTTCATCTTTCAACAAGATGAAGCGTCACCGCATACCTCGGTGTCAACTAAGAATTGGTTCCGCCAACGCAACATTAAGGCACTTCCTTCGCCACCAGACTCACCAGAACTTAATCCTATCGAAAACTTAGGTTTATAATGGAGAAAAAACTCCAAAAAAATTCTCCTTCAAGTAAAACTGAGTTAGTGGCACGTATAAAGTCTATTTGGGCTAATATTGATAGAAATGTTTATAAGCACCTTGTATATACTATGCAAGATCGATTGTACGCTGTTATGAAAGCTAAAGGGGGAGCTATAGAATATTAACTATTATTTACTTCATACTCATAAGGTAATATTGTTGCGTAAAATAAAATATTCTAATATTTTGAACCAATCTAAATATTATTGTGATATTTTTATGTGTTTCAGAAAGCTGTATACCTAATTTATTCTACTGTATTTTATATTTTGTAAATGTTAAAATCTTATCTAAACTTTCCAGATTTAATATATAAGAAATTTAATTTCATTTACTAAGTATAAAAAATAAATAAATGAAAAATAATTTTTTCTTATTACTTTTTCTCAATTATTCTAATATTTTGAATATGATCTGCACAAGCGAATCGATGTTTAGACTAATTAACATCGCAAAATTAGTACTTATTTTTTTATCGAACACCTTAAGGGGGCTGGTCACTCAGCTTCGGAATTCTCCTCCGTAATGTTAAGTTTATGGACTTTTGATGCATTCGTATATTTAAAATATCTTCTCGGGAAATTCCTATTTTTAACATCTTTTTTCTGTGTACTCTTCTTAAAGAATGTCTCTTTTTTGCTTAGTTTTCAAAATATTTCTAAAATCTATGCTAAATTTAATATTTTATGTGTCAAAAGCGAGCGAACTGTGAGTAAGATTTTAACTCTTCATATAAAGTTAAGTCTATTCTTTAGATATATTTTGAAAACTAAGAAAAAAGAGACATATTTTAGGAAGCGTACACAAAAAGTAAAAGTTAAAAATATTAATTTCCCGGGGAGACATTTTAAATATACGAATGCATCAAATGCCCATAGACTTTACATTACTGAGGGGAAATCAGAAGCTGAGTGACCAGCCCCCTTAAGGAAGTTTACACTAGCAATATAGAAATATATGCACGTTCATAACATCTTGATTCGGAATTTAGGCTAAAATACTTATCAAATTGATCTAAAAAAAGTGCGTGTTACTCATTTCCTTCAACAAGCATCGCTTACAAATATTATTATTAATGTTTCGTTCTCTTTATTAATAAACCCTTAAATGCGCGATTTTTTATTTTGTTTTGAAAAAATTATATATGATTCTCTGAAAGTTTTATTACACGGGAAAAATAATGAAAAAAAATCAGAGATAGATTTTTCATATAATACGGCAATCTTTCCTTCTGTTGCGCATCTGCAATATAAGTAAAAACTACTGTCGTGTGGTTGTTTTACGCTAAAACATTGCAAATTAGTAAATATTTTAATAAGTATGTCTCCAAATACCTTATTTTATAAAATTATTTATTTTATGAAACTTAACGTTTAACCCTTTAATTCACATGATAGAACACGTTATATACTAGAAATTACGTAGTTCAGAGAAACTTACTTTACACCAGAAAGTTTCAATGGTTAATTTCGCTTTATTTAAATACGGAATATCTTTAAAACAAATATTGTTATTTTAATTTTCTGGTATGAATTAGGTATATGAATAAAAATATCTATTAAATTCAAAACACTGTTGTTTGCATATATGCAAAGCTGCGTACTAAAGGGTTAAGATATTAGGTCTGATAGACCTCAAATACCTTCATGCTTATTAGTCTTATTTGTTTTTGAAGAGTAAGCTGGTGGATATTACACTGAGTATTTCACTTTCATCACCAAGTTGCCTTTCGATATTTCTTTTTTCTATGAAGTTTTTCTTTCTTTATTAAATACAATTTTTGTTTTACGTATCATAAATAGCCATATGCTTTTCTATAAGTGGAGGTATGCAATTATTTCCGGCAAAAAGCATTTAGCTGGGCCAAGATTTTATAAATATGTAGGCATTCCTAATAATAGTTATATAAATTTTACTATGACTGTTTATCAAGGAAATAAAGCACAAATTTTGCATCGTTGGTAACTGGTCTGTTTTCTTATTCATAAAAATATCGAGATTTTTTTTTTTTTTTTTTTGAATGAATTTTACGGTAGTTTATGTAATGATTTGAGAACAAAGTTTATAAATGAGCATTGCTGTAAGAAATAATTTATCTTTAAGTTAATGTTCCAAAAAATCATAGCCGTAGTTTCAAGGGTGGGGTGGGGAGCAAGACAACTTTCCCACCATTTTTCCGAATAGAATTTTTCGCATTACTATATAAGACAGAAATCCTGGGTCGGGGGTATTTTTGTTTAAACCTCCTAGTACCTTTGGGGTCGCTTGTGATCCCTCTTTTTTTTTTATGTTCTTTATGTTTCGAATAACCAGAAAAATTAATTATTTTAACTTAACAAATAAAATTAGATAGACACCTCGTAGGAAGAAGATACATTGAATAGAATTAAATTCCTGGTTCGTATCATACAAAACTACGTGCGCTAATCAAAACTTTAAACCTGGTGCTATGAGGGTTAAATATAGCATTCATTATTTTTCAGAAAAAGTGGTAGAAAATCCACTCGCCCAAACGCTACACCGATGCAAGGAATAATTTTCATTTGGTGTTTTTAATTCTTTACTTTGACATTGATAAGAAACCACTCTTCTAACAATCTCTGCCCCACCAGTGGCCGAGAGGTTCTGCTCTCGAAGCTGGTAGACGGAAGGTGCTGGGTTCGATCCCAATCGCGCTCGTCGCCCTAATAGTTTGGAATTTTCGTGGTTTTCTTCGAACCTTGGTTTTCCAAGCGTAAATACGGGTTAGGTTCCCTTAGAAAGACTCCCACGGAGGGCACTCCCTTCCTTAGGGCCTATATCCCTCGTGCTGATAATTGGCCGTCATAAATACAACCAATCATCTAACAATTTCTTTCCAGCAGCATAAGAGTTTCAATTCTTAAATGTCCAATCATCCAATATTTCATCTTATGCATCCCTGATCGACTGATCGCTTTAGACTTAATTTTTACATTTTGGTTACGAATGTTAGTTGTGAAATACGCACTTCTCTAGAGGCTACGAGAGTGAAACTTGGTGAAAGGACAGGTTTTTCGCTCAGCAATAAGAAGTGAGCATGTGAGTTATACAGAGGGAGGGAGGATTACTTCTCGATTTCTGTTCTTGCCATCTCTGGCTTCTACTGTCGTCCTGCAGGAATATAAATGAATTTATCATAAAAATCATTATTTATTTATCTATTTTGTTAACAATTTTGATTTTAGGGGACGAGGGACCTTAAAATCAATTTTTTTATTTTCTGTAAATTTCACTTTAAATATTACTCAAGGGTACATTATATGCATTATGGCATGCATTTATCACAAAAAAAAAAAAGAAAAAAAGAAAAAAAAAAGAAAAAAAAAAGAAAAATATGCAATTTTACGCGCTGCCTTAGAAATCTTCGAAATGCCCCCTGCGCGTTCCATATCAATGAAAATACTCAATATTTTTTATAAAAGTTTGTTTTATACATATAAATAAAACTGTGCATCGAATTTTATATATTTGAATACAAAGGTTTAAAAAAAAAAAATTCAAAATTTTTCAAAATTTTTTTTGCTTACCCTTATATTCAAATATATAAAATTCGATGCACCTTTTCATTTGCCATATATATAAACCAAACTTTTATAAAAAATATTGGGGATTTTCATTGGTATGGAACGCGCAGGGGGCATTTCGAAGATTTCTAAGAAATTCCATTTTTTTCTCAAAAATAATTTTTTTTGTATTTTTTTTTTTTGGTGGTGGGGGGGGGGGGGCATAATTGCATGCCATAATGCATATAATGCACCCTTGAATAATATTTAAAGTGAAATTTACAAAAAATAAAAAATTGATTTTTAAGGTCCCTCATCTCCTTAATAAAACGAATGAGTTGATACAATATTCTGTATAATGAATTAAATATTTTAGAATCTAAAATTTTTTGATAAAATTGAAAAGTAAATAAAATTCTTCGTAACAGTATGCTGATTTGGTTTATTTTATAATTTAGCTTATTCAGCTGTATTTAACCTCTTCAAGGTCTCGTTTAAAAAAGATATTGTAATCTTTTTGCACATTAAATTTTTGTATATTTTTTCGCTAGAAGCACTGTAATGTTTGAATTTAGTACTTCTTTAAATTTTCTTTCTTTTCACGTTTGTTTTGTTTCGTAAAATTTTTATGAAAAAAAAAATATATATATATATATATAAGTATACTGGGGAGCTCTCAAAATTGCAAAAAGAAAATATCTGCTGAAAATGGAACAATATTCTTGAAAACTTTTGCCGCAACTGCTGTGTTTCAAATATACAACTCCAATTATTTAATATTAACCATTTTTCTCTTAAATCCGTATATATAAAACTGGTTTAATTAACACATTAACGACGGAAAACAAGAATTCTCGTTTTCATTCAAAAAACATGATTGACTAAGGGCGTAGCTTCTACCTTACAGAATATGCATGTTATACATAATTTATCCATGTTATATATAATTTTTACTTTCTTCTATTTTCAATAGAAGAAAGTATTGTAATCGAAATTTTTTCGATTTCCAGTTTTCGACGGATTTTTTAGAGGTCAGCGATCCCAAAAAACATGTTTATACAAAATGTCTGTCGGTCTGTCCGTGTGTCCGTATGTCGCCATTGTACCATAGAAAAGTGTATGAAGTTATATATAGAATTGAATCAAATTTTTTGTGTATGTTTTTGGCTGTGGCAAGCTGGTCCTCCACCAATTTTGAAATATTCCGCCGGAAGGGGGCACTGTAGTAGCGACTTTTGTGCCATTTTCAATATTGTATCATCGAAAAGTGTATGAAGTTATGCATAGAATTGAACCAAATTTTTTGTGTATGTTTCTGGCTATGGCCAGCAGGTCCTCCCTGAATGTGAAAACATTTTCCACCCGAAGGAGGCGCTGTAATAGCACTGTCTGTGCCATTTTCAATGTTGTACCATCGAAAATTGCATGAAGTTATGCACAGAATTGAACCAAATTTTTTGTGTAAGTTTTTGGCTATGGCCAGTAGGTCCTCCCTGAATTTGAAAAAATTTGCCGGAAGGGGCGCTGTAATAGCGATGTCTGTGATTTTTTTTATTGTACCATCGAAAAGTGTATAAAGTTATGCATAGAATTGAACATAAGTTTTTGTGTACGATTTTGGCTGTGACAAACCGGTCCTCCATCAATTTTGAAATATTCCGCCGGAAGGGGGCGCCTTTTGTGCCATTTTCAATACTGTATCATCGAAAAGTGTATGAAGTTATGCATAGAATTGAACCAAATTTTTTGTGTATGTTTCAGACTATGGCCAGCAGTTCCTCCCTGAATATGGAAAAAATTCCGCCTTAAGGACGCTATAATTGAGATGTCTGTGCCATTTTCATTGTTGTACCACAAGTGTATGAAGTTATGCATAGAATTGTGCCAAATTTTCTGTGTATGTTTTTGGCTATGGCGAGCTAGTTCTCCCTAAATTAAAAAAAATTTACCGGAAGGAGGCGCTGCAATACCAATTTTTGTGCTATTCTCAATATTGTACCATCGATAACTGTATAAAGATATGCATACAATAGAACCAAATTTTTTGTGCATATTTTTGGCCAAGGCCAGCAGGTCCTCTTTGAATTTCGAAATATTCCGAGGAAAATGGGCGCTGTGATAGCGATTTTTGTCTAATTTTCTTGATTTTTCGTAGTTCTAATATCCATCGGCGGCTCGTGCAGCGACAGGAACTTGCGCCCTGCTAAGTCAGCTAATCAGAAACAGCTGATGCCAACAAAATAAAGAAAAACAATTGATTTTATTAAATATCATGATCTAGATTAACGCGTTTTGCTCCGATTAATTGACTGAAGCAGAAATTTGAGATGAAAATCAAAGTTGGTATAGTATTGAACTAATAATATTAGAGTATTAACATGTGTAACTACTTCTTGAAATATTGAGATGTATGAGATAGAAGAAAGTTTTGAGATTGGCACATCCAACTAGTTTAGATTGTAAGACATTTTATATTAAATTCGTACATTGAAAGATATTTACCGATGCATAAACTTGGGATACCTATCTAGAACGCTAGTTTACAAAAGACTTTCAGAACAGGGAGTATGCTTCTACTGTTTTAAAATTCAGATTTGATAAAAATTACCCGTCGGCAATGTGTTAAGGTCAACATGTATCTTTGTGATGTAACTAGGTAACTTTAGGATAGATCAACTTGTACTTTAAGAATTATTTGATGATTTTCTCTATGAAACTATCCAGCATTAGGCTGTTGATCCTCTAGTGAAGTGCAGAATGTTATTATTTTAGTTAAAGAAAATATTCAATTAAATGGGTAAAATTTTATTGGGAATTATCTTAGATGAAATTAACCGATTACTGACACTGATGAAAGAAATGAAACATTACCCTCATAAAGGCACACACACACACACACACATATATATATATGGCCGTGTGTGTGTCTTTATGAGGGTAATGTTTCATTTCTTTCCACTTAATGTGGCATTAGTTTTCCATCATTACAAATGCATTAGAATTTAGTTTTTTAATATTTTTTTTTTCTCTTCCTGAAATTTGTTATGTGTAAGACTAGTTGTTTTCTGTTAATGTGTTAGTCTCTTTTTCGGCATGTTGTTTTCTTCAAAAATATTGTATAACTTCATCAGAGAAATTAGAACAAATTTTACAGATTACCACTATTGTACGAAATTATCATTGACTTTCGGGATTAAATGAATTTATAAAATAAATGTACATATATATAGGTATCAGTGAAAGTATTACGCCAAAATATTTTACTACAGATCTTTATTTAGAATTGATTTATGAATCCCTGCAAAAATATATATATATATATATTTTTTTTCAAATTTTCTAAACCAGAGCTTATTTAATGCTAATAAATTCTTTCTTGTAACACCTGAATCTTTCTTTTGAATTCCTTGCACTGAAATTCGGTCTGTTTAAGAATTATTAGAGGAGTTACGAGAGGTTCTACGCTTTGACGAGCTGTCAATTTCCTGGCGAGCGCGCCATATTTTTCCGTTCGCTATATTGTATGCAGTTCGGAGCGAAAAGCTCATTTGTTTACTATCGCGCTAATGAATTTGATTTCTTTCATTGGCATCCAATTTTGCCTTTGAATGGCGGATCGTTTCGATTGTCCCGCCCAATTGAGAGCTGACCACATCCGTTTCGGATTCTTCTTCAGTCCACACTAAACAGCCAGCGTAACGAGTAGAATCGGAGAGCAGAAGAGGCCGAGGCATGGCTTGGTTGCATTATTAAATGCTAGACGGCCGCTAATTGGGCTCTTGTGTTCAAGCATCGGAAGAGAGGATGTTTGGAGAGCGGAGGAGCGGATCACGAGAGGCAGATCCGCTGTCCGGTTGCACAACGGAACCACGGAAACGTGCCCGAGACAAAAGAGCCAGGTCCCGGGATCAGAGTCTCTTGTGCCTTTTTCACCGTTCGCTCACGCTGTCATCGGCACGCTTACGGCTGTCAGAAAAGAACTACTAGCAACGATGGAATTATTTTTCTCTTGCTTATTAATTAAGGGCGAGATTTCGGACGTCTTGGAGTCTTCTTCCAAACCTATCCCCCTCCCCCCTCCATGTCTTCAAACGTGGTTCACTTTTAAAGGAGAAAGAAAAAAAAATCGATTTTATTTGAATTGTATTGCGCAACAGAACATTGTTAAAAATGCTATGTCTGATTAAAAAAAAGAGAGATCTCGTTGAAAACCCTTTTTAATTCACAATATATGATTAAATTAACAAAGAATTTTATTCTGACCTAATGATCTTTGAATATTTTATTTAGTTGTTGCATCATTTCTTTCATACTTTGCTTACCTGTCTTTCGTTGAAAATTAGTTGCTGTTTAGTTTTATTCAAAAAATGTATTGAGACTTTGTTCAGTTTATTCTTTTGTTTCATAGGATAGAAGGGTTAAGTCTTTCTTTTGCTTATCCATTGATTAATGAATATAACGTGATTAATGATATTTATCATTAATTATCTTAATGACATTTATCATTATTGCTTTGGATTCAGGGGAATAACTCAGTATTAGTATTTTTATTATCGAAATAAAAGGTAAATGAATGGTATTGTAAAACACATACTTCGACTCCTTTTTTCTTATTATTATTTGAAGCTTGTGAGCGTGAATAATAACAGCTTTTTTTTCCAAAATAAACAATTTCTTAAAAATATAAATTATTTTCATTATAAAAAAAAAATTCTATACAACATTATCTTTTTATTCATTACAGTATGCTTCAATTTATTTTCTAATTATTTTTCTAATTACTATTTGTTTATTGTTTTTCATAGGAAATGTTTTCTGTCGTACTCCTGCCTTTGTAATTTTTAGTTCTGTAATTTATTGAGCCATAATACAAAGTATTTAAAAAAGAATGGCCGATTACAAATAACAATACCTTCGTTGTAAACAAAGATCAGAAGAAACTCTTTAAACATAATACAAAAAAGAGCTCAAATGTTTTTGTCACTTGCATCATAATCTATTCTGTAGCTTTTTTTTTTTTTTTTTTTTTTTTTTTTTTGTCACATACAAAATATCTATGAATTTCACCAATCAATCAGTCAGTCCATTTCGAGTCAGATATTGCAAAACTGTCCCCCACTGTTTAAAAACTGCCAGCCAGGACGTCAGTGAAAAGCTGTTTATTTTACGGAAAAAAATTGTATTTATTACGAACTTTTTTTTTGTTGTTTTAACAGATTTTGCCCGTAATTTCGTAATAAATACAGATTATTTCCGTAAAATAAACAGTTTTTCATTAGTGTTCTAGCTAACAGTTTTTTTTTATTATTATTTACAGCGTTTAGACACTGATCTCAGTATATTCTTCTATGCGCACCTTCAGTTCGTTCGCCATTGTAGGCAAAGAAGATATAAAGTAGTCACAAATAGTCATGCACATTGCTTTCACTATATCTAGCATGAAAAAGACTATCACTTGCATGATTTCTGTATGAATAATAGGGACCAGTTAGAACGGTTATGAAGTATGAAACAAAATCTTGAGCTTCCTTCTGTATTGCGTTTAAGTGTTTCTTTCCATCATTCTTTCCCAATGAAGCTGTGTTCATTTGTAATCGGGTCATTCTTTTATTTTATATCAAACCCATATTTATTACTATAATGCGGTCATAAGAAAGGGTGTGGTGTTATTGATGACGGCCCATTATCTACACTAGGGATATAGGCCCGAATGGAGGGCTGCCCTCCGTGGGGGTCTTTCTAAGGAAGCCTAACCCGCTTTTACGCAAGGAAATCCAAGGTTCGAAGAAAACCACGGAATACTCCGAACGATTAGGCGGACGGGCGCGATTGGGTTCGAACCAAGCACCTCCCGTCTACTAGCTTCTAGAGCAGAACCTCTTGGCCACTGGTGGGGCCGTTAGAAAGGGAGTGAAAAGGAAATTATTCACTTTTCATTTAAGAGTTAAGTTTTAGATGTCAAATTTCGAAATAATTCAGGCACTCGAATTTGTGCGAAAAGCATCGGACAAATGTAACATGTTGAATTTACCGTACACATACCCTCTTTGTCAGAATTTAGTATTTATGCCAATTATCCAAAAAGTATCAGGATATTACATAATGCTACCGTCACAATTATATACAAAGGCGTGATGTTAACGTCATTTGAAAGGGGATATTCGACGATTCGTATTGCCATTTGAATTTCATTTCCTATTTTGCAATTGATTATTTATTTTGTTTATCATGTTAAATTGGATATTACTAAAACCAATAATTTTTTATCATGTTGCATATCCCTTGCCCCCCGGCTCATTTTATAAATATCCAAACTCTAAACTAACTGTCTAACATCTGACAAGAAACGGCCAAAGTACAGAACATGTCCTAATCTAATGTTGAAAAAAAGAAGCAACTAAAAAAGGGGAAATAATAAAAGTAGCTTTAGAATTTGAGAGTTGATTTCATTCCTTTTGCTTATTGTAATTTCTGTCACCTCTTAAATTATTCAACAAAGGAATGTTCATCAACAATGAAAGCACACATTTGTTTACCTGCTTTCTGAGATATAGAAGTGCTAAATACCGGTTCAAATTGTAGTTTCATATGCTTCGTGCGGCCCTTGAATTTTAAAAGTGCAATTTCCAAATAGTAATATTCATCTTATTTAGCCGCAGAATTTCTTGCATTAAGTAAGATAAAAATTAATATTTGAAAAAAAAAATGGTGCTCAAATTCAAGAACCGTACGAACCATGTTTAAATATTCAGTGAAAAATCCGGTATACATACTTCTTTGCTGTCATAGATATATGAAAACAAATGGCGGTCTCTAAAATTAAGGTCAATTATTCAAATTTCAGAATTAAAATCATTCTAGCTTACTAATTTGCTTGAATCAGAAAATTTGAAAACAGTTTCCGAATTTGTTCAAAATCGGGTACTTTATTATTAACAGAAATAGTACAGCATCTAATGTTAGCTATATCTTTATGTTATATCTGGTCTTTTTAATTAAGTATTTTAAAATATACAGTCACCACCCCCCTAAAAAAAGAGAGCCCCCAATACATTTTAATCATCAAGTTATCCCAGAGAATAATGGACATAGCCATTCGGCAGGAAATTGTGTCTTCTTTCAATTTATGTTTGAAAAATATTAGAGGGCCGTCTTCATACAGAAATTGTACCAAACTCAGAATTATTCAATACTAACACCTAATTTTGACATTATATTTGGTATTTTTAGGAACATTTTATCTTAGCCAAACGGGAAGCCATTTGGTCAAGTAGTTTACGATATATGAAGGTTTAAAAGTTTGAAACTAATAATGTTAAATTCATTTGCAAACGTTGCAAAACAGATTGCAATTCGGGTAGTTCTTTAAAGATATCTAAAATCTACTTAGCGTAACGAGCTGTTATTTTGAAGCTTCTAAAAATCGACTTCTGTAAAAAAAAAAAAAAAAAAAAAAAAAAAATCATAAATTAGAATTCCTATTTTTTCGAAAACTTGTTTCAAAATAATATTTTTTTAACTAATTAAATATATATCTATATGAATTGAAACCTGTAATTTCTTTTAACCCTTTCGAGGGCGGTGTCCTTAAAAAAGGACACCTAATTTTAATTCCAAAACTGTCAAACGGCACCAAGAATATTTACTTAAAATGTTCCGTTTATAATATACGTTAAAATAAGTAAGTTCGTATTTTGTAATAAGTTCGTTTATAAATTCTGATCTCAGTCCATTATTTCATCAATTTATAAACAGAATTACTCCGCGCCGGAAAGGGTTAACTCAAACCTATTTTTAGAAGCTTCAAATATACGGACCCAAAATTATGGCTCATTCCACAAAGTAATTTTTGAGTTATGCTTAACCCCTTGGGGACGAGCGACCGGTATACGTGCCACTTAAGTTGCTCAGGATCCATCATTATTCACACCAGTTATTTTTTATTGTAAAGTTTACCTTATTTAATCAGAGCATTTTCGAGATTCGATTGCAGAAAATTTTCTGTTTTGAAAAAACGGCGGTAAAAGATTAAAAATTAAGCAAGGACTCTCGTCGCGAAGGGGTTAAAAAACTACCCGCATTGTAATCTGTTTTGAACCAATTGCAAATAAATTTAACATTAATGAGTTTCACAATTTAAACCTTGATGATTCCAAAACTACTGAGCCGAATGACTTCACTTTTGGTATTCTGAGAGAAAATATACCGTAAAATCCAATTGTGATGTGAAAATTACGTGTTTTGTATTGAAAATTTCATTGTTTTCTGCATGTTTAGAATGAAGACGATTTCCTAAGCTCGCTCTTTTTTTAACATAAACTGAAATATACATAATTCCTTATCAAATGGCTATTTCCGTCTCTTTTGTGGAAATTTGGTGATAATAATAATTTTTTTTAGGATTCCGTACCTAAAAAGGAAAAATGGAAGCCTTATATTCTCACTTTGAAAATCCCGATTATGGAAAATCACGTAATAAATCAACATAAAAATATAAATTAATGATTTTCGGATTTGTTCCTTTACATATGATATAAAACCTTCCTTCGTGAAAAGTTTGAAGGTTCTAGGTCAGCGGGATATACCAAATAGGTTTTACTTTCAAAACCTACAGGGAAAAATGTAACAGTATATAAAGGAAAAAATCCAATTATATGTAAAAGAACATGCGTAAAGGAAATATCTCAAATATATGTAAAAGAACATATGAAAAGGAAAAAATTCTAAAATCATTACTTTGTAAATATATGTCGATTTATTGCATAACAAACTCATGAATTCCCATAATCGGGAATACTGATCATATATAAAAGAACAGCATATTATTAAAAAGTAGATATTTTCGGATTTTTTCCCTTTGCATGACCTTCCTTCATGCCAAATTTCAAGGCTCTAGGTCAACCGGCAGTACCCTATACATTTTGAGAGTAAAACTTAAAGGGTATTTCCGGTTAACTTAGAACCTTCAAATTTGGCACGAAGGAAGGTTTTAAAGCATAAAAAGAAAAACAAAATTCCAAAAATCATTAATTTATAAATATATATGTCTATTTATTACGTAATAATCTCCATAATCAGTACTAACACCAAATTAACGTATTGTAACGAAATTTTTGTAACGGTAGGGAACGCGAGTCCTAATGCGAGGTCGCATTTGTCGTATTTTATTTATTTTATACAACTAACTGTACATACACCATAAAAATTTATAAGCAATGTGTTTTAGCGTTACTAAACCCTCTCACATTATTATTAAATGTCCAGCTTCAGCATTTTATTTATTAAACTGCTTATTAATGTCGTGTGATAGATAATAGACAGATAATCGAATGTGTAAAACATGGTTTCATTTTCCTGGAGAAAACGGCACTTTCTTCTATTCATGTCAATGTTGCCATTTGCGCGGTTTTTTGTTTTATTCAGATTGCTTGATTGCTGCTAGTTTTATATATATATATATATATATATATATAGTAATATTCGCCTTATTTAATCTGTCATTGAATAAGGAGAATATCGCTATTTTGAAACAGTGATAGAAAACAAACAAAGAAAAAATAACGCCTAACTGGCCAACACTAATTTATTTACAAAACGAACAGCAGGTTTCTTATCGTATCATAGCGATATTTTAAAATATTTTTATAAAATTGAACTTGCTACAAATAATTTGCACTTTCTTAAAGAAAATGCAGCGACTAGTCATGGAAAACAATGAGACTGTGTTTAAAACATAGAGTTGACGTGCCTAATACACTACATTTTATGAATTTAAAACACACTTTCCCCGATTCCCTCCAAGCCTCTGCTTCTTCACGCAGATCGGGTGCATCAAATTGGAAGAGTTATGCAGCAGATAAAGTGAAAATGTTCTACGCATAAAAGAGCTTTCTCTTTCACAGTAGTTGAGTTTATGTACTTTTTAGCATACATTTTAGGTTAGATTTTAGAAATATTTCAAGAAAAACAATCATTAAACGTTAATGAATAAAATACTTGTTTGAAATTGGTTGCGTAGTATTTGCGTAGTATTTTCATCACAGACTTTCAAATATAATTCTTTTTGCATTTGTTTCATTAGACTGAATTATAAAACTAGTCATTTTTGACGAAATAAATGTATATGAAAACAATGTTTTAATAAACCTTTGAACAGATGTCTTATGTTATTTTTGTTATGTATTGTAATCAAATACACTATTGAATGAAATTCAGGCGCATAAACGAAGCTCATTTAAAGGATTTGTTGTATACAGCAAACTAACGAATTTGCAATGCGAAATATAGTGTTAATTAGCTTATCAATATGCTTTTGACGAACAATTTACCTCTTTATCGTATTAGAAAATAGATTCAAAAGATTAATACTAGTACTGCAAATGTAGTTTTAAAAGTTTTTTATACGATATGTGTATTTCGTGTTTTAGATATAATTCAATCTAGTATCTAGCAGCATTTTAATAATTTAGCAATTTTTTACATTTGAGAACATTCTAAATTGTAAAACAATAACTCGATGAAATGTATTTCAAAGCCATAAAGTCATATTTTCTTTCATAGAAAGTAGCTTAAAATGGAAATGATCTACAGTTGCGCTTAAAACTGAAATGTATTCAATGTATCTCAAGATTCCAAAATTCCCTCAAATACCTATTTCATACCTTAAATATTTCAGACTTCAACTATAATTATAATGTAGCGGGATTACTAATAGTTAGTATACTACTTTGCAACAGTATATAACAATATATCTTATTACTTGAAATGGACCGTTTTTTTCTGCATTTTAATAGAAGAATGTTGCGTAAATGCATTTATTATAGTGCCTAAAATTAGTTTGTTCTTTTGCCAACAATTAGTTTTAACAAAAGAAAAAATTGCCATTCTGTTGAATTCACGAAGAAAAAATAATTCTGAATATTCTTATGCAAAATCTTTAAGAAATGTAGATAGAATATTCATTATAAATATCCTAAAAAGAAATTAAGGGGACTGTGAACCTTTATTCGAGAAAAACTCGACACCTCTTTTTGTGTGTATTATTATCTTTTTGTGCGTATATTATTTTCCAATTTGTACAACATCATTCGTGGAAAACCGCATGCAGATGCGGTTATTTTACGCAAAGTTACAAGTGTTATAATTTTTTTCACAAACAATATTTTTGGCCTTTTAATACACTTGAAATCTGTTTTCTCAATACTAATGTTTCAGTTTTTTTTTTTAAATTTTTGAATGATTTTTCATGATTGTTTCATGATTTTTTATCATAATTCATGAAACTGATAAGGAAGAATCCTGATATTGCTTAAAAAGAAACTGCGTATGTCTTTTAAAATTCGACTTCATTAACATAATTAAATTTGATTTTTAACTTATTATAAGGCAGAATTTTGATGAAAATCGATATGGAATTTAGAAAAATATCTCTAAAAAATTAACTATTTAAGGGATTAAAAAATTGAAACACAGATTTGTTTGTTAGAGTTGAGTTTTACATGATTGAAATCCAAAATCGAGGAAATATCTAAAAAATTAAGACGCAGGAGCATTTTAAAATTTCGTTTTAAAATTTTAAATTTTTTCAAAGATCTTAAAATTATAATAAGATTGGAAATTTCTTTTAAGGTGTTCTATATACTTTTGGTGAAATGTATACTTGCACAAAATTTCAAATCCCTATTATGAAAATTAAAAGAATTTTTTTTAAACGTCCACCGCCCCCTAAAGAAACGAGATCAAACATTCTTTAAAGGCAGACAGGGGAATGGCAGAAACTAAAACAAGTCCTTCCAGGTCAGTCAGAGAAATAGGTTAATGTTGTTGTTTGATTTTTACGGTACAGACATGTAATTTAATGAAAATTAAACAAAGTGGTCTCACTCCTTCCAAGTTCGTTTGACGAGAAAGGTACTTTGCAGGGAAATTTTTAATTGGGCTTACCAAATGTAGTGCAATCAAGATGAAAAAATTATATCACAAATGTTTAAAATGTGGTGAAATCATAGTTTAAAAATCATGCATAGTTTGTAATATAATCCAAACCTTCAATGAATGCCATCGAAAACGTTTGCATGCCCTGTAAATCAACTATAAGAACAACATACTCGAATAGCTTATTCATCCAAGATACTTACAAGATCAATACACAGTCTTATTTGAATTTGATTTGAATTTACTGCAAATAGAGACGCCTTAAATTCAGACACATGTGTGTCTGAATTTCAAGTGTCACCCAAGTGCCTGTATGTGAAACTTCAGACGCCATAAATGCCTGAATTTAAGAAAAATAAGTATCTTACTATGATCATGGTATAAAGAAACGGAGAAAAGTTGGTGAATAATGATGATATGTCTGAAATTAAGACACTTAAAGTTTAAACATTTCAGAAATTCAGACACTTATATCTTGAATCACTCACGAACGATAAATCAAGTGAAGGGAAATACAATGACTGTGGATTTGTTTCTTGAAGCGAGCCGCGTTCGTTTTAATTTTGACCCTTGCACTTATCTTTTTGAAACGCGGCGGCATATTATTTATATCACATAATTTTAATTCTCAACCGCTGAATTTGCACAGGAGTTATTGAATAAAGTTTTACTTTTATAATATTCGAGAAGAAAATGTTTTTATTTACTTTCAAATCAATTTGTTCGTAAATTCTGGTGGCAATCAATAATTTCAACATTTTAGCAACATAATTACTTTGCCCCTGAAAGGACGAATGCAACATTAAACTGTTTTTCTTCAAACTCCTACTAATGCGGTACCTCACGGTTGCCCTGAAAAATACTAATGCATTTACGTCCCTTGAATTACTGGATAAAATATTGAAAGCGGAAGGATTTTTTTAGTTTTAGTAGTCGTAAAGAATAGTTATTCATTTTCCTCACTGACTGACTTATTGCGTATATATAATGAAGTTTTTGAAGATTGATATCGCAGAAGATATCGCGCTATCTAATAAAAAAGGTTAGATATATGCTGAATTTTGGAATTGCACCTGATTTTAAGTTTCTTTTATTCAAAGATATTGTAGAGTCATGGCATACAATTTATTTTGAGGGAAAAAACCACAAAACAAGTGAAGAAACAATTGGATATCTCTATATCTTTTTGGTCCAAGATGAAAGGGAAGGTTGTAGATTTCTACTGCGATTTTTATTTTTTAGGACACGCTGATGCTTCTGAAGCATTTGCTTGCTCAGTTTCATCAAAGAAAATAGCTTAAATATCCGAAAATTCATCCAGATTTCAATGGATGGTCCTAATACCCCTTTTCTTTACGCAGAAAATTGAATAACACACTAAACCAAAAATCCTTTCCATCATTGATAAATACCAGTAAGTTTTATTCTTTGCCAGTGTAATATTGCTGTATGAAGTACTAGCCAACCACATTTTTATACGTTATGAAGATACTTGCTGGTAAATAGCGTGTCCAGTTTCTGACAGACTAACTGAACAATACGATGTTCTAAAACAGTATTTCTTAACACGTTGACGGATACTTGCGTCTATAGCCGTCAAAGCGAAGTTCACTATATGGCATAATGATTGATTGACACCAGGATTTACATGAAAAAATATATGAAAATAAGTAAAAGCTTAACTTAACGTACATTAAATAATGCAAAATTTAGTTTTAAAATACTGGTGCCAATTTAGGAATTAAAATTAAGTGGAATATATAATATACCGGTCCCCTTCAAGGGGTTAAAAAGTGTGTGTTGTAAATTCACAGATATATAACAGAATTGTAAGTTGCTTGAAGAAACCCAGCACAATTGCTTGTTTGCATTTTATTTTTTACCTGGCTTCCCTTTTAAGCCTTACAAGCTACTTCTTTACAAATAGAAGCTAGAATAATACATATTTTGTACCTTAAACTAATCCGAATAATGTTGAAAATTGGCTAGAAACCAAACAAAACTTATGGTGGCCATACTGCTAAAAATGTCTTGAATGAAGTGCAAAAGTCTTCTTTTTTATCTGCTAGAAGTACTTATGTTGCCGTTCCAGATTTACTTTAAGAAAAAACTGCATCTTATCAAATCCTTTATTAAGTGATATTCAATATTATGCCCATAAAAACGAAACAAAAGAAATTAAAAAATAGCTGCATCTCAACTTCCTCAATACTTATCTCAATTATCTAAAATAGGTAACATGTAAAACAAAGTAGGATGAGTCATATATAATCAAAACATGTAAAGATTTCATTCGTCAAAACAATAGAAGGCGAATTTCACTATTTCAAAAAAGGGGTGCCAATCAAAAAATCCGAATTTTAAAAAAGTAGCCCACTGGCAACACTGTTTTCATATCGGATAGTTTGACATGGTACCGACGATATCATTTATTAAAATTACTAAACGCTTAATATATCATGTAAGACATCCCCGTGTAAAATATTCCGCATATATGGAGCAACAAAATAAATAAACAAACAAACAAGAACAAATCAGAAAAAAGCCCGTAGTTGAAGAAGATTTGTTAAGTAATAGATGCGATCACCTCTTAATTATTCTGGAGTTTGATTCAAAATTTGCATGGCCAAACCGGAAAATATATATAAGAAAATGTGTCTTCTTTCTATGAGGTACATTTTGGAGTTAATTTTGAAATTTTTGGTTAAATAAAACTTCCGGTTGAAAACGTGTTCATCTTGGATCAGACTCCGGAGTAATTAAGAGATACTGGCATCTATGTTTAAGTACGAAAAAGATTAACCCTTTATATACTAACGGTACTTATACGTACCATTAAAAAAACTTGTTATAAAATTCCTTTAATACATGGATTAGTTGTAATACAGTTTAGAATGAGTTATAGATGCACTACTTTATCTTGTTCCAAAAGCGTTACTGGTTACACAAAACAAAAATATTTTTAAAAGGATGATTTCTTTTGCCTTTGCATCTTCTCAGCTTTCTTGGGGGGGGGGGGGATTTTTCAATTATTTCTATGTTTCTATTGTAAGGACATTATATTTGTACATTTCCTATTTCTACAAAATACTAAAAAAAATATTTAAAATAAAAGATTTATGTGGGGTTATAAATATTGCACAAAATCCCTATAAATTCAAATTTAATGAATCCTTCTAAATCCTTCAATCCTTCTAAAATCCTTCTAAAATTTATTAAATGATTGTGTAAATCTTCTAATGTAGTTTAAACAATTTAAGAAAAAGGCTTTAGAAGATAAAATTTTCATGAAATCAGTACATAAAGAGTTAAACTTAAATTCCACCTTGAAAAAAAGAAATTATTAAGTAAACAAAATGCTGCACTGAAAGTGTTCAATAAAACAACAGGAAAACTAATGAAGACAGTTAATGAGAATAATATGTCTGAAGTGAAGATGATGGTGTCTGTAAATGAAAAACTAACTGAATGGTGGAGTCAGCAAGACAAGTTAAAACTTAAAATAAAATACTAAAGTAACAAAATAAACTAAATTTTATTTTTGTAGTAAAATGTAACTTCAAAACATGAAATTGATTTATATCATATTACGCCTATAATTTTAGATGTCTTAAATGAAAAAAAAAATAAATTTGGAAACTTTGCATGAGTTTTATGCTTCAATATACTCTTTCTTTTGTAGAATCTCATCTTTTTGTAACAAAATTTTCACTGTTTGTTGCGAATTTTAGCTTCATTTCATCTTTGAAAATCTTAGAAAAAAATCTGAAGTTTCTTCAAACCATATATTCTACTGAAATTTAACAGTATTTGATGACTATTATAATCACAATAAAGAAGAGGATTTTCTTTTTCTTTTAAGAACTTATAGTGCATGTTTCAGATGATTTCAGCATGTAATGGAGCGTAAGTAAATATATATTTTTCACCAAATTTGTTCTTTCTTTGAGATATTCTAAAAATATCCCTTTCGTTTCATTAATTGTTCTAAATTTTTTTATGGATTAAGCGCCGAATATTTTATTTAAGGCTTAATTTAGGTTTACTATTTTTCATATCGATTAATTTAATTAAACTTAGATCATTCCGGTTATAAATTGATAGCAAGAAAATTTACTTTTGATTTCACCTGTAAAAGAAGGAGGGGGGGGGGTGAATATAATTTTTCTCAAATCTTTTATGGCTCAATTTTAGCAGGTTTTACTGTATTTACCTCGTGCCCTTTTTTTCATATCTGCTATATTTATGAGAATGGTTTTTAAAAATAAGTTTGAAAAATAATTAAAATTCTGTCACGAACCATTTTAAATTTTTAACCAATCATTTTTATTTTGTGCGCCAAAAAAAGCGGAAACTCCCATACAGCAAAGAATGTCTACGTGGAGGCATTGACATCACCAGAAGCCGAAAAATTTTGTTGATTTCTTGTAAATCAACACCTTTGCAGACCGAAAGAAAAGAGCAATTATTAGTTATGATAAAAGTATAATTACTAAAGAAAAATCATTTTTAGAAGTCTTGAAAGAATAAATGAAGCGTGAGTGTATTAAATTTCTATTTCTGAAATTGAGTCATTTCGTAATATTTTGAATAATTTTAAAAACCAGTACCTAAAAATGTGTAAACAGTCTACAGTCATAAAAATCAAGAAGAAAAGCAGAACAAAGCAGAGCTATTATTAGTTATATGTAAAATATAATTACTTAACAAAAACAGATTTTAGCTGCCTTGAAAAATAAATGAAATGTGAGCGTATTAAATTTCCGATTTCGGCAATTGTATCATTTCGTAATATTTTGAATAATTTAAAAAAGAGAGTGTTAAAAGGTGTAAAAACGTATAAACTGCCTACATAAATAAAAAGCATTGCAAAATAAGGTTTCATATATGACCTAGATGAGTTTTATTCTTCTTTTATACACTTAATTCAGTAATGTGACTAATAAAATTCATATTTCTGCAAATGTGTTATTTCGTAATACTGTGAATAATTTTAAAAACGAGTTTTAATTCTTCTATTATACACTTTTATGATATTTTATTGTTTTATTTTTTTTCTTTACTAAAAATTGCTATACCTAGTATTAAACCTTAAATGCATGATTTTTTATTTTGGTTCGAAAAAATTATATGATGGGCTCACAACCATAGTAGACTAAGTCCATTTTGAAAATAAAATGAGATAGTCCATTTAGAAGGTGAATAAAATTCCTTTTATCAAATCCTACTGTAAAGCAAGTCTGTAAACAGATGACATATATAATAAAGTATGTGAAAACAGACTTGGTTCAGTGTGGGACAAACATAGATTTTATGCACCTTTTAAATGGACCATTTCTTTTTTTTTTCAAAATGGACTTAGTCTACTATGGTTGTGAACCCCTCATATATGATTCTCAGAAAGGTTTGTCACACAGGAAAAATAATGAAAAAAAAATCAGACAAACATTTTTTGTATAATACGTCAACCTTTTCTTATGTTGCAGATCTGCAATACTAGTAAAAAACTACTGTCATATATAAAATATTGCAAATTAGTAAATATTTTAATAAGTATTTTTTCTAAATTAAATACCTTATTTTATATAATTTTTATTTTGTAAAACTTAACACTTACATGCATGAATTATTCTTTTAGAATTATATCTTTTATTCTCATATTAAAGACTAGACACCAGACATTTTAAGATAGATTTTTAACTTTATTTAGTAGCATATTTTTGTAATTTTTACAGGATTAATATTTCTATATAAATATGCTGGTTGCCAGGAGTTAAGTGAAAAGTCCTTCCGGCCACTGCCGGGAGGAAGAGGTTGCTTTCATATTCTTTATTTTTAAAAAGCCAGCTTATATTAATCAAACGCACGAAACCCACATTAGTGGAAACAAATTATAGAAGATTCAATACCAATTTTTGACAGTACTGAATATAAAATGAGAATTTCGCGAAGTTAGTCAGCTTTATTCAAGCTGGTTTTCTTTAAAGTGATTTATATTTGGTCCACAAATTCGACGATATCTCGTTCGAGACCTTAGTCGTTCTATGTGCACATGCTAACTCGGATCGGAATCGGTTGATATATAGGAGTGCTGTCGCAGGAAAAAAAATCAGATTTTTCAAAATGTCACCGACATTAGAAATTCAAACTGCTATATCAGCCATTTTTTAAGATAAAGACAAAACAAAAAATGCTCCGGAATCCTTGTATCAAGGTCAAACACTTAAGAAAGAAACCTTTTTCATTTTTTAATTTTTTTTGTACCTCACTTTAAAATTAATTTTTATTTTTAATTTTAATGGCCGCCATTTTAAAACAAGACGGCGGATGAAGCTAGCCAACGAACATGGTCGAGAAATTGCTAAATACTATGCACATGCCTTGTCACATCTAAATCAGTTAATAAATACGCGTTTTATCACGTGACAAAATTCAGATCGTTTCAAGATGTCAGTCATTCTAGAAATTCAACGCGCTATAACTCAGCCATTTATTAAGATATAGACGAAACAAAAAATGCTCCGGAATCTTTGTATCAAGGTCAAACAAATAAGAAAAAAATCTTTTTCAATTTCTAATTTTTTTGTACCACATTTAATTTTTTTTTTAATGACCACCATTTTGAAACAAGATGGCGGATGAAGTTGACCAACGAACTCGGTCGAGACATTGGTATGTACTGTGTAAACACCAAAGTTACATACAAATCGGTTCATAAATACGCGTGTTATCGAGTGACAAAAATCAGAACGTTTCAAGATGTCAGCCACACTTGAAATTCAAAGTGTTATAACTCAGCCGTTTGTTAAGATATATACTAAACAAAAAATGCTCCGGAACCTTTGTATCAAGATCAAATAAATAAGAAAAAAATCTTTTTCTATTTCTAATTTTTTAGCACCTCATTTTAAATTTTTAATTTTTAAATTTTTTTTAAATGGCTGCCATTTTCAAACAAGATGGCGGATGAAGCTGGCCAACGAACTCGGTCAAGACATTGGTATGTACTATGTACACACCAAGTTACATCCAAATCGGTTCATAAATACGAGAGTTATAGTGTGACAAATATCAGATAAATATATGTCATTTTATTCATAATTTCACAGTTTTTGTTGGTGGTCGGTAATGTTTATTTAATGGTTATATATATATGTGTGTATCAGCATTTGAAATGAGGGTGGTTTCGGGTTCTGGGGGTCATGATCGGTGAAATTATACCAAAACTTTTCGGAATCGCTTTCCTCCGAACGGCTGCAATAGGTAGCTTTTTGTAAAGAAAGCTATCTAAAAGTGATACAGATATGCATCACTATGCATTTTAAGGTTAAATATTTACCCCAAAGTGTCAAGATTGTTATGTACTTCAATTATTTGTTATAGCAAGTGTATAATTCCTGAATGAAAGCATTTTTACACGGCTTAAATAATTAGTTAAATGTCAGTATTACATTAAATAAAAATTCAATTTTTCTGCTATTGTATTTTTTGTCGATTTGTAATATTTTGAATAATTTAAAAAGCGAGTACTTAATATAAACACCCTACAGCTATAAATAACATTTCAAAATGTGTTTCAAATGTGATTTAGATCAGTTTTCTTCTTCTCTTGTACTTACTTCACTAGTGAAACTTTTATGATAATTTATTGTTTTGAAATATTTTTATCTGAAATTCTATACCTAGTATTTAGCTCAAAAGTGCCTAAGTTTTATATTCATTGCAGTTATTAGTTACATTAAAGGTGTAATTATTAAACAAAAACCATTTTTAGACGTCTTGAATAATAAATGAATTATGGGTGATACATTAAATAGCCTATTTCTGCTATTGTGTCATTTTGTAATATTTTGAATAATTTAAAAAACGAGTGCTTAAAAAAGAGTAATAAACCTACAGACGTTAAAACAATAAAGCAAACAAATGTTTCATTTATGATCTAGATAAGTTTTGAAACTTCTTTTATATAATTACTTTACTAGTGAAACTCTTACGATACTTCATTGTTTTGAATTTTTTTACTTAAAATTGCTATACAAAATATTCAATATATACCTCAAAAGCGCCTAACTTTATTATATTATTGCAATCATTAGTTATAATAAACATACTAAACGAAAAGCATTTTTAGACGCCGTGAATAATAAATAAAGTGTGTGAGCGTTACATACATTAAGTAAAAATTTATTTTTTCTGAAATAATATTTTTTGTTATTTTCTAATACTTCGAATAATTTTTTTAATGAGTGCTTAAAAAGGGTGCAAACTGTCTACATACATATAAACGTTGTAAAATAGGGTTTGTAATATGACCTATGTGAATTTTAATGCTTCTCTTATGCTTATTTCGCTGATGCAACTTTTACGATATTATATTGTTTTGTAATTTTAACCCAAAATTGCTAAATACCTAATATTCAGTATTTACCCCCAAAGTGCGTAATATTGTTCTTCCGTAACATCTTCCGTGATCGGGTCTGACGCCTACTGTTCAGGTTAAGTGATATAAAGGTTGGAAGGACCTTTAGACGACTGCGCGGGGCGGGCCGCATTTTCCGCGAAGTAGCGGTGGTACAGTAGAATACAATGTATTGTTATATATTTAGCTGCTGATCTTTATGTGATTAGTGGTGTCGCTGCAAGTAGATGAAATTTTCTTCCCCGTGGCTGGAGTATCATAAACCTCTGCAGTTAGCTGTCATGTGTGACTGATATTTGCTCTAACTATCTATAGTAGGGGCTGGTACATTCGGTCAAAGCAAACAATGCGTAATAATATGTGCCACCCACTGGAGTGAATGCGTCACGGGCGACATACAGCAGGACGGTGATACTCAAGTCAAAGCTGTAAATTGTTGCCTTGTAAAGACAAGGTCCTAACTGTTTTGTCTACTCTTGTGAGAAAAATAAAATTAAAGCTTAATTTCTTCATAAACTGTAGTACTGTATTTAGAATATTTTTAAATTCGTTAATTTCGCGAAAACACATTAGAATGCGTTATAAATTTATTGAAATTGTTGACAACAATGGTGGAACTCTCTGAATAGGACTTCATCTGATGTTACTCGAATTTTTCAGTTTAAAACCTTGCAATTGCACGGCAACGATATAGACCGGGAGCCGGCAGCACAGACACATGGTTCGTAGGGATACCATTATTTCTTCGGGAAAACTACCAGTATCTTTTTATAGAAAAAGAAATCTAGGTTAAATGCGCAAAATGTCGCCTTGCTTTAAGAAGAGATTTTCTATAAGAAAATACTGGTGCCGAAAAATTTTCTGGTCTGCAAAATTCAAGGAGGCGTACGAACCATGAGACAACCACCTCATCGAGTTGGAGGCTGAAATTCCAGAATTAGCCAAAACTCGATTCCCATATTAAAACGCAATCGGTCTGCCAAGTCATATCTTGGTAGACCGATTGCGTTTTAATATTGGAATCGAGTTTTAGCTAATTCTGGAATTTCAGCCTCCAACTCGATGAGGTGGTTGTCTGTGCTGCCGGCTCCCGGTCCATTATACAATGTGTCCACGTATAACCTGACTGGCCTTTATTTTCGTAACCGTTGTTCCTGGATGCATACTTCCAATTACAAAAATGGTTTAAATAAGGTAAAGAATTATTTTTAAAGCAATTTGGGTCAAGAAAAACATTTATTAAAAAATTACGAAATTGAAATTTTTATACGGTCCCCCGGTCCTATAAGTTAGAATCAGTAAAATTTTCCTGTTACGTTGACAAGTAAGACAAAAAAGTCCCGTCATTCTACGATTAAAATTGGCGGACTAATAACTGTTTAAAGTTGGAGCATATTTTTTTGCTGCAAATTAGGGATCATTCACAAATTTAGTAGAAATATAATTTCGTCAGATATATTAAAAAAGTGGTTGAGAGTAAAATTAACATTGTAATATAAATTTGAAATCTTTAATTATTTTGACATATTAATGCAAAATATACAATTTGTAATAAACATATAAGAAGGGGAAAAAAAGCAGAATTTCTGTTAAATAAAATGATGAAAATTAACTGTTTTGGCTTTTGATAATTGATTTTTATGTATTCTGTACCTCTGAATCTGAAATTTACCTTCATTTTTTACCATCACGTAAAGATTTTTTGCAAATCGTAACTTTTAAAGTTAAAAAAAAAAAGAAAAAATAGCGAAAATTTGATACTATAAAATAGATGTCATTGTTGTACTTTTAACTTTTGATAATTCATTTTTGTGTATTTTTTACCACTGAATCCGTAAATGACCTACATTTCAAACCATCGCATCAGGATTTTTAGCACATTGTAAATTTCAAAGTTAAAAAGTTCAAAGTTAAAATTGAACCTCCACCCCCCCTCATCGGACCCCTCAGCTGTTTAGCTGTAAGAATCCCAGTATAAGTCAAAAAATTGAATAAATTATTGCATTAAATAAAATTAAATTAAATAAAATGTTTTATATCTGTTTTATAGTATTAGATTTTCGCTATATTTTAACTTTGACATTTACGATTTCCAAACAATTTCTAACGTGATGGTTAAAAATGAAGGTCGTTTTCAGATTCAGTGCTAAAAAGTGCATAAAAAAATCAATTATTAAAAGTTAAAAAACATAGTCATCTCCTCTATTTTATAGTATCTGTTTTTTGTTATTTTTTAACTTTCACAATATCCTGACATGAATGACACTACACATGAATGACACTACACGCTAAAAATCCTGACATGATGGTTAAAAATTAAGGAAATTTCGGATTCAGTGCTAAAAAATACATAAAAGTTAAAAAACACAATCACAGCAGTCTTGTGTTACCTAATCTAAAACTTTTTCTTAAACTTCTTGGCGGTAACCTATCCGAAATTTTTTATGTTATCCTGTAAAATAACTAGAAATGGTAACCACCGGAAATCATATTATTAGATTGTCATCGGATTTAGTATGTAAAATTTAATCTCAGTCGGATATTTGAAAGTGAGTTAAAGTTCGAGTACCAATTTTGAACTGGA
Organism: Maratus speciosus; assembly: GCA_963932465.1. NCBI lineage: Eukaryota > Metazoa > Arthropoda > Arachnida > Araneae > Salticidae > Maratus > Maratus speciosus. The sequence continues at coordinate 214,978,695 of OZ010796.1, read as the reverse complement.
AAAACATACATACGATCGTTGAAGTTAAATAAAAACTTAAATAACGTAATTTTTGTCATAAAAAATAACGTAATTTTTGTCAAAAGAAAGGAAAAGAAACAGTCTCATATCCTTACAAAATAAAGAAAATGTTAAAATACAATAATTTTAGTCAATCTGAAACTTTATCGTTAACTCAATCGTAATGCTTGTATGATTTTTTTTCAAAGCGCAGATACACCTGAAATAAGTTCTTCGAATACTTTAAGCACTTGGTATATGGCCCCTCAAAGCATGGCAGAACTCATCTGCGTTCAGATGCGGTAAAGTGGTATAAGTCAGGCATTTTTAAAGTTTCATAACTCGGTCGATTTTAGTGCCATATGAACGGGACTTTTTTTTGCATTATTTGTCAGTGTAATAGGAAAATTTTACTAAACATAACTTATAGGACCGGAGGACCGTATAAAAATTTAAATTTCGTAATTTTTTAAGAAATGATTTTCTTGACCCAAATCGCTTTAAAAATTATTCTTTAGCTTATTTAAATATTTTTTGTAATTGGAAGTATGCATCTAGGACCAATGGTTGAGAAAATAAAGGTCGGTCAGGTTATACGTGGACACACTGTATATTGCAAATGCTAAAGATGTTAATACTTTGCAAAAAACATTTTTAGACATCTTGAATAATAAATGAAGTTCGGGTGCTACTTAAAGCAAAAATTACATTTTTCTGTTATTGTATGTTTTGTCGTTTTGTAATATTTTGAATAATATGTACTTTTAAAAAAGAGTTAATAGACGTAACAGACGTCTACAGACGTAAAAAAGAGCATTTCTAAAGGAGGTTTCACGCATGACCTGTGTGATTGTTCATATAAATAAAAATAAAAATTATTAAAAGGTAATAAATTGGTTTGTAAATAAAGATTATTAAGAAAATTACAAGAATCTTTTAACTGAAAATTCTTATTTTCTCAACAATTTAAATACATCTCATTAAATTTCTGACAATATTCCAATCGTTCAGTTTATTTCACAGCGTGATCTTGGAACGGCTTGGTTTAAAATAAAATTTAAATAGATTTTTTAGAATCGAATTTGTTTACATATGATCAAATAGGAAAATCAACACCTGAAAAATGTCGAACGTTCAAAATTGAAAACATTATTGATATTGATTGATATAATTGATAATTGATAATATAAAATTGATGCAATTTTTTATACTTTAAGTGTTGGAAGTAAGCTCAGTTCAGTTTAATTTCCGAAAGTAAAAACATTTTTGAGAAACTTGATGTTCAGTAATTTTCGGTTTGCGATAGCTTTGATTACTCGAAATAATTTACTTATATGCTTATGAAAGTTGTATATCTTGTTTTTTCCATTTGTATCTGTGCAATAAACCAAAAGTGGAGTTCAACGTCATAAAATATGATTTTACAAGTATTTATTAAGAAATATACAACATTTCTGAGTTATTTGTTTTTCTGTGTTTAATGAGATAAATTAATTTTACCTAGTCTCTTTACAGTTTATAAAGAACATTTAACTAAACGAGCTGCATAGTACAATAGAATATTTTCTTTTTATATAAATTTTATTTTGATAATGCTTTTAAAAATTTTAAGCAGAAATATTTTTGCAATAGCTTTTTTTCTGAAAAATGCTCTTTAGAAGTACAAATAGCTAATTTTGAGCAAAATTATAAAAGATGAATCGGCTCAAATTTTTTCATTTATTGAGCCGCAAATATATGATAGGTTCACTACCATAGTAGACCAAGTCCATTTTGAAAAAAAATGAGATAGTCCATTTGAAAGGTGCTTAAAATCTGTTTCATCCACTCCCACACTGAACCAAGTCTGCTTTCACATACTTTCTCATATATGTCATCTATTTACAAACTTGTTTTACAGTGGAAGTGGATAAAACAGATTTTATGCACCTTCTAAATGGACTATCTCATTTTTTTTCAAAATACACTTGGTCTACTATGGTTGTGATCCCGTCATACATAAATAAATAAATAAATAAAAGGTTGTGATGAAGTGTGATGTGTCAGTTTGTGGTGAATTTCATAGCTCTTTTGTTAACAATATTTTTCTTTCGACATTCTTTTTTTAAGTAATTTTGCATATTTTTTTATTCCACTATTTAGAAGTAGTGCACTACAAGTAGCGAAACTAGAGTAGTTGCTGCTTTTGCTCATAATTGGTAGTATAACACGCTACTTTTTAAAAAATATAATGAATCGAGTAGTATAGGTATGATATAAAAAAAATCAGTAATAGCGAATACCAATGTTGCTGTTAACGTTACTTCAGGAAAAGAAGTGTCATTCTACAAATTATGTGGTTGTAATTTGCTTCTTTTGAACAAAAATGTTGCCCTCTGTTTACAATCCGCACGTGCCAGGGACAAATGCCATAGCTGTAGTATTTAGCAACGTATCCTACACTGTTAAAAAAATTATGTGAAATCACAGAGAATCTACTGGTAATCCATTACCTTAAGTCTTATGTAAAATTACAGCGATCACATAAACAGAGAAATTATTGCGTAAATTTATAGTAGATTCTGTAAATTTACGTCGATAAAAATACACAAGACTCTGAAAATTTATTTAGTTTTAAGGATAATAATTTAGTTTATTTTTACAAAGTAGTGATTTATTTAACTTCGAAGAATTAGCTTCCCGAATCAATTTCAGCTGGGGTACCATTAAATTTTTTTAATATGATATTTATTTCTAGCAGACCCGGGATTTGATCCTGTGTCCCCTGGGTTGCAGACGAACACCCTACTAACTGTGTTATAGGAGCTGATTGTACCGTGTCAAAAGGGTGTATTTTATGATTAAGTCGGGAAATATTTTTACTTTTAATTTACTTTTAATATTTACAAAGCTTCATTCACACAACTGCAAAGTGATTATCGATAAAAATCCCCTCTAATTCCGTAGAGACGAATTTTCCGTTTCTAAAATATTCTAATTTTTAATAAAGCAATTTTTAAACCAAATTTTCTTTAGTATTTCTAATAAAATTGTAAAGAATTTTGAAAGTGTGTATTTTGAATTGTAGGTTATAACAAAGATAAAAAATATCTTTAAATAAAGAAATTGAAATCCCTACAGGGAATTTGATATGAAAAAAGGGAAATGTCGGTAAAATGATGGCCGAAACCTCAATTGAACGCATTTAACCGATAATTAGTGTAAATTTACAGAGAGTCTTTTTTCCTGTGTTTTTACAGAAATTTTTAAATGTGATGATCATAGCTGTTTTCATGGACACTTGCTAATAATATTCAGTGCTGATCCGCTAAAAAATAATAATAATAGTAACTGGTGGGAGTAATGAAGGATTCACGTATACTTATACCTTATGGCTTCACGTATACGTCACGCTCGTCCCCAAGGGGTTAGTAGCGAAAGACATCGACAGAGATTTCGCTACTTACAGAAGCCTTTTTTATTCTGATGATTTCAATGGTTTAAGCGCTTAGCATGTGTAAACATAACACGGATTTTTTTTTTTTTTAATTCAAGCTTGAAAATTATTTTTAAATCCATAAATGTAAGTAAATTAAGATACTGTTTTCAAACAAATTGCGTTTGAAAGAATATTTATTTTTCCTGTTCGACAGTGTAAAAATTAAAATCGTGGCGATGTTTAGAAGTTTAAAAAAAATGCAGTAAAAGTGAAATTTATTGGTCAAGTGTTGCCACCGTCAATACGACGTCAGAGTGTATTGGGCATGTTTTTGCTTAATAATATAGATATTTATTTTGGTTTGAAGAATTTTTAATTCTGTAGTTAATTGTGCAGAAAAGACTTAAAAATCCGTTTGTACGTCGACTATCAAACAGGTGACTAATTTTATAGCTGCCAAGTTTTAGGCTGTTTTCCTGCCACTATTTTTAATCTGAAAAATTTTCCTTATTTAATCCTATGTTATCACATAAAATGATCAAATTTCTCTGTTAAAAAATAGTGGTATGAAAAAAGCGTAAAACTTGGCAGCTATGCCTTTATGCATAAAAATTATTAGGTGACCATGTAATCATAATTATTTATTACATATGGCACAAATAATAACTTAAACGTAAACGAAATGTATATTATGATATTCTAAATTAGAAAGTATAAGTACTATTTGTTAAAATAACTATTCATTATGGTTTCGATTTAATACCATGTAAAATTATTAATTAGATTTCTTATGACCATGGCCATACAACTGACAGACTTAAAATTACTAAAACGAGATATGGACATACCACGTGGAGGTGGCTGCATATCATGTCCCACCCGCGCCCAGCTCGACCACCCTACCATCTCAGCACAGTGTTTTATTTAAACATTGAATTGTGATTTTTTTTAATCAAAGACTCGCATAAGTTTTCTATGTATCAACCTAGTTCATCTCTTCTTTGTATCCACAGACTTCCGATGATGTTGCTGTGACCTCCTTCACATATCTTTCTACTGCTTGTGTAAGAGAAGATAAGCAGAATAATGCAGTGGGGATGTTATTAATGAAATCTGTGCAGCCGTCTATTATCTTCATCAAAATTGCATCAATTAATACATAGTGATTGGGAGTTCTGTTGCCACAATAATTTTTCCATTATTTAGATTTTTTATACAGTCATCTGCTTCAAAGTTGATTGTAGGTATTTTAAATTTGAGTATTCTATCATTTACTCTTCCTCGTGCATTTATTATATGATGAGAAGCTAACTGTTTAATGCGTTGGCGATCATCAGAATTTGCTTTGGGTGTGCAATTATATCATTGTCCTAAATAAACTTTTTTAGTATTTTTTTTATGCCGTTTTCTGTGTTGTTTAGTAGCCGAGCAATTTTTCATAAGTTTTTAGATCAATTCTTTAGACGTGGATTACATTTGGTATAAACGATCCTGGGGCATAAACTTGGATTACATATTTTGTGAGTAAGCCTGCAGACTCTGACGGTCAATCAGTGCTTATATAAAGGCAGCAATTTTTATCCGCCTTTGTGAGCCATCTTGCGTGGGACAAGTTTTCTGGGTTCCTATTCGCTAGTTCTTCTAAGCAATATCTTGATCAAATAGCTTTGAAAATGTCCAGGAGGTATTTGTGGTCTGTGCTGAGTGCTTTTTTCTCGATTTCAGAAACAATTTTTCCAAATTATTCTCTATGGGTTCAAAAATTGCAATAGGAAGTCAATGGCACGTGGACAAAGATTTTCCTATTGATCCGATGAATCCATGTGGGTCAGATTTTTCTCTATCGATCTTGTCTAATAAATCATTCAGAGGAAATTCACTGATGTGAAGGTGGCATATGATCCATTGCAATGGACCATTCTAACCTTGTCCCACGCAAAAAGGCTCACAATGGCGAATAGAATTCTCCGCCTTTATATGTGCACTCACTGCCCATCAGAATCTCTACGTTCACTTACAAAATCAAATTTCGTGCCCCAGGATGGTTTACTATCAAACGTAATCCACATCTAAAGAATTGATCTAAAAACTCATGGGAAATTACTCAGCTGCTAAACAACACAGGAAACGGCATAAAACAAATAGTAAAAAAGTTATTTAGGACAAGGGTTACTTTGCACTACAAGAGCAAATTCTAATTGCAATGCTGCGTGGCGATCTCCGTCACATTGAACAGCTAGCTGCTCAGCACATAATAGATACAAGAGGAGAGTAAATGATGGCATATGCAAATCTGAAATATCGACAATCAACTTTGAATATGATAATTATATAAATCTAATTCATTGGAAAATAGTTGTGGTAACAGAACCCCCAATCGCTATGCATTTATCGGATGCAATTTTGGAGAAGATAATAGATGGCTGAATAGATTCCATTAATAACATCCCCACTGCATTACATTTTTTGCCTTCTCTTACACAAGCAGTAGAAAGATACGTGAAGTAGGTCACATCAGCATCATCCAAAGTTTGTAGATACAAAGAAGAGATAGACTAGGTTGATACTCAGGAAACTAATGTCAGTCTTTGATAAAAAATCACAATTAAATGTATAAATAAAACAATGTGCTTAGACGGTAGGATGGTCAAGCTGGGAACAGGTGGGACGTGATATGCAGCCACCTCCCGTGGCAACCATCTCCCTGTCCTGGTAGTTTTGAAAGCAACTAGGTGAGAGCTGTATTCAAAACAACAATTCGTTCTATGCCACAATAGAGTGGCAACGTCCTTATTTACCGAAAGTTGCCAGTTTTGCTCCAGTTATACAGAAAAAAGATATCATTTTATCTTTTAAATATGTTAAGTCTTTAAATAACCAGCTCTATAGGAGTTTGTTAATTGTTTTGAAAAAATGTCAAATTTTACCCAAAATTTCGAATTTTGGACCAAAAGCTCAAACTTAAGCCATTTTTCTTTTCAGCGGTAAAACTGCACACAGTTGATGTACTTGTATAAAGGCAAATTTTGGCATCTACTCGTTTTTGGTAATTTTTTTTTTTTTCGCTCCGCACTACTAGTCAAAATACGAATTCTCAAGCGAATATCAAACCAGTGGAAACATTTCTTACAAGTTTCTTGCTGACATTTTAGTATTTTCAAGTGATTTTTTTTATACGATATCTGAGATCGGAGTACGTGAGGATTTTGTAATTTTTTCTATTTTGTTTGCAGTTTCAATCTGAAGACACTTTCAAGTTTCGAAAGAAGTTGTTTTTTTAATTCCAGAATTGAAAGTGCACGCAGAATAAAATCGAAAATATACAAAACCTTTTACCTTTAATATCCTATATGCAAACAGAATCCTGCAAGAGCATTGAAATGCAAATGAAAAATGAAAAATAATAATAGCTTTCATTAATCTAACATTAGCTTGTGAATGTCGTACTCTGATTAATGTAAGCCGAATAAATAATGATTTACGTTTTGAACAATAGATCATTTTTTTAATTATTATTTCGAGGCATCCATGACACCTTGCTTTGTAATCATCATTGTGTCATTTTTAAATATCAGTGTTTTCAGTGGAGTAACAATAGGGTGACTGGGCTGATGAATGTCACGGGCCCCAAGGCTCAAGGGACACCCTAGCCCAGCCATACTCAACCTGCGGCCCACGGACCACATGTGGCCCCCAGTGACCTTTTATGCGCGGCCCGAGACACATAATCATTAATCCTTATACATAAAATTAACTGAAGTATGCATAAAAATACTTATGAACTTCACTGTTGTTCTACATATTTTTATAGGAAGACAAAATCTATCCTGACATTTGTAATTAATTTAAAATTACGCCAAAACATCTTAAATGCCGTTTTCTTTGTTAAAAGTTCTTTTTTACATGTATTTCTATTTGTGATACAGTGGTATATACATTTCTTAATGCTCAACAATAATCAAACATTATTCCAAATTAATTAAATTTGCACAAGATATATCTAGAATTAGAAAAATAAAAAAAACATTTTGTATAGGGCAAAAGACAAAATTGAGCAAAAAGCTTAATTAGAGAAAATCTACGGATCTTTTACTTTAGAAATTGGAAATTCTGCATTTTTATATTATTACATTTTTACTTATTATATACTGCTGATATAATAGCAGCATGTAATATTTATTATATACTCCTAATGCTGCTTTTTAGGGCTGGAAGTTTATCAAAAATCTTTACACCACTATTTCCAAACAACGAACTTCGTGGCCTATTTCTACAAAATTTGCAGTAGAAATCTACTACGAAGTTTATCGTGTTGAAATAGTGGTGTTAATTTTTTTTGGTAACATATTTTCCTCGATAAACGTTTAACCGTTCTGGTAGTATTAGCTTTGTTATATTGTTTTGTTATACTACTTATGTTATTTTATTATTTTAATTTCTCATTTTTTACCCTTTTAAAAGTGTTTTGGGGCCCGTCTAATGTCGCAGACCTATGTTTGGGACCCGAGAGATGAAAAGCTTGAGTATAGCTGCAGCCTAAGAGTCCCAATTGTAAAAGGGATTGAATCAAGTTTTAAAAGTTTCTTATTTTTAGCTGTTAACCCTTTGCGGCATGGTGGGTTAAAATCTTCTTTCTTTAAACGACACAACGGCACCAGAATTTTGAAATATTTTTTTGCCTTTTACATGTACCTGAAGAAAAGTTTTTACTTATTTTCAAATAAAATTCTTGTTACATCTTGGTGTTATTCAATCATTTCAACATTTTCGTAACAGAAGAACATTGTGCTGTAAAGGGTTAAAATAAAACTTTTCGAAATTTATATACATCTTTTAGGTACACAACATATATCACAATACACTACACTGTTAAAAATCTGCAGCTTTACCTGCATAGTCACTTCACCGCTTTTATAGAATATCTCTATTCTGACCAATGATAATGCTCCATAATATAGTGAAGTAATCGTTTTCTATAAAAGCGGTGGCATGACTATGCAGCAAACACTACAAATTTTTAACAGTGCATATTACCAAAAATCATCGGACACATACAATTTTGTATATTTTATCGAATATCTAGGGAAATGCCGAATTCTTCAGGAACTTTGGGAATATAAAGAAAATTTCTGACTTTATATTTTTCAGCGAAGGTTTTATCACAGAGGCTATTAGGGGGCCAATCACAAATTGAAGAAAAATATAATATTTGGGTTCACCTTGTGAAATAAAACGTTCAAAATGATCTGCAGCTGCAGCACATGGCTGTGTAGATATTATACAGCATTTGTGTTCATTTGTGCAAGTATAACATGCATATTTGTGGAGATATAAAGTTTTCTTGATAAAAATTCAAGGAAATTTTGCCTATTTTTTGTTTATAATATATAGGGTTTTCAAACAAATTTAACACCACTTTCAGAAAATTTGACAATATACAGTAGAAAACTAGCATAGTAGAGGGATGAATGGGATGACCGCCCCGCGAACCCAGCTTTCGCTTTAGAGTATAAGTGCAATCCCGGGGGGAAGAAATAGCATAGTACAATTAGAATATAAATGTATTAAATATTAGATGAAATTTGAGCATTAGTGTGAAATAATTTTTAACTGCACATGCGCGAAGATTGCGCCCAAAGATTTATTTCCAGGATTTGGTTAGTCTATAGAACAAGTCATATAAAAAGATCAGTCGAATATATTGAAAATTCATAAAGATATCAGCGATAGTAAGTGCTGAATTTCAGTTGCTTTCTAAGAATAGCTGGATGATAAGGGATTTTCGGCATATTTTTCTTTATAATTTACAATTTTTTTTAATTTTAAATTTTTATTGATGTTTTAGTTCTTCTTGGAAAATCGCTAAAACCACTAGCCTATTCCAACAAAAAAAAAAAAAAAAAAGAATTTTCAAAATCTAAACATCTGTTTCGAATCTACTCGTCAACATTCATTAAATACTGACCATTTGTTGTAAGTCAGTTTATAAAAAATGACAATTTGTGGAAAATCCCTTATTATCGAGATACTTTTCCAAAACAACCGAAATTGAGCTCACTATATCCCCGATATCTTTATGAATTTCCAAGGTATTCGACTGGTCTTTTCATATTACTTGCTCTCTAAAGTTGACTTCCAAATCCTAAAAAAAAGTCTTTGGTACAGTTCACGCATGTTCAGTTAAAAATTACTTCATAAAACTGCTCAGACTTCAATAAGTATTTAATTTATTTATATTCTAATTTTACTATGTTGTTTCTACTTCATTTTGTCAAATCTTCAAAAACTATCGATACATTTGGTTGAAAACCTTTCCCCCTATTAACATGAAACATGCAAAAATTTCTTGATTTTTTTTTAAAGAAATCGTCATATTTCCACGAATATACGTTCTATTCTTACACAAATAAACAGAAAATATTGTACAATATCTACATACTCATGTGCTGCAGCAACAGACCATTTGGTGCATTTTATTTTACTTGGTGATCCCAAATATTATTTTTTCTTCAATTTGTAATTGGTCCCCTAATAGACATTGTGATAAAAACTATGAAGTAAAACATTTTCTTTATATACACAAAATTCCAGAAGAATTCGTCAAATATTTAACTAGATATTCGACAGTGAAAAATCTTAAGTGTCCAATGATTTTTGGCAATACAGTGTAGATTATGCGCTATGCATTTTCCAGCTGAAGAAAATTTTAGAATGTTATGTGATGAGTGCGTGGCATATATATATTTCTTATACAAGCTGTAAAAGAGCTTCAATGTCTCCTTGTGGTTATTTCTTAAAGCTCGTTTTAATGAATTTAGACTGCTTCAGTTGAATAAAAATTTACTATGATTTTTTGTAAAATATTTATGAGATTTTTACACACAAAATAATGATTTAATAATATTTTTAATAATATGCTTATATAACTAGTGAAACTTAAACTTACATCCTCATAAAATTGGAAAATTCTTCGTAATGGTGCACGAGTTTTCTTCGTTTATTTTTTGTGTAAATCCAAGAATAAGGTGTGTAATGAGGATTGCTCGTAATCGATAAAATTTATTTCCAAAATGTTTCGGTTCACTGAAAATTCGGGTAAACAAAAATGACACACTTGGCCAAAAGTGTACATCGGGAATACATGAAAAATCTTTAATTGTCCATGTTCACATCATAATGCAAAAGTGCAGAAAATATTAGAAGCTACATGACCAGTGACAGCGACATTCGGGATAGTTATATTATGCTAAATATTATATGTTATCAAAAGAGCAGTTAGAGACGGAAAGATGAAAATCATACGCCACAAATTGTTCCTTTGACTTATTGACATATTTAATTCGGCAAGACCATATGAATCATAAGATATTACTGAGCTATTAAACACATGGAGACTTTTAAATTTATAAGGACAAACTCCATAAGTTAGAAGACTGAAAGCCTGCCAACAGTACGTTGGGCAATAATTTTAGAAATATGGCGAGAAGCGCATAGATAAACAAAATAAAGAAAGATAGGCTGAAAATTAACCATTATATCATTCATAAAGAAACAAATGCATGGGTGAACAACAACATCTCAGGATACATTTGCCCCGGATTCTTACAAGTGTAGTTACAACATTAAATAGTTTTGGATTCGTTAATTATTAACATTTTCAATTCTTCAAAAAATATGCAGTTTTGCAGACGAAATGCGGACTTTGTTTTCAGAAATAAACAATCGTTCAAAAATGACGTAAAAAGATGACTAAATTAGTTGTGTTTGAATAAAATAATGTTAACTATAGAACAAATTATAATAACGTGTGTAGTATTGGTAAAATTGAATAAAGTAATAACAAAAAGATAAAGATATAAGTGAATAAACTAATATGAATAACTAATACCGAATAAAATAATATGTTGGAAAACTTTTATTTAATTCTTCATTTGGAAATTACATACTAACAGTTTGGCTTAATATTATTATTTCTCGTTTCAGTTTGCTTCGCATAAAAGTTCTATGTTAATTTCTTCTATTTTTAAGGCAACTATAGCGCACGCAGAAAGAAAGAAAAGATGCCGAAGTCATAAACACTTTTTAACGACGCTAGAAAGTGTTAAAATATATTTTCTTTAATTAGCAAGTTATTTTTATTTCAGCGTAGCGTATCATAAAATAGTTCATCTTTAGTCGATTCAGCTATCACAACGGGAAGTCTCAGCCGGTAGGTTTCATCTGTAATAAAATTCAGTTCCCTTTTTGAATGTACCTAAGCTTCTCCTCTTTTATTTCTTTATTTTTTTATAATATTTTTTTTTATTTCTTTATTATATATTTTTTTATTTTTTAACTTGAAGTAGAAGCATTCGATTTCTATGAAATCTTCAAAACGGATTACAGAGAGAATATAAGAAACATTTTCTTTTTCAAAAACAGAGTAAAATAGATTTTTTTTTATTAACGCATTACATTTCCAAACAAATAATGGTAGAAATTCATTTAGCTTTATTTAAAAACATTTCATCAAAAAATCCATCAAAATTTCATCAAATCATTATTTTTTAACTTTAATTAACATTTTGTCTTATCTCAAAGGCATGCGGCTATAAAAATAAAATTTTCAGCATCGTTGTTTACGTTGCTATATGAAACGACTTGGTATTCCTCGAACTTGGGTTTAAACACGGCAACAGCAAAAAGTACCGGAGATTTCTTTCAGTTTCGGAAAAAATTCCAAAAAGAAAAAAAAACACCGCTAAAACTCACATAAAAAATTCAGGATAAATTCAAAAATCTCAGATAAATTTTAAAATACAAAAATTGTCTTCCAGGTGCAAAATTTCAGACATGCAGGTATCTACTTGCCAAATTTTGTAGCTCTGTGCCCAGAGGTTTCTTAAGAACTCCGAACACATACACGCAAACCGCAAACATACATCTTTATTATTAAAGATTGCAGAATTGAAAATATAAGAACATTAAATGTAAAGCTATTCAGATTTGTAAAGGATCGTTATTTTTTAACGGATTTCCGAATGTACTTGGCTATATATGGCACATCCTATGTGTATGTATTGTATATATGTACGTCTGTACGCACGGTATTTGGTACGCTAGTACGGTATTCCAAAAATATTGAAACCCGTTTTAGTTAAAACTAAAAATGTAGGATTTTTAGAGCCAAAAAGCTCCGAAATTTCATAAAATTCAAAGTATTATAACTCAATGAATTTTGGTCGTAGATTAATGGAGTTTTTACTGTTGTGCTTTTCAGAGCATGGAGAATAATTTTCTAAATAATAGCATATAGGACCCAGGGGGCGCATAAATATTTAAAAAGTGTAATTTTGAGGAAATTAATCGCAGGACTTCCTCATCATAATCACAAATCAACGTAATCTTAATTCCTACCCAGTTTTGAATACTTTTACAATTTACATTGTCTATGTATCTTCAACAAGTAAAAAGTTTAAATACGATTCATTCTTTCTGGGGCACCCTATATATTGGGTGTTTCATAAAAGATGGACAAAACTTTAAGAGGTAATAGTACACATCCAAACAAACAACTTTTATCAAATAATGCATGCATGGTCGGAATTAAAACACAAAGGTGCTAGAGGACGCCGAAGATGTTGATATACGAGGCAAAAACTTACAAAGAACGATTAAGTGGGAAAAGAAAGTTTAATGACATGTGATGACAATAAATGTTCAAAACAGTGACCGGCAGGATCTATGTATGTAGTACAACGGCGAAGAAAGGATTGACAAACTTTCTGAAAAACAACAGGCATATCGAACACTTCCCCTGTAGCGGCCGAAAGGCTAACGACGAGGCCTTTTGCAAATTCAATGGAAGTCCCACAGCTGTCCCCACAAAAAAAATGAGACATGAAAGATCTGGCGAGCGCAGTGGCCAAGCTACAGGACCATCTTGCCCAATTCATCAGTTGGGAAATGTTATATCCAGATAGTTTTGCACGTCTCGTACATAATGGGCTGGTGCTCCATCTTGCTGAAACCACATTAACCGACGGATGTGTGAAGGAGCGGCGTTCAACATGTCTGGCAGCACCTGTTGCATAAACGTGAAGTATTTTTTCCCGTCATGGCGTTCTGGTAGAAGATAAGGTCCGAGTAGGTGGTCTCTTATTATTCTTGCACAAACATTGATAGAAAAGCGTAGCTGATGAGCATTTGAATAAGTGGTATGGGGATTTTCATCCTCCCATTATACATGTTGATTGTGGGTGTTAAATGCACCTTCACGTGTGAAGATACATTCATCTGGAAAAAGCACAGTTGCCCCAAAATCTGAATTTACCGCTTTCTGCTGCAGAAATCAGAGGGCAAATTCCACACTACGAGGATAATCCCTTTGAGTCAGTTACTGGACTCGTTAAACATGATAAAGACGCAAACGTTCATTTTTCGGTACTCGCCATGTCGTGGAGTCTGAAACATGTAACTGCTTAGTCACTGCTCGTGTACTTGATTTGGCTGATCAGCCACCATATCCAGAATGGCTTCTTGCACAACTAATGTTCCGTCTGTCTTTGCACGGCCTGCATCCGACCGGGAAGAGAGAAAGGATCCCATCTCACACAATTGTCGGTGCAAGCGCTCAAATGTTTTACGGTCGGGCAACCGCTTGTTGGGAAACTGCTCTCCGTACAATTGTTGAGCCTCTGAGTCATTTCCATTTGCAGTTCGGTAGATAAAATGCATATCAGTCTTTTCCCTATTTGTGAAGGGCAACATCTTCCAATACGTTCCTACCGCGATTGACGGTTAAACACACACAGATCAGCGGCATTTATATACTAATCGTGGCAAAATTTTGCATACATTTTCTTCTTTTTCCCCATATCACATTTGCATGCTATTAGTGTCATTTTTCTCCCAATAACTCGCAATAGTAAACGAGCTTTAAAATTTGCATGGACCAAGTTTCCAAATGCCAGCACCTGTACGTTTCATTTCCGAACATCAATTATTTGATGAAAGTTGTTTGTTTGGATGTGTACTATCACGTCTTAAAGTTTTGCTCATCTTTTATGAAACACCTTGTATATATAGATACACCAGAGAGCTCTACCCATTGCACCCTTCGTGTGCGTTAACATTCTCGCGCATTGTAAACTTGTTCCTATTTCATCCATTGATGGGGACACATTGCAATGCACTCCGGTAAAAAAATTGAGATTCTTAGATTTAAGATCGTTTTCAATATTTATTTTTGTATGGACGGACAGACCGGCAGTAAGTTTAATTGCATTTATCTTGCATTCGCAATTTTATGTAACAGCTTTGTTGATTTTTTTTTTAAGTAATTTAATTTAAACTAATCATCGCGTCTTGTCTGGAAAAAAATAGTCTTGGGACATGCAGCTTTTGACAGTGAGGAAATGCAACGAATTTAAAGAAAAGAATTTTTTTTGAAACTATTTTTTATATTATGCTTGAGATATTTTCGTGTATGGTTACTAATCAAAAGATGGCATTTGTCCTATCAAGATGTCTCAATTATAAAGATTTTAGAAGGTGAACAAAAAAGTTAAATGTTAATGTGTTGTTTAATGTTTGAATAGAATTTTCTCTAAATTAATGTATCGTTTTTTCAGCGGAAAAATTCGGCAACATTTTCCCAAATGTTACTGAGATAGGCAATCATTTGGTGACTTTTGGTGTCACTCGAACACAATCACGAATGACAGATGTGCATTTAGTCCAATTGAAGTCCTATGTATTTTCCGATAAAGGTGCTAAATTTCAATGTATTTGAAAATCATTCAAACAGAATTCAAACGCACTTCGAAAAATAACTGTCTATAAATTATATCATTTTCGTCATGCGTTTGTAAAAGTGCTGAAAATACCGCGTACAAAATTTTCAGCAGAAAACGTATCATGGTACAGCTCAATACAATATGCGAACATGATTCATTTTGAAATAATATAATGTCAATATCACATTTCAATCAGTTATCACCAATTGACGCTAAAAGCGTTCAAACTTTTCTCGATCGAAGGCGTTTTTGGTGTAAAAGAACATTGAGTTGAAAGTATCGAATTTTAACTTAGAATATGGTTGCCGTTCGAAAAGACAAAAAATAAATTTTAAAATTTTAGCTATGCAAATTTCTACCAGCATAAAAATCACATCATGTGATTTTAAAACATAAATTTGGTCGTGGCAGAAGCATATTCTAGAGATTTTGTAAAAAACATGTTAAATCAAGTTTATTTAAATTTACTTACGTCGTTCTCCACTAGGGGACGTTATAACGAAAAATTAAATTCTGTTGAATCTGACTAGCCTATTTTCGACTTGATTATGCCTCCGTACAGTAAAACATAAAAATCAATTTTATTTAAATTTAGTTAACTTCTTTACCGCCAGTGGTTGTCATAAACTTAAAAGTAAATTGTGTTTAATCTGTCCCACCTATTTTTAACCTCAGCACAACCGTCATACTGTAAAACATAAAAAACCAGCTTTGTTTATATATTTGATTATCTCTAAAGGACGTCATCGGTGTAAAAGAACATCGAGTTGAATCTGCATTATCTAATTTTAACTTGAACTTTGGTTGCCATGTGAGAAAACATTTTTAAAAAATCCTGTTTAAAATATTAGTTTTGCAATTTCCGACCACGGTCACTACGAACGCTAAAAAAGCTGAATTCTGATTTTTTTTTTTTTCTGAATACACAAATTTGACAATGGCTGAACTTATTCTCAAGATTTGAGAGAAATTCGTTCGTGGGAAGCGATTTTACACAGCGTGCGAAAAGTTAGATGAAGACATAGAGATGCATGAGGCATCATAATTTAAATAAAGGTCGTAGATAACAGCTCTTCCAACAATAACTGGTGTTTAAGTATAATGCATCTGAATTTTTACTAAAATGCTATTTAAGTAGTTACCGCCCATTGATGGTTGTGTAATCGAATTCTTTTGTGTGGCTTTGTATTATAACTATAAATTCTATATACACTCTCCACAAGAAAACACATGCTGTAGGTGACTGTAACAATATACTACACTCATGTTTGTGAAAATTGCAACACCATGAAGGAATCATCAGACTTACAAGAAATTTAATACACAAACGATTGGTATTAGTACAAACAAATGATTACATTTTCAAAGCAAAAAAACAAAAAAAAACAATATTAAGTGTCCGAAATCAGTATTTGGTGTAGCAGCCGCGCGCTGCAATAACTGCTGCTATAGGACGTGGTATTAAGTCAAACAGATTTTGAATGTCTGTCTGGGGAAGAGCCTTTCATATTCTTTGTATGCGTACCCAAAGGTCATCTGTAGAAGCTGTAGAACAAGGAACACGAACGAGACGCAGATCAACGAAATCCCACAAATGTTCAATAAGGCGACTTATCCGACGAATACGCAGGCCACGGTAGAAGCTGTATGTTTTCTGCTGACAAGATGTCCTGAACATTCCTTGCAACATGTGGGCGGGCATTATTCTGTTGAACAATAGTTCCAGAAATGCCTTGAAGGAAAGGAACGACTTCGGGCTCCAGCAGTTCACTGAGGTACCTGTTGCTGTTCATATTACCAACAATTCGTAGCATCTGCGAGCGTCCATGATGCGCATTCGCACCCCAGACAATAACTCTGGGTGTTCGTCCGCTATGTCGTTCGATAATGCACTTTGGAAGGTAGTGTTCACCGGCATAGCGTCTAACACGAATGCAGCCACCATGGTACCACAAATTAAAGCGGGATTCCTCAGAATAAACGACTTGTTGCCAATCTGAATGCCAGTCTCTATGTTCATGAGCACATTGCAGATGCAGGCGTCGGTGGTTTTGCGTGAGGAGGATCCTCTATAAAGGAATTCTTGCATGCAGTCCACAGTGTAGCAGACGTCGACGAATTGACGAAGCAGACAGTGAAACACCTGTAGCAGTTGACCAATGTGTTGCCAACTGTCTAGTTGAAGCTGTACGGTTCATCAGCGCCATGCGAACCATGTGTCTACCATCGCGCATTAACGTTACCGTTCGGGGTCCACTCTTATTACCAAGTTGTCCGATCCTCGGTGGTCTACTGCTTCCAAACTCGGATCACTCTGCTGCTGTTACGCTGCACACGAGCTGCTATTGCACGAAAGGAAAATCCTTCTTCACGAAGGTCGATGATTCTCCCCCCGTTCAAACTAAGTCAGTTGTTGAAATGTTGCCCTCTTTCGTCGAAGGGGCATAACTATGTTTCACCTGACGTTTATCACTAGCAGATAACCATAGAAAAATTTCAACGTCCCGCTACAGCCCTCTATTTATACGGTTTCAGCACTAGTCCAGAGGACGCTGCTCAGACCACTCATACGTTGTGACTCTGAAATTAGAATCATTTACATGACACACTAAACTTTGCATTCTCCGAAATTTTCAGCTCAATCGCGTCATTCTTTCATGGTGTTGCAATTTTCACAAACATGAGTGTAAAATTACACAGTCGTCGGTGTTCCAGCGTTAAAAACTTTTAAAAGAAAAAAAAAAAACGCTTCATAAAACCGTTATATAAATTCGTTGTATTAGAATTTTATACATTTAGGGTGATTGCAATAGGTCGATTGTCATAGAAGTCAAATATTTTACAAAACATATTATCTCCTGATAGGTGAATAAATGATATGACATTAACGTTCTAACTAGATTCTTAATTAGTTTTAATGGCCTGTGTGTGCGCTTGTACGTTTACTTGCGTGCCGGAGCATATGTGTAATGATAATGATTTCCGAAGATGAAGTCATATTTTTAAACAAAAAGGTATTCATACTTAAGTACTTTCTTCTATATTATTAAGACGAAAGTTTTAGTGTCATCTTGTGCTAAAAACTTTAGCAGACCTTCTGTAAAGTTAACACTAATTTTCTTCAAGTTACATTGTAAAATATCTATTTTATTATCATTTCGAAAAGAGTTATAGATATATTAATTATTTTGCACATTTTTTACTGGTTAAACTTTTCTGAAATATTTACGTTATTTACTTATGATAGAAAAACGTTAGATTAACTGAGTGCGTCGAAAGCTCATTACAGCTATAAAAAATTAACAAATTGTCCTAGCGGAGTGCGGTTGTAGTACAAGACTTATCAAAGAGTCCATGTTTTTGTGACAATCGAAAAAAATAGTTAAAATGAATGCAAAGTAAAATCAGATTTTTAAAAAATTCATGATAATTTTTAAAAACTCTCGTACCAGAGTGTAGTTTACACAATACAGGCATTTTTCCATATTGCAAAGTTCACACTTTAAAATTTCATACAAATTTAACCCATTGTCATATCAAATTACGGTTTAAACGAAAAATATTCAACTTGTGGCACGAGAGTCACGTAGCTACCACTATTTTTTAATAGAAAAATTTGCTTAGTTAGAAATAATTAGAATTAGAAATAAGGCAACACAAATAAGGCGAAGAATATATTTCTGAATTTTTTATGGCTAAGGACTTTCAGGATAAGACCTCTAAATTAAATCATAATACCTGGATCTAATCGGGATTTCGGTAGAAAAAAATTAGTTTAAAAAAAATTTTAACTTTTTTTTTTTTTTTTTGGTCTCAAGAAACTCGACACTTTGACCAGTCTTATGGTAATGCAAATCCGTCTCCGATATGTCAATTTGTTATTTATTTATTTATTTATATTTTTTTAATTTTTAAAAGTGTAATGAACTTTTCGCGATGTAGCAGAAAAATCAACTTTACATATGGATGAGTATTGCGTTTCAAAGTTTATGCAACTGTTTACATATCGCTCACCCGCAAAAAACTGGCACATCTCGCAAAAATTCATTTTGCGTTTTATTCAGGGCCGTAGCGACCGCCCCCCATACCCCCCATTTGGGGGGGGCCTGAGCAAAGTCAGGGGCCCAGTAGTGAGCTATTGTATCTTTCAGCCAAATTTTTTTTTTTTTTTTTTACTTTTTAAATAATTTTTTTATGTATTTTTAATAACATTTTATTTTGTTTTATCGAAATTCATTTTTTTTGGTCAAAGATCTTGATTAGATTTAGAAATAGAAAACAGATATGTGCTTTTCTTTTATATCCACCATTCTTTATAAAAGTTTTTGAAGGCTGTAAGTTCTACTTAAAAAATAAATGGCATTTTAGTATTTTTGGGGTGCACCTATCAATGGGCGAAAAAGGTGAAACCAAAGGTTCAAAATTTCTTTAATACTATTACTTCCATCAAACAAAACAGATATGCGCTTTTTTCTACAAGAACCATTTTTTTAAAGGGGCCCAGATGAAAGAAATTTTGCAGACTCTAGATTCTTTTTGAATTGTATTTTTTAGGACCCCCTATATAAGAGCGAAAAAGTTGGAACCCAAGATTCAAAACTTTTAAGGCCATTTTTTTATTCAAATTTTTAAAAAATATGCTTTTAAATCTCACTTAGGAATCCAATAAGTTTCAAAACTTCGTTATACTATTACTTCCTTCAACCAAATGTGCTTCCTTTCTATAGTCATTATTCTTTTTAAATGTGCCCAGATGAAAGGAATTTTGCACGCTGTTAATACTTTTTAAATTGTCTTTTTGGGGGCCCCCAATAAAAGTGAGGAAAAGTTGGAACTCAAGATTCAAAACTTTTAGGCCCTATTTTTATTATTCAAATGTTTAAAAAATATGCTTCTTAATATCATTGGGGGCCCCAACAAGCTTCAAAACTTTCTTAATACTATTACTTCTTTTGACCAAAACAGACATGCGCTTTCTTTTTATAGCCAGTATTCTCTTTAAAGGTTCCCAGATGAAAGAAATTTTGAAGGCTCTAATTTCTTTTTTAATTGTCTTTTTTAGGGCCCCCTATAAACGGGAGGAAAAGTTGGAGCCCAAGATTAAAAACTTTTAGGCCTCACTTTTTTATTCAAATGCTTAAAAAACATGCTTTTTAAACTCGTTGGGAGTCCCAATAAGTTTCAAAACTTCCTTAATACTATCAGTTCCTTCAAACAAACGTGCTTTCTTTCTATAACCAACATTCTCTTTAAAGGTTCCCAGATGAAAGAAATTTTGCAGGCTCTAAATTCTTTGTCTTTTTTACGGCCCCCTATAAATATGGGAAAAATTGCAGCCAAAAATTCAAAACTTTTAGGCCCCATCTTTTTTTTTCAAATGTTTTAAAAATATGCTTTTTAATCTCGTTGGGCGGCCCCAATAAAGTTCAAAGCTTCCTTAATACTATTACTTCTTTTGACCAAAACAGATATGTGCTTTCTTTCTATTGCCATCAGTCTCTTTAAAGGTGCTCAGATAAAGAAATTTTGCAGGCTCTAAATACTTTTTTAATTAACTTTTTTGGGGCCCCCTATAAAAGTGAGGAAAAGTTGGAACTCAAGATTCAAAACTTTTAGGCCCAATTTTTATTATTCAAATGTTTTAAAAATGTGCATTTTAATATAGTTGGGGTCTCCAACAATGTTCAAAGCTTTCTTAATACTATTACTTCTTTTGACCAAAACAGATATGCACTTTCTTTCTATAGCCAGCATTCTCTTTAAAGGTTCCCAGATGAAAGAAATTTTATAGGCTCTAAATTCTTTTTTGTCTTTTTTAGGGCCCCCTATAAAGGTGAGGAAAAGTTGGAGGCTAAGATTCAAAATTTTTATGCCCCATCTTTTTATTCAAATGTTTTAAAAATATGCTTTTTAATCTCGTTGGGGGCCCCAACAAGGTTCAAAACTTTCTTAATACTATTACTTCTTTTGACCAAAACAGATATGCACTTTCTTTCTATAGCCAGCATCACCTTTAAAGGTTCCCAGATGAAAGAAAATTTGCAGCCTCAAAATGCTTTTTTAATTGACTTTTTTGGGGCGGCCTATAAAAGTGAGGAAAAGTTGGAACTCAAGAGTCAAAACTTTTAGGCTTAATTTTTATTATTCAAATGTTTTAAAAATATGCTTTTTAATCTTGTTGGGGCCCCAATAAGGTTAAAAACTTTCTTAATACTATTACTTCTTTTAACCAAAACAGACATGCCCTTTTTTTCTATAGCTACCATTCTTTTTAAAGGTGCCCAGATGAAAGAAGTTTCGAAGGCTCTAAATACTTTATAAATTTTCTTTTTTGGGGCCGCTCTTAAAAGTGAGCAAAATTCGGAACTCAAGATTCAAAACTTTTAAGCCTCATTTTTTTTTTCAAATGTTCAAAAAATATATGCTTCTTAATCTCTTTGGGGACCCCAATAAGCGGGCATCTATGTGCATTGCATATGCCGCCTATCCCCTTATGTTCGACCTGTTTCGTTTTGAACATTTCATTTCTCTTTTCTCGATAAATTACTTATGTTAACTATACATAAATTACATTGTGTGCTTTTTTAAAAAAAATAACCTATTTTTTGGAGTTCTCCATTCACTGCCTTCCGCAGCGTAAACCTGTTCCGGATATTCCCGCTCCGATCTTGAATCAAACAATCATTGAATTTTTCGATATTTTTCGAATTTCGATGATTTTTTTCGATAAAAGTGATAGTGTCCAGATAAAAGTAAAATTTTCCAGCATCGTAGCTCACGTTGCTACAGGAACAAATTTGTTATTTTTCCACTTCAGCTTAATTATGACAGCAGCAAAACCTACTGGATAATTCTTCGGTTTCAGAAAAAAAAAATATCAAGAAAACTCCGCAAAACGCGAAAAAAAAAGTGTAAAAATCTTATAAAAAATTGGGCAAAAATTCAAAAATCGCTGAGAGAAAATTGATTATATCGAGCCAAAAGATTGTAACTGGAATGTGAAAACATCGCCGTGAAAGACAAAAATACGCTAAAAATCACATAAAACGTTCGTAAAAAATTCAGAAATTTCTATGGACATATTTTCTATATTGAGCTAAAAGACTGAAACCTGATTCCTTTTAGGGATGTCAAAAATCTGTGCCACAGATGGCAAAATTTTTACTATATTGGGATAAAAGATAGGAACTGGGTTCCTTTTACACTCTCTCTACAAGGGGAAAAAAAAAGAAAAGAAAAGAAAAGAAAGAAAGAAAGGAATCAGTAAATTGAGGATTTTTTCCGTAACTTTTTCTTTCATTCAAACACACACACAAAAAAAAAGCTTTGATTTGATTTTCTCATTTTCCGCGAAAATATAGAAAACTCACCAATCTAACATAAAAATTACCTAACATCCTTACTAAATATGAAGATGCATTTTTGCCAAATCAAATCACAGGAGTGTTCCGCCAACTTTTCTGCATTGTACTTTTCCCTATTAGAAACTGAACTTGATGATTAGAAACTGAACGTATGACTTTTTTCCTTCATAACACGAAGAAGTCGCGAATCAAACATCAAACTTTCTAGAAATTTTCCTTTCTAAAGACGAAAGTTTCTTCAAATGTGAGATAAAATCTCTTCTAATCACAGGGGTCTTAAAAAGGAAAAAAAAAAAAAAAAAAAAAAAAGTTCGTGAAAAATTCAAAAATCGCAAAAAGGACAAAATTTAGTACATCGGGCTAAAAGATTGAAACCTGATTCTTTTACTAATGTAAAAGAATACGCGAAAAAAAGTTAAAAATCACATAAAAAATTCACGAAATATTTAAAAATCGAAGAAGACTACTTTATTATATTCGGCTAAAATGGAAAGATGGATTGAAAATAGATTATTTTTATGAATGTGGGGAAAAAAGCACGAAACTCGAAAAAATACAAAAAATATCGTAAAAAATTAAATGAAAAAAATTCGAATCAAAAAATTTAAAAACCTGTTTCGAGCAACTTAGGCATATAGGTAACCTTCCTGTCAAATTTTGTACGGAACAGAAAAACATCTGGTCAGACAAAGAAAAACTCTGGACAGACAAACGTCTGTCTTTATTATTAGCTACTAGGAAACCTGTCAACCATGCCCAAAGAAAGATACCTTCTATCCGAAGGTATTTTTTTTTCTTCTTAAATTTCAACTTGGGTGACAATTTTAAACTGGAGAAAACCGGAATGTAGGAAAACAACATCCCAAAAGTATTTTTTTTTTTTAATTAGTAAATCCGTACATATATATGTATTTAATAAAAGGCACCAATCCGAGCGGGAAAAAAAATTGTTATAAGTGAATGTTTTCTGCTTAAAAAAAATCTTTCTGGGCCACGCGGATGGCATTGTCAAACTGGAGAGAAAATTGAAAATACGAAAACGACTTCCATATTTTTTATTTATTTATTTTGTTTATGAGCAATACTTAGCAATTTATAACATTTGTAAAAGGGATTCAGTTTCAAACTTTTTTGCCAAATTTTGTCCTCTGCTGTTTTTAAAATTTTCGAGAATTTTTATGTGATTTTTAGCTTTTTCACTTTTCTGGTAGATTTTTTAATATTCGTAAAAAAAAAAAAAATAAACCCGGTTTCAATCTTTTAGCCGAATATAAGTAAAGATCTCTATGAACTTAAAAAATTTTTGGTGTTCTTTCGCGTTCTTCGGCGATTTTTTTGACATTTTTTCCTAAATGAAAGAATTCTCAGTTAAATTTTGCAAGTCCTTTGATTAAATTCACGTTGTAAGAATATCAAATCTGTTCCTGTAGCAACGTGAACGAAATATTGAAAATTTGAATTTAATCTTGATCTAAATAAAAAAATTACAATGATTCAAGGTTCGTATGATTCAAGATCGGAGCGGACATAGCCCCTATGGGTGTACGCTGCTGAAAGCAGTGCAGCCCAACTACAAATTCGTTCAGTTGGAAGTTCATTTTGGAAAATTCGACCAGC
Source organism: Maratus speciosus (assembly GCA_963932465.1). Classification (NCBI taxonomy): domain Eukaryota; kingdom Metazoa; phylum Arthropoda; class Arachnida; order Araneae; family Salticidae; genus Maratus; species Maratus speciosus. The sequence goes on along the minus strand of OZ010796.1, from coordinate 214,954,519 downwards.
GAAACTGCGCTGGTATTGTTATAAAATGGAACTCGGGTGGAAAATTAAATATAGATATTTCTCTAAAATCTTAGAGGGGCCCCCCGAAAAATATGTTTGGGGGGGGCCTCTGAAGACCTTGCTACGGCCCTGATTCCACTAATAGGTCTCTCATAGGTGCGTCTTGCTACACAAAAAGTTTCAGAAGTTTTTTTTAAATAACTTTATTGCGCTATATGTGGGGCATTCTCCCAAACTTTTGACTTTTAAGTCCCTGAATAATAATTTTTATTTTAGTACATATTCTTGTGTTTTTTATATATATCATATACTGGGGAACATCCCATTGGATGATTGCATAACAACATTAACGAGATAAATAAGTTCTGGACGATGTTGGGGGTCCAAATACCAGGAAAACTCCTATACCGTCCCATGTCCCTGATGCTGATTTTTAAGTTTGGAGCTGTCTGTATAAAATTGTTTCAATAAAAGTAATTCGATGTAATTTTTTTCCGAAACTGGAACAATTGTTTTATATAAATCTGTAGCAAAAAATTAACCTGCACACATTTTTACGGTTGATATTATTTTTTGAACTCTGTGCCTGGGTTTTAGATTCCTTGCCATCCTCTTGTTAAACATATAGAGAAAATCACTTCAGATGCAGCCACAGAATTTTTTTTAAGTTTTTTCTCATGCAGAAGTATGCTAGAGAAAGAATGTCTAAAATTCTTAACCAGGAAATTTAATGCAGAATTTAAATCAGCATTTAAATATCCATTTCAAGCATCGTGGCTTTATTGGTAGTCTTACCGTCCCCAAGGTTTATTCCTGCACTTTTCGAGGTAAATTAAAATTTGTTTTTTAATTTAATCCAATGTATCCAATGTAAATAACTGTTTCTAAAAATCAGTGAACATTGTGGCTGTCACTTAGTCTGAACATGATTTGCCTAAAAGTAGTGGTAATTTTCCGTACCGCCCCATCTTTACCATCTCTTTTTTTTCCATTACCGTCCCTTTTTTCCTATACCATCCCCTTTTCTTTTCCTTCCGTCCCTTCTTTAACACCTCTTTAAGACCCTTTATACCAAAATTTTGTACTAAAAATACTACATTGTTATTATTTGTTATTTGAATATCCTGTTGGTACTATGCAAATTCATTATAAGTAAAAGTTTAGAAGAAAATAGAAATTTATAGTGGTAAAATGGTAAGGAAAATTAATTCGCAATTTTAACTTAAACCTCAGTTTTAAAAAAAAAATTTCGCTGCAGACCATTTTTATTTATTTTGAATCATTAAGGCATTCGTCTATCAGATTAAAATGTTATTTTAGCAAGTTTAATTTCACCAGATTTTTATTCCCGAAAGTCAAAAGATTGTGAGAATGCCCCTTGTCCATTTGTGACCACTGAAGAGGGGTGGATTATGTGGGGCGGTAAAATTACCCAACTCTCCAAACCTCATTCTATGCCTTCATTCTTAAGGGTTTTATGCTTTTATGCACGTTTCTATTCTTGCATGCTAAGTGCTATAATTTCATGTTCATGCTATAATTTCATGCCTCTCCTGTGAAATTTACTTTTGTCGAGATGTGCCACTTTTCTTGCTGGTGAGCGATATATTCTTTTTCCCATGTCAGATTAAGAAAGTTTCGCCAAAGAATTGAATTTATGCGAAACAAATGTGAAATTATTGTTTAAAGTTTATTTCCTTTTTTCCCCTTCAAATGAGGATATCTTTCTTTCTCTGTTTGTTTTTCATAAAAGCTGTAACATATTACTTCCCTAAGTAAATTGCTGTCTGGAAGCTGAGCAGAAATAAACAAGTTCGAAATTGCACTTCAAACGTGGCAAATGAGGTGCGTATAACTAGTTTTATAATTATTTTTTGTACTGCATATTATACTGAATGTATATTTTAGTGCACTTCATAAGTGCATATCAATTTCATTCTGCTCGAAAGACTGTAACATCATTAAAATGCACTTGAAATAATTTTTTCCCATTGGCCGTAATGTAACGGAAAATTTTTGACTGTCCCTGTAATTAAACTATACATTCGATTTTCCTAAAATTTGAAATGGCTCGACAAAATTATGCAACAATTATATATTTTAAATTTCAAACGATTCTGTTGGGTAGTTTTTCCGCTGTTATATGCGGACGGACGGGCAGACAGATAGACAGACGGACTGAATGACGACTATAGGTGCTACGTATTTATATAATTACGAACGCACCTAAAAATGGATGGAAGCAAGTTCGTTTCAAAGAGACAGCCTGCTAATTTTCCGTTTATTTTTGAAATTGTATCAGGATGGGTGAAATTTTGAGGATAAAAAAGGAGGTCTTTAAACACGAACTTTTAATTTTTTTACAAAAAATACAGTGAGTTGTATTCCTACTAAGACAATAATGTCTGTAAAAAAAATATTTGCTAAATATCAATACGAAATCAGGAAAAGAAAAATGAAAATTAATACGATTTTCATCGCCAAAACTCTATTGGCAAACTAATACACTGTAAAAAAAAAAAAAAAAAAAAAATCTGTATGCTTACTGAAATGTTATCTGTACACTTTCAAAAAAGATGTAAAAGTACAGAACTAATTTTTGTAAATCTACAAAACTAGTTTTTGTAAAGCTGCAGAATGCTTACTAAAATTTTATCTGTAACTCGGGGATAATTACATGATTTTTGTTGTTGCAGTTACATAAAGCGTTCTAGGAATCTTAGTTTCCTGGAAAATTCTTAGTAACGTTACAGATTTTTGTTTTATAGTGTAAACATGAATCTGTAACATGATTTTTTTTTTTTTTGTTGCAGTTACATAAAAATTTTTAGGCATCCCAGTTCCCTAAAAAATTCTTAGTAACTTTACAGATCTTTTTAGGGTTTCGTTCATCTGACGAAACCCTATTCGTCTCGCTCCTCTGTCTGTCCGTCCGTCTGTCTGTCCGTCACAGAGCCCGTTCTCAGAAACTATACATGTTAGAGACTTGAAATTTTGGGTACTTATAGCTGAACACCTCACATCAAACAACAAATCATAAAATTTTGAAAAAGTTGGTAATTAACCTAATTACGGGCTAATTAAATTCTAAAATTAACCAATCAACCTTTTGTATGCAGGTGCGAACACACGTTATCGAAACCCTCCCCAGTTTCTCCTAAGGGTTGCCAGTAAATTTGGCGGATGCTCCGTCAAATCAGCCGGTGCAGGGTTACCACGGAGTAATTTAAGCAATAAATGAAGTGGACCTTTTAAAAGCAAAATCGGATCTGCCAAAGTATCGGTCGTACAAATTCGTAAAAGGTGTAGAAATACGCCGAAAAAATTCTACTTTATTTTGGTATAAATTTCAAATTTCTGCGTAGGATAGAACGCAAAAAATCCACTAAAAATCGATCGATAAAAATTTAATTTCTGTGTTTGGAAAGACAATGAAAACAGATTTCCATTCACCGGAAGGCAGTTGTCGTCATCTCTCGACATTTCGGTGCGGGAGCAATTTAAGGGGGGGGGAAAGTCTAATACGAAATTTAAACTTTTTAAATATTAAATTTTTCGATTAAATTTTTTGACATCCGGGCTGGAAATTTCTCGCAGATTTCATACATACCCGGTTCAAAGAGATAGCTTCATTACGAGCTGAGATATTAATTATTATTCCTTTTATTTCCATCAAATGCCAGATTAAGATGGAGACACGTGCTTTTTTAACGGAGATTTCATTTAAATTAGGAAATCTAACAATTTGCGTGGGGTGTTTCGACGGCGCGCTATGAGATAAGTATTAATTATTCAATATGAAAAGGTTTATAGGTTTATAAGTGTTCATCCCACTATTTCCGAATAGCAATTTCAGGAAATATCTTAAATTATTGTTTAAGACCGCCACTCGATGTGCTCGAAACTTTAAGATACTTTATAACACATAAGAAAAAGTGTAAAAAAGAATGGAGTGTGATATTTCGAGGAGTGGAGGGGGGGGGGGGGGGGGAGTAGATTTATTTATTAAATCTTAGCATTTGTTATCGCAGAAAATGTTTTAAATTGTTGGTTAAGACTGCACCGCCACCCTCCTGACCATGTATCTACGGAGAGATTGCGCAAAGGAGTTTCGTTCAGATATGCTATTGTTAAGAATAGAGTGCGCTCCCTGATGGTGGAATGCGGAACTAACGTAACGCGATTTTGTTAAAATTAGGAAATATATCAAGGCGATCGGTTTGCAACTTTAAGATACTTCATGACACATAATAAAAAGCTTATAAAATAATGGTGCATGCAATTTCCTGTGAAGGGAGGGCGGGGGAGGGGCGCTGGATTTCTTTTTTAAAAATTAGCGTTTACGACCTTTTTAGATGTCCTTTTTTGAGCTCTATGATATACTCAGACACGTGATGCTTATGAAATATAAAAATGTCAAAATTTTAGTTACCACTATTTCCGAATAGTACTTTCAGCAAATTTCTTAATTTCTCGCTTAAGGCCGCCACCAACTCGAGTAACACATCCACTGATAGGTTGTTTAACAGAGTTTCGATCTGATACACTTTTGTTATGAATAGTGTGCGCTCCCTGGTGGTGGAACTTGCAACTATCATAACGCAATTTTGTTAAAATTATGAAATCTAACAAGTCGATCTGCTGGAAACTTTGACATAGTTCATAACACATAATAAAAGGCTTATAAAAGAATGTTCCGTGCAATTTCCTGGGCGCCTACCTATCTCGGGTGCTATAGACTCGATCCCCTCGACTAATATACCTACGGATAGGTTGTAAAACGGAGTTTCCTTTGGATAGAGGTTTGTGCAGAATAGAATGCGCCCCCTGGTTACGAAATGTGGAACTAACAGATTACGCAAAAGGATAAAGTGTTTTAAAGGAATATTAAACGAAACCCTCTGTGCGATCTGTGATCACACTTACCCACTTGTTTTATTTTTATTTTTATTTTTATTTTTTTTTTTATTTTTTTACCGTGTGGCAGAATCCCGCTAACACTGCCGAACACGATTTGAATAAGATCTCAAGGTAAAACACACGTATCATTAACTTCTGACTAATGTATTATTGGTTTGTAAAAATTACTGGATTAACTTATTTAACTGGATTACTTTATTTATTTGTTTTATAAATAGGTAATTTGTACATTTTGCGTCTAATTCATGGGTGCCAATTTTTACGCTCTTTTATATCACCACTAAAATTTAGTAGAAAATTTTTAGTTATTCGATCGCAGATTTCGGCAATTAAATAAGTCAAAATATGCTATTAAATTTTAGTGGTAAAAGAAAGGTGTAAATGTTGGCAGCTATGGTCTAATGTAATTTGAGTCGGTTATCAATCATGTTTACGCTTTGAGTTTACTCAAATAACATACGATATACACTGTAAAAAAAATATGACCAGTTTTCCTGTAGGAATCAGAAAAATAGTTGCCCTTATCGTACCGGAAAATTTTCCGAAACAGCTCGGGATAAAATCCATAAAATACCGTTTTATTGACTATTTCCTTTTTTTTACGAATTTTATTCCGAGCTGGGTCGGGAATTTTTCCGGTACGATAACGGCAACTATTTTTCCGATTCTTACAGGAAAACTAGTCGGATTTTTTTTTACAGTGTACTGTATTGTATATTAATCTATAGTATAGAGTTAAAGTTATAGTATAGGGTCGTAGAATCTATTTTCTATGGAATCTTATTGGAGTAGAAATATGAAAAAAAATAGCAGCTGATGTTTTTACTATCCACTGATTTATTTAAATGAAAAAGAAATAAGAGGAGTTTGCTTTTATCCGGATTAAAAATGCTTTAAATTTCAAGCGAAATTCCTTTTAATTTTCATTCTTTTAACCTTTTTCTATTTGCAACGCGTTCCACACAAAGAAAGAAAATGAAGTAGATTTTATTTTGTTTCCCTTATAAACTCCGTTTTTTCAATTATGGAAGAAGTTCTCTGCAATAAAAGAAAAATACTTTTATTTATTTTCTTTGCATCTTACAGAAACTAAAAATAGGGAAAAAGAATAATTCGTCTATTCTTTTAATGACATAACATTCCACAGAAATTCCAGAAGTAAATTTTTAATTTAAAAAACTATTATTTGATTTTTTTATTTTATTTAGACTGTATAATTGCTTCCTTTCATATGAAAGTTTTCTTAGATTTTAATGAGCGCACATTTTGTGCTATTATGGCCCTTTTGTCTTTAATTTTTTACATTTTTCCCCCGGTGAATAACAATTTCATTTTTAGAAATTTTTTATTTTGATTCAAAGTTGAAGAATTCAAGAATAGAGTTCATAAAACAGTAAAATTTGCAAATGTGGAAATAATTTAGAAATTGTGGACATACTGGAAATTTTCAAAGAGCGAGGTTATTCTATCAGTGCATCCATTTCTTTGACAAATGTAAGCTGTAACAAGTAACAAACTTAAAAATTTTATTCATAAATTTATTTTCCTCCTTTTTTTAGATTAATGATGAAAGAACTTCCGCAGTATAATTTTTGCGATTTTTAAAAATAAATTACTTAAGCTAAAATTCTACTTATTTTTAGATTTTAAATACTGAGCTTTTAAAACAATCGACCTACATTTTACTATTATATTTAACTTTATAGTAAAATCCCGACTTACGCTCCCCCACCTTAAGACGTACTTACACTGCCTGACTCAGAAAACAACTAAAATAAGTCAGAAATTTTTTTTTTACATTTAGACACATATTGAGAGATGCAAACTACGCAACTGTTTCTTTTTTTTCTTACATTTTTTTATTTTTAGAGACAGAGAAAATTCCGAAAATTATGATTTCGAATCTCTCTTAAGGCGGTTCTCAACAAATATTTTCCCCGCTCAACAACACGAAACTTTCTGGCACATTTAGGAACTCATTTTCAAACGTAAAAGCATGCCACTTGCAAGGCATGACTGTTGAAGTGATATGAAATCGAAGAGTTTTATTTTTCAGTTTTTAATAAATGAATTACATCTTTAGTTATTAATGATTTTTGTATCATGGCGACAGTTTTTTTTTTCTTTCTCGCGTTGCCGTGTCTGTCAAAATGCGAAGTTTAAGAGAATTTTCTGAAATACATTCTGCCTGTATCAAAAAAGAAAACTGTTCGATTTGAAAGTTTCTGAATAAAAGCACCTAGCAATTCCATGCGTTTGCGAACAGAATTCAAGAACGTGTTAAAAAGTAGCCAGTTTGAATTTGAGAACAGCCTTACTTAAAGAAAATGTCGCTACTGGGAAATAAGTCTATTTAGAACAAATTTAGAACCTTCTGAATTTCCATGAGACAAAATTATCCACGGACGATCTAATGGAATTGTGAAACACGACTTGTCTGTATGCTCACAAAAAAGTATATGACGGTTTCAAAATTAACACAAATGAACATTATCAGAGGTCCTTGAAGAAATTGATTACACGATCAAGAGCTGCAATAACCAGAAAAGTTTTGAAAACAAACTGTAAAAGATCGGGAGCAAACTGCCCAGACATTCAACCATTTTATAGAAAACGGTTGCATAACCGGAATTTATTTCTATCCTGACCAATGAGAATGTTGCATAATGTGTTCAAGTAACCGTTATCTATAAAAACGGTTGAATGACCTGAAAGTCTGGGGCAGACTTTTAACAGTGCACTGCACATTTTGATGCTACGTGGAGCTTCTAAGAGGGAAAAAGAAAGACAGAAGGGTTTTCATATCAGATTTAACTACATATTTTTTTATCTTCGTCGCCAATGGCACAAATAGGCAACATGGAGAACAATAAATTGCATATGGCTTACTTATTTGGAAAAAAATTGCAATCGTATGTATTGCACGTACTGATTCTACACTGTTAAAACTTTTGCAGCATTCTGGCAGGTCATTCGACCGTTTTTTTGAAAAAACGGTTTCATAACCATAATTTAACTATATTCTGACCATAAAATGGCCAATAATATGGTCAGAATAGTGTTAAAATTACGGTTGTGTAACCGTTTTCGGAAAAAAAATGGTCAAATGACCTGCCAGAATGCTGCAAATTTTAACAGTGTATGTAAACATCACTCAATACAATCGATTGGGTGAGCAAAATTTACAGCCGTTTTATAATAAGACTGTTTTAAGCTTTCTTTGCTTTAAAGTTTACACTTTTTAAGCTTTATATATGTTTTGTTTTTTTATCCCTTGAATTTATCATCTTCTTAAAATGTAACAAGTGTTTTAAATCAAACAATGCCGGTTCTGCATTAACTCGAATTTCGTGGGCGTTTGGTCACTTTAATAATAAATAGTATGTGATCGTTTATTGTCGTTAAACTTAATTGCTCTCTATTTTATCGTTATGTCAGCGGACAAAACCACCTCGACTATGTCTATAGTCGTGAGACATGTAAATTACTGACGTTGTAAGAAAAGTGTTCTTAGAATGTGAACGTTTTGAATGCATGATGTGTTGTCTTCGCAAACTAACTGCGTGCGTAAATAGGATTCTATCCCATAAAGGTTACATTCAAATATCGATTGGACTGGCAGAAAGATAGGCTTTTAAGGAACGAAAAATACAAATACAATTTGAAACATGAATGGTCAAATAGGTATTTAAAGATTAGAAAACCTTGAATTCACATGTGCTAGCTAGCTTTAGCAGACAAAGCCTCCTAAACCGAAGTAAGATAATTGAGGTTTATGAAGTTTGGTAAAAAGTTTTATTATAATTTGTAGAATAAAAATTGATTTTGAACTCAAGGACCTTATGAAAGACAAAAGTCGCCACCTGTGGATTGAACTTTTTCATAATTGAAAATGTGTGGCACTGAGCTTAAGGTTAATCCACAAACATTAGTAGAAGTGCGGGAGAATTTTCTATTCGCGATCCACATGCACTTCCTTCAAAATTTGCTCAAGATGTGGTCAGCCGTTTTCTTATAATAATGTAATTTAAAAACTTTTGTGCTTGATATTTTAAGATCGTGAACAGCTAACAATGTTTAACCTGTACAAAGGTGCCAAGCTTCCCTTAATCTTCTGTAACATGTGGATTAATTTAACCCAGGCTTAATACGTTTCGCGACAGAAATTTAAAAAATTAAATTAAATAAGTTTCACAAATAAACCTGAAATTAAATAAATAAAGATACATAAAATAAATTTTCTGGTTCTAAACGTTGTTAAACTGGGTTAAATTAATCCACATATTACGGAAGATTAGTGAGAGCTTGGCATTTGCTCCTGTAGAAGGCTGAATACTTCAGTTGACAATGTTTGTTATTTATATACTTAGTGCTATCTTTTTCCGAATAGTAAAAACTAAATTTTTTACTTATTATATACTATATAAAAGAGAAATGTTTCTTGATCTAGCAAGAAGGTTTACAAAATTATAATATAACCTCTTCGGAGTTACCCAAAATCCGAAAAGCTTGCCTGTATCTTCAGAAGCATCAGAAACCAATAGATTTCCGAGATTTTAAGAAGGATTTCTGAACAAAAATTTATTTCGTTGCCAGTAATTTTCGAAAACGTTTGAGAATAGTCTTTACTGTATGTTAATCAAATTTCTCAACCCGATATCAACCCGAAGATATCGGTTTTTGGATGCTATCAATTCTCAAGCCATTTTCAGCTGCGTAACAGAATTTATACATGCAAGAATAACACAATAATGTTCATTTTACCAACGTTTCTCTGTTGAACATATTAGTTTTGAAAATGCAGATGCTTACTTGAGAATTGAAAACATCAGAAAACCCAACATTTCTTATTGATACCGGGTTGAGAAAACTGATTAATACATTGTAAAAACAATTTGGAAATGCTTCCTTTAATTAAAGGTAACAAAGGTTTTGTGTTCAGAAACTTTTTGTTTTCAGAAGTGCTTCTTTACATCTCGTAAATCTATTAATTTCGGAATTTTCTGAAGATAAAGATGTAAAGAAATGATTTCGGAGAATCATAGGTATATTATATTTTCATAAACCTTTTTGTTAGAACAATAAATATTTATCTTTCTTTACTGTGTATCATATTACGCTATTTAGTTTTTGTTCAAATAACAGAACAGTTTTTGTAAATTTTAACACTAGAACTACACTGTTAAAAATTTGCAGCATTCTGGCAGGTCATTTGACCGTTTTTTCCGAAAACGGTTACACAACCGTAATTTTAACACTATTTTGACCATATTATTGGCCATTTTATGGTCAGAATAATCACTGGTTATCAAAAATTAAGGAAAAGTCACAAAATGCCAATTTTTAAATACGGGAATACTCAAAAGGAAGCAATATAATTCGAATAATTACTATTCCTGCAGAACAGCTAGTCCATATAACATCTCATTCAGGTCACACATGGTCACAAGAGTCACAGTCACTACGGCGAAGCAAAAAATAGGAAATTCCATACGTCTCTTTTATGAGTCTCAAATGACTACTATATGTGACTCCACTGACAGGTCACTGTGACTGCTGCTTTGTGGCGAGTCACCAGGTGACTTTACAATGTCATTTCATTGAGACTCTCGTGTCACTCTCATCTGGAGACTCAATTTCAAAGTCATTGTGAACGTTGCATTATGATAAATCACCAAATAATGCCAAATTAAAGTCACATGGTGACTTTTCACCACTGTTCACAGTGGTGACTTCACAGTAGGGTCTTTGTCACCATTTGACAAAGTCATGTGACAGAAAGTCACCATGTGACTTTAATGTGACATTATTTGTTGATTTATCATAATGCAACGTGCACAATGACTTTGAAATTGAATCTCCAGATGAGAGTCACACGAGAGTCTCAATGAAACGACATTGCAAAGTCACCTGGTGACTCGTCACAAAGCAGCAGTCACAGTGACCTGTCAGTGGAGTCACATATAGTAGTCATTTGAGACTCATAAAAGAGACGTATGGAATTTCCTATTTTTTGTTTCGCCGTAGTGACTGTGACTCTTGTGACCATGTGTGACCTGAATGAGATGTTATATGGACTAGCTGTTCTGCTGAGATAGTAATTATTCAAATTATATTACTTCCTTTTGAGTATTCGCGTATTTAAAAATTAGCATTTTGTGACTTTTCCTTAATTTTTGATAACCAGTGTTTTTTCAAAAAACGGTCGAATGACCTGCCAGAATGCTGCAAAACTTTTAACAGTGTACCGTGAGCCGTCATTTTGACAGCTACCATATGAATATGTTTCGGTTCAAACCAGAAATTTGAATATGAAATATGTTTAAAAGATACAAAGAAGAAAAGCGTTAATTAATAAAGTTAAACTGTTTTAAATCAAAATTCTGGTGTGAAATATTTTGATACAACTTGACTTAAATTTCCGGTAGTTCTATTGTTAATTATTCTGACTAGAAAAAATATTTTTTTTTAAATCTAAATTTAAACTTAATTAATTAAAGTCATGTGTAGCTTTTGGCAGTACTCTATAAAATGTGTGTTATAATTTACCGATATTTGATTATTTCTAAAGCTCTCTTTTTACAGTATTTTATTAAATCTTCTCGTTGTTAAGTGAAAGATTTTATAAAACAACAACTAAGTGGTTAAAATAAAGAAAAGCAACAAATGAGAGGGTATTAAGTGATTTTTTTTTATTTAAAATCACGAAAGATTCTTTGTATCAGATTCTTACCTTATTGTGTATTTCATGTTATTGATATTGTATCAAAATCTTCATCTTTCAGTACGACAAAAAGATGTTCGTAAATAAATACGTGGGTTCTGAGTGAATGAGATTTATTCTGGGAAAATTCAAGAGCCATTGTATAACTTGCCACAATTCGAAACACAAAAGTCTGAAAAATAGCATAATACAAAATTAATAATAATAAGTACAAAAATAGCATATCACAATTAAGACATAAATCTATTCATTTGCATTACATTTTCGGATTATCTATTCTTTCAGTGTCATAATATATCACATCTCGTCCTTATTTTTTTTTTAAATGTTCATTAATTATCATCAAACACTGTCATTAATTGTATCTAATTCTCCTGTTTCGATTAATTTGTAATATTGTTTTCGGAGATTAGCACCGAGACTAAAAGATTTTTCGAATGAAAGTAGGAAATTATTTAAAAGCATTTGAGAGCCTTTTGTTTCTGACTTCAAAATGCTTACGTTTGCTATAAATTTATGATTTTTTTGTTTTTTAAATAGTCTCCACATAATCTTTTCTTCTCTTAAAATTGTGCTTTTAAATCCGTTTGTAAAATAAGTTTTCTTGAAATTTTCATGCAATTTTCTTAATGTTCAAGATATTTGTAAATTTATGGACCTCTACCTTACTGTGTAAGAAACATTCTTAAATAGTAATGTTGACCGATGTAAAATAAGTAGTGGCTTTTATGCAACATATATGAAAATCTAAGATGAAAGATGCCGAAAATAAGATGAAAGATAAGCATAATTATTGTCATAAATTAATAATGAAATTATACAAATGTTTAGTTGTTCTTATTTTTAAATGGAACTATGCAAACAAAAGCTAACAAAGAATCCTCTTGACATTAAATTTATTATTATTATTATTATTATTATGTCAAACATTTTTAAAGTTTTCAAATGCAATTGCATGGTCTGGGTCGTCGATAACAAGAGCTCATTTCTTCACTAGTAAGTTCAAAATATTCAAAAATTATATTATAGTCTATATTTATTTACTTCAGAAGAATAGAATTTCATACTAACATCGTTACAATTATATTTTCTTTGAAAGTTTCAGTCGACTCTTTCCAGCAGTAATACAAAGAATGATAATGATGTTGCGAAGATAAACCGTAAGGTTCACAAGAAACACTGAAGTGACTTTTCTTTTATTAGGTGATTATTTTTATATTTATTGCAGTTAACGAAGCGTCTTCAAACACCCAATTACGTCTGAGTAGATTTCGTCTAGTCCCTGTCTACTAAGCAAACTATTAACCATCTGAATGTATTATCAAACGTATCATTTACTACTGAAACTAGACTATCTACATTCGAATTATCTTTAGTAAACCAAAATTAAAACAGAACTTTTTTTTAAATCTTTTTAGTCATGTATTAGGTGACACCCGACACTATTATTTACTAATATGTACGGGATAATGATCAATATATATGTAATTTTTTACTTTTGTCATCTCTGGAAATAGTAAAGGTTTGTAAGCTTCTGCCTTTTGGTAAGGGACAAAAATTCATTATATCAGCTTTGTATTACCCTCAGAATAAAAATAATAAGATATTATGTGAGAAATATGTGGTATTACACAACACTTTTATTGGATAAATAAGGCGGTGTTCTACAGAGTGTTTTCAAAAGAGAATAGCGACATATGTACAGTACGAAAGTTCAGTTCCACAGTTTTTGTCCAATCTATGGCAGCCTATTATATAGCTTGGTGATAGCCTAGTCTCTTCCTTCGTTTGAAAAATAGTGTTTTTTTTTTATAATTATAACTTTCATTTTGATGCATTTTCTGACAGAAATTTTGATGTGTGCTTTGTTGTTGAATATTTGCTAAAGAAATTGTGCCCTTTTGGCCGTAAACTGCATGTTAAAGCACATATTTTTCTTTTTCAGTATATTTAAAGGTAAAACTCTTTTAATCAATATTTTATAACTTCGGAAATTATTTTTTAATCGATGTGTGACACATTATTTGCTTTGAAACTTGTTTACAATTGAGAAAAAGTCATTAGGGAGAGAACTGCTTGTTAAGTTACTTGAATCCCACGACTGTTTTTTTTTATGGTGTAGTTTTTTTTTTTTTTTTTTTTTTTTTTGTGTGTGTGAAGTTGTTCAAACAAATCAATCAACGTACCAAAACAAGTGAAAACGTAAACAAAAACAAAAAAAAAAAAACAATCACGTGATCATAACGACCACAGATTTTTCGTGGGTCATGCGAGCGAAGAACGAGCGTAAAATTTGCTGCTGATTGGATTTATATCAGATCACGTGATACTTTTCATGAATGTTTTGGATTTTGTCCGAGTGCATATAGGCATGTATTCGTATTACGAGAGACATTGTTTGGAAAGGTAAGAAAATTTAGTCATTGGCTTCACCTGTTTTTAACCATAAAATTACGAAATAATTAAATTATTTTGAAATTCCGTACTTCTTTAAGACCTACTCCATGAGGGATACCTCCCTGCGCCCGGGCGCTCCGATCTGCGTCTGTGAACAAGCTCTTACATTACTGTATCAATTTAAGTGGTAATATAAAATAAAAAATTTCGGACAGCATTTATTTCGTTTTTCGTTCATTTGCAAAATGTACAATCGTGGGGAAAAAAAGCACCACCCCTACCAACTGTGCCTCAAATTAAAGTATTACAAATGTAACTGGTACCAATCAGTTTGTAGTAACGCCTAATAACTATAGCTATATTTAACTTTTGGTTTGGGGTCGTCTACAAATAGAAGTTCTAGCAAATTATTATCTTCAATACCAACATCTAATTCTGACATGCTATTTGTATTCTTCTGTGATTTTACCTTCGGGTAGGAATTTAGGAGTTATGTAGGTTTAAGGTTTTGAATTAATGTAAGGTGTTTGTGTAATTCAAATTTTTGCATACTTAAAAAAAATCTTTTTTTTTTTAAACTGTCTCCTTCCATGTAGAAATTAATTGTTATACACATCACATCAATCAAAAGGAAATAATTTACGGGTTTTTTATTTTTGTTGTTGTTTTCTTCAGAAAACTATAAGGGCATGAGTAGTTTTTCTTTTAACAACCCTAAACAGCGGCTCTCTAATAGTGCAGGGGTGAACCGAGCAGGGATGACAAAATTCTTCCAAGCTAATTTTTTTCTTTTTCGCATAGATTAAAAATATTTATATTATGTTGTTTTGTTACACTCATTATTTACTATTTAATTGTAGACCTATATTTTACCGTATATAGTATCTAATGTCAGCATTCGAAAGTTGCTTAACATTGATTTAATAAAGTACTTTATATCCCTCATAATACTAATGTGTTTCTTTTTTAAGCTGAAAATTCAATTTCTTCGCTTTTTTATTTACTATAGTACCAGAAGCATTAAATTTACGATGTGAAATAACATAATAAACCTATTCTGTGCTGCTTTAAACTGGTCAAACTTTCTTTGTATATTTCTTACATACATATTTATATGTTTATCTTAATTTAATTAGTATGATACGTTCATTAGGAAAGATAAAAACGTACTGCAAAATTTTATTCAAAGAATACACTGTTTCTCTGTATTATACTCTATCTTTATATCTATCCTAAAACCCCATCGTTTGCCAAGCTTTGATCTTCAAGTATTACGTTCCACTAAACGAAAAAATATATCTTTCAAAAGACAGTAATTGGAAAAGAAGACAAAATATTTAATTTGAGCATATGAGTAATGGCTTACATTACAATTTCCGAAATCCCATCTACACAATTAAAGTTTTGTTAGTAACAGCCACAGCGATATTAAACAAATTAGCAAGCTACCTGCAATGAATATTGTTAAACCATGAATATGTCACCCCATAAACAGAACTTTTCATCACCACAGAGCAAGATTCTACTACCGCACGAACGCATTTCTCTACTTAAAATAATTAAATCTTCATCATTTCTGACCTAATCCACCATATTTCTCCCCCATTGCAAAATCCCATTCATGACAGTGAGTCAAAATAACTTTCATTTCCCTACGTGCAGATTTCTAACATCGTTTGTGTTTTTCATGAATAATGAGATACAGACACGAACAAATCAATCGCTAATCTAGTCGAGGAAGTGTGTTTGGAAAGAAGACAGCAATAAATAGCCGAAGATGCTAGGATAGCAACTAGGTACTGCATAAATATTTGTTATTAACATCCATTAAGAGTTTGGAGATGCAAATGGTACTTAATAAAGAAAAATACCATAAAAATGCCAGATGCAGAAGGATTATTATTGGTTTTAAAGAGCCGATACGAAAGGAGAGGAGAAAAATAGAATGAAATTTATTGGAGAGGGAAGAGTAAACGACCCTCCTCATTAACACTTAGTTGAGGAGAAAAGATGTACAATTCATGAAAATGAACACGCGTTATTAATTAGTAAATCTCTGGAAGTATTGTTAATAATTCACTGCTTTTGTGTGTCACGCAGAATAGATGCACTTAATTTTTTTGCTTTTTCAATTATTGCTTTATTTTTGAATTATTTTACGAAGCCACTAAGTTTAAAGTGTACCCGAAGAAATTATTTATGGTTTTGGGATGAATTTTTAATCAATACATGCCAGCATTGTTAAAAGTAGTTTGCTTGCTTTGTATGTAATATGTACATAATGCATGCTCAAAAATAAATATTATTTAAATTTATATGATTTATTGTGAAGAAAGAAAATGGGCGATAATGTTTTGAACATAGCAGAAAAAAACGTTGCTGTCATATATGTTAATGTCTGATAATGTTATTTCGGAATAATACAAGTAAACATTTTCATGTTCGAAAACATATTTTACAGACAAACGTCATAACTTAACAGCATTAGCATTAACATTAAATTTTTGAAACTTTTGCATTAATAAATTCAATTAAGCTGCTGAAATTGCTTAATTGAGAATAAATAGTATCCTTAAAACAAATACTTCGGTTTGATAAAACTCACTAATACACAGTAAAACTGCTCGGAAACATTTCCAAAAATCAGTGGATGCAAGAGAAATTTCGTTTTTAAAACTGATTCTTTAAATCTCGAAAACATATTCATTTCTGAGATTTCTAATGATAAGAAACGCTTTTTGGAGTCATGATAACTCTAAAGAGGTTATTGTATCTTTTCGTTCGTGGTTACATTATGTTTTCGAGGATTAAGAAACATTTATCTTTTTTACAATGCAGAATGACAAAAGATGTTATAAATGTTAAGTGTTGTCACATAAATTTCTAGTATTTTCAATCTACAAAATGTAAACTGCTTAAAAGATCACAATCCTGCTTTAAAGTTTCTGGAATGAGTATCAAAGTCAAATCATATTTTTAGAAATTCATAAAATATATAGTGTCAAGTTGAAGAAATTTTAAGAATTCGTTAAAACCATAAAGTAATTATATCTCATTATAAAAGAAAAAAAATCATGATATTTTTCAATCATTCAATATGAAAATCGGACAAATAGATTACTTTTAGGTAGATTTCGAATGAAATACTACCTATTGGGATCGTTCCTATGTTGGAATTTCTGAAAAATTTTTGCAGATCTACACCGATCATGACTCCTAGAACCCAAAACCACCCTCGGTAAAAAACTTTATATATCTATCTATCTATCTATCTATCTATATATATCACTTTCTTCTGGACACGATAACTTTCGTAATTCTGCACCAATCTCTTCCAAACTGATACATAAAATCAAAGGGCATAAAATCTCGGTCAAGTTCGTTAATGGGCAAAATCGGACCAAGGGGATGGAAATAGGGAGGGGTTTTGTGAAAACCGAAAACCCCCCATAACTTCTTAATTTTTGTACATATCAAATCAGTTTAAAGATTTTATTACTTCTAAAAATAGGGCCAAAATTTTATGTATCACAGATTTTTGATAAAGTTAAAAATGGGCTCAAGGGGCGCAAAAAATAGGGTTTTTGGGAGAAAAAAATTCATAACTTCGTCAATTCTCAAGATATCAATTCCAATTAATTTTATTATAAATCTCCTTAATATTATCTACAACTTTCATATTCACAAATTTTTGATAGGACAAATTCGAACCGCAAAAAAAAATTAAAAACGAAAACAAAAAGGGGGTTTGAAGAAATAAAAAATCCATAACTCCGTCAATTCAAAAGATATAAAATCCCCATGAATTTATCATATATCTTCTTAATATTGTCTACAACATCTATATATACAAGTTTTGGATAGGACCAATTCTTACAGCAAAAACAAATTAAAAATACATAGCGGTTGAAGGAAAAAATCATCTAAGTAAGGGTGTTTTCAAATCCAAACTGCGTATTTTCTTACTCATTTTACAATTCATTTTTGCTCTCAAAGGCTTCCAATTGGTACGTTTTCTTACTCAGAAACTATATAATGTACCGTAATGGTCGATTTTTTGATAGAGGCAGAATATACTTTAAAAAATGCTGTTAAAGTGGGCATTTTGAACCGAATTTCCCGAAGCGGATTGTGTTGGAAAAATCATTGCATTAAGGATGCACTCAAATCCAAACTGCTTATTTTCTGACTCATTTTTAAATTCATTTTTGCTCTCAAACGCATTTAATTGGTATATTCGCTTATTCAGAAACTATATAATGTACCGCAATGATCGATGATTTTTTGATAGAGGCAGAATATATTTCAAAAAATTATGTCAAAGTGGGCATTTTGAACGGAATTTCCCGAAGCAATTGTGTTATCACTTTCTTCTGGACACGATAACTTCCGCAATTCTGCACAAATCTCTTCCAAACCGATACATAAAATCAAGGGACATAAAATCTCGGTCAAGTTCGTTAATGGGCAAAAGCGGACAAAGGGGATGGAAATAGGGAGGGGTTTTGTGAAAACCGAAAAAACCCCATAACTTCTTAATTTTTGTACATATCAAATCAGTTTAAAGTTTTTATTACTTCTAAAAATAGGACCAAGAATTTATGTATCACAGATTTTTGATAAAATTAAAAATGGACTCAAGGGGCGCAAAAAATAGGGTTTTTGTTGAGAAAAAAATTCTTAACTTCGTCAGTTCTCAATATATTAAATCCAATTAATTTTATTATACAACTCCTTAATAATATCTACAACTTTTATATTCACAAGTTTTTGATAGGACCAATTCGTACTGGAAGGGAAAAAAAACGAAAACAAAAAAGGGGGGTTGAAGAAGAAAATTTTTTATAACTCCGTCAATTCACAAGATATAAAATCTCCATGAATTTATCATATATCTTCTTAATATTGTCTTCAACATTTATATAGACAAGTTCTTGATAGGGCCAATTCTTAAAGCAAAAACAAATTAAAAATACATAGCGGTTGACGAAAAAAAATCATCTTATTAAGGGTGCATTCAAATCCAAACATTCTATTTTCTTACTCATTTTTAAATTCATTTTTGCTCTCAAACGCATCCAATTGCTAGATTCTCTTATTCAGAAACTATATAATGTACAGTAATGATCCATTTTTTGATAGAGGCAGAATATATTTCAAAAAATGATGTCAAAGTGGGCATTTTGAACAGAATTTCCCGAAGCGATTGTGTTAGAAACGAAAAATATTGCCCTACTGAGAAAATAATTATTTATTAATCAAGTTTTAATTAATTGAAAGAAAAATAAAAACACAGGTCGATTATAAATCTTTTAAAAAATCACGTCAGCATGTTTCATATTTTTTTTTTATTAAAAATTAATCTGAAAATGTGCCAGAAAATTTCGAGTTGTTGAGTATGGAAAAATTTTTTTTTAATATCGCCTTAACATGATTCTCATAAAACCAGCTATTTTATAAAAAGGAAATAAAAACTCGTCAAAAGCAGGCAGATAAAACTGTTAAAGTGGATTTATATCTAATCATGATTTAGTTTTTGTTGGTGAAATTAGTATACTTAACTTCGAAATCTACCTCTGCCTGTAGGTCGGGCCGGCAGGGATTTTTTTTAATTTTCAGACGTCTGTTTTCATTCTTTACTGATTAATCAATTTATACGTTTTACAAGAGGATTATTTACTTGCGCGAGTAACTACATTTTATATGAAATTAAACAATTCAATTTAGTGCCAAAAACTTCTTTAAGCATTTGTTTTCCATTTTTTTTTTTAATATATCGAAAAATATTAATGACCAAAATCACCAGTTTTTGCAGCTAACAGAAGGATCAATATCACAAAATACGAAAATTGCAGTCCGCACAATAAAATTTGTATTTAATGTTATATAATGCAATTTTCTTTTTTACATTCTAATAAAAAAATATTCTTAGAAGTATTTTTAAGACATATTATATTCCTAATAACACAAAAACAAAACAATAAAGACTTAAAATTTCAGATTGTCATTTCCCTGGCATGCCACACTGTGATGTGTGTAAGGTAAAATGCTTTCTGCTATCATGTACAAACATCTTTTTCTAGTTTTTTTAATTTCTAATTAATAATTATGCCTTATATAACACATATATGTAGAAGGTAACAAATTCTGTATTTTACAAATAATTTTCCATAATTAAAATATGATTGTCACTGAAAATGAAAGCTTTTGTCCTGGCCTGTTCATTTTAGTTCTTTAGGAGGTTATGAGGTATAAAGATGGCGCTGCAGAGTAATTATTCTTGTTCTTGACATAGTTCAAGCTAGAAGTAGTCAAATCATTGCTACCAGCAAGATCTTTCAGATATTTCTTTGAAAATAATGTGTTTAAAGGCTTTGTAAAAATTGAATAGACTTTTATTATGTCATTTTCCTGGCTTCTATAAATTAGAAATGAAACTGAACATTACACTGAATTTGAGGTACTACAGAGGAAACATGTTCCTTTAAACAAAATTGAAATGTTAGATCTAAAAAAAAAAAAATTAAAAAAAACAAGAACGTGAAAAATGTTTTAGAATGAAATCGTCAATATCCTGGCATACATATGCCAAGAAAATAACATATAATTATAATTACATAAAAATGAACTTAAGCTCTTCAAACGTTAACTATTTTACATATAAATTCCTTTCAACCCCTGTTCAACCAACATTTAAAAAAAATTAGAAGCTTTGAAATGATTTAAATTTTCAAAATTTTTGTTTTTAAAACCTTACAATTTGTGATATTCCCCCAGTAACGTTTTAAACACGAAAAATAAAGATGATGCGAACAAACATTCACCACTATATATAACCCCATTTGCGTATAATGATTATCTTCTATAAATTCCTTGAGATACATAACCTGCTGTTTTTGCGCTGCCTACATAGAAATAAACTCTCTAAGCGAGATTAAAAACATTTCGGCGTCACTAAGAAAGGATAATTACAACTGAAATATACTTTGAGTAGTACATCATTTTGCTTTCGCATAAAATAATACGGGACGTGGAAGACCCATTGGTCGCTGAATTTATTTGTGTGGAATATTTCTTCATAGTCCAGGCAATACGGAATTTTACCTAGCAAAATTAATGGTAGTTCTGTAAATCGGCTTACTTTATGGTTTTTGGGTCACTGAATCCGAATTTGTAACTTCCCACCAAAATTTCCCCCGGCAACTCCCCAAATTTTGGTAACATGCCCCCCCCCCCCCACAAAAAAAAAAAATTATAAAAAAAATCATTTTTTTTATTGTTTTAGGGGAAAAGAATCTAGAAATTCAGAAAGTAGACAAAATTTGCAACAAATTAGATATATGACATTATGACTTAGGATGAAGGGGAAGGGGGGATCTGCCTCGGAACATGCGCGCGGTGCTGCGTGGACTAAGTTGCGCAATTCCACTTAACCACTCACACGTTTACATTCGCCCTCCCATTTACCCTCCGAACTTTCCTTATCAGGTTTACTTTAAGTGATTTGGGTGGCTGAATCCCAATTTTTAACTTACCCCCAAACTTTCCCCCCCCCCCCGAAAACCCCCCAAAATAGTTGTTATTAACTTAAATTTCTTATTGTTTTAGGAGAAAAGCATTAAGAAATTCAGAAACTTGACAAAATTTGCAACAAACAGGATATATGACATTATAACGTAGGATAAACAGGGAGAGAGGGGGCTGCCTGGGAACATTCCCCGCGCGCTTTTCTCAAAAACCAAATTTTTTCAAAAAATCAATTTTTTGGGGGGTTGCCGAGTGAAATTTTGGTGGGAAATTACAAATTCGGATTCAGCGACCCAAAAAAACATAAAGTGAGTCGAAATACAGAAATAGAATTAATTTTTCCAGGTAAAATCCCCTATTGCCTGGACTTCATAACTTAGTGCACGTAGCGCCGCAGTGTATGTTCAGAGGCAGCCCTCCCCCTCCCCGTTCATCCTACGTCATAATGTCATGTATCCTATTTGTTGTAAATTTTGTCTAGTTTCTGAATTTTGTAATGCTTTTCCCCTAAAACAATAAGAAATTTAAGTTAAAAACAACTATTTGGGGGGGTTTCGGGGGGGGGGGGGATTTTGGGGGGAAGTTAAAAATTCGGATTCAACGACCCAAAAAACTTAAAGTAAATCTTATAGAGAAAGTTCGGAGGGGAGATGGGAGGGCGAATGTAAACGTGTGAGTGGTTAAGTGGAATTGCGCAACTTAGTTCACGCAGCATCGCGCGCATGTTCCGAAGCAGATACCCCTTCCCCTTCATCCTAAGTCATAATGTCATATATCTAATTTGTTGCAAATTTGTCTACTTTCTGAATTTCTAGACACTTTTTCCCTAAAACAATTAAAAAAAAATGATTTTTTTTGGGGGGGGGGGGCATTTTACCAAAATTTGGGGGGTTGCCGGGGGAAATTTTGGTGGGAAGTTAAAAATTCGGATTCACCGACCCAAGAAACATATAGTAAGCCTTTTTCCAAAACTACCATGAATTTTGCTAGGTAGAGCCCATATACTGTCTCTATTGCCTGGACTATCAATATTTTCTCGAGATTCACACATACTGTAAATATCTAAACATTATTAGATGCTTTAGAAACTGGCAATTTTGTCTGTTATTTGTTGTTGTTGTTATTATTATAATAGTTGTTGTTGTTGTTTGTGACCTCATTTCTGAAGCAAGCAAGGCTAGCGAAAAGACAGGCTACCGCGGTACGTTACACGTGCATTTTTTTGAGACAGCTTGAGTCACGTTTTGTTCGAATGCACGAATGAAGGTGCATGAAAAAAGCATCATGGGACTTTATCGGTCTAACGCAAAAAGTAGTGTGGCAGCCTGAAACAAGACAATTCGCGTATACCAGTAAAATATGAAAGAAAAAGGAAGTTCCATGAAGTTACAGATTATCTTTTACTTAGAAACGAATTTTATCTTTAAACTGTCACCTAAACCCTTTGCCATTAGATACAAGTTAATCTTACTTTATTAACAAAACAAAACAATAAGAGATATTTATTAATTAGTATGTCATTTTCCTTTGAGAGTGCAGAAACATAACATGTCATTCCACCATTCTGCCAGTCATAGAATTTAACTATACAAGGGGGCCATAATTAAAATAGCAATGATTAAAGGTCGATTGTAAAACATCCATTGAGTTAAACTGAATAGCTATTTAGACAATGAGAAATATATTTAGCATGGAAAAAATTAGTTTAGATTTATTTCTAGTAGGGAACATTGTGACGGTGTACGCTGATTTTGGACCGTAAAATAAGTATAGAAACTGAAGAAAGGAGCGTACCAAATGTTTGTTTAGTATTTCATGAACTCTTTAATATTGAAATAACTTTTCGATTTTTACATTTGATTTCAAACGTTTACAGTTTATCTCTTTCAAAAAAGTACTATAAATGAGAATTATGCATATTTTTGTCAGCTTTAGTTAGCGTCATACGTGGTTTACCATTAAGACCATCACTGATTCGAACAATTTGTCATCGTTGCTTTTATCAGTTGTGATCGCATTTTTCTGTTAAAATTTCGGTATGGAAATACCACGTGATCATTCGCTGTTAATTGAAATTTACAGCCAACAAAAGAAAAAATGCTTCGTCTATACTACGAGTGCATTGAAGGGTGGAAGGCTTAAGAAAAGGTCCAACAACAGGCTTGGAAAAAATGCATTAGCGTTTCGAACAATTTGGATCTTTAGAAATGTTTACTGAGACAAGGACACAAATGAATACAGTAAACAGAACATGAAACTGATGCTAATTCCATACACTATTCAATAGCCGACAAACACGATGCTCGGTTTTAGGCAATTGTATATGTCGTACTACGGAAAATCGTGCTTAATATGCCATAATTTAATCCGTACAATAATACACGAATGGAACAATTGCTGAAAGGAAATACAGGAACTGGCTTTGACTTCTCCGAAGTTCTAAACTAGAATGTAAAATCCATATGTCATGGCCTTGGAAAATCTCTTGGAATGATGAGGAACATTTAAATCGAAATGTTACTAAGCACAGTTTCTGTAATTTAAGCTTCTGAGAATCCTCGTACGATTCAGGTGATTGCTTTGCATTCACTAAAAGTTACGGTTCGATGTGTGTTTACAGCAAAATTTATCGTACGTCTGAACTTTTTCGAACAGAATACGACAACAGGTCGAAAGGACGACATCTGTCAGTGAAGACAGATATTGGATAGTACAGCTGAATTTCCTTATTCTTGATTAACTACGTAAATTCTAGAACATACCAACTTAATGCTGGAAAGAACTCTGCTTCATGATAGATTGCATAAAATAATTACGGGAGAGATGGACCACGTTTGTTCTTCACGACTAAAAGCCATATACCTACATATATTTCACTTTTTACAGTATTATAAGTATAGTGTATGATGTTACAAAAAGTCCTAATGGAGAAGTTCATATCTTTAAAGGAATTTTTTTTATAATGTTTTAAAATTTTTAGTATGTGGTCCATCTCACCCGGAGTTGTCCGAGTAAGATGGACCACAATAAAATATTGAAATAATTCCACATATATTAAATTTATAAAAGTTTATTTTCATTACATGGAAAGTAAATCAACTTACTTACAATTAAATTACTGAACATTAAGTTTACATGAATTATTATTTGACCTTTTAATACCAATGAAAATTAAATATGTTTCTTGAAATCTTAATATCTTAATAGATTTACACATTATGTATGAAAATGTTTTATATACTATGAGTAAAGATAGTTTTGCAGTCTTGCTATTTTATTTCTTCCCACAATTATCGCATGTTACTTCAAACCGTGAACATCCTTCATGAAGCCAACGCAAACAAAAGAAACACTGCATCCAATCGACTTTTTGTTTCGTCTCATTGTAATTTTCGCCTCATCCCACACATTCGTTTCCGTTCCAATATTCTAAATAGTCATGCTCATCATCACACATTTCTTGAATGTTTATATCCATGTCAGAGACGAACCTTTTCTAATGTAGGTAGTCGGCATTTTCCGAAAAGAGAAAAAATACAATCCCTTAGTATTTTAAATAGCTAAATTTGAAATTAAAGATTGTATGGTCCATCCCTCCCGACAGAAAATCTGGTCCCTCTCTCCCTGTCTACACATGGTCCATCTTTTCCGATCACCTAGGTGAGAAGTATAACCCACCCCAATTCTACATTGTTTGATATTACGGTCGCCATTTTAGCTTATTTAGAAGCCTAAATGTTCCCCGACATTATCTGTTTAAAACTAGATAGATAGCATATAAACCAAAACCATTAAATGCATACCACATGAAAAAATTATTTGACTTACCAAAATCAGTAATGATTTTAGCTAAAAAAAAATATGTTTTTTGAGAAGTAAAAAGTTGTACGCCATACAAAACATCCTTAAGTGTCTGAAAAAGATAG
Organism: Maratus speciosus; assembly: GCA_963932465.1. Lineage (NCBI taxonomy): Eukaryota > Metazoa > Arthropoda > Arachnida > Araneae > Salticidae > Maratus > Maratus speciosus. Next base: position 214,929,025 of record OZ010796.1, on the reverse strand, counting down.
TTGCACCATCCGTGGGACGCTGCATTAAAGAAATATTTGACTGGTCCATCTCACCCTGTGGTCCATCTCTACCGTAATTACCCTATTCAGGATCGCGCAATTAGCAGAGAATTTCCAACGAAGTGGCCAACCCATTTACCTGACTGACTGATTTTTGGTCATAGGATCATTGAAAATCGTCGGTGTATGTAGGAAAATGCGCATAATTTACTCACTTCAACTAACCACATAGCATTGCATAACGTCGCAAAACGTGATTGAGACTCATTTATCACTTTATTTTGGGAATGCAAATTCGAAAAATCATTTTGAACACGCATTGTAACTTAAACTATGCTACACTGTATAAAAAAATAGAAGTACACTCGATTTTTTTTTATTTACATAATTCTGATTTACATTTACGGTCTGATTTTTTGAAGGGTGTCACTTTATACTCATCCTTTTGATGTAAAATAAAAAATAAATTGCTACCACAATTAATTTATAGAAAAATGAACTTAGCTAACTATCGCACTGCAAAAAAAGTACAAGGACAGCTATGGAAAATTGGTTTTATTGGTCCCTTTTGCTATTGATAAGGTAAGTAAGCATTGTTACTTTTTTGATTTTGTGAAAGAAAAAGGCAATTCTTCATTTTTAGATTTATTGTTTTCCAAGAATGCCTAAAGGAATGCCTTTAAATAATTTTCAAAAAGACTAAGCAATAGTATTTAGAAAAGAGGGAAAAAGCATCAGGGACATTTTTAAATTGCTGAATGTTAGTAAAATTACAATATCAAACTATCTTAGAAATTCAGTGCATCACGGTGCTAAAAAAAAGACAGGATGACTTAAAACACTGACAACTTGTGATGAAAGAAACATTATCTGAGAATTTAAAATGAAAGTTTAAGTTGAAAGCTTAGACTACAAGCAGGGCTAACACATGCGTCACGTCAAAGTGTATATAACTATATAAAAAAGTCCAAAGTCTTCATTTTGAAGAAGAGACAACACCATCCAAAGTGGAAAAAATGCATGTAGCTAACCACTTATCTTGGGCGAGAGACCACATGTCTTGGACCACCGAATGGGCTTTCGTCATTTTCACAGATGAGAAAAAGTTTAATTTAGATGGTCCTGGTGACTATCAGTTTTATTGGCATTGTATCAAGAATGAGGAAGAATTTTACTCCACTCGACATATGAGAGGGGAAAGTTTGATGATCTGACTAACAGTCAGATATGGTGGAAGAACGAGTCTGGACTTTTTGAATGGTGGACAGAACCACGAAGATTACATCCGATTGTCGGAATCCGAACTTCTTCCTTATGGTACATAATTAGGTGGAGAATATTGGCTATTTCAGCAAGTCGGAGCAGCGATTCACACAGCTATTGATGTTAAAAATTGGTTCCACACAAATAAGGTCCATGTTTAGCCATGACCAGCTAAAATCCCTGACCTGAACATAGTTTAAAATATGTGGGCGACTTTAGTTCCTCGCGTATGCAATGGAGGAAAACAGTATGAATCTGTAGTTGAACTTCAAAATGCACTTAACGATGTTTGGGACCATTTTTGCCAAAATGAAATACAAGCACTCTACGATTAAATGCCAAACAGAGTCTTTCAAGTGATAAAAGCAAATGGAAAGAAAAACTTCTTACTAATGCTTTAATTTTCTTATAAAATACTTATGTGTCCTACTTCTTTTACAGATTTTCATGTAAGCAACAGAAACTATTTTGTAAAAAACAAATTATCTTCGTAATTCATTTTTGAAGACTGTGATTTTATATTCATTTAGTTGTAAAATGTTACGCAAATAAAGAATTTTGCGCTATCTTACTCAGTTGTGCTTTTCTTAGAAAAACGTCTAGTGTCCTTCTACTTTTTTACGCAGTGTATGTAAGAAACAAAATTGAAACTAATAAGTATTGAATTGTAAATGTTAATAATTTATGCAAATGTATAAAAATCAGATACATTTTAATAAGTCAAATGTGAATATTGAAAATTTGCTTCAATGTAAACAATTCTTTAAAATGTTGGACAATCAAGTGAAAAATACTTTAATTTTTATGCTTATTTTACTGCGCATATTTAGCCTGAAGGAGCCGTTTTCCCCATTACATGTCTCGGAGCGGTCACTCTTTTAGCCACCACTAATCTTATAAAATTACTTTTATGGCAGATTACTACAAGAATTGCAATAAAAAGATCACCATAAAGCGATAACCTAAGACATTTCCAAGATAAATCTAAAACGAAAATTTTCGTAATGAAATAGTGGTGAAAAATATTTTGATTTAGTCTCTATAAAAAAACCGCTCCGAGACCTGCCATTATAATAAAAATCTGAGTTGTTTCTTTTCTTGGTAAATCTATTCCTAAAGCGTATTCACAACAAATTTTGCTGCATTTGGTCTTGTAAATTTTTTGAAGTGTATCTTTAAACACCTCTACTTTAATTATAGCCATCTTGTATATATTGCACCATTTTCCAACATCATCGGAAGGTTCACCCTGCAATCAATGTTAAAGACAGGCTGCGGTACTCCTCGAACTCGGCTATTTTCCAGCCAAACTTAACCAAGTTGCAGTTCAAAAATTCGTAGAAACCAGTCTACCTTTGTCACATGACGGCCAAAAGGGGTGAAAGCATCGCGGCCTGTCGGTCGCAATGATTAAGCCATGTTAGGCGTCACTAAGTCTTGGGCGTTTTAACAAACAAAAATTTCATAACCTGTTCTTTTTTTCTTTTTTTTTTTTACAAAATAAACGCAGACTGCATGCATTTCAAGTCTAATGAAATCGTAAAATTATGTATCGATATATAATATCCCACTATTAACACATTTTTTGTCATTGAGGTACCACAGTGATGCATTTTTATCTGAAATATGAATTGTAGAGATTTGACCAGTTGTTGGAACAGAATTAATATACTTTTTTCTACTAAAAAGAGCATATGGGCTTATATGGCATCAAAACTGTTCCAGTGGACACTAAATCGATGAACGACCTCAAAGTTTTATTGAATGATTAAATCCTGTAAGAAAATAAATCCTATTAAAAAAGCTCTGAAAATGCCGGAAATTAGAACGAAACGCTAGAGCAGGAGTGTCCAACCTGCGATCCGTAGTCTTCAAAGCTACCACTATTATCTTATAAAATAATTTGCCTTTTTTGATGGTAGAAATTTTGCAATTTAACAAAAGGAAAATATTTCATAGACATAATGGTGTCAAACGGTTTTCAGGCTCAGAGGTTGGACATCCCTGCTTTAGAAAGAAAACCTGTTAACGTATAAATTTCAGGACTGGATAATGTTTCAAACTCTATGAAAAGATGTTCAGTGCATACACAATACTTTGGAATTGATTCCCTGATTAAACTATGTTCTGAACGGGTTCGAAAATTAAAAGTGTTTTCAGAAAAACAGACTGCGACTAAAATCAAAAAAGTATGAAGACACTGGGTTAGACATTAACCTCGGATATTCTATGCATAAAATAATTAGATAAAAATATTGAAATGCAAACGAGTAATTTCAAAATGAAGCTGCCTTTGATTTCACATTAGCTTGCGTGTGTGTTCCAGTTTCTAGCATAAGTTCTTAAGTCAAGGCATATGTGGCAAGCCTCATACAAGCATCATTCATGCGCAATTATTGTTTCGTATGCCGAAGAAGAATGTTTCTGGAAAGTCTATTTTCCATTTTCAGAGTGCTCTTGGAATCAGGGAACTTTCTAAGGTGTCTCACGGTAAGTTTCGTGGTTGATATTGACTCCTCCATCAAAAAAATAAATTAAATAAATCAAAATGTGTTATTGCTTCTTGAAAAATCCAATTTCGAAGAATCATTAATTAAAATCAAATTAACATTAATCGGGGCATTTCAATATTTGCTGATGAATTAAAAGTATCTTTCAACAAAACCCGATCGTTGTTCTGCATTGTGGGCAAATTCTACTACGAAAATTTTGAAAAACAACTTTATTGTGATCATGAGCAACCCGCATCATTTGTGTTCGTAATCTTTGAAATCTTGATATTTTGTTAAACTTCTTTTCTATGAATCGCAATTTTCTGAACCATCTTTCGGCTAATATTTCCTTTTGCGATTTTTTTAATCGGGACATTAGGAAAGCGTCCAGTCCCCTTTATTCTCACTTTGCGATTTCTGGACTGTTCGTTTTATAGCTCTTACTGCTCTGCCCTATTATGACCAAACTCTTGTAACCACTTCAAGGTATCTGACGGATTTTATCTTGGACTTTTTAACATCGGATCGAACTTTCTTTGCCTTATGCCTTCATGTGATATTTTTATTTCACACATTCATTCAGATTATTATCACAAAATTAAAAGAACCTATTTCAGTGAGATACGAGGTTTAATTCTCCTATTGATATAATAAAATTTTGTAGTCGGGTTTAATAGAGTTTTTTTTATTTCAGTTTGATTATTATTTGAACTTATTTTTAGGCACCATTTATGTATTTTAAGTGAGCTTTTCTTTCTCAATTTGTTTTAAAAAATTGTAAAAATGTTTTAGCAGTATCATCATATAAGCATACTTGTGAGTACCTGCTTTTATCACTGAACATTTGACTTTTGATTGAGAATTAGTTACTGTGTACTTAAAGTAAAATCTCAATAACCTAAATGTAGAATATTCACCCTTATTAACTGATATTTGAATATATATATATGCATAGATACACTTAATTTTAATCAGCTTTGTAAGCAAGAAAATTAAAACAACCATTTGCTGCAATTAAAACTATTTATCCTATAATTCACAAAATAAGGAAGATAGAATTTAATTTCTGCATTAAAAAAGTAACAGAATATTTTAAAATATACGAAAATAATTTCTAAATACAGTTCATTGACTGTGAAAGAAAAGAAATATTGTTAAAATATTTTTTTTATTTTACTATGCTTATTAAATCAGTTGTAACTAGCATTTTCTCTCATTAAAACTCCTCAATTCCTCAAAAACTATTTATATTAATAGTTTTTCTCCATGCCAACTTCTCATAGACTTCTTATAACCGGAAAGCATATGCGTTTTAAAATTTAAATAAATTTTTAAACTCTAGAAGTTAACGTTTAAAAAGTTATAAAATAATAATAATAATAAACCAATGAGCTATTAGCATATTCCATGCTTATTTTTTTAAGAAATATTTTTCTTGTTTTTTCCAAACTGTAGAAAACAGAGCGCATTATTTGTAAATGCATGTTTAATTCGACGTTATTTTATTTAAAACATGTAAATGTTGACTCTAATGAAACAACTGCTGGGCCAGTTAACAAACCTGAATTTCAGTGATATCTACGGCTGTTTTTTCTACACCCATTAACCAGCTGTGCCGGAAAAAATAGTGCTCTACACTGTCTGTTCAGGTAATGAGTCTGAAAATTCCTTTGAATAGCAACAGGGTGCGCATGAACTTTCAAACAAATCTTTACTGCAGAAGGAAAACTGGAATCAAAGGTGTTAAAGGGTTTTGATTTAGTTTATAGGACCTTTCAAAAGTTAGACTTGTCCCCATAATATTTCCGTGTCAAAGAACCTTAAAAAAAAAACAAATATGTTTATTTAATGTATTTTCTGCATCCATAAAAAAATAATGCGAAAGATGCTTTCGTGAGGAATTTCAGAAATAGCTAATTCTTGTTTTAGACTGTTTATTACTTTCCGAATATACAGTATATGGAAAGTATCGTAATCATGATCTGCATGTATGCGTGTGTGTGTGTGAACACGATAACTTCCGATTGTGCTCACTTGTGTTTTTTAGCTCATAGGCTATCAAAGCCTTAGAGCTAATGTGCCCGCAGGTTCTGTATGTACGTACTCCGTATGTATGTACGTAACGGGATACTCTTGATAGAAATGTCCGATTTGCTTCAAATTTTGTGAATATGTCCATTCTGATAAGACGCTTCTCTGATTAGTTTTAGGGGTTCATTGGTTAATTATAAAGGTGGGAACAGGGGTCTAATCCCCCCCCCCCCCTAGTTTAGATAAATGGGGTTTTCATGCAGAAATATCCGACTTTCTTCAAATTTGGTATAGCGGTTTATTCTGATAAGGCGCTACCCTGATTATTAACCGTTTTACTCAAAAGAGTAGTTTCTATTTTATTAATAATAGACATAAATAACAGTATAATATACAATTGGTGTGAATAGCCTGTGAACTTAATGCCATGAGTTTAACTAGACATTTTTCTTTTTATTTAATGACTTTTTTTACTTTGAAACGAACTTTTGACGCACGCTGCACGTCTATCATTTAGAATCTAAATATAAATGAAAAATCGTATAAGCGAAATCTTTCGGCGAAATAAAGTTTCTCTGTGAAAATTTAATATACCGGAATAAAAGTAATACAACAGATTTTAAGGTTTTATAAGTCGTAATTTATAAAAGTAAACATTTTAATACAGATTTTTTAAATTGTAAATATTTCATTATATATCAAAATTGCGAAGAATGCCATGATGAAGTATGTCTTTCCGGTAGTTCGATTATCGTTAATTCTTTGTTTTTATGGACCTCGTTTAAAATTTTATTTTGTATTCTATTGATGAAGTCTTCTTTTTTCTGGGAATTTTAGAAAAGTATGCAATTTTTAAGAGACCAAAGTAATAATAACAATAAAAGACTGGACAGTCAATGTTTTTTATTGAAAGGTTCTATTTGTGGCAGCACAACGAAAACCTTTTGATCTCATGATAGTCACCAAGTAAAAATACTTTATACCTCGAGTTCACTTTTTATTCATATTCGTAAAAAAAAACCTAAAAATTACAAATCATTATACACCGTATTATACACTGCTCAAAACAATTAAAGGATATTTGAAGTTTTATATAAAATAAAGATATAAACGAAATTTTTTTTGCCGAAAATAGAAGAAGAGAATCACAAATGCAAATTTTTCTGGTTTTCAAACTGTGGAGTATGCAAATTTTGAGTTCGATGTCAAAAACGTCGCTTCAGCGGCAGCGAATGAAATTTGACTTTCAACTGGATAAAAGAGAATGAAGACAAAGATGATCGGCATTCAGTGATTGCTTTGTTTCAATGAGTACGATGTCTCAGCGAAGTCATTTGACAGATTCAGAAGCTTTGAGAATTGTTGGTAGGTTAGAAGGGGGGCAAACTCAAGCCGAAGTAGCGCAAGCCATTGGAGTGTCACAAAGTGTCATTTCCAGGATCTGGAACCGTTTTTTGGAGAGTGGATGTGCAGGCCGAAGACCAGGGCAAGGTCGTAGACGGGCAACAACGCCCAATGAAGATCGGTATTTAGCGTTAACAGCTCGGAGACACCGAACCATGAACGCTACTCTTCTCCAACAACACCTTCGCTCGGCTACAGGCACCACGATTTCAACTCAGACTGTCCGAAACAGGCTCCATACTGTAGGTCTGTATGCTCGCCGACCGATGGTATATGTTAGATTAACATCAAGGCATCGTCGCGACCGCAGGGAGTGGGCAACCGAGCATGTCAACTGGAGGAGAAACGAATGGAGCAATATTCTGTTTTCTGACGAGTCCCGTTTTTCTGTGCATCCTGATAATAGGCGTATTTTCATCTGGAGGGACCGTGGCAGTAGGAATAATCCTGCGTTCGTGCACGAAAGTGTCAGATTTGGCGGTGGAGGAGTGTTGGTGTATGGTGGCATCTCCATTGACGGGCGCACTGACCTCTACATCATTCGAGATGGAGCTCTGACTGGTCGCCGATATAGGGATGAGATCCTCAGACCTATTGTAGTCCCTTACACTGCAGCAATCGGAGATAACTTCATTTTAATGGACGATAACTGCAGGCCACATCGTGCAAACCTGGTGGAGGATTTCCTTTTCGAGGAAGGAATCGTTCGAATGGAATGGCCAGCGTGTTCTCCAGACATGAATCCAATCGAGCACGTTTGGGACGCTCTAGGAAGACGAGTTTCTGGCCGCCAACAACCCCCACAAACTCTCCAAGAACTGGGAAGAGCTCTTCTGGAAGAGTGGGGAAGAATACCCCAACTCGTCATTAATAGCCTCATTGAGTCCATGCCTCAAAGGTGTTCAACGTTGCTGGCCGCCCGTGGAAACCATACCCCCTACTGAAAATGATTTTCTTTGAAGAAAACACCTTTTCTTACTCTTTTTTTCTCATATGCACAAATTGTGTTTTTTTCCATTAGTACACAAATGCGCAATAAAATGCATTTTTTTCTGCCAAACATGTGTAATTTATTCTCATATAGCCTACTATGTCTGTCGACCATGTATCAATCAGCTAAACAGTTTACCAGATACAAAATCCACCTAAAACTGCAATATCCTTTAATTGTTTTGAGCAGTGTATATGGAAATATTATTCAGCTGGAAAATGTAGAAAATTATTTAGCAGTAACATATATCATCAAACTATAATTATAAGATGAAGAATAGATTTTAACCATTCATAAGTTAAACAATTTGATCTAAAATACTAAATTATCTTATTTCTCGTTTAAAAACTGAAAATGGACAGAAAAATGAGTTTTAGGTTACGTCGTGAACTCATATGGCTATTATAGTCTGTTAGCATGATCGGTTTATATTTCGCGTGTTCCATAATGTAGAAATATTATTGGAAATACGCTAAACAATGTGCCCCAGAACAGTTGGAACACGCTTTAATTCTTTACCTGTTCGGGATTAGTAAGCAATGTAAATTGCAAAAGTATGCACAAAATTGTGCAAAATAATATTATATTAATGAATGAGTCCTGCTGTTAACTTTCAAAAGATTACACTTTTAAAATTTGTATGCTACCCCTCTAGACAAAATTGGTCAATTAGTTTTTTTTTTTTTTTTTTTTTTTTTTTTTTTTTTTTTTCATTTTGCTGCACTAAGAACATTACAAATAAGTGCATACCAGTATCTTTAAAATAAAATGAATTATGCTTAATTAAAAATTGGCTCATGTGAATGGAGACAATATATCAAGTTAGAAATACAAATATGTGAGATATTGCAAGAAAAAGGAAACATGGGTGAAACTGCTAATGCAGTTGACATTAATAAGGAGTTAATGAATGCTTGCAACAATATTATTGGTGAAGAACTGCAAAATATTTTCAGAAATGTTATTAGAAAAGCTCAGTTCCGTATTAGAGGTGACAGAAAACCCTCTGAGAAAATTTGATGGAATGCTCTTTTGTTTTAATTCTAGGACTTAAAATTACATTTGTCTTCTTGCATGATCTCTGTCTACGTATTGCTTTATTTAGGTATATTTGTGATGCAGTTTTTTTCACAATGGTTAGCATAATGTTTCGTCATCAATGGGCCCATATTCCTATCATTCCAGTCTCGTTAATTTTAAAGATGCAATTTTGTTGTAATCATTTTGCTCTAGCAAAATTTAAAAAAATTCTAACTGACCATTTTTTTTAAGAGAGTTGCATAAAAATTCGAAAGTATAACTTTTGGAAAATTAAAACGCCTATTTCACTACTTTATTACCTATATTTCCATACCTGTATTACTCATTTCCTACTTTATTTTGAATACTTTTTTCAATTTATATTGCCTACTTATCTCCAACAGATTAAGCGTTAAAGCTCATTTCACACTTTTTGAGCCATCATGTACAGGCAAAAATTATCGGACACTTTCGATTTAAGACATTTATCTATCATTGAATTACTGTTGGAATTCATATCACAATGCTCTTAAAATGCCCACCATTTGCCGCAATAACATAGCATAAACAAAGTACAAACTTTGTAAACTTGTTCAGCAGTGTCACTAGATTAATGAATTCAAATTCATGATTCGTGATTTCCACAATTTCCACAAACGTGGTTAAAATCTTCGGAGTCTACATTCATCATGTTACACCAAAAGAAGAAAGGAAATTCACGGATTGAGATTACGGTGAACAAGCTGGCCAAACTTTATCATCAGCGATTGCGTTGGGGTAGTAAAATGCATTGACGCTTTAAGAACTCGTCAACATATGAAGATTCAGAAACTCGTGCTACGCCAACAGAAGCGATTTCTACAAATATGCGCTTAGAATTTCAATACTTTTAAACGATTCTTTTTGCATAGAATATCAAAGATCGAAGTCAAGCGCAATAGTTTGGTAAATTTTCGATTTTTGTTGCAGTTTAATTCTTATTACACTTTCAGATTCGGAATCTGTGAAGATCAACTTCTCAGAATGAAATTGCAAAAGAAATAAAAAAGTATAAAACTTTCATCTTAGCCTTTGACATCAAATATCCTATGTAAAAAGAATCATTTAAAGTTAATTAAATGCAAACAAAAAATTGGCAGAAAACGCTTTCATTGGATTAATATTGGTTTGCGAATGCCAACTGCTGAGTAGTGTAGGTTAATAATCAATTCCTCCAGGAATATGAATTAATTAGTATATAAAAAGGTCCCACCGCTGATACACCTACAAGGATCGATTAGTAAAAAGTCTACGCATGCGAGACTCTCTTTTTTTAAAAAGTCCAAAAGGAGAACTTTTCTTCAAACTTAAGATAAATGAACGAAACGCCAATAGCACACAAAAACATAAGCCAACCACACGACATCTACCAAGCCAAACAATCAATTCGTAAGCACCTCTTGAAAAACAATAGGCACTCCAAAAAATAAAATTACACGTAAAATACCACAGTATGTTTCCAAACTTAACGAAAGTAGCATGTGTCAAAACATAATAAACTCAGAGGTGCCGAGCTTGCACTAATCTTCCGTAATGCGTGGATTAATTTAACCCAGTTTAACAAAGTTTCGAACCAGAAAAATTATTTGATGAATCTTTATTTATTTAATTCCAGTTTTCTACGTGGAACTTATTTAATTTCATCTCTGAAAAAAATTCCGGTACGAAATGTATTAAACCAGGGTTAAATTAACCCACATATTACGGAGGATTAGTGGCAACTTGGCACCTATGTAAACTAATTAACGAACAACATCAAAATTACTACAACTTGCACCGACAACAAATATAAGACAAAATAACTCAAGTACACTGAAAAATATCATGAATAGGCCAAAAATGTTTTCATTCATCACTTCTTGCTTCACAATTTCTATTAAATCTTTTCTTGAACATGGGTAAGAAACAGGGGCGCCATTTCAGAACTTTCTTGGGGGGCGGGGGCAAAGATTTTTTGAGGGACGTTTGGGGGGGGGGTAAGTCACCCGTATCCTAGCTAAGGCTAAGATACGGGTATCTCATAACCCTCCCTCCCCTCCCCCCCCCCTCCCGAATGAGAAACGTAAACTGAATCATGCTTACAAAAACAGTATAAACCTTGAATACGAAAACTTAAGAACCAATGAAATATTTCGTTTTAAACAGGTTTCCGTCTTAACATGTAAAATTTCAATATATTGAATATGCAAAAATTTCTTTTTAGACAGGATTCTATTATAGGTTCCATTTTTACAAGTATCCTCAAAGACTGTTAAACCATCCACTCTATAGAATAGCTCTGAAAAGAGATATATTAAAGTAAAACTTGTAAAAACGAATTTTGTCTATAACAGAATTCTTTCTCAAAGGGGAAAAATATCAAATTTCCATGAAAAAAGATCATACAATTATATATTCTAAGGCAGAGACCTGTCTAAAATGGAACTTTTTTCTAGTCTTTTTCGACTTCTTTTTTTTTTTTTCAGGTATTACTACAGGGGCGCCATTTCAAGAGTTTCCTGGCGAAGGAGAAGGAAAAATTTTCCTTGAGGAACAGGGAACGTGCAGAATTGCACAATGTGCAGAATTGCACAATGTGCAGAACTGCACAAATCTCACAGAAAATGGGAAAACACCGCACAATAAAAAAAGCTCTGCTTGATTTTGTCTCTTTAACTTATTATAATTATTCTGTGAATTTTTTCAATTTGTGTGAAAGTTCACGATTTTTTTTTCTTTCGATTTCCACAAAATCAATTCACCAATGAGTCACAGAAAAAAATCGCGAATTTTGCAAATATAAAAAAATCTCCAAATCGTCGTGGAAAAAATCGCTAATTTCTCCAAACGACCGTGGAAAATATTGCTAATTTCATCAGAGATCGCAAAAAGAAATGCGGATTTCGTCAAATGATTGTACAAACTAAAATCTCGCATTTTGTAAAAGGATTGCGAAAAAATCCCGCATTTCGTCAAAAGATTGCACAAAAAATCCCGAAAATTTAGTCAAACAATCGAAGGGAATCTCGTCAAACGATCGTGAAATAAGATACTAAATCGTCTAACTATCGCGCAAAAAATTACAAATATTATTAGCCGGTGGTAGAAAAAAAATCACGAATTTCAACAAATGATCGTGAAAAAGAATCGTGAATTTTGTCAAAAGATCGCAGAAACAAATATGGAATTTCGTCAGTTTTTCACAGAAAAATATTGTGAAATTCGACAAATGGTCGCCAGAAAAAAAACAATTTCGATAACGGTTGCAGAAAAAAAAATTGCGTTTTCACTATTTTGAGGTGGGTTCGTGTTAATCCAATTTTTCAAAGAAATCCTGACTATTTTTCGGATGAAAAAACTACATATTTGAACATTAATGAATACTATATATATATATATATATATATATATATATATATATCTTCATTTTTCTACATGAAAGGTAAAGTTTATATTAAAGTTACAATTGTAGACTTCTTTTACAATAATTGCATTAAAATATAAATTATTTTCTTTCATTTCGGTTCGGGTTGCCTTTCAATGGGAATCTTTTTAGCGGTTTTCGTATTTACATGAAATTACTGTCCTGCGTGAGGATGGGTTGATGTATTTTCTTCGCTGCGAGTGAGATACATTTTAAGTTTTTTGATTTGTGCTAAATCTCTTTCGGTCGGAGTCGGGATGATCTGGTTTTTCACGAAGAAGTCCTGAATATTTTTCAAACGAAAAACTATATATTTGGCTATTAATGGTGGCCCATAGTAATAACCCATGCGTTCATTCCTGTACATAAGGGATAAAATTATAGACTACTTTATTATAAACGTGTTAAAATATGGAGTAATTATCTTTTACTTTGGGATTTGGTCGAAGTCTGTCGGTTTTTGGGTTGAAGAAATTGTTTTGTCGGGTGCGCGCAGACTCCATTCCTTAGGCGTTGAAGAATTTTGAGAGTGTACCATATATAATATGATTTAATAAAGCAAATAATTAAATGATTTGATAACATTCCAATGATTGCAGTAAATATAACGTGACACTAATAATCCAAAAAATTTAAAAAGTTGGATAATTAAGAACCTGAATTATGCTCGCCCCTTCAACCCCCCCCCCACCCCCCAAAAAAAAACTATCTGAAAAAACTCTACCCCTGAATTTCTACCCACGAGGGGACTAATTTTCCTATGATTAAGTTGTACACAGCTGAAAAGCTATTGATAAAAAAAGTGTCTCTCATGTATTTTTAAAATTAGCCAAAGTACGATATATGTCTCACCTTAAGAAAGTCCGAATAGGATTTTTTTAAATTATTAATTTCTATGCATAAAGCATTTATTTAATACATATGTTTTTATTGCAATCAAATCTGATAAATTATTTTAGCGTTTGAGAATTTTTTTTATTTTTGTTTGAGTCGGAAAATTGATGGTTGATAAATTTTCTGAAAAATCAAATTTCTTGGGGGGGAGTTATTGCCCCCCAGCCCCCCTCAAATGGCGCCTCTGGTAAGAAATACTCTTGTATAATATTTCAGAAATATATTTCTTCAATAAATATATACTATTCATTGAAAATTGTAAGTAAGCCTTATAACTCTTATTTCATTTAAAGCAGAGCAAACGATCTGACGTAATGTAACGCGCCTGTTTCTAAACTTCATAAGATTAAATTTGATAATAAGCCAAGAATTTTTATTTAATTATTAGTTATTTCATTAGGAAGTGCTCAGAAAAGGTTAATGTACAATGGCACTAGAAATTAGGGAGTATGCATCATACATATATGCCATACTCACTCTCAGAAGCTCAGCACAACTGTTCACTTTCAATAACTAAATTCAGTAGGTTATAACTACATCTGTACGGAATAGTCATCCCTAATATTTATATTACTGTTAATTTCTGAATTTGCAGCCGCATCTGAAAGCTCATTTCTTGGAGTGTCCAAAATGGCCCTATGTCCAGCAAAAAATCATATCTCCTACCCGATCACAACCACAGATAGTGTTATAAAGTTGTAATATATTTGCCACAAAATTCTTGTATCTATAATAGTTCCATATAGTCTCTATATCACTGTGGCAATCAGAAATAAAATTAAATGTATTATGACCAATGTTTTTTCCAAGTTAAGCGCTCTCTCTATTGCAATAATTTCACCCTGGTAAACAGAAGCTACATTTTTAATTCTATGTCATACTTCTTGACTTTCTAGAACTAAAAATGCATGTTATTTTTATGAAGGCGCACAATTTTGTCTTAATATTCTGAACCATCTGTAAAAATGTGTCAATGTTCAATGGAAATGTGCCAGAGAATCACCTTTCAGTAATTCTCAGATAAATATCTTTCATTACTTTCTTATTCATTCTCCAAATTACTCTTACTATTTTATTTAGCTTTCCATATTTCCAGTGAAAAAAACTCACATCTGATAAGGTTTTGCACAATCTTGCTTGAAATAGGCTATTTCGGGTGAATCTTCGAATATCTGTGCAATTTAAAACAGAAAAATCGTACAGTTCCTTGAATCACCAATTTTCAGCATAAATGTAGATGAAGGGCCATTACGATTCAACCAGCAAACATGTGCGCACGAAGAACACAAAAGGCTAAACTTCCTACCACAGGCCAATATTCAACCTCTTCAAACCAATTTGGTCTCATTACACTATGTTTCCAACTAGTGCGTAGTGCAAATTACTTTTTGATTCAACCATATACATTGTTAAATTCAGATTTGAATATCTAAAAGCCATTTTTTTCCTTCCATCTTAATTCTTAAACTATTCACAAAAATATTCTTACTATGCTCTGTAAACCTACTTTTTCACACTAAATATTTTTTTTTCTTGGGGGGATAGTGGGTGTTAAAATTAATTATGAATTGATTATGACTTTAAATTTCAACTTAACAATCTAGCTATTTAACGTTTTTAGTTGTAGCCACTATTACTCAAACATTTCATGAAGCGGCCATCCAAAGTAAAAAATAGTTCTAAATTTTGACGTATTTTAGGATTAGGCTATATGTGCTGGCCAATGACAGAGTTCCCAGGATTTCACGATGATTGCACTTCCGAAACTATGAAAATTCACGAATGAATTCTCCCAGAACAAAGAGTGGACATGCTATGTAAAGGAATGAATAGTGTATATATAAGATTTAACAAAAGAAACGAGTTAAGTGAGTGCGATTGCATGTAAATAGATTCCCTTCGCAAATCTGAGTAGTCTATTTCAGTGACCGCCAAACGTTTGGTTACTTCATCTAGCAAAAGTGGAACAACAATATCTTAATTATGGTAGAACCGGTGTTATTCAGAATATCTCTGGCACGAAAACGGCAATGAATGTTCGAGATCAGATCAGCATACTATCTCAAAACAATTTTAACGCAGGTTCAAAAATACTCTTCGCTAAAACATGCCGAAAGCTAAATGTAACAGACGATAAACACACATCTTCCTCCTTTTGATTAGAACTTCTTTTTTGAGGCTGCAGATTGAAAATTTTCACCAACATTGGACCGTTTATGATTGAAACCGTGTTATCTGCTCAGATGAATTAATATACAAAATTTGTCGTGCTGGTGGAGAATTGTGGTTGTGACGGATAATTTACGAATCTGTGAATTCCAAACCCCCAGTCATAAAAGTCTGGAGTACGTTTAGATGGGCCGAGTGCAGTAATTGAAGTTGATTTATCAGAATATTTTTCCTGAATGACGATGCCATTATCCGGCACGATAATGCACATTTGTATTGGTCACGTTTTCCAAAAACTTGGTTACAAGAGAATTCCAGTGAATTTGAAAAACTCACTTGTTCTCCTGATCACCGAATATCAATCCTATTGAGAATTTGTACATTGAGTATTGAATTTGAGAATTGAGTAGGACTTACTGGGATGCTCCATTTTAACTCTTACAAAACGACCATGCTCGGTACATGCTACTGCGACAGGGAGTAATGCAATGACGGGAGAAATTGCTGCCATCCTACTACCAAGAGCTCGTTTAATAACTAACATGGCTTCAAGCTACCGTTACTTAAGCGAAAATGGGCCTAAAAGCTGCTAACTTGGTATGTATAAAAAAATTAAAGCTTCCAGACTCTGAAAGTTCTTTTAATAATAAAAACTATGATTTGAAATCATTAATCTAAACATTTTAAGTAATTTTCTCAGTAATACAAGATGATCAGATTGTTCGGGTACAAATGGAGACTACTGGTAATTTTATGGGAAGAAAATCAAATGCTTACAGAAAATCACAGCAATATGGCAGCTCTGAATAAATTATCGTTTCAGTATATTTCTACCTTTCTGTATCAGCATGTATTGCACTTTGTTGGCATTTATGGTCGTGTATTCCTGTGTAAAGATTGCCTTTGTTTTTATACATGACTTAGCACTGAAGCTTATCTGAGACTTTCTAAACTATTTATATATACACATTGATACAGATATTGGGAAATACTAAATAATAGAGGCACATTTTTTATGATTGCAGGAAAAAAAATATATGAAAATACGAGTCTGAGTTCTTTTCTCGCAGAAAAACATGTAAACTCACCACGGCATCTTTCATAAATTGTCTTACATTTTCAACATTACGATCAAATACAGATAATAGGTTGCCTTATAAAACGTTAGTGCTGGCTAAATCCCAATTATCGAGATTACAATATTCAGCTTTTAAAAATGCATGGACGATTTCATCTAAAATGCAACTTAATATTTCATTGAATAAACATAAGAAATTTAACTATAACGATTTTTTCCTCTCCTATGTGATTTCGTTTTAGAAGGTTTTATGATATAGAATTTTTTAGAATTTTAAGTCTCCAAGCCGTGTAACTGGATTAATGGCATTAATAATAATTCAGATATTTAATACAAATAGAGATTCATTAAAAAATCAATATAGTTTACAATAGGATATATAGAAAGAAATGTAGTAAAAACAGTGTACTTTGAAACGGAGGCTCCCTGTACTATGCAGTCTGTGACACTTTTATTTAAAATGAACAACGTAAAAACAAAAAAGAGACTGATATTTTTTTTTCTCAAAACTCCTCGCACAAAACAAAATTTTAAACATATCGCAGTAAAAATAAAGTCTGTACAGAACAATTAACACTGTACGGGCTGCTGAATCGTTTTATGAGTCATTTATAAAAACTATCCTTAAGAAATTCCAACTTCTTCCCAGACAGTTTGAATAGTTATTTTCGATTATTATAAATATAAATATTTCGTGAATAAAATGAACGAAAATTAGTTATTTTATGGTGCGAACTTGAAATGACTTAAACCTGCTAAGAAGGGAACTTGTCTATAACACATTTTTTTCTCTTTTTATGCGATTTCGCCTTAGTAGTATGTCTCCAGTACATAGAATATAGATTCATGATTCATCAAAAAAAATAAATATTGCAGCCTAGGACACTGAAGATAATTAACATGAAAAAAAAAAAAAAAAAAAAAAAAAAAAAAGCTTAAGTATTTTTGGTCAGAACTCCTCGAACGAGTCAATTTTTAACAATATCGACGTGAAAATCCATGTTTTGCAGAAATTCAGTCAAACCGAGATTTTATTTTTTCATGCAATGCCGATCTAGGGCCGAACTTTTAATATTTATACCGAGCCGAGCCAATATTTTTTTTTGCACGGACGAGTCCGGTCTAGGGCCGAACTTTTAACTTTTATGCCGGGCCGGGCTTTTATGGGTTGGGCCCATGCAGACCTCTAATCAGGCGTCACCAAGTTATTTTTTTTTAATGCATAAATTGAAAATAAAGAACATGTTGCTCACGAAAAAACTGCTGACAAATCCACAAAATGCAAAGTTGATTGTGTTAGTTGTGCCACGTTGGCGCTAATTTGTTTATCAAAATAATCGATTAAATTTAAAAAATCAAAAAACCCGACTGTGTTAAAAGCGAACTAATTAATTATTTCTTATCAATGTGAAAATATTTTTTTTTTTTCAATTCCTACTATTAACTCACACTCTCGCTATATATATCTTGTTCAAATTTTCAATCGTTAATCAAATACTTATTATTCATCCAATCATGCTCAAATATTTTTTTAAACTTGTAGTGGATGACACTTGATGTTAATCCAGTTTTTTTTTCAAATATTAATTCATTTATTAAATTTAAATAATTTTCAATAATCCAGAGAGCCCTCTTCTTGATCAAGGTATTTTAAGAGCCCTTTTCTTGATCAAGGCATTTTAGGCGATACTCAAGAGGAAAAAAGAATGGATGGGGGGGGGGGGGGAATTCTATTATTGACCTAAGTAGGAATTGACTTAAAATATTTTTCTTATATTACTTGTTTATATTACTTACCTATTTTTTTTATTATTTACTTGTATTGATGACTTTTAAGTTGTGTTTAATTGTTAGTTCCTATCTATAAACTCTGTTTTCATGAGGTTAGGGTTGCAGTAAAGCTAGAGATCCTACCTACAGAACTTCCAAGTTGTGTAATATTTAAACGGAGCTTCTGATTGTAAAATAGTCAATGAAACATCGTCTTCATTTTGAAAGACCTATCCAGTGATAGGCTACTCAATAGGGTGCGTAATTTTTCTTTTCGTCTCTACCGCCATTTTGAATTTATAAAAACAAAACCTAGCCTATAACCATTGGGCTGTTAAGACGAATTGATAGAGACCTCATTCGTTAAAATCCATCCAGTCGTTGGGATGTTTCGAGTGTATAAAGAAATCCACATACACAGATACGTGTGAAACACATAACCCTTCTTTTCAGTCGGGTAATAAGGCATGCCTTATTCTTTATATAAACAACCTAACAGCTGTATTTCCTATTTTCGATTGCGTTTAATAGTGTTTCGTATTTGTACATATGTGCATCTGTTGGGTGTTGTGTTGTGTATGACATCCGATTATCTACACTGGGGATATTGGCCCAAGGGGGGGGGGGGGTGCCCTCCATGGGGATCTTTCTAAGGAATCCTACCCGTATTTACGCAAGTAAATCCAAGGTTCGAAGAAAACGACGAAAAACTGCGAACTGTTAGACCAACGGGCGCGATGGGGTTTGGAACCCAACACCTCCCGTCTACCAGCTTTGAGAGCAGAACCTCTCAGCCACTGCTGGGGCGTGCGTCTGTTGGGAAAGCAGGTTTTTTTTCCCCATTGATATTTATATATTGCTAGATTGCTACCATACACTGTTTTAGTGTAAAAAGAGAGATGCAGCTTTTCTGAAATATTAGGCATGATAAGACTGACGGAGTTAGGGCGAGGGTGCCAAGAAGTAGGAAAGCTGTTGCTCGCATTTTTCTTTTGATTCAGTGATTTGTTTTTTCTTTGGATAAGGAGTACGAGAGGGTGGGGGTGGGGGGGGTGGGGGGGAGTTTAAGTTCAGCTAATCCAATTTTGCAAAAGGAAATCTTGAATATTGTTTCCGATATAAAACAAAACATTTGAACAAATAGACATAGATAGTATATATAGTATAATGCGTAGATATGCATTATACTTGATAAGAAAAATATTTATATTTAAAAATATAGTTGTAGGCAACTTTTCTATGATTGCATTTAAATATATTATTAATTTTCTTTCATTTTGAATCGAATTCAGTTGAATCAGTAAAAGGTACAGTGAGTTGCAGGTTGACATTTTTTTTTTTTTTTTTTTTTTTTTTTTTTTTTTCGGATTTAGGACGATTTCCGCTTTGCTGATTTTTAACACTTTCCAACAAAATTGAAAAGTGTTTATGACTTCGGTTTGACTGTCCGTCTGGCCGTCTGTACGCGCTCTAACTCCCGTAAATATACTCGGATCGTTCTGAAATTTTTGGATGTTAGTGACCTCTACCATAGCACGAACCCTATTGAAAATGAAGTTTGTAGCATGTTTAGTTCATTTACAGGGACAGTCAAAGCTTTTGCGTTACATAACGGCCTATGGCGTAATGAAAAACGTATGACGTAACGAAAAACGTATGACGTAAAAAGGCGTTTAAAATGATTTTTAATGATGTTACATGCTTTCAAACATAATAAAATGGATATGCATTTATCAAGTTGACTAAAATATGCATTTTCTGTACAATATTGGGCCCAAAAAAATGTTATTATTCATCTACAGGGCCGTACAAAAGAATTCCTTTACATAATGATATAGAAGTGGAGGGAATTTTTTCCGGCGTATTTTAATTATGTTAAACTATTACATGTATAATGAAATAGATATACGTCTCTAAGGTTTACTATAACTTATTACATGTATAATGAAATAGATATACGTCTCTAAGGTTTACTATAACTTATTTCATGGATAATACGAAATGCAGAGCATTTACAGGGACACACAAAAGATTTCAGATACTATATTGTACCCGAAGTACTATAAAGTAGCGATGATTGCTGGAAATGCATTTTTAATTATGTTATGTGTTTTTATGTTTCACTATATTTATGCATTGTATATGGTGTGTATAAATGCTGTAATTGATATACAGGGCTACTCAAAATAGTTCGTAATGGTTACTGGGTATGATTGCAAATTGCTTACATGTGATTTTTAAATGAGTTAGACATTTTTACGCTGAACCGCATTTGGTTTACTAAGAAATGTTTGTAAAACATATATAAAATGACATACAGGTTCATGCAAAGAATTGGATACATGGCCGTCTATAAATGATAATTTCTGGAAATGTGATTCCGGTAGTTTTAAGAGTGTTTTACTTTGAATTAACCTTTAGCTAAATAGCGGCGTGTAATAAAGGTATTAATTAGGTTAACTGCAGAGTTTTACAAAAATATACAAGTATGTTTAAATCTATTAGTATAAATTGCTGAAAGAGAAATTTCAACCTGTTATATGTTTTCTCGCTAAACTAAATTTCTCCATTATATAGTATATATATCAACCTACAGATCAAATATAGGGCTTTTAAAAAGAATTGGAACACATATTTGCTATGGACGGTAACTGCTGAAATCAGTTTTTCAAATGTTTTATGTGTTTTCTAAAATGTTTACTTAGTTCACTTATATACCTTATTTCCCTAAATAACGAAGTTTTGTTAAAGCATCCAGGAAGTGTTTGAAAGTGTTTCATAATCTATGCTTAACGCATGATTTTTCTTAATTGTTTTCTTTCTATCGGGTTTGAGTTGTCATCAAATGAAATCTTCTTATTTCGGGCTTTTTAATTTAATGGTTAGAATTTAACTGATACAGTGACATAACAAAGAGACGATAAAAGAATATAGAAAGAAGCAAGACCATATACTAGGAGTTTTATCACTATAGGAGGGAAGTAAAATGTCATTTAAAATAACTTTTTTTTTTTTTTTTACTGTTTGTCGCTTCACACATGTACTTTATGCGTTTATTTTTCGCGCTTGTACGACCTATGCATAATCTTGCCTATAGCAATAGCCGTGGGAAGAAAACTGACGATAAAAAAAAAAAAAAGACTTTTCCTTCTTTTCTTTAAGCAACCAGAATTGGATCTGAGAGATAGTACCACAATGCAAGTAACAGGATACAATGGCTACAGGACAATGATATTGTTCAGTTCCTAACTTCCCATAGAGTTCCTTATTTCCTCTGTGTTTTGGTCAAATTTCTATCGGCCACCCAGAGTTACCACCCACCATGGAAGGGGGGCAGGGAATGTATACGTAATTTAGCTAGATGCTATGACAAATTGTTGAGAAGAAACAGAATGTTTCTGAAGCAGTGGTGACCAATGTTCTCAAAATTCGTGGAACGAGGAAAATTTTCATGACCGATCGCTGGGCACATTTGACTGGGGAGGAACGCAATTTGCCGGTTTTAAAAAGATTGATTTTACTTCCATTTTAAATTCAAATTTTCAGCATTTCGAGAGATATTTTTCACATACTTTAGAAAAGAATATTATTTTAAACTGTTATATACTAACTGTTATAAACTAAGAATAATATTTCCTTCAAATTAAAAACTTATTTACACGTTACTATTATAAAGAGAAAAAAAGTTTTTAAATTAGGATTAACTGATTACGCATTAAAAACAGGAAAATATTGAAAATTACGTCATAAAAATTATATTTACTCATAAATTTTAAAAGAGAAAGAAAATTGTAAAATAATAAATTCATTAATATGTATTAACAAGTCGTAAATGAAGGAAATTACGTCATATTTAAAGTGCCCGAATAATAATAATGTCAACCAATTTCAATTTTAAAATATATTTACACGAGACATTTCATATTTCTAGATGATCTTTTAAACTATTGCTGCCAATTCTAAGGCAGCGCAAATAAAAATATTTCCCTTCTAGCAACAAAAGTATTTTCATGTAAATATTAAAAAGAGAAAGAAAACTTTGGTGAAAATCGCGTCAGATTGAAAACGATACATTTAAAATGTTTTATTTAAAAGAACTTTCTTATAGCGTTTTTAAAAAATACCGCGAAAAGAAGACTGCTTTCTAAATTCATTTTATATTAGCTTTTTTTCCAATGATTAAAACTGATCTTATTTAATCAAAGACCAAGACAGCCATTGTATCTCTGAATAGCAGCTGATTTCGACTGACTCAAAATTCTCTCGATCAAAAGGAAATGAATGGAAACCCATTGACAGGGAGATCAGCACTGTTTATTATTATTATTATTATTATTATTATTATTATAATTTAATGTTTCGAAATCTTTTTAAAGCCGATGAAATTAGCCTGCTTTTAGAGTCTGCGGTAGATATCTGCACAGGTCGGCCTGCGGGATTTTCATTCAAGGCACTCCGACCGGGCCAGGCCTAGTCTCCACTCTTTTCGGGTTGCGCCGGTCCCAGGCCATATTTTTTTCTGAAGGCTCGGGCCGGGCCTAGTTTATTTTTTCTGTACAGAGACGGGACTGGTTTCATTCCTAGACTTCACGTCCCAAAATTTTCAGTCCTAGTTTTGACCCAGCCCAGCCCGTATGAAAATCATTGTCTCAGCGTGGCCTGGTCTATTCAAAGGTCAGTAAAATTGGGCCTGGCCCAAAAACGTTTGCAAAAAATGCATGCATTTTTAAAGTATTCTATACTTAAACATTAAAATTTATTCTTTATAAAGAGTAATATTTCTACGCTTATTAAAATTTAGCTAAATTAAAATTTAGTAAAACGTGTGAAAAAGAACCTGCCTATGATGGAACTCTGTTTTAAACTGAAAAACGTGTTGATCTATACAAAAATAATATACTAATACGTAAGAAAAAAATATATAATACATTTACACTTGCTAAGAAGGGATCTTGTCTATAACGCTTTTTTTTTTTTCTTTTTCTATGTAATTCCATCTTAGAAGATTTACTGTATAGCATTTTTCAGATTTTTAACATGCATGGAATATGGATTAACAATATTAATGATAACTGAAACATTTACATACAAGAAATAGAGATTCATTAAAAAAATAAATATCGCAGCCTGCGGCACTTCTATAAAAATGAAGATTATAAACATGAAAAAATGTTAAGGTAACTATTTCTGGTCAGAACTCCTCGTTAGAGATCTGCACGGGCCGGAATTTCCTGGCCCGGACCGTTTATATTTTCGCAGTTCACGGCCCGGCCCGTACGTAAATCAATGAAAACAGGCCCGGCCTGATCTGGACCGACATATAATTTAGATTCCTTTAAAGAATACAGCAGACATATTTATAGGATAATTTTACAGTATATTTTTAAATTACGATGTTTGCGCATGACAGAAAATACTCATTAGCAAATTTAATGATTACTTAGTTTTGTTAGATGTTTCAACATTCAAATAAGGATTCATTAAAAGAACACTGTACTTTAGAATAAAATTTAAAAAAAAGAGAGTTAAAAACATCATAACTTTTGAAGCTGTACCCTCATAGCATGCATGGTCACGGTGACGTCATTGTGACGTCACTGTAAGTCACTGTGGTCACGTCACATCTGTGACCAAAATGCCACCACTCAGTGATGTCACGTTGTGACTGAGATGTGAACTTCTTAGAAAACTTTAAAAAATTACAAAAATTCTTTAAAACATGTTATTTACTGTAAAATTATATTTTTCTATTAATTAAAAAAAAAATTGCGACGTCATTGTTATGTCATTGCATGTAACGTACATCACGTCATATATGTGACAAAAAAAAAAAAAAAAAAAAAAAAAAAAAAAAAAAAAAAAAAACCACCATATTGTAAGTCACAGTGTGAAAAAAATATGAACTTTTAAAATCTTTGAAAATGAAGAGAAATATTTTAAACAGTATTTTAAACAGTCCCGAGTTACAGCGGCATGAGGAATGAAAATATATTAGTGGATAGCAAATGGTAAATTCTGTCACGAAGGGGGGGGGGGGACATAATATATAAAGTGCATGATACAAGCATTAAAGCAATTTGGATAAAATATTTAGAATTAGGAGTATTAAATCTGTACAGTATTTAGTTTGCAGAGAGGAAACTATTTTATTTTTTTTTGCCAACCTGTGGTATTCGAAACACTTCTGTGGTTTCAAACTAAAAATTTTCTATTACAGTTAAGTCTGCAGCTTTTAATGAGCACGTAGAAAGAGTCTTCAGAGTTTAGTCGGAGTTTTTTTCTTGAGAGAGTTTTTTTTCCTGACAACTATTTAACTATTTTAAGTAACTATTTTTGAAAAAATTCTACTTCTTTCAGACTTTTCAAATAAATTAACATTTTCCGAAAAAAAAAAAAATACAAAATTTATGCAAAACGCATGATAATAATTAATTATTCGTATTTCAAATTTGTATTTTACAGATATGACTTTAAAAAAAAAGTTATTTTACAAATTGTTTTATTTTACAGAAAATTAATATGAAAAGATTGTCAGATTGACAAAGAATTATTTTATTTTATCCTCGATAATCCTTTTTTATTTATTAAGAACATATCGCTCACCCGCAAGAAAAGTGACACATCTCACAGAAATTCATTTTGCGTTTTATTCCACTAAAAGATTTGTCATAGGTGCGTCTTGCTACACAAACAGTTTCATAAGTTTAGCTACATGAAAAATCACGTTATTATGCTATATGTCCATTTGTAACCAAAGAAGAGGGGTGGATTATGTAATGAGGTAAAATTATCCAACCCTCCAAACCACATCCTAAGTTTTCATTCTTATGTGCTTTACGCTTTTATGCACTTTTTAATTCTTGTATGCAGAGTTAAGTGCTATAATTTCATGTTACAGTAAAATCATGCACATTTTCTTTTGCCTCCCCTGTGAAATTTACTTTTGTCGAGATGTGTCACTTTTCTTGCGGGTGAGCGATATTTTGTATTTATTACGTGTGAAACAAATTTTACTTTAAGAAAAGGGGGGTGGGGGTTCATTATTACCATTAAATTGATATTTACTCATTTTAAAAATTTAAACAAAGTTTTATCTAATAAACTCTAACTATTATTATTATTATTATTATCATTATTATTATTATTATTTACAAAAAAGAACCTTTACAATCCATTGTAACTGAAATTGTTTGGAACCGATAAAAAGAAAAGATAAAATACATTGGAGAATTCTCCAAAAAGAAAATTTTAATTAAAGACAGTCTCATAAAATTATTGCGCATCTGAGTTCGAAATCTTTTGTATTCAAAAACAAATAACGATAAAAAAGAACATCTGCTGAAAATCACAATCGTCTGCGCACAGAAGAGAAGATGCCGGAAGTTTACTCTGTTTAGAACATCACGAAGTCTACAACACTTTTTTATAAAATAAGAGAAAGAAGCCCGCCATTTTAAAATATTACAAATACACGGATATTATAAATGGGACGTAAATGTAAGTCTTATTTAATTTAAATGTTTTATCCCTGTTTTGTATATTATGATGACTTAAATAGTTTTATGTTATATTAGTAAGGGACTGTTCTGCAATTGTTTTCAGAAACATTTTTCTATTCGATGCTGCGTTGAAAAATATCTTAATCTGCGATCACTTAAAAAGAAAAGAAAAAAAAAAAACAGCTGCGCAGAGACTGATTCATAACTGCATTCAGAGTGGAATTAATTTAAAGTTTAATTTGCTGTTACTTGAGATTGAAAATATGTTGAGAAAATGATTTGGAATTTTTTTCGGCTTCTTACTGTTTTGTGTTTCCTGATTACTAACACTTACAGTAGTTATAGACATTATTATTTTGGAGTTAAATATGAT
Source organism: Maratus speciosus (assembly GCA_963932465.1). Classification (NCBI taxonomy): domain Eukaryota; kingdom Metazoa; phylum Arthropoda; class Arachnida; order Araneae; family Salticidae; genus Maratus; species Maratus speciosus. Next base: position 214,902,599 of record OZ010796.1, on the reverse strand, counting down.
TTTCGATTATTATGATATTACGAAACTATTTCAGATTAGAAATTAGCATTATATTGGGAAAATGTATTTTTACGTATTACACTAGTGAAACTTTTCAAAGATTTTTCTTTTGGTGCTAATAATATTTTAAATTATTATTTAAAATCATAAATCTTCATACCAATGGTTTTCAGATTTAGCATTTGCCAAAATTATAAAATAATAGAAATTTCTTATAACATATGCAAAGATTTTTGAGATATTGTTAAATCTAATAATACATTTAATTCATCTATTGTAATTTATTGTTGTTTAATAGTACAATTATAAATACTAATTATTATTTTTAGTGTTTTTCAAATTGGTATATTTGTTTTTTTTAATTGTATATAAGCATTTTTTTTTTGTTTTTGATTTTAATCTAACATTTAATTATGGACATTCTGAAGCGGTTATTAAATTTTCGTCTATTATAAAATTATTTTCTAAGTTTATGATATACGTAATTATTGGTACTAAAAGTAAAATATGATATTTAAACATTGAAATAAAAAGTTTTTCGTGTCTAATAGGAAGTTTATAAATTAAACTACTTTAGTATATATATTTTTTTTTAAGTTCATATTTATTTACATAATATAGGAATGAATATTTTTTTAAACAGATTAACAGTGTTTAACTTCGGTTTGCCTGTCCGTTTTTCTGTATGGCTGTCTGTCCGCGCTCTAACTCTCGTAATTAAACTCGGATTTCCCTGAAACATTTAGATATTGACGTTTACCATAACACGTTCCTTATTTCTAATGAAGTTTGTAGCATGTTTAGTTCATTTACAGGGACAGTCAAAAGTATTCCGTTACATTACGGCCTATGGAAAAAAATCGTTTCAAAGGATTTTTAATGATTTTACACGCTTTCAAACAGAATAAAATTGATATGCATTTATGAAGCGCATTTAAATATGCATTCTGCTGAATATGCGATGCATAGAATAGTTATTGTTCATTTACAGGGCTAAAAAAGGAATTCCAGTACCTAATGATATAGGTGTGGAGGGAATTGTTTATGGCGTACTTTAATTATGTTAATCTATTTCATATATAATGAAATTTATATACGTCGCTGAAGTTTACATACTATAAATTATTTCATGTATAATACGAAGTGCATATAGCATTTACAGGGACATACAAAATATTTCAATACTATATTGTATCCGAAGTACTGTTCATTAGCGATGATTGCTGGGAATGCATTTTTAATTATGATATGCGCTTTTATGATTCACTATATTTATGCACAATATGGTGTATATAAATGCTACAATTCGTATACAGGGCTACACAAAAGTACTCGTAAGGGTTACTGCATATGGGCGCAAATTGTTTAAAGGTGGCTTTTAAATGAGTTGTTCTTTTTTTACGCTGAAATGCATTTAATTTGCTAAGAAATGTTTGTAGAAGATAGATAAAATGATATACAGGGTCACGTAAAGATTTGGATACATGGCCGTCTGTAAATCATAATTTCTGGAAATGTGATTTCAGCAGTTTTAAAAGTGTCTTAGTTTGAATTAAATTTTAACTAAATAGTGGCGTGTAATAAAGGTTCTAGGTAAACTACAGGATTGTACAAAAGTATTTAAGTATCTTTCCATTTATTAGTATAAATTGCTGAAAGAGAATTTCAACCTGTTATGTTTCAATTGCTAAACTAAATTTCCCCATTATATAGTATATATATCAACCTACAGATCAAATACAGGACTGTTCAAAAGAATTAGAAAACATATTTGGCTATGGACGGTAACTGCTGAAATCAGTTTTTCAAATGTTTTATGCGTTTTCTAAAATGTTTACTTAGTTATCTTATTTACGTTATTTCCCTAAATTACGATGTCTTGTTAAAGTATTCAGGAAGCGTTGGAAAGTGTTTTATAATCTATGCTTAACGCATGATTTTTCTTACTTGTTTTTTTTTTCTTTTTCGCAGATCAGTCTTTTCCTATAAAACATACAAAATCTATTTAGGTCATATTCACAAAATATAATATACACGGGAATAAAAAATTTAAATAAATATGGCTTATAATGTCGTATTTAATAAAGCAATGACTAATCATAACACATTAAAATCTTACACATTCTTAATATCGAGTTTGTACTCAAGATCAAGCTTGGAATTGAATAAAAAAAAGATGTCAGTTGATAAGCATTGTTTTTTAAGTGGAAAAATTTAAAATATTTTAGAAGAACAGGACTCCAAAATAGCGATATTTTGCTAAAAAGTATGGTAAAAATATAAGATTTTACATTTAAAACAAAACTTTATTTCAAAATTGTGCATTTTAAAATACATCACAGTGCTTATGACAAGAACCATCACAGTATTGAAACTTGGAAAATTTTCCAGAGAGAAACATTCGGCTTGCATACAATAATTCAAATGAAAATCAAATTTTAAATTAATTGCTTAAAAGGTGCAAAGGCTAACATAGTGGAAAAGATTCCATGCCGGGACTCGAACCCGAGCCATCAGTATAGTGCACTGACATTCTCCCGACTAAACCACATGGAACGATACCCAGCCTGGAAAATTTCTCACTATTACATGTTGGCAAGGCTACAAAAGCAGCACGAGAAGGGATATTTATCGGGAGCCACCGACATGTGGCAAACACGAAACTTAATTAAATCCAGATTCGATTGAAACTACATTAGTACTTGGAAATTTTTCCAAAGAAAAACCTTCGCCTTGAATGCAATATTTAAAATGAAAATCAAATTTCAAATTAAAACTGCCTTTTAAGCATGTAATTTGAAATTACATTTTCATTTGAAATATTGTATGCTAGGCGAATGGTTCTCTCTGGAAAAATTTCCAAATATTAATATAGTTTCAATCGATGCTGGATTTAATTAAGTTTCGTGTTTGCCCTATGTCGGTGGCTCACGATAAATATCCCATTTTGTGCTGCATTTGTAGCCTTGCCAACATATAATAGTGAGAAATTTTCCAGGCTGGGTATCGTTCCATGTGGTTTAGTCGGGAGAATGTCAGTGCGCTATACTGATGGCCCGGGTTCGAGTCCCGGCATGGAATCTTTTTCATTATGTTGGCCTTTGCGTCTTTTAAGCAATTAATTTGAAATTTGATTTTCATTTGAAATTATCACAGTGTTTATGACAAATTCGTCACAAATGACACATATTTCACAAATTGGTCACAATGTGACTTCAAAACATTGTCACATTCGTCACAGGTTCGTCACAAAGTTAATGCCAAATTAGTCACAAATGACACACTTTTCACAAATTAGTCACACCGTGACTTCACAGAGTGGTCACAATGTGACGTCACAAACGACCTCTAAAACGGCCATAACGACCTCGCATTCTAATCACTATGACGTCACATCGACGTCACGTGACGTCACATCGACGGTCACAAAATCACAGCGTGACTTCACAACGACGTCGCCGTGACGTCACCATGCCTTACGGGTATAATAAAAAGTAGATTTGTGAAAATATTTTTCAGTCATTTATTAAGGATTAAGGCTTTTCTCAAATCCAAAGGAGCTACTTTCTGACACATTTCTGAATTCATTTCTTTTCGGAAACGCATAAAATTGACAGGAGTTCTTATTCAGAAACTATGTAATCGAATGGCGTTATCCATTTTTTTCTTTATAAAGGTAATATATCTTTGAGAAAACACTGTCAAAGTTAGCGTTTTTAATCCAGTTTCCAGAAGCGACAGCACAGGAAAGGAGAAAAATCTGCAACCACGTGACAAGAAACTCTTATAACTCGACAAGTCATTTATTTATCAAAAATGGAAAATGCTATTCGATTCCATATCCCTTCAATAGTGAGGCTTGTCAATTTTATGACTTTACAGTTAAAAATTAGTCAGAAAATGTGTCAAAGCTTCATGTTAGCAGTAAATTTGAGAACCACCATAAGATATATTTCCAAAGATTAAGTTAACAGAAGTTCCTTATCGCTATTAATATTTTTATAAAATATATTGCCTGCCCTACACATCCTGAGAGCAATTAAGTCCAGTTCTGGTCTGGCTCAACAATATAAAAAAAATGCAAGCCTGATCTCGGCCCGGCACAAGTCTGCGGAAAAAAAAACAATGAAGCCCAAGTCAAACACCATGTAACAGTCCGATGCCGCTGTCTACGCTGGACATGTTACATTTCTGTATTAATCTGTTCAAAGTAGCATCGGTTCGTCACGTACATTTATACTTATTCTCGCGAAAGTCATGTTCATTGAAAATAGCTCATATTTTATCCGTTTCGTCTAAATTTTTATATTGGGCAGGGCCGAATACGGGCCTCGGGCGATGCCCGGGTCCGTGTAGAACTCTACTCTTCGCACGAGATAAATTTTTAACCAAATAGCCGTAAAAATCAATGTTTTGTAGACATTCACTCAGGCCGGGCTGAGCTCGGGCAGATAGTTTAACTTTTTTTCCGGGCCGGGCCAAACTTTTTAAGCTTTTTATTGGACCGGACCGAGCCGAGCCAATAATTGTTTTCTACGGGCCGGGTTCGGACCGAACTTCTAATTCTTGTATTGGGTCGGGCCGAACTTTTTTTCCATGAGTCGGGCCGGGCTCGAGCCTGGACATTTCGCCCTATGAAGACCTCTAGTCTGCGGTGTCTAAACGGGGATTGGCGAGCATACTCAGAGGGGGGATAGTCCCCTGGTACATAAAAAAAAAAAAACCAAAAAAAAACAAAAAAAACAAGTTTTTAGTGAACTTCGCTCACTTTCATAGATGAGTTTGAGTTGAACGAGTTCGTTTGAAAATTTTTTAATTTGAACGTGAACTTGACTCATTTTTGAGAAATTGAGTTTGATTTTGAACTAGTTCGTTTTTTTGTGAGCGTACCCAACACTGGCAATTATATCGCGAGGTACTGTAAATTTTGTTAATACACCTAGCGCAATTACCCACACAAATTAAAACTTTAAATGGCTTTTTCCCCATGTTCATATTTTCTTCACTTTCACGTTTTAAAAATGCTAAGGCTTTTTTTGTATTTGAGACAGAGATTTAAACATTTTTATTCATGTTCTTTATTATATATGTGATAAATCTGCTCATGGAATTAGCCTTCAAGTTTTTGTCATTTTTTAAAATGAAAGTATATGAAGATGTGTTGGATTTCATCGTTTTACATTATATATATCAGTAAAAAAATTATATTAAATGTAATATTACATGTATCTAAAAAAAAGCGCCCCGGAAAAAAGCGCATCCGGAAAAAAGCGCACCCGGAAAAAAGCGCACCTTTTTATAAATCACATATTAAATAAGTCTGATAATAATACACAGGGTTAATCTCAGAATATAAACACCAGATTGAGATGATTTTTTGAAATCTGGCGTCTTGCTCCCTCGGTACGGAGAGGCTGGGGGGGGGGGGGGGGGGGTCTTTAAAAGGTATCTCAAAACCTGCATTGCCTCGATGATGATAAAATTTTGTAAGGTATGCAGAATCAGAATATAAACATCAGGTACTTATATATACAGTGAAACCTCCCTGTGTGACCACCTCCATTAAGCGACCAACTCCCTGAACGGCCATTTTTTCATGGAACGAAATTTATTCCCATAGGCTCAATACTAATTTTACCTCCATTCAGAGACCATCCCAGTTGAACTCCCTCCATAAGCGACCAATTTTTTTTAAAGAAAATGAAACAGATTTTGTAAGGTATGCAGAATCAGAATATAAACATCAGGTACTTATATATATACAGTGAAACCTCCCTGTGTGACCACCTCCCTGAACGACCACTTTTTCATGGAACGAAATTTATTCCCATAGGCTCAATACTAATTTTACCTCCATTCAGAGACCATCCCAGTGTAACTCCCTCCATGAGCGACCAATTTTTTTTGAAGAAAATGAAACAGATTTTCTAAGGTACGCAGAATCAGAATATAAACATCAGGTACTTATAATATACAGTGAAACCTCCCTGTGTGACCACCTCCATTAAGCGACCACCTCCCTGAACGACCATTTTTTTCATGGAACGAAATTTATTCCCATAAGCTCATTACTAATTTTACGTCCATTCAGAGACCATCCCAGTTGAACTCCCTCCTTGAGCGACCATTTTTTAAAAAAAAATGAAAAATTCCGTTTTTTCCAGGTCGTTTGAAGAAGGTTTTATTAAGAAAATAATTCCGGAGAGCTCATTATTCATCAGGCGGTGGGGGGGGGGGGGGGCTTTAAAAGGTATCTCAAAACCTGCATTGCCTCGATGATAAAATTTTGTAAGGTACGCAGAATCAGAATATAAACATCAGGTACTTACATATACAGTGAAACCTCTCTGTGTGACCACCTCCATTAAGCGACCACCTGCCTGAACGACCAGTTTTTCATGGAACGAAATTTATTCCCATAGGCTCAATACTAATTTTACCTCCATTTAGAGACCATCCCAGTTGAACTCCCTCCATGAGCGACCAATTTTTTTTAAAAAGCAAATGAAACAAATTCCGTTTTTTCCAGGTCGCTTGAAGAAGGTTTTATTAAGAAAATAATTCCGGAGAGCGCATTATTCATCAAACTTCTAAACTAAGTTTAGATTTTTTTAAATTCCGGTAACCTTTAAATGTTTAAACCCCTTTATGCCTTTTTAGGCAATGAATTTAACTCTGATGACAAATTAGGAATGACAGTCGATAAACTCCCTTGCCCTATTCTGTCAGGAAACTCTCAAAGAAATAGATAAATTAATGATATAGTCATTATTTGTTTCCGTCCAAAAACATTGCATTTATTTACTGAACTTCGAAAAGAAATAAAAGTTATAAAATATAAAACCGTAAAATCAAAGCAAAGGTCAATGTATTCATTTTTTAAACTCTACAGTAATTAACTTATGTAATTAAGTTTTGTTTTGATACTTAAAGTTTTATATTTTTTCCTAATGTGAAAATTAAATTTTAGTAACGTTAATTGTTACCTTTTTTCAACAATTAAAATCTAGATTTAAACAGGACCTCCATTAAGAGGCCAACTCTCGGAGCGACCCATTTTTATTGGAACGGAACGTGGTCGCTTTTGGGAGGTTTTACTGTATACATATATATATATTTAGTCTCCGTTATCCTTCTGGAGTACGGCTGTGTGTGTGTGTGTGTAGGGGGGGGGGGGATCTACAAAATCCGAATCTATTACGGTTTTAGACGATAAAATTTTGGATCAGGATAAAATCAGGATGTTTTCTAAGTATATAAACATCTAATTGGATGAGTTTCTTTTAATTTGGCCCTTTCCCTTCTACTTGGCGGGAGGGGGGGGGGGATTACAAAAATCTACGATTACATTCCTCATAAAACTACAAGAGTCCATTAACATTTTATATAACTTCCGCCCCCCCCCCCGCCCTCCACACACACACACACACACTAAATTTAATAAAAAACTTAATATAAGACCCCAGTGTCACAACGGTTTGTTCTTTTAAAGGTGTTCTCAAATCCAAAGGGGCAACTTTCTGACATAAATTTTAATTTATTTTTGTTCGAAAATGCATGAAACTGGCAGGGGTTGTTGTTCAGAAACTATGTAATTGGGCTGTTTTTTCCTTTTTTTTTTTTTTTTTTTTTTTTTTTGCAAATGCAATAGATCTTTCAGAAAATAATGTTCAAAACACTAACTTTCACTGTATTTTCAAAAAACTATTCTGCCTTTACCGAAAAATGGATCTGGATTACACAGTTTCTGCATAAGAGAACTTGACAATTTTTGTGAACAAAATAAAGTGAAAAATATATTAGAAAGCAGGTAGTTTGGATTTGAAAACAGACTTAAAAGCAAACTTGCATTTTAATACATAAATTTGGAAACTTTTATTAACATTTGTTTCAGAGTGATATCATTTTTTATCTATTTTAAGTCACATCTATTTCGGGATTAAAACTTATGAAATACAAAATATTTCTAATGTTAAAAAAAAAAAAAAAAAACATTAGTTTTTTTTTTTATTCTATCTCCATTAACCTTTAAAAAGTAATGATATCAAAATAGGTTTAATGTTCTCAGCACTTAATCTTATGGCTCTAAGAATGTTATACGCATGGATCTTGAAAATAATATGAAATCTTGAGTGACGCTATGCTATTAATTAATATGTATATATGCATTATTTATTTAATCTTTTTTTTTTCTATTTATAATCGCAGATGCAAATTTATGTTCAATATGAAAAGATGTATAGAAGTTTATTCGCTGATGCGTTTTCATTCACATCTCTCATAAATTCAAAATATGAGTTTTAAAAGATATGATATTAAAGTTCAAATGACGTCTTGATGTGACATTAAAAGGTTTGTTTTAAGATTCAATTTAAATTATTTTTGGTTTTTTCTTCTACAATATATTTACATAACCAGTTTTCTTTTCTAGAAAAAAAAAAAATATTGTGCCCATAGGCGTAGAGTTATATGGGGTCCTCCCCCCCCCCCCCCTCCTCTCCAATATTTTTTTAAGATGGGATACATTTTTTTTTTTTTTGCCAATTGATATAGAAAAAAAAAATTCAGATTTTGCAATTTATAACAATTTATAAAATTTAATTTATAATATTTTCAGTAGATAATTTTCTTTCTCTGTTTACTTTTATTCTTTGTAAACATATAGAACAAACTAGGGCAACTTTTAGCATGGCGTTTATTTTCGCAATTTTAAAGCTTCGCGAGTCGGATAACAACTGTTGCTAAGGCATCTTTTTAGTATTTTTACCCTCTTTTCCCGAGACAAAAGAAGGAAAATATCTTTGTTCAATTTCCCTCTTCTGCCTTTCCCAAAACTCATGTACTTAGCAAGTTTTCCAAGAAATTACTAACAAGCACAGGGCCGTCCCCCGCTGTTTCGTCTGAAACCTACTCTTCGGAATGACATTGACCTTTACCCATTGACCTAGTATCTTTCAAGAGTATTTTGCGTAAGTGACAATAACGAATTATTTTTATATATTTTCCTCTCCTGCATAAAGTCCCTGTTAAAAGAGACAAAGAAGTTGGTTTTTTTTTGTTTTTTTTCAAAGGTTCTGTTTTATCATAAACTTTTATTTGAACATTATAAGAAGATTTTAGGAAATGTAATATTTAGGAAATATTCTGAACACTTTAGATCTTCATTTAGTCGAAATTAAGCATAGGGTATGAACTAATAATTAGAATAAAATTTTAAAGAAATGCGCAAAAAAGGGGGGGGGATGCTTAGGGCCCGACTAGCAAGTTTCTATGCCCAGGGCACTTTCAATTTTTCGTGTCCCATTAGATTGGTTGATTTACTGTCACTAGGGGTTTTTTTTTTCGTTTTTTTTTTTTTACATGTTACACATTTGCCAACTCAAAATATTAAGTTTTCCGGGAAATTGAAAAACAGTTGCAGGAATAAAAATAAAATATTTTCTCTATTATTTATGGAAATGTGTTGTTTTTACCATATACTGAGACATATTTTTGTCGTTTCATGTTATTAATATTCACAATTATTTTATTTTAGTTTGAAACGAGTTTGAAAGTTAATTTTTTGTCAAGTGCGGCGTTTACACCATGTACGGCGTTTACGATTTTTTGTTTTTTTCGGGCGCGTAAAATTTGGATAAAATTAAAATTCCTCAAGACTGTTCTCAAGTCCATTGCTCAACAATGCGAAACATTCTGATTTTGCCGATAATGTAAAGTGTGACATTTCCGATGATGATACCGAACCATACATACAGAGGTACAAAGAAAATTAACAACTCTTCCACTCGGATATTGACGACTCAGATTTTGCGGGCTTCGAATAGAAACAAAAAAAGGACTAAAGTGGATATGACGTAAAAAGTGTCGTAAAAAGCGTGCTAAGTTGCGCCGACCTCTTATGCGTCCCACCCTCTGAATGGTTTTGATACCAATTGACGTCTCCTTAATTTAAAAATTACATAAAAATGTTTAAAATCAGATTTAAATATTTTAAATAAAATTCTAGAGTATTAAGTTATTAAAAGTGAGGCACCCTTACACTGTTCAGAAAAGTTTCGTTAAAGTTAGGTTAATGAGACACTGTCCACAGAAGTAGCGTTCCCACAGGTGCGGCGTTTACGACGGGTGCGGCGATTACGATATTTTAAAGCTTATCCAGACCAATTTTTAGGAGTGCGGCGCTTACGACGGGTGCGCCGTTTCTTCCATAAAATACGGTAACTGGAATGCAGAAACGTGAGAATAACTAAATGAAAAAATGATCCTAAAAATGAAGATCGGATTAAAAGGAAGCAATTTATTAACAATTTGGGGCATAAAAGCCTCAAGGTACCGGGCCCCAGGCGGCGAGGATTTTAACTGGAAATGTAGAAGTGGGGTAATAACTAAATGGTGAGATAGACTAAAAAACGAAGATCGGTTAAAATGAGGCAAGTTATTAACAATTTAGGGCATAAAAACTTAAAGGGCCTTTAAAAAAATTAAAAATCTGTGCCTCAGGTGCATCAGAACCTGTCTTGGACTATCATCCCTTAAATTTTCGGACTTGTACATGCGATACCTTTCATTAGCCATCGCGAACAGACACACACACACGCACAAAGAGAGAAACTTTCTTTTTTTAGTACAGATTTCATTATTTAACTGGCTTTACAGACATCCTTATTTTATTAAAATTTCTATATTCATGGATTTTTCCTTTTGTACTATTTTCTAAAACTCAATACGTACGTGATAAATTGTTTAAAATGCTCACATTAATTTATTTAATGTGGTTCTCACATTCCCAACTCAACAACGCAAAACTTACTGACGCATTTTCAGTCAAATTTTAAACGGGTATAAAATTGACAGATCTGACTATTGAAGCGATTTCGTATCGAATAACATTTTCCATTTTTTATAAATAAATTACTTATTACGTAATAAGCTATTCTTGTCACGTGAAAAGTCCCCCCCCCCTTTCTCGTGCTGCCGCATCCGGAAATTTGGTTCGAAACACTTACTTTGACAGTATTTTCTGAAAGACCTTCTACCTGGTATCAAAAAATGGGAAACGCCATTCGATTACATAGCTTTTGAGTAAGAACACCTGCCAATTTTATGCGTTTCCGAGCAAAAATGAATTCAGTAATGGGTCAGAAAAGTAGTTCCTTTGAATTTGAGAACAGCCTTAATAAGATTTATCATATTTTGCACAAAATTGACTTTTTTAATTAAAAATGAGAAATTTTAGTATACACGTTTAGAACATTTAATTCATTATCAAGATACGGATTGAACTAGAAAAGTAAATTTTCTGAAATTTTTGAAGTGTTGGATTTTTTTTTAATCAGTAAAAATTGTTTTTTCGTAATAAAAATTTATCTCACAATTACATTTTCTAACAAAATTAGACTGTTCTGCCCATTACTAGCTTGTCAACTTCGTGCAGACTCCGCTAAAAATATGCTGATTTGTTCTCATTTGAAAAGATTACCTGATTGCAGAAGTTTGATTATGAAGCATTTATTTAATAAAATTTATCATTTTTTGTACAAAAATTGACTTATTTCAGTCAAACTGAAAATTTTTGGCATGCACATTTAGAACTTTTAGTTCATTGTCTTTGTTGAACTTATAAAAGTAAATTTTTGAAAAGTTTGAAAAGGCTACATTTATTTTTATTTGTTTAAATGAGGAAAAAATATTTTTTTGTAATAAAATTTTATTTCACAGTTACATTTTCTAACAAAATTAGGAGGTTCTGCCCCTTCGAGCTACGTGCCCGAACCCCACTTGCAGCAGACCCCACAGTCTTTAAAAACATACTAATTTGCTGTGTTTTAAAAAGATATTTTGATTACGAAAGATTGGGTGATAATATTAGAGGTCTGCACGGGCCGACATTTCCAGGCCCGGCCCGACTCAGAGAAAAAAAAATTCGGCCCGGCCCGGCCCGTACAAAAAAAAAATATTGGCTCGGCCCGGTAAAAAAGTTGAAAGTTCGGCCCGAGCCCGGCCCGGCCCGGTTAAAAAGTTAAAAGTTCGGCCCGAGCCCGGCCCGGCCCGAAAAAAAGTCAAAATCTCGGCCCGAGCCCAGCCCGGCCCGAGTGAATTTCTACAAAACATTCATTTTTATGTCGATTTTGTTAAAAGTTTTTCTCGTACGAGGAGATCAAGCCAAAAATATTTATCTTAACTTTTCTTTTCATGTTTATAATCTTCATTTTTATAGAAGCGAGCAGGGTGCGATATTTATTTTTTTAACGAATCTCTATTTCTTGTATGTAAATGTTTCAGTTATCATTAATATTGTTAATCCATATTCCATGTATTGAAGGGTTAAATATCTGAAAAATGCTATACAATAAAATCTAAGACTGAATTGCAGAGAGAAAAAAAAAATGCGTTATATACAAGATCCCTTCTTAGCAAGTGTAAATGTATTATATATTATTTTCTTACGTAGTATATTAATTTTGTTTGTTATTACTTTTTATAATTTTCTTACGTAGTATTAAGTAGTATATTAATTTTGTATGGATCAACATGTTTTTCAGTTTAAAACAAGATTCCGTCATAGACAGGTTCTTTTTCACACGTTTTACTATATTTTAATTTAACTATATTTTAATAAGTGTAGAAATCTAATACTCTTTAAAAAGAATGAATTTGAATGTTTAATTGTAGAATAATAGCGATTTAAAAATGTATGCATTTTTTGACAAAAAAATTTGTGCCGAGCCTAATTTTACTGACGTTTGAATGGACCAGGCCATTCCAAGACAATGATTTTCATACGGGGTGGGTGAAAATTAGGAATGAAAATTTTGGGCTATGAAGATTAGGAATGAAACCAGTACCCGGGTGTCTGCAAAGCCTTCTCAAGACTATCAAGCCAGACACGATTTCATTCCCCCACATATGTGACGTAACGACCCGGGGCTGGCGCCAATGCCGAGATTTTGAAACTTGTATCTGGTTGTTTAGAATTAAAATGTAACGTATGCACGTGTTGTTTAGTTAACTAATAGAACATATTCTTTTGAAGGTAAGTTTTATTTTCAAATTAACTACTTATATTTTATTTGTGCTAGCTCTATTTTTTGTGTTCAGAATATCTTTTATTTTTAACTTCTTTAAAATAAATTAACTATTAAATCCCAGTATCGTATTGTCAACAATCCCGTGTGTGTGTTTCAAAACAAAACGATATTATTGTACTTCTGTTTCATTTCAAAAACAGCAGTAATTTAAAGTGGCAAAAATAAAATCACTAAATCGTATCGAGACTTATATCATTCCCTGTCTATCGTAATTTGCTAAAAATTGGTGCTTGAATGGTGTGAATCGGTGAATTATCACAAAAGTTATTAATTAATAAAGTTTTCATTGTTTAATTATATTCTTTATAAATATGTAAAAATAGCTTCATTTTAATATGTGCCAGAGCTAGACAGCTCTGTTCGGGCCAACACATTTCTCCTTATAATTTGGAAGCTATACGGCCAATTCAGTTTGAAATTTTAATGTCCTATGCGGCATATTTTTCTACCTCAACTATTATATTTTCAAGTGGAAATTTTAATTAGTTCTTTTAATTTAAACAAATTAATAAAAAAAACTTTAAAATTATTATTACTCAGAAATTACCACTGAAAACTGATGAAATTTTGTATACAGTAAGTACAGCATAAATGTTATTAGTTTAAACTTTACCTTTCTTGCTATTCAATAATTTCGATTAAAACTTCTGACTTTATTTACTCGGAAATACTGGCACCAGATAGCTGAAATTTATGTCAGACTGAGTTTCTTGGATACTAATCATGCTAAAACATTTTCAGCCAAATGTCTTAATTACAAGCTTAATTATTATGTAATTTATAACTTGTCACACCTTCCTATCTTTTTAATTTGTTCTGTTTTCTCTCATTAGAGTGACTTTTAATGATCGACTTTTATTAGAAAACACTGGTCGTGAGAATAGTATAAGTCTGATTATTCTGTAGGCAGAATTGATTGGGCTTTAATTTGATACCAAAATTTATGTATTTTTATAGATATTTTCATACTTAAAAATTTAAATGTACTAGAAACTTTCATCATAATTTCTATGGATGCATAACATTGTTATCTTGTTTATTTCTTTTAAAGCCCGATCAATATACACACTAATTTATTGGTGTTTTTCAATCTTAAACTCTTAATAAAAATTCATTTTATAATATTTGTTACACAGTGCATGCTTATACATGACAATTACGGATATGGGAATGATGTGTCTGAATCTCTTTATTTTTACAATGAGTGTAAACAATTTATCCCCCCCCCCTTCCGAATTCGCATGTTTGTTTTTATATAACTTTTAACGTTTCATTAAAAATAACAATAAATAAAATTATGGTTACATAATTATAAATTTACTTTTCTGTGTAGTCAGGACCCGACTTTGTTTATCTAGGTCCTCGGAGCAAGCACCATTCTGGGACCTCCCTTTTATCTATCGGTAGAAATTATTCGCGAATAATGCATAAGTGGTTAGTGCTAAACTTCATACGTATTTATGCATGATAAATTTCGTACCAGGTACTATTTACATTTGTATACAGGGTATCACAAAAAGATGGTCACAACTTTATGAAAAAATATTAGTAGAATAATAGTAGAAAAAATCATGGATTTGTTGCAAAGGAGTATTTGTTTGCAAACTTTTATTTGTTTTTCTATTTATGTTATAAGGTGTCTAAAAAAAATACCCCAATTGGTCCATAATAAATGATTTCAACTTGACTCGTTATGAGGAAAACGTGTATGAAGAATTTTCTTTTGAAAACAATGTAATACTAAGTTGTTATAATAAAATTTAAATCATTAGTTTTCTAATGATATATAGTACAAAGTCCAAAATCTTAATTCTTGAATATCTGAACAAAATAAATATATGTTAGGAATATTTCAATTCCAATTGATGAAAGTGTTTTCTTTCTTTCTTTTGTTCTCACCAGGTTTCAGTACACTTTTTAAAAACTGTATTGCTTGTACCTTGCATAATATCTTAAAATAATACAAAAATTAAGAAAATAATAATTTCTGTTTCATGTCCTTGTTTTGTTTTATTATGAGAGCTTTGTGTTTTTTCAATTTAATCGATTTTATGTGAAAATTACCCACTTCTGCTAAGTAAAGTTTACAGTAAGAAAAATTTATCTGTGTTGTTACCTAATTTCATGCACTCTGTAGTTTTACTATTTATTTATATTAAATTTATTTACTACTTTGCATGTTTCAAATCACTAAATATTTAATAGGATATTTATTGTATAATTTCAAGCCCCAATGAATAATAAAAATAGCATACAACTTGAATTTGTTTTCATTTAACAATCATTTTTCATCCACTTTAATTTAATTTTAAATGTGGGTTTTGATTGACAGAATATTGGTATTTATTTATTTATTTTTGAAAATGAAATAATTGAAAGCAAAGTAATTCTCTCTATGTGTTTAAAACTACATATATATGTTTATATATATATTATATACATATTTGTAGATTTTGCTTATATATATTTATTAATGTCTTGTTTTAGAATATATAGAAAATAGATAAATTGATATTTTTGTAAATTTCAAAGTAGAATAAATAATGAAAACTATTCACTAAATTAAATTTAATACTTCGATTTTTTTTTTTCATTAACCAATCATTTTTCTTTAATGTAACTTTAATTAAGTGCACATTTTGACTGACACAGTGATATTATTTCATAATTTTTGTTTTTGTGTTATCGTTATTATTATTGTTTCGAGTGATCGGAATTGATTAAAAAGCACTTAATTAGCGTCTTTAAACTATACGTTTTTATTTTTTCCCCATATGTTGTGATAATAAGTTGGTATATAGAGGAAAGAATTAATATGTTTTAAATAACGCATGTGCTCTTCACGGCTGATCTAAGCCCCGCGTCGTGACGTCACGAAACCTCGTGTTTGGCTTGTAGTCTTGAGGCGGCTTTGGTGTGTGCAGAAAAAATAAGTTAGGCCCGGCCCGGCCTGAACCTTCAGGAAAAAAGTAAGGCCCGAGCCCGGCCCGTAAAGAATAGTGACTAGACCCGGCCCGGCCCGAGTGCCGTGAATGAAAATAGGCCCGAGCAAGGCCCGTGCAGATCTCTAGATAATATCATGATCAGTAGGCATTTTCTGTAATCGCGTTGCTCTGAAGTTCCCTTTGGCTAGGAATTTTTTTTGGTTTCCAAGACCGCATCTACTGTTGTCGCAACAGCTGACGGTTGTTTTCGTGTTCGATTAAGTAAGATCTATCAGACATTTGAAAATCAGCTTGTTTAAAATTATTAAGTGAAAAATTGCCTCAATCATAAAATTTTGTAAGGTACGGAGAATCAGAAAATAAACATCAGGCAATTATATATATATATATATATATATATATATATATATATATATTGGTTATATATATATGTATATATATATATATTTATTTATTTATTTATTTATTTAGTCTCCCTTGTTCTTCTGGGGTGCGGCTGTGGTGAGTGGGATCTACAAACTCCGAATCTCCGACGATAAAATTTTGGCAGGATGTTTTCTAAGTATATAAACATCAGATCGGATTATTATTATTATTTTAATTTGCCCTTTTCCTTCCTCCCAGGCGCGCAGGGGGGGGGGGGGGAATTACAAATATCTATGACTACCTTTCTCATAAAAACTGTACAAAATGCCATTATCATTTTATATACCCTACCCCCCCCCCCCAAATTTTATAAAAAGCTGAATATAAGACCTGAAATTTTGTGTGCGTGAGCAACGTGATATAATTTTACAGTGCAAATTGTTCTTTTTAACCGAAGCCCCCTAAATTTTAATACAGCGCAACAATAAGGGAGCCATCGAGAACCACAAGTAACATAATTGTTTTAATGGCAGAGGGGGGAGGGCTCTGTCGAATTATTATAGAAGCCCTGTATTTTAATGTATCATAAATATAAGGTTCTGACAACTTTAAATATTCATAGCTAATACATAAAATCAAGGGGCATAAAATCTCGGTCGAGTTCGTTAATGGGCAAAATCGGACCAAGGGTGTGGAAATAGGGAGGGGTTTTGTGAAAAACGAAACTTCTTAATTATAATACATATCGTCTCAGTTTAAATTTACTATTACTTCTTAAATATGGGTCAAAAATTTATGTATGACAGATTTTTGATAAAACCAAAAATGGGCCCAAGGGGAGAAAAAAAATAGGGTTTGGGGGAAAAAAATTCATAACTTCGCCAATTCTCAAGATATAAAATCCAATTAAATTTATTATAAATTGCCTTGACAAGTTTTTCACAGCACCAATTCTTACTGCAAAATAGTAGTAATAATAATAAAATAAAAACGAAAACAAAAAGGGGGAGTTGAAGAAGAAAAAAATCCATAACTGCGTCAATTCACAAGATATCAAAACCGCATGAATTTATTATATATCTTCTTAATATTATCTACAATTTTTTATTATGACAAGTTTTTGATAGATCAATTCTTGCAGCGAAAACAAATTAAAAATACATAGAAGTTGAAGAAAAAAATCGTATTAAGAATGTACTGAAATCCAAACTGTTTATTTTCTGACTCATTTTTAAATTCATTTTTGCTTGCAAGCGCATCCAATTGGTAGATTGTCTTATTCAGAAACTAGATAATGTGCCATAATGGAAGATTTTTTGATAGAGGCAGAATATATTTTAAAAAATTATGTCAAAGTGGGCATTTTGAACAGAATTTTTCGAAGCGATTGTGTTGGAAACGAAAAATATTGTTCTACTGAGAAAGTAATTGTTTATAAATAAAGTTATAATTAATTGAACGAAAAATAAAAACAAAGGTCACATAAATCTCTTAAACAATCACGTCAGCAAGTTTCATGTTTTTCCTTTGAAAAATAAATCTGAAAATGTGTTAGAAAATTTTGATTTGTTGAACATGGAAAAATATTTTTGAATATTGCCTTAACATGATTCTGATAAAACCAGCTCTTATATAAAAACATTAAAATACATCTTCATTAAAAACTCATCAAAAGCGCCCAGATAAAATTGTTAAATTTGGTTTACCTCTAATCATGATTTAGTTTTTTTGGTGAAATTAGTACTTAACTTCGAAATCTACCTGCGCCTGTAGGCCAAACCGGCAGGGATTTTTTTTTTTTTTTTTTTTAATAAAAACTTGCTTATAAAAGAAAATGCTTAAAATTTAATCACATATGTTTAACCCAATTGTATGGTATTAGAATTATTATTAGTATTATTTTGAAAATGCGTATAAAGAGGTTTTAAGATTGTAAATAATACATAGTAGTTTATTACTGTGTATTAGATTATAATTTATATACAGTATGTCCACGTATAACCTGGCCGACCTTTATTTTCGCAACCGTTGGTCATAGATGCATACTTCTAGTTACAAAAATGGTCAAAATTACTTACAGAATTAAGATTAAAAAAAAAAAAAGTTTGAAGCGAAAAAACAATTTAGTGAAGAATTACAGAATCTAAATTTTTATACGGTCCCCAGGTCCTATAAGTTATATTTAGTAAAATTTCCCTGTTACACTGTGAAGTAAGGCAAGAAAAGTCCCGTTATTCTACGATTAAAATTGACCGAGTTTAAAGTTGGAGTATATTTTTTGTTGCACATTAGGGGTCATTCACAAATTTAATAGAAATCTAATTTTGTCAGATATTTTAAACAAATGGTTGAGAATAAAATTAGGATTGCAATATAA
The DNA here is from genome assembly GCA_963932465.1 of Maratus speciosus. NCBI lineage: Eukaryota > Metazoa > Arthropoda > Arachnida > Araneae > Salticidae > Maratus > Maratus speciosus. Next base: position 214,883,823 of record OZ010796.1, on the reverse strand, counting down.
ATTTGAAATATTTAATCATTCTGATGTATTACTGCAAAATGTACAGTTTGTACTGAACATTATAAGAGGATAAAAATAACAAATTTTTTGTTAAATAAAAGGATTAAAAACAACAGCCTCAATTCTTTACAAAATGATACATATTTTAAAATGCTGTTAGATAACACTGTCTTTCAAAATTTGGGTTGTGGCATGTTTCCTTGGTTTAGAAAATTGTTTCTTATGCATTTTTTAGCACTGAATCCGAAAATGGCCTTTATTTTAAAACATCACGTCAGGAATTTTCTCAAATCGTAAATTTCAAAGTTAAAAAGCTAAAAGTTAAAATTCATCCCCCCTCCCCTCACACCCTCATCGGACAACCGAGCTGTTTAGCTGTAAGAAACCCAGTATAAGCCAAAAAATCTAATAAATTATTGAATTAAATAAAATTAAACTGAATAAAAAAGTCTTACATCTATTTTATAGTATCAGATTTTTCGTAGTTTTTTTACCTTGAAATTTACGATTTGCGAAAAATCTTGACATAATGGTTAAAAGTGAAGATAATTTTTTGATTCAGCGTAAAAAAATCCATAAAATAGCAGCATTAGATTGAAATATCATTTTTAAAGCGAATGCATTTTATGCCCGACAAGAATTTGCTTTTTACAAATTGGTTGTACTTATTTTTTAACAAACATAATCATTTAAGCTTAAGTAAATACGTATTTAAAGCATTTTTCGTTTATTCATCAGACAAAATACCCATAGAAACTTTACAAATTATTTTCATCTTAGATTTCAATGCTTTTTTACACTGTTTTAAAAATTTAGAATTAATTTAAGAAATATAGCATTTAGATCAATCAATTACCTATTGAGTTATAAGGGATTTCGATCACGTGACAAACCCGTTTTTCGCCCGCTCTTGAGACTCTTTCTTCCTTCCTCGGAAATCCGGCTCCAAACGCCCACTTTGACATTATTTTCTGAAAGATCTATTGCATTTGCAAAAATATGGAAAAAACAGCTCCATTACATAGTTTCTGAAAAACAACACCAGCCAGTTTCATGCATTTTCAACAAAAATCAATTAAAATTTATGTCAGAAAGTTGCCCCTTTGGATTTGAGAACACGCTTAAAAGAACAAACCGTTGTGACAATTTGATCACTGGGGTCTTATATTAAGTTTTATATCAAATTTAGTGTGTGTGTGTGTGTGTGTGGAGGGGGGGCGGAAGTTATATAAAATGTTAATGGACTCTTGTACAGTTTTATGAGGAAGGTAATCGTAGATTTTTGTAATCCCCCCCCCCCTCCCGCCAAGTAGAAGGAAAATGGCCAAATTAAAAGAAACTCATCCAATTAGATGTTTATATACTTCGAAAACATCCTGATTTTATCCTGATCCAAAATTTTATCGTCTAAAACCGTAATAGATTCGGATTTTGTAGATTCCCCACCCTACACACACACAGCCGTACTCCAGAAGGATAAGGGAAACTAAATATATATATATGTATACAGTAAAACCTCCCAAAAGCGACCACGTTCCGTTCCAATAAAAATGGGTCGCTCCGAGAGTTGGCCTCTTAATGGAGGTCCTGTTTAAATCTAGATTTTAATTGTTGAAAAAAGGTAACAATTAACGTTACTAAAATTTAATTTTCACATTAGGAGAAAATATAAAACTTTAAGTATCAAAACAAAAGTTAATTACATAAGTTAATTACTGTAGCGTTTAAAAAATGAATACATTGACCTTTGCTTTGATTTTACGGTTTTATATTTTATAACTTTTATTTCTTTTCGAAGTTCAGTAAATAAATGCAATGTTTTTGGACGGAAACAAATAATGACTATATCATTAATTTATCTATTTCTTTGAGAGTTTCCTGACAGAATAGGGCAAGGGAGTTTATCGACTGTCATTCCTAATTTGTCATCAGAGTTAAATTCATTGCCTAAAAAGGCACAAAGAGGTTTAAACATTTAAAGGTTACCGGAATTAAAAATAATCTAAACTTAGTTTAGAAGTTTGATGAATAATCCGCTCTCCGGAATTATTTTCTTAATAAAACCTTCTTCAAGCGACCTGGAAAAAACGGAATTTGTTTCATTTGCTTTTTAAAAAAATTGGTCGCTCATGGAGGGAGTTCAACTGGGATGGTCTCTAAATGGAGGTAAAATTAGTATTGAGCCTATGGGAATAAATTTCGTTCCATGAAAAACTGGTCGTTCAGGGAGGTGGTCGCTTAATGGAGGTGGTCACACAGGGAGGTTTCACTGTATATGTAAGTACCTGATGTTTATATTCTGATTCTGCATACCTTACAAAATTTTATCATCATCGAGGCAATGCAGGTTTTGAGATACCTTTTAAAGACCCCCCCCCCCCCCCACAGCCTCTCCGTACCGAGGGAGCAAGACGCCAGATTTCAAAAAATCATCTCAATCTGGTGTTTATATTCTGAGGTTAACCCTGTGTATTGTTATCAGACTTATTTAATATGTGATTTGTAAAAAGGTGCGCTTTTTTCCGGGTGCGCTTTTTTTCGGGGCGCTTTTTTCCGGTGCGCTTTTTTCCGCCTACCGAAAATTTCAGTTCACTATAGTGCATCAGTTTTTAGTGTAATTTATATCAGTGTAATGACGAATTAAAGACACTAAAGCTGAACTTATGAAATGCATTTTCGATATTTTAAGTAATTTTAAATATTGGTTATTTACTGTTGAAAAAAAAAAAAAAAAAAAAAATGACAATATATTCTTCATCTACAGAAATATAATATAACCACAAATGAAAATTTACAATAACCTTTTCCGAGTTACACATGATTCCGGAAAATTATTTATCATTAGAAACATCAGAAGAAACAAAAATATATTAGATTTAAAGACGCATTTAAAAAACAAAGTTTATTTTGTTTCCATTGATTTCCAAAAACGTTTCCAATTAGTTACAGTATATTAATCAGTTTTCTCAAAGCGGAATATCGGTGTTTAGGATGCTATTAATTCTCAATTAAACATTTTCAGCTTCGTAAATGACTTTATGCATGTAAGAGTAACAAAATAACATTCATTTTAATGTTAATATTGCTGCTATTACTTTATCATGTTTGTTTGCAAAACATGTTTGTTGAACATGAAACATTTGCTTGAAAAGCGATAGCAGCGAACAAACCTTTATTCCAGGTTTCAAAAACTGATTAACACGTTGAATGACACGTCAGTCGCTGGTGACTGACACTGATCTTTCTATTTATGCCGCGTCAGTCGTCGGTGACTGACACTTATAGATACTGTAACGGGAGTCTTATTTAATGGCCTAAACGGAAAGACAGACAAAATAGACTTGGCATTCAACGCGTTAATAGACTAAAAAAACAACTGGAAAACGTTTTCGAAAATTAGTAACAGTAAAATAAACGTTGTTTTTATAAATGCCCCTTTAAATCGCGAAAATATATTGGTTTCTGATGTTTCTAAATATTAAGAACATTTTTCGGAATCCTGGGTAACTCAGAATAGGTCATTATAAATTTTGTTCGTGGTTATACTATATTTTCCTATATTAAAAAACGGCTGTCTTTTTTGCAGTGTATAATGAAAAGAAATGTAAAGTTGTGGCATGAAAAAACACAAGGAAACCTCGTTTCACACAGGAGTACCTGTAAAACTCGTTACCCAGCACAAACTCTTTTAGCGGTGGAAAAGCTGGTATGCAGTTTTGGGTGTTGGTTAGTGATATCTCAAATTCTCCTCGCTAATGTTAATCTTATGGACGTTGAATACATTCTTATTTTTAAAATATTTTTTCGGGAAATTAATATTTGTAACTTCTTTTTTCTGTGTACTTTTCTTAACTCTTTAAAGGGCAAAATACTTCTATTCGTAAAATACTGAAATGATTGAATGACACCAGAATTTACAAAAAGAAAAAAAAAAATTGAGAATAAGTAAATTGTTTTCTTTGCGCACTTAATAAACGGAAAATTTTCATTCTTGATTCTGGTGCATGTGTGGTATTTAGAGATTAAAATTGAGTGGTCCAAATATGAACCACTGCCCTTCAATGGGTTAGTGGATGTCTCATTTTTTTTATTGTCAAAATATTTCTAAAATATACACTTAATTTTATTTGAAGTGATAAGATCTTACTGACGACTTATCAGCTTCGCTATGATTTTAACATATAAAGTATTAAATTAAGCATAAATTTTAGGTATATATTCTGACAACTGAAAAAGAAAGTGACATCCCTTAAGAAGCGTAAACAGAAAAAGGAAGTTAAAAATATTAATTTAATGAGAGGGTATTTTAAAAATAAGAAGCATTCCACGCCTATAGGTTTAGCGTTAGTGAGAGGAATTTGAGATATCGCTGACCAACACTCTTAAGACATTGCGACGGGCAATTTTTATCAAATCTGGATTTTAAAATAGTAAAAGTTCCTCCCTGTTCAGAAAGTCTTTTAAAAATTGGTGTTCTAGATAGGTTTCCTAAGTTAATGCATCGGTAATTACCTTTCAATGTACGAATTTAATATAAAATGTCTTACAATCAAAAAAAATATGAGGCAGCATGACATAAATGCATTTTCAGTGAGGTAGAAGCCACGCCCTTAGTCAATGATTTCTTTTTTTTTTATAATGAAAACGAGAATTCTCGTTTCCCGTCGTGAATGTGTCAAAAATGATAATATAGTAGTAAATGATAACTGTAGAAGAATTTTTTTATTTTTCTTCCCGTCATCAAGCAATTTTCTTTTATCATTAGTAAGTTCTTACTATAAAAATTCTTTTAACTGTCCCCTATTATTCTTTTGATAGTCTCCTGAAAGAATTTATCGAAAGTATATATATTAATATTGAAAACGTCAGTTCATTATTGATGTATATCGATTTTCAGTCCGTACGTTATGAGTGTAATGATCAGTAAAATTTGTTACATTATGACGAATAAAAACCTTGAAACTGATTTTATGAAATGCATTTTCGATATTTTAAGCAAATGTTGAACAGAAAATATTGGTTCTAGTGGTTGGGACAGGTTTCACAACTCCCTAGTAAGACAGAACTTTCCGAACTTCTTTCAATTTTAAACAGAGATCAAAAAATGATGTCCTTAAAACTATGGCCGTTTAGTCCAGTATTTAAGAAACACGCTTTCCATGATCGATTGTTAAAATATTTGTAAAATATATGTACGAGTTTTCTTCATGATCATCATTTCTATGCTTTAAAAATGTCAATACGAAAAAATAATATTACCACGAATGAAAATATATACAATAATTCTTTCCGAGTTACCCTTGATACCAAAAAGCGTTCTTTATAATTAGAAAACTCATGAACCAATATATTTTGAAGATTTTAAAGAAACGTTTATAAAAAAAAAAACAATTTTTGGCCACTAATTTTCGGAAACGTTTCGAGTAGTTTTTATAGTGCATAATAAGTTTTTTGCAACCGGAATATCGATTTTTAGGGTGCTATCGATTCTCAATTAAACATTTTCAGCTGCGTCACTGAATTTATACATGCAAGAATAACGAAATAATATAAATTTTTATGTTGATGTTAATGTTGTTCATTTATCATGTTTATCTGTAAAACATATTTATTGAACATGAAAACGTTTATTTTAGGAAAAATTACATCCGAAAAACCTATATTTCAGGTTGATTAAACGGATTAATATAAAAAATTCCCGGGAATGTTTCCGAAAATCAGTGGCAGTAAGAGAAACTTTGTTTTTAGACAGGCTTTTCAGAATAGTTAGTAAATCGGAAGGGGTTATTCTACATTTTTGTTCGTGGTTATATTATATTCTCCCAGATTTAGAAATAGCTGTCATTTTTTATAGCGTCGAGAACGTCTGTCAAACAGGCACTGTATAGGACGCACTATACTCCACATCTCATAAAAGAATATTGAACTGTAAAAGAAAAAAATGACAGCACAAATTTTGTATTTTTACGGATTTTGATTTTTGTGAAAGCGATTTCATGAATATATGAAAAAGTAGTGAATATGAATGTAGAATATAATGTTCTATTGATAGATAACAATGCTAAAAATATCGTTAAATTTCAATTTTCACTAAAACTGTAGGCTTTATTGATTATTTTCATAGTGTAAAAAATTTCATAACTATACGGAGATTTTAATTCTAAATTACGGATATTTTTTTCCCTTAGAGCTTCATTAAAGAAAGGGAATATTTATATTTCGGAAATTTGGCATGCATCTTTTTAACCCTGTTTTAGAATTTAAACATAAAAATAAATCCTAGAATTTAAATAAACTTTTAACACTGTTATCTGTCAAGTATATTTAAAACAATACTCGCTGTTTTCTGACACAAATCCCTTTCGTCAGATGAAATAAATTCCCTAAATTAACGGAAATTGTACAAGCAAATAACAGATTTTTTAAAGTTCTTTTTTTCAATAGTGTTAGAGTAGCTCTCCTATCTTCCTATTAAGGTTTTAACAGCAGTTTTCATAATTTGATTTCAGATAACCAAGCTCATATCTGGCAACAGCCCATACCTCTCTAAATTAGTAAGAGGTTAATTCTTGGCTATTGCGAAAAACACTGCAATAAATGCAACCCCTTAACAGTTAAACAGAAATTACAATATTATTTAGTTATTTTTCTTTTTAAATGAAGCTTAAGTTTTAAATAAATGTAAATTAGTTCTTAGGATAGATAGGTTATAACCAAGCTTTCGCACTAGAGTAAAAATTATCATTAATATGCGATCAAAGGAGAAGAAATTTCGAAATATACTTCGTTAGGCCTTCTTTTAAAAATGTTCCGGACCCATAGGCATTTGTCCCTTTGTCCATCATTCCTTATATTAACAATCGGTTGTTATTTCATATAAATATATACCTATTTCGAACGAAATTTCTTGTTTCCTCATTTCTTGTTAAGAAATTTTTAAGACATGAAAATGAACTTTTGTTCGCTGCGTTGCGTACCAGAAATTAATCTCATTTGAAGAAATTAGATCTTTTTAACTTTTCCCTGGATTTCGACTCTGAGGGGTGTATCAGGATTGATCGTTAAATTTGGTGAGGAGGTAGAAAATAGCAAAAGAATTATCTCGCACCGGAAAGTATGAGCGCAAACGAACGCATGGAGTTGTAGATGGCGCTGTATTGTATATCCACAACTTCTGATCACTCTCAGCCAAATCTAGTTGGTCGTCTTTCGACAAGGTGACTTTTTAGAAGTAACTTGAATGATTGTACCTTTAAAGAATATGCATATATGCAACTAGCTTATGGTTCGGTAGAAAAAAGCGGTCGGACAGCTGCGGAAATGTATGCAGAACGCTACCCCAACCGGTCCTAATTTCAATCAAAAGTTTGCACGTGTTAATCAACAACTGTGAAAAACTGAATCGGTTATCAGTACCTGTCATGATAGAGGAGGCAAGCGATCGACTTGGACAGTTCCAGTCGAAGAAGCTATCCTACAGTCTGCCGAAGAACATCCAAGTCCAGCACATGAGGTACTGCTCACCGGTTTGGTGTTTCGCACTCAACAGTGTGGTGGATACTGACCGAGAAACGTTTGAATTCTTTTTATTTGCAAAGAGTGCAGTTAGTTCAAGCAAACGACTATCCTAAGCGCGTGTGGATTTTGTCAGTGGTTCCTGCAGAAAATTACCATTGATCCTAATTTTCCAGTGCGTGTCCTTTTCACCGATGAAGCGTCTTTCACTCTTGAAGGTGTTTTAAACGCACACAATTGACATCTATGGTCTTTTGACAACCCTCAAGGTACGAGAGCTAAAAATGCACAACATCGTTTTGCCGTCAATTTGCATGTGCGGACTGGGATAATCGGTGGCATTTATGAAATTGCTGCATTGTACTAGTCTTTTTCGATATAGTCACCGTGCACTGTAACACATTTCTGAAAACGGTATTTCAAAGAGAGGGAGGGAGGATGTATTCCAAGAGGCGCGATAGTAGATCCAAAGGGGGGCATTTTTCTAACTTTTTCCGACCCCCACATGTAACATATTGTTGGAAAGGCCTGTGACCACTTATTCATGCTAATAATTATATTTATATTTATTATATTTTTAATTGTTCATCACTCATTCTCTCCCCCCAAATTTTCTCTCGGGGGGGGGTGCACTTTTCTAAATTTTGCGGACATCATTCATGCCCCCCCGGGGGCAAATTTGGGGGACGAACTCGGGAGTGCATAACATGAAGGAATGGTCAGAGGCCTTTCCAAAAATATGTCACATGTGGGGGTCGGCAAAAGTTGGAAAAATGCCCCCCTTTGGATCTACTATCGCGCCACCTGGAATACATCCGCCCCCCTCTCTTTGAAATACCGTTTTCAGAAATGTGTTACTGTGCACGATGACTATATATATAAAAAGACTAATACAATGTAGCAATTTCATCAATTTCACGCAATTATTTCTATGTGAGGGCAAAAACTTATTGATACACCCACGTATTGCAGCAACTGGTCGGAATTTCGAGCACCTACTGTAACAATGTATAAACGATGCAGAAATAAAAGCGTTTTGAATTAATTGTCATGTTTCCTTTCCATCACCTACCGGGCAAAATTTACCTTTTTACATGGCATTTGCGCCCATACTTTCCAATGTGAAATGGTCTTCTTTTGATGTTCTCTACATCCCTACTAAATTTGAACGGTCAATCCGTATACAACCTGTAGAATCAAAATTTTCCTAAATAAGATCAGAAATAGTGTTGCCAGGTACAGTATCACAAAAACCAAAACAGGGAAACAAAAAGAGCTGGACAGCGGTTTCTAAATCGGGACAAAAAGTACAGTAAATTCAATTAAAACGAATTTTGTCTACAAAGTAATATGTCTTAAACATAAAAATTTCATTGTCCCTACCTTAGGAATATCATGCAGTTATACCTGCTAAAGCGGAACCAGTTTGAAAGGCAATTTTTCTCCGGCTATTTTCAGATTCGTCTCAGCAGATTTTACTCTACTAAATAAACACAACAATCTTGTACTGTAAAACCTGTGAAAGCGAAATTATTACGGAATAAAACAAAATTCCAATTTAGGAAGTATTGTTATATAGTATTCTTATCATCAGGGCAATTAAATTTTAACTTTTACAACATAATTCCGTTAAAAGCTCTTTGACAGGGTTTACTGAACATAACACAGTAAAACCTGTAAAAGCAATAACGCTAAGAACATCAAACTATTCCGTTTTAGAGAGGTTTCTATCTAGGCAGGTAGACTTGTTATATATAAATATATATATATATATATATGACCATTAAAAAACATTACAATTTACCAACACAAATTGTGAAATTATAAATAGAAAGAAATTTATTCATTGACAATTAAACTATTCCTTTTAACATATTCAATTTAGATTTGAAAAATATAATAATAAATAAATAAATAAATAAAATGAACAGAAAATGAATAATGGATATTTGTAGAACCTAGACAGAATCCCCAGGTCCCAAATGCCTAAAGTTTCACAAATAAAATGTGAGTTTTCATCTTCATATTAGCCATAAAAAAGCTAAAGAATATGAATTTGGGAATACCAACACACAAAAAATAGAGAAATAATCCTTGAAAAACAAATAAGTTTAAAATAAAATGTGATTAAAAGGATTTAAAAAATTAAATTAACATTACCACATTGAAAGCATTGCTATATATATATATACAGGGTGTCCGATCTCAACGGTGTCCAATGGCTAATTCCTAAACCGTTAGTCATAGACATATAGTTCCAATTACAAAAATGTTTTAAATCAGGTAAAGAAACATTTTAAAAGCGATTTGGGTCAATAAAAACATTTCTTAAAAAATTACGAAATTTAAATTTTTATACGGTCCCCCGGTCCTATAAGTTATATTTAGTAATTTTTTCCTATTACACTGACAAGTAAGACAAAAAAAGTCCCATTCATATAACGCTAAAATTGAGCGAGTTTTGAAACTTTAAAAATGCATGACTTATGTCACTTTTCTACTCTGAAAACAAATGAGTTTGGCTTGGCTTTGAGGGATCATATACTAAGTGTTTAAAGTATTCGAAGATCTTACTTCATGCGTATCTGCGCTTTGAAAAAAAATTCTACAAGTATTATGATTAAGTCTCAAATTGGCTAAAATAACATATGTTTTATTTTGTCAGGATTTGAGACTATTTCTCTTATGATTTCTTTTAACAAAAATTATCTCTTTTTTATAAGTTTTTATGTTACTTGAACTGTCGTATGTATGTTTTTCCAGTTCAAAATTTGTACTCAAATTTAACCCACTTTTAAATATCCGATCGAGATTGCATTTTACATACTGGTGCAAATCTGATAAGAATCTAATATTATTAAGATTTTCGGTGGTTACCATTTATACTTATTTTACAGGATAACACAAAAAATTTCGGATAGTTTTCTGCCAAGGAGTTTAAGAAAAAGTTTTAAATTAGATAGTACCAGACTGCGATTGTTGGGTTTTTTAACTTTTATGTATTTTTTAGCACTGAATCCGAAAATTACCTTAATTTTTAACAATCATGTCAGGATATTTCACAAATCATAAATTTTCAAATTTAAAGAATAACAAAAATCGAATACTATAAAGTAGAGGAGATGGATGTGTTTTTTAACTTTTGATAATTCATTTTTACGCACTTTTTAGCACTGAATCTGAAAATGACCTTCATTTTTAACCATCACGTTAGAATTTTTTTGCAAATCGCAAATGTGTAAGTTAAAATATAGCGAAAATCTCATACTGTAAAACATATGTAAAATATTTTTTATTTTATTTTATTTTATTTTATTTTATTTTATTTTATTTTATTAAAAAATTTATTTAATATTTTTGCTTATCCTGGGATTCTTACAGCTAAACAGCTGAGTGGTCCGATGAGATGGGAGAGGAAATTCCATTTTAACATTGAACTTCTTAACTTTGAAATTTGCAATTTGCGAAAAATCCTGATATGATAGTTCAAAATGAAGGTCAATTTTGGATTCAGCGGTACAGAATATATAAAAATTAATTATCAAAAGCTAAGAAACATGACATAACCCAACTTTTGCAGGCTTGTGCAATCTAATAATATTTTAAAATACGTACCATTTTGTAAAGAATTGAGGCTGTTAATTTAGAATCATTTTATTTAACAAAAATTCTGTTCTTTCTTTCTTCTTAAATGCTTATTACAAATTGTATATTTTCCATTAATATGCCAGAATGATTAAAGATTTCAAATTTATATTGCAATGTTAATTTCACTCCCAAACATTTTTTATATCTGACGAAATTATATTTCGACTAAATTTGTGAATGAACCCCAATTTGCAGCAAAAAATATGCTCCAACTTTAAACAGCTATTACTCGGTCAATTTTAATCGTAGAATAACGGGACTTTTTTTGTATTACTTGTCAGTGTAAAAGGAAAATTTCACTAAATATAACTTATAGGACCGGGGAACCGTATAAAAATTTAAATTTCGTAATTTCTTAAGAAATGTTTTTATTGACTCAAATCGCTTTTAAAATATTTCTTTACCTGATTTAAAACATTTTTGTAATTGGAACTATATGTCTATGACTAACGGTTTAGGAATTAGCCATTGGACACCGTTGAGACCGGACACCCTGCATATATATATAAATATATATATATATATATATATATATATAACTTTTTTTTTTTTTTTTTTTGAAGGGACAACAAAAATTTCCTTTTTTAAAACATCTTCTGTCTTTATAGCTTTTATAGCACTAAGTTTCACTCGATGCTAACTATTCCATGCTTTCTAACGAGCAGCATGGAACGAGCAAAAAAATTAAAGAATTTGCACACCAGGAAAATAGCGTCTTTTACATTGGTTACGCGGGACAAGTCTTGGAACCCCTGAAAATGGGGAAATCACACGAACATCGGGGAACCTAGTGACGAGTCCCATTGGGTAAGACCTTTTTGCGTTCACAAGATTACGGTGAAGCCAGTATGAGTGGATGTGTTTTCGCTTATATATCTGTCATATCTGATATTCAAAATAAAAGTTACGGCTATTATATCTTAAACTCCTGATGATAGAAACATTATTTCCAATTTCAAAATGTATTCAAACCAGATTTTAAATACATTTATTTTACACTGTTAAAAATTTCTGTAAAATCACAGGGAAAAAAAATCGAGACTCTCTGTAAATTTACACTAGTTCTTGGTTAAATGCATTCGATCGAGTTTCTCGGTCAAGACTCTCCGCAAATTTACACCAGTTCTCGGTTAAATGCATTCGATCGAGTTTCTCGGTCAAGACTCTCTGTAAATTTACACCAGTTCTCCATTAAATGCATTCGATTTAGTTTCTCGGTCAAGACTCTCTGTAAATTTACACCAGTTCTCGGTTAAATGCATTCGATTGAGTTTCTCGGTCATCGATTTGCAGACATTTCCCTTATCTTGTATCTAAATCCCTGTAGGGATTTCCATGTTTTTATTTACAAATATTTTCAGCTTTGTTAAAACTTGTAATTCAAATACACACGTTTAAAATTCTTTTGCAATTTTATTAGAATTATTAAAGAAAAAAAATTAGTTTCATTTTTTTTTTTCAGTTATTTAGTTAGTTAGAATCATAATACATTTAAATACATTGCTTTTATAAGAATTGTGATATAACCTTAAAAGTAATTTTGGTTAATTAATCTGATTATTTTTGTAAATATTTTACAGAAAATGTTATAATTACCAATATATTTAACCAGTTTTAAAGAAAAAATACACCTAAATTTCACATTATTATTTAAAAATTCCAGTATATCTTCACATATTAAAGAAGATAATTATTGAGAAGAAGCAGTTTCTTGATAAATAATTCCGTAAATAAAATATTAAAAATTAAATTTGATTTTAAAAAATAATAGGTATTATGTTTCGGTCCAAACTAAAATATATAAACCGTTTAAGAAATTTTCTAACGAATATATTTGAAGCGAAATCTTTGAAAAGCACAGGTACAATAGATTTTTCCCCGCTTTATTACAAAGGACATCCTTTATACACCGCAGTAACAGCTCCTATGGCGCAGTCATTCAGTATTTTTTTTTCCGTGCAGTAGGTCTCGGGTTCAAAACCCAGGCCGGCCAGAAGCAAGTTGTGTAAAAAAATTAGATGGCACAGCAGTTCAAATTTGCTTGGATAACTCTGATACTTCGAAGTTCTAAAATTCACTGATTTCAAAAACTAAGTTAGATTATTTTAATTAAAAAAATAAATTGATTTACAGTCTTGCGTATTTTTAACGATGTTAATTTACAGAGTCTTGTGTATTTTTAACGATGTTAATTTACAGAGTCTTGTGTAAATTCACCAAATAACTTCTCTGTTATTTAACAGAATATCTGTTTTTCTAATCTCTGTAATTTTACATGAGACTTAAGATAATGGATTACCCGTAGATTCTCTGTAATTTCACAGGAAAATTGTTAACAGTGTAGAAGGGCTTTTATATGTATTTAAAATAAGATAGTAGCAGGTACATATTATATCACTCGGGACCTTGTTGTTGACCGAAGGTATTTATTTAACGCTTCTGCATTACATCTGCAACATTAGGATTTCGGTTCCTGTTACGGAGGCCTCAAGGGTTAATTTTTTATATTATGTTACATCGTGGGGCAGGGGTAGCGTCCTGAACGAATCGGGGGTCCGAACCCGAAATTTCTGCTTAAAGTCATTTCAAAACCCGGATAAAAAATATTCGTCACCCGAACCCACAATATTAAAATGGGAACCCGGAGTGAAAGAAAATTAATATCCAAATATTGAAAAATAATCCGCAGACATATCTCTAATGTCAATTTTATTTTATTTTTTGTACGAGGGTGTATCAATAAGTTTTTGACATCACATAGAAAAAAAAGTGAGTGAAATTTATAGAATTGCTGCATTGTATTAGTCCTTTTCTATATAGTCACCGTGCACAGTAACACATTTCTACAAACGTTATTTCAAAGAGAGGGGGGAGGATGTATTCCAGGAGGCGCAATACAGTGTTGGGTACGCTCACAAAAAAAAAACGAACTAATTCAAACTCAAACTCAATTTCTTAAAATTGAGTCAAGTTCACGTTCAAATTCAAAATTTTTCAAACGAACTCGTTCAACTCAAACTCATCTATGAAAGTGAGCGAAGTTCACTAAAAACTCATTTTTTTTTTTGTTTTTTTTTTAAATATATATTAGAATTTTATCGTCCAAATTTACAAAATTTTGTGAACTAATCTTTTGGTTATTCGATGTAAGGGTCTTCATGGGCCCGACCCAATTTTCCTTCTAGACACTCGCTCCGAGCTTGGTTTAGGGATTACTTTTTTCTAGAGGTTCAGACCGAGATGGGCAGGGACTGGATTTATTTTCCGGCCCAACTCGGGGCTGGACTGCATTCTTCTTGAGGTCTGAAGAGGCAGAAATTTTCAGCCCCAGTTTAACCCAGCTCATATGAAGATCATTGAACAGCCACGGCTCTCTCGTATCCATTAAAAATATCAGTAAAATTTGTCCCAGCCCTTTTTTTATATATAATTCTTGATTTCTTTTCACAATTGCATTAATCATAATTTACTTTCCTTTCATTTCGGTTTCGGGTCGGGTTGCTGGTCGACGAAAATTATTTTGGTGCGTTCGGGTCGAGTTGCGTGTTGATTTCAAATGGAATTTTCGGGTTCGAGTCTAGCAGCACTCGACCCGCACAGGGCTCTATTTCTGATGATCTTGGAAAAAAAAAAAAAAAAAAAAAGAGTAAAATTTACTCGTCGTAAGTGGCGCAAAAAAATTAAACACCAAGAAAACCAACAATGAGAAATTTGCGCCCTGAACACCCAGTGGAAGACAATTTTTAACACTTTCCAACAAAGTTGAAAAGTGTTTATGCATTCGGTTTGTCTGGCCGTCAGTCCGTCTGTCCACGCTCTAAGTCCCGTAAATATACTCGGATTTTCATGAAATTGTTAAAGGTTATTTAGGGTCACCCAAGCATGTTTGGTATTGTATATGAAGTATGTAGGATTAATCGTTCATTTACAGGGGCACTCAAAAGTATTCTATTACATTATGGTATATGGGGGAAAATCGTTTGCAGAGTATTTTAATGACATTATGCTTTATCAAATGTATTGAAACTGATATAAATCACTGAATTTCACTACGATCCCGTTAGAACAGGACATTCATAGCATATTTTATTCATTTACAGGGACACATAAAAGAAATCGGTGACAGTACAGTATTGTCTTTGAGTAATAATTGCTGGAGTGCACGCTTTAAAATTCGGTATGCGCTTTTAAATTTAATTAATTTTTTGCATCTTACCCGTTATATATAAATTCTATACCTCAAATACAGGGCTGCACAAAAGTATTCACGCACCGTTCTCATTATTAGAGTAAATTGCTGAAGGTAAATTTTCAACTGAAGTATATGTAGCTCTTAAGTGAACTAAATTTTGGCTTGCATGTATAGCTAATAGATTCAAATCTATAAATCATATACAGGGCTGCAATTCGCATAATTTTCCGATTGTGGATGGGAACAGCTGAAATTGGGTTCTGAAATGTATTATGCGTTTCTATAGGGTTGAATTAGACGTAATATTTTAATTTTTAAACAGTGCAGTTTTGTTACATTATTCTGAATGTGTTGGAAAATGTTTCATAATCTATGCTTGACGCACGATTTTTTCTTACTTGTTAATTATGTTTTTGTTTTAACTTTAGCTGTATAAAATTTATCTTAAACAGGCACTTCAGGAGGGCAGGTACAGTTCTGAGCGGGTCGGGTTGTAGACCCAACATGAACCCGAAAATTTCATTTATAGTCAAGTCAGCCCGACTCGAATCCACCAAAGAAATTTCTTCGAATCGCAACCCGACAAAAAAAATTTCGACGACCCGCAACTGCACATCCGCTCCTGATCCGAACGCGAAATTCTTATACTTGCAACCCGAAATGAAAAGGAAGTAAATCTTGTTTTTTCATTGAAAATAATCTATAATTACATGTTTAATAAAAATTTTATCTTTTATATAAACAAATGTACATATCTGTATTCTTTAATACTCAAAAACCTATGAATAAGCAAACATCTCAGTATCGTTGAATAGAGTCCTGCATCGGATCGGGTTGTACTTTTTTTTTTTTTTCGGTACGGGGTTACTCTAATTTTTTTTCTGTGGGTTGGGTTCCCTCTAGAATAATTCTTATGGGACAGATTTAAGTTTTTTGCTAATCGGGTTGTTGTGATTTCCTCTAAAAGTTTAGAAGAATTATTTCCCAGAAGAAAATACAGATGTATTTCAGTATGAATGAGTATATATTCAATTACTGCTTCAGAAATAAAATGTACTATATAAGAAATGCAATCTTACATTATTCTTCTTTTACGGTACATTTAAGAACCATTTTTTTTTCTCTCGTAACATGGAAAGTATTATAATTCGTTTTTTACACACAACACATATATAGTGTTTGTGATAGTTTGTATGCACGCGTTTATATATTGCATGTGTGATTGTAAGATGTCCAGTATTCAGCTGTAAAAGCGTACAATACAAATATATAATTGTGTTAAAAGTTGAAACGTGTTTGCTAAATAGAGATGTAACGCTTTTTGTGTGTGTCCGCTATGTAGGTCTTATTGCATATAGATTTTTAAACTTTATTTTCGACATTCTTTTGAAAAATCGATCTATCCAAACTCGACATGCAAGAGTGAAAACTCAATCTGAAACCGACCCGAACCAGAAGTCAACCTCTAATGCCAAGTCCTTTGAAGCGGTAGAGCCTTCTTTAGTGTTCCTAAAAGCAGAGCCTAGAGGTCTGAACGGGCCGGAATTTCCAGTCCCGGGCCCGGGCCGTATAAAAATCAGTGAAAACAGGTCCGGCACGTGGAAAAATCAATTAAATCAGGCCCGATCCAGCCCGACTCAATTTCTACAAAAAATTCAAATTTTTCTAAACATACAGTTAAGATTCTTTTAAAGACCACATACATATTTATGGGATAATTTTACAGCATATTTTAAAATTACTATGTGTTTGCAAGATACACAAAAAATACACGAAAATACACGAGAGCAACATTAGCATTCTTAGGGTCTTAGACGTTTCAACATTCAAACAAGGATTCATTAAATAATTAATGTAGTTTAGAAAAAAAAAAAAAAAAAAGGAGTGTTAAAAACATGATAACATTTGAAGCTGTATAGTAAAAAGGAGATTTGTTAAACTATTTCTCTGCCATTTATTAAGGCTTTTCTCAAATCCAAAGGAGCTACTTTCTGGTACATTTCTGAATTCATTTCTTTTCAGAAACGCACAAGATTGGCAGGTGTTCTTATTCAGAATCTATGTAATCGAATAACGTTACCCATTTTTGATAAAGGCAATATATCTTTGAGAAAATATACTGTCAAAGTTAAATGTTTGAACCAAATTTCTGGAAGCGATAGCACGGGAAAGGAGAAAAACAAGCAGTCACGTGACAAGAATATCTTATATCTTGATAAGTAATTTATTTATCAAAAATGGAAAACGCTATTCGATTCCAATTCCTCCAATAGTCAGGCCTGTCAATTTTATGTCTTTACAGTTAAAAATAAGTCAGAAAATTTCTCATTGTTGAGCAGTGAATTTGAGAACCACTTTTAGGTATATAATAAAACACACATACTATATATATTAAAACACACATACACACATAAATAACGCCTGCATTCATCAGTTAAAGGTATATATAAATATTATACAGACATACATACAATAAATACAATAAACCCAACTGCAGGGAAAAATTAGCCAGAGCCAGGAATCGAACCCGGGACCACAGTACACAAGACTGCTGCTCTAACCACTGAGCTACTCCGGCCGATACATGGGTCTGTAATTTATCACTAATAAACCATGCTGGGGAAATCACCAGCCATCTATACGACAGCCTTGGATGACCGGACAACGATGAATAGATTTTACTATTACATCGATCTTATCACTTTTAGGTATATTTCCAAAGATTCCGCTAACATAAGTTCATTATCGCTATTAATATTTTTACAAAACATATTGCCTTCCCTACACATCTTGAGAACAATAAAGCCTAGTTCTAGCCCTGCTCGACTATGCAGCAAAAAAATGCAAGCTTGATTTCGGCCCGGCACGAGTCTGCTGAAAAAAATGAAGCCCGGGCCCTGACACAATGCAACTGTCCGATGCTGATCTCTACGCTGGACATGTTACATTTTTGTATTGATGTTGTCAAACCAGCATCGGCTCGTGACGCACATTTATACTTATTCTCGCGAAAATCACATTAATTGAAAATGGCTCATACGGCTTCGATTAAAA
This sequence comes from Maratus speciosus, assembly GCA_963932465.1. Taxonomy (NCBI): domain Eukaryota; kingdom Metazoa; phylum Arthropoda; class Arachnida; order Araneae; family Salticidae; genus Maratus; species Maratus speciosus. The sequence continues at coordinate 214,865,414 of OZ010796.1, read as the reverse complement.
ATTTTTATAGCGGGACGGTAGGCCCGCTTAATTTTTTTATCGGCCCGGCTCGGTCCGATAGGCCCGTTCAATTTTTTTGCCGGACCGGCTCGTCTATTTTGTTTCTCGGGCCTCGGGCCCTTTCCCTTCATTTTATTCACGAAATATTTATACTTATAATAATCAAAAATAATTATTCAAACTTTCTGGGAAGAATTTAGAATTTCTTAATAATAGTTTCTATAAATGACGCATAAATGCATCAGCTACAGCCTGTATAGATATTTTTTACGTCGATATGTTTAAAAAGTTCTGACAAATATAAAATTATTATTACAGTCTCTTTTTCATGTTTATATTCTTCATTAAAAAAAAAAAAAGTTCCTCAGGCTACATAAATAGTCTAAGCACATCCGTTTCAAAATACTGGTTCTCCTATATTTCTTTCACCATATCCTATTGTAAACCACATTGATTTTTTAATGAATTTTTATTTGTATGTAAATATCTGAATTATTATTAATATCAATAATCCATTTACACGGCTTGGAGACTAAAAAATCTGAAAAATTCTATACAGGAAAACTTTCTAAGACGGAATCACAAGAGAAAAAAAAATCGTTATAGTTAGGTTCCTTTTTTAGCAGGATGTCTTTTTTTTTTCAAGCGGATTATTACATTTTGCGTTGATCAAGAAATTTTTCATTTTAATTTCAGTTCAATTTAATTTTTTTTTTTAATATGCATTTTAATTCGTAATTTAAGTTATACTAAGTAATTTTAGTGGGAAACTGGCTTCAGAAAAAGACCCATTCTTACAAATCCGTTGATCAATGGATACACAAGCTCCCCCAATAAAATTTACTTGATCGAAGGCTAATTTAGGTCATAGATCATTTGTATTATGAGAAACAATAAACATTAAAATGGGGTCATTAATATTGAATCTAACGAAGGATAACAATATTACTTAACAGTAGAAAAGGAGTATATTCTTTATAGTTTTATGGAAATAATTATCCATCGCGACTTACAGAAAGCCAGTTTGATATGTTTAAGGTAAACGGTAAAAATAAATAAATAAAATAAAATAAATAAATAATAGAAAAAAAATGAAAAATCTAATTTTTTTGTGTTGAACCAAATTTCCTAAATTGAAAAAAATAATAAATTTTAAAAAGCGGATTGACAAAGATAATGATTTCCTATTTCATACAAAATGTGTATGAATTACTAAGTACATACAGTTAAAATTATGCTATTAGTAATTTAGATTCGTCAAAATCCATGTTTTACTACTAGCATCGTGTTTCTAATAATAACAAAGTAGATCAACCTTTTACAATTTATAAAGATTTTTTTTAAATTAATTTTAATGCGTGTTTAGTTTTATTTCTGTTACTTAATTTTTAAAAAATGTATATTTAAACTAAAATTTTGATGTTTGGCCTGAAATTTGACAGAATATTCATTTCCAAATCACTATTCGTTACATCCTATTAACCCTCTCGTCACCCTGAGCCTCAAATGAGGCTCCTACTTCGAATTCCAATATTTGAAAGAAAGACAATATTTTTGTTAATTTCAGTACCTAATAGTGATATCATATGTCGATACATTTACTATTATTACTTTAGTTATGTTTCAACATTTAATAATAATAATATTAATAAAAGTTTTATTAATTATTAGTAAACCGTTGGCGTTTCTTTTAATTCAAACACATGTTTCACTCTTTAAATTTAAAATAGGGACTCATTTTCCGAATTAGTAATTTGTGATAAAAGATAAAAAAAAATACTACTATTTTTTTTATTTATGTTTGTTTAATCTGGTTGTAATACGACATTTTCCAAACGTCTTAAAATATTCTTCCTTAGACTATTTTTATATGAAAAACACGCAACATAACTACATTCGTTAGGTTTCTGTAAAGAACACATTCGTTAAATTTCAGTAAACTGTATCTTCTGTGATTTCGATAGTTACTTTTAATTTTGTTAGCGTAAAAGTAATTTTCCCCAAAATTTGAAAAAAAATCGGTGCCGAGAGGGTTAAGGACCTAGTAAAATTTGGGATAAAAATGATACTCAGATTACATTAGTCAAGTTCCGAAATAACAATAACTTCTTTTTAAAAAAATCCTATAAATATTATAATTTAATCATACTTAGTTATATTTCGTATGTAAAACGATATAAAAAAAGTGCTTCATATATGATATTTTTAAATATTATTAATCGAATTTGAAAAGGAAATAATTTGGAAATTATATTAAAAAATTATATATTATATATTATTTCATATCCATATGCTCATTTATATTATTTCATTAAAGATAATAATAGGAATAGAAATGGAAAGTTTTTTCAATTGTTCTGTGATAAAACACAGTAATAATTATTTATTCTGTGGAGCCATCCACAGCATGTGTTGAGAATACCCCTCCCCAAACAAAGACAGTATGTTGCTAAGTAAAAAAATATAGTAAACAAAATCAATAAAAATTCTTATTTTTATCAAGGCTTGTTTACAGATATAAGAACATGAGAAATTGTTTCCCACGCGCAAATTCATGGAACTGACCGCCGCTAACCACATATAACCATTTAGCTTAGGGCCTCCTAGATAATAGCCTTGTTCGGCCTCTGCCACCTATGGTGAATTCGGATTCGCTGATAAGAAAGTACAAAAGCGAGCCCTGCATTGTACATAACATTTAACAAGACGGTGACAAATGTAAGTGAAAGTCATCCCCCCATTGCACTTTTTTTCCGTTTTTAAAAGACATTCGAAAAATACCCAGATGTTCGCTAAAAGGAAAAGATTGTAACAAAAATAAGAATTATAATGTGCAGAATTTTTCTTTTCAATTTATTGAATCAGTGTTTTGAATAGATATATTTTTTTCATTTTATCTCATTTATTTTTTTAATTTCCTTTTTAATTACATAATTGCTCTGTTTTGAAAAAATTCTCAAGGACAAATGAAACATACAGCAGTAAATTATATAAAACAATGTTAGATCTAACTTTTGTTGTAGCCAAAAATTTTAAGAACTTTATACATTAAAAAAAAAATCATTCTTTTCCTGTAGAAGATGTAAGTGAAAAAATAACATAGAGAGAGAGAGAGAGAGAGAAATGAAAACAATAAAAAGAAAAAAAAATAACTTTCTATGCTTGCCAATGCGAAACTTTTTGACATATCCATGGACGCCTTTTTAAACATAAAAACACGAAATTTTCAGGCATTGTTTTAGAAGTGATTTGTAATTCAATAGCATTTTTAAATTCTCGATAAATATATTACATTTTGGGTTATACAGAACCACCCACCAGACGGAAAAGGGGGGGGGGGAATATACGTAATTAATTTAGCTAGAAGCTATGACAAATTGATGGAAATAAATAGGAAACGGGTTTCAGTGACGAAACTAGCCTCTTTTGTACCCGGGGCAAACATAGATTTTAGCCCCCTCCCCCCCCCCCCCTCCCGCCTCCGCAAAGTAAATTTACAAAGAGAATTTTAGTAAGTTTCTAATAGTCGACTTGTTTTCAAATTTAAAATATGTAATAAAAAAGTACGTAATACGGAATTACGTAATCAACTTTGTCAAATATTGATACATTAAAACCTTGAAAACGAAATCCAAAGGAACCGAAAAAAATTCCGCTTTATACAGTTTTCGATCTTAGCAGGTATAATTGTTGGTATTTTTTATGTTGGGAACATGTATTTTTTTCATTTAAGACAGGGTTCCGTAATAGACAGATTTCATTTTCACAGATTTTACGGTAGTTATAGTTAGTACAAATGAGGCGTTTAAAGTCACAGTGATATGAATCACATTGTCTTAAAAGACTACATTAGTCACGGGAAGAATCCAAACTCGCAAGCTAATGTTAAACCTATGGGAACGTTCTTTTAAAATTTCTCGCTTGCATTTTAATATTTTTAAATGATTTTTTCTGTTTGGGATAGCTGAAATTGATAATTAACCGGATTCGTGTTTACTTTTTCGATTTCGGTCGCTGCTTTTTTTTATACATATATATAAAGTTACTTTCACTTTTGGAACCGGTTCCGAAAGTGAAAGTAGCCTCATAAAAAAAGAAAAAAAACTGTAACCAAAACCGAAAACATAGAAACTAACAACATTAACGATCAACTTCAGCTATCCTAAGAAAAAAAAAATCATTTAAAAATATTAAAATGCAAGCCAGAAGTTGGAAAAGAACGCTCCCATAGATTTAACATTAGCAAGCGAGTTTCTTCGCGTGACTAGTGTAGGTGCTTAAGAACTCAAAAACCAATCTTCATTTGTTGCCCTGTTCGTTTTCCGTTCTGACGCCTGGGGCACATGCCCCTTCTGCTCCCCCCCCCCCCCTCTAGTTTCGGCCCTGGTGGGGATTCGCAAAATTCGTGGTACAGGAAAGAAAGACTCATGGGCGATTGCTGGGAGCATCTCGGCACGGATTTCATTATTTTTAAAAAGAGAAGGGCGCATTTTTCCGATTTTAAAAAGGACAGAGCGCTGCACCCTACAAAAATGGCCTAGAGCAAACACTATCTATGTTCTTTAATAAGTAAAATCCCGAATAACAGACACTTTGGGATCGTTGAATAGCGTCTTGCATCGGATCGGGTTGTATTTTTTTTCGGGACAGGGTTACTCTGATTTCCTTTCTGTAGGTTGACTTCACTCTAGAACAGTGGTTCCCAACTTGGGGCGTGAGGCCCCACCGGGGGGCAATTTCAACTTTGTAACTCACCCATTCGCTGCGAGGTTTTTTGGGAAAGTAATCTTTAAGACTAAAAATAAAAGTTATGTATTCAAAATTAATAATAATGATTTTTTTTCCCCAAGATGTTCCGAATCAAAAGCTTAAAATAAAACTAACACCAGAATAATTACATGAACAAACTTTACAACCATTTTTAAACCCTTTTTAATATTTTTTTTTTTTTTTTTTTTTTGGGGGGGGGGGGAGGTTAATGATCTAATTTACAATTTTTTCAACTTTTTCGATTATTTATGAAATGAGCTTTGTATATCTATTTACTCTGCTGTATGCAACATGGAGAAACTTTTATACATAAAACTACTTAAAAGTATATCTAAATTTTACTGTTTTGAACCTATTTAAACGAAAAAAATATTTGGAATATCTAAACGTGGTACTATAAACTTTATAAATCTTAATGCTTCTTGTGTATTTTGTTATTCATAGAAAAAATTGTACGTTTTTTGTTATCAATTTTAATGCTAAATGTGAGTCTCTCCAGCATTTTGTGAAGATAAAAATGCGGACCGTATAACACTTTTGTTAAATATTTAGGTAAGTTGGAAAGGCAAAACAAAACTCTTTTGTGCATAAAAGTGAAGATGTATCGCCTCATTTGTAGAATTTTGTTAAAAACACATTTATGATAAAAAAATTCATAATTTGATAAGATAAAAAAAAATGCGAAATGAATAATTGTTAAGGCTGCTTTAGGCTTCCTTCAGGTTAATAGACTTCATTTTAAAATGATAAGATATATCTGTTACAGAATTTGTGTGTGGGAAAACGGAGGGGGGCCATCGCGACTTAACAGATGCTTCGGTGGGGCGTGGCCAATAAAAGGTTAGGAACCACTGCTCTAGAATAATTCTTATGGAACGTACACATTCTACTACATTTCTTTCTATTTATCCCATTGTAAACTATATTGATTTTTTAATGGATCTCTGTTTGTATGTAAATATCTGAATTATTATCAATACCATTAATCTATTTACACGACTTGAAGACTTAAAAATCTGAAAAATTCTATATCGAAAAACCTTCTAAGACGGAATCACATAGGAGAGGGAAAAAATCGTTATAGTTAAGTTCCCTTTTCTCCAGGTCTGCGGTCTCTTGCAAATGTATTATTTATTTTCAAACGGATTATATATCCAATTTGAAGATCCAGATCCACCGATAAAGAAATTTTTCCGTTTAAAACAGGAACTCATCATACACAGATTCTTATAACATGTTTTACAGTACTGTATCCCCACCTCTAGAAATGTATATGTACTACTATTCTTTAAGGAGAATGTTAATTGTAGAATAATGGTAATTTAAAAATATATGTCTTTTCGGAAAAAATTGTTAACCCAAGGTAGGTTGTTCCTTAAGGCTGTTCTTAACTGCTCTGCTCAACAAGCGCAAAACGTTTTGACACATTTACAAATTCATTTTTTAACGGAAAAGTATAAAACTGGAAAGCCTGGCCAAGGAAACGATTTGGAATAGAACTGTTTTTTCCATTTTTTGATCAATCAATTACCTATTGAGTTATAAGCGTTTTTGATCACGTGACAAACACGTTTCTCGCCCGCTCTTGAGTGCTCTTTCTTCCTTCGCGCGGAAATTCGGTTCAAAACGCTCACTTTGACGCTATTTTCTGAAAGATCTATTGAGTTTGCAAAAAAAGGAAAAAAAACAGCTCAATTACACAGTTTCTGAACAACAACACCATCTAGTTTCATGCATTATCGAACAAAAATAAATTAAAACTTATGTCAGAAAGTTGCCCTTTTGGATTTGAGAACATCCTTAAACAGATTTTTGCATGAGTCAGACTGGTACGGGGCAATAATTTTCATACAAGCAGGGGCGACCGGGCCAGATAATTTCTGTCGGTGCAGACTTCTAGGAAGAATAAAGAACAGGTCCAGAAATAAGTCCGGTTCGGTCCGGCCGGGCACAACCCAGAAAAACTGATGATCAGACTCAACCCGTCCCGAGTCCGTTTAGGCCTTTAAATGGAATTTGAATCGGAAAAAACGTGTTCTTAACGGCTGGAAAAATTTAAAAATAAGTTATGAAAAAAATTGAGTTTGAGTTGTAAATTTCGTTCAAACTCACAGATTTTTTGAGTTGTCGTTCAGTTCACGTTCGTTTTTGAAAAAGTGAGTCAAGTTCAACTCAAAGTTCACAGAAAGTGAACTAAGTTCGTGAACTTTCGTTCAATAAACGCGCTCATACCCAACACTGGCGCAATAGACCTGAAGGGGTCATTTTTCTAACTTTTGCCGACCCCCACATGTGACATATTGTTGGAAAGGCCTGCGACCCCTCATTCATGCTATGCACCTCTCGAGACCCTCCCCGAAAATTTGCGCTCCGAGAAGAACTTTTCTAAATTTTTCTGACTTCATTAATGCCCCCCCCCCCCCGGGGAGCAAATTTGGGGGAGGGGCTCGAGAGGAGCATAGCATGAATAAGTGGTCACAGGCCCTTCCAAAAATATGTCTAATGTGGGGGGGTCGGTAAAAGTTAGAAAAATGTCTCCCTTTGGGTCTACTATCGCGCCTCCTGGAATACATCCTCCCCCCTCTCTTTGAAATACCGGTTGCACAAATGTGCTAATATGCACACTGACTATATAGAAAAGGATTAACAAAATGCAGCAATTTAATAAATTTCATTCAATTATTTCTATGTGAGGGCAAAAACTTATTGATACCCCCTCGTACAAGAATGAACACAAATACGCTCATTAATATTTCCAAAATTAGCGGCAGGATTATTTAATCAATATAATTTTAATTCTTATGTTATTTTGAATACTTTTGTGTATCTCCTAACTGTAAAAAAGCAAAATGCGTTTCAATCTTTCTGGATGTATTAAAAAATAAAAAATAAAATATTTTTTATAACGTATATTTACAAAAAAAAAAAAAAAAAAAAAAAAAAAAAAAAAAAAAGAAATATATATATATATATATATATCCTTCTAAGGGGAATATTTTTTAAAATACCACTCTTCTATTACAAAAACTTGGTGAGTTGTGATACTTTTACTTTCATGTATTTTCAGTTTTTCTCGGCACTAAAAACGAAGAGATTTGCTTATTTTTGTTTATATTCCTCATGAGAGACATGATACTTCAAAACAGCAAATGAATAAAAATTCATTTAAGAAGTCATTTCTCTTACATGAGATAGCTTGTTTTCATAACACATAGAAAGTGGAAAACAATATTTTCCTCTTTAGATGTTCATTGATCTCATTAGGGAAAAAGTACATGATGAAAATATGATAAAAGAAACTTTAAAGTAGTCTGGAACACACAAATCTAAAAAATGTTGTATTTTCCCCTTTTTTGTGTTCAAAAGTACTCTATTTTTTTTAAATGAAATGTCATAAACCACAAGAAAATACGATTAATTAGATCAAAAGTTATAACCGCTTTTGGTATTTTTACGTTAAACGGACGCCAGTCGTAATTTTGCGCCAAAGCGCCAAATGTGGTAAAGTGCTTAATAGGTATTTAATAAAATAGATATGATGCTTTTAATTAAACTACACATACGCCACTAGGATGAACATTCCTATCTTGTATCCAAGTTAGCTTTCGCTTACACTTTCCGTAATTATTTGTGAATGGCGTCATTTTAAGCTTTTGCGTCAACATTTGCACTTGGCGCGAAATGGTATTTGTTTGAAAATACCCCTTTTAGATTGAAATGTCCGTTGTTGTGTCTAAGGATAGGTTAAAAATTTAAATCAATTTATCTCAGATTGTACGCTTTCAAAATTCGTCATATTTAAACTGATTATTTCTAAATCTCTAAGAAAGAAAAGTTATGAGCCTTTGTAGAGTTATTTTTAGATATATATTGATTAAATTTGCGTCCAAGATTTTTCGTTTTGAGCGAAACTTCCAAAAAATAATTCTTGTAAAGAATGACTCTAAAAAAATTATTATTTATTTATTTATTTATTTTTTAATGAGTATTTTTGTAAATCCTGAATAGGTTCAGATAATGTATAGCACAGTCCGTTCCTAAAGGTGATAAAAAGAAGAAAAAAGAAGGAACAGCTAAAATTACTCAGTTACTTGCTGAATTAGATTTTAAACAAGAAGCTGAAATAAAGGAGTTTGTAAACGTGATTATTTAAATATTTTGATATTTCATTTTGTGAAATTTTTACATCTATCATCAAAATAGGTTGATGAAAGATTATATGAATATAGGTAAGTTAAAATTTAAGGTGTCCAAAACACAAAAATGTCGAAATTATTACACTTTAACTTTTTATTTTTTGGTGGTGAGGGGGGGGGGGGGATTAAAACCTAATCTAGAATTTTTTTAGAGTAAAATGGCTCAGATTGCCTGCAAATACATTGATTAGATAAAAAGTTATAACCTTTTCTATATATTAATTTTAGATCAATTTTAACAGAATGTGTTTTCTCAAGATTCAATTTTTTCAAGCAAAACCATGACCGTAAGTCACGTAGATGTCATACTTGCGGTGAAAACGGCTTGACCAATAAATTTTGCTTTTGCTGCAAATGTTTTAACTTTTAAATATCCCACAGTTTTAATTTTTTACCGTCGAAAACTTTCAAATGCAACTTGTTTGAAAACTGTATCTCAATTTCTTGAGTTTGTTATCGAATTCAAAGTAATTTTCCAGCATGTTCTTTTTGTTAATCTACCTCTATCGTGTGCCGCCCGATTACGAAAGATTAACCCGATTGCATTTAAAACAATATTAATAGTTCAGCAATTGTTTCTGGCTATTTCAAAAGAAAATTAAAACTTCTTCAATAAATAAAAAAATTAAATAATATAAATAAAGCACAAATTTAAGAAATTAATAGAACAACGCGTTTAATAGACTGATAATTATACAGTTATTGTTAATTGAAATTGTGCACTTAATTAATACACTGAATTCAAAAGGCTGCTGTAAAGAGAAATCTTTGGTGATTTTTTCGGCTATTAACTCTTGGAAAACACTATTAGAAATTTGCGGCAAACTGTCAAGTCATTCGATCGTTTTTATAGAAAAAGGTTACATAACCGCAATTTAACTTTATTCTGACCATATATGATCAAATCGATGCCCATATTATGATCAAAGCAAGGTTAAATAAAATTACGGTTATGTAACTGTTTTTTTTTTTCTTTTTTTTTTTTTTTCTTTTTTAAACAATCGAATGACTCGCCAGCTTGCTGCGGATTTTTAAGACTATGCGGCTACTACGAAAACAAACTTTTTAATAATTTTTAAAATTTTATTTCAATACATTATTGATATTTTTCATATACAATTGCTTTTCGGCGTTGTTATTGTGCAATCTAAAAACATATATTAAATATAAAAAATCAATTAGCGTTTTCAATTTAAAAAAAAAACTTTTTGCACCCGCCAAGCTTAGGCTGCATCCTCTAGTTTCTACAAAAGATAAATCTTATGATACTTCGTACAAATATTTTCAGATATATATTTCTGAAATATAATTATCATAGTTAAAAGTACTCATAAATAACCTTTTTAAATTGCTACATTTTTTTCTGTATGTGAATGGTGAAAACAAATTAATATTCATTCTTTTCTATACTCAAAAATGTAAACATGCAAAAATTGCTATTTTTCTGAAGATATATCAATTTTAAATGAAGCTAAAATAATTATTTTTTTAATTCTTGAAAACTTAATTAATTTTTTAAAGGACTTTACATTTCTAACGGTATATATATATATATATATATATATATATCCATTTCAAGAAATAAAATGACTAAAATATATTTATAAATAAATAAAATAATATTTCGCGTCCAGATTTCCTTAAGAAATATAACCTCTTTTAAAACCTATTTATTTTAATTTTATTAATGATAAGCTTTCATTCTTGAATTTAAACAATACAGTTATAATTATTAACTTCGCCCTTCTAATTCAGAAAGTAAACAAGTTTCAATAATTTAATTGATCTTTTGTGTGTTTTTTGCATATGAAATCTCGGTTGTGCAAGAAATCCGTTATAACGTCCCTTCATCTTCGTCATATTATAGCCGAGTTCATCTGGTGTTTGTTTGATTACTCAGAAAATTCTTTCAAAATATTGCTCTAGAACAGGGTTGGCCAATTGTGGCACGCCGGATACCACTAAAATTTTACAGAAAAAGTGGGCTTCTTGAATCGCAGAGATTTGATGATTAGATAAGGTAATGATTACTATAAAATTTTAGTGGTGTCGGGCGTGCCACAGTTGGCCACCCCTGCTCTAGAATTTAGACAAAAATAAACGTTTCATTTGCATGCCTGAAATGAAAGGGAAATATATAGGGTATCCCTTTTTATCTTTGACCAATAGTAAATTAACTAAACTGTTAGTTTTACAGATATAATTCCGAAAACAAAAAATGTTTGAAATGCTGTTCTTCAAACGAAAATCCATTTACGTCAAAATAGTTATTTTTCAAAAAATTGTGCAATTTAGATTTTTATACAGCCCCTGGGCCTTATGAGTTAGGCGTAGAAAATTTTGATAAGTCAAAGAGTAAAATTTCAATTTTTCTTATGACCAAGACTCAATGAATTATGGTACAGTCGTGGGGGAAAAAAAAGTAAACGCCCCTACTAACTCCTCAACAAATTATCGTAGAAGAAAGTTACTGGTATCGAACGATTGGAAATAAAGTCTACTTTTAAATGATGTATATTAAATTTTCTTAGGGGGCCATCTACATAATAAAACGAACCCAAATTTCATTTTTTTTCAATGGCAATACCCAATTTTAACAAGATATTTCAAATCTTCGGTTCATACTATGCCCAGACACCAAATCTCAAGTCATTTGAATTATAAGTTTTTGAATTATAAACATTCAAAATTTAGTGTTTCTAATGTTAAATTACATTTTCATAGATTCATATCTCCTGAAATTATATTCCTAATGTGCTATTTTTTTTTTTTTTTTTTTTTTTTTTTTTTTTTTGTAGCAATAATACCCAAACATAAATACGTTGAATTTGCAATTTTTGTAATTTTATGATATAAATTACGAATTATGAAATTAATATTTGAAAAAAATATAAATTGCAACCCACAATTTTTTTGATGGATTTAGATTTATTAAGTTCTGCTTTATGGAAATCCAAAATTTCACATTTTTTTCCGAGTAGTTTTCAAATTATGCTTAAAAAACGGCAAAATGGTGGTTTAAGGGGCTGTCTATGATAGAAGTGACTAGATATTTTGAAATTTCTTATGCTATCCTGTAATCTAGCAGTCTTCATTGACTGCTTGTGTGGCGGCTTGATCAAGCTCTCTTGGTTAACAATCGAGCACCGAACTTCAATTTGGATACAGCCCCTAAAATGCGCTCGTTTTAAAATATTTAATTTCTCGGAAACTTATTGTACGAATTGCATAAAAATTTGTTTTTAGACTAATTGAAGGGTGTACAGTTCTTTTATGCTGCCAAAATTGTGTACCGCTATTGAAAAAAAAACAAATTTATTGTTCGTTTTAATACATAGATGGCCCCCAAAGCAAATTTTATATACATCATTTAAAAGTAGACTTTATTACCAATCGTGTGGTACCAGTAACTTTCTTCTACGATAATTTCTTGCAGAGTTAGTAAGGGGTGTTTACTTTTTTTTTTCCACGAGTGTACATTGAGTTTTAAGAAATTTCAGAGCTTTCCGAAACTAAAGCAGCGTTTTTACATTTTTAATACCGCAAACCTCCGAAATTTCAAGTAATTCAAAATATCATAACTTGATTAATAAGATGATATTTGGCGCAATATAATATAAAAAGAAAAAACAACGTCAATAGCACCAGAACCCCAAATTTCAAAGCATACAAGTTTCGGCAGTGGCGTAGGAACTTTGTACAAACAGGGGGAGCCGGGGCATATTGCGGAAAGCTAATGGCACGGATCATTTCGTTCATTTTGGAGGGTTCCTTCATAGTGTTGCACGTTTCACAAACAGAAGTGTAAAATAGAACCATATCAAAAGATCACCAACTCTTTAATCCAGTTAAAATAATTTTTAATAGTATACCTAGAAACTTAATTTATGTGCGATCCCGAATACAATATTCAATTTTAAGGCATCTCCCACTTCCATTTACCAAAAATTAAAGTGCTTTCTGTTGTTAGCTTACAAATTCTTTACAAATCTCTTCCAAATCAATTTTAAAGGCCTTCTCTTTATAAATGTGTTATCGGTGCATGTAATTTGTGGCATAAGGTTACATAAGACCCCCTTTATTCTGGAAATCGGGAGACTTGTAAACAACGAGAAAAAGGGTGAAGGCGCAAACAAGTGTGCTCACCACCCCCTCTCTCCCTTCTCTTTGTTGTTTATTGTGCGAATTTTCTAGAAAAAGTATACTTTATTTTTTAATTCAGCAATGTATCGTAAACAGATGTGGTGCGAGAATTTCTCCCGAGGGAGCTGAGTCCGTCTGAAATATTCCAGGGGGAGCCACAGCTCCCCCAGCTCCCCCGGTTCCTACGCCCTTGAGTTTCGGTAGCACTAAGCGTATCGTACAGAAATTTGCTTGAATATATAGGAGAGAAGCGGTTTCAAGTGAAAGGTTTATTGACGAATAGGAAAACAGGAGATTGTGGGTAACAACCAATAGGAAAATAGCATTAGAAATGGATCTGAAAATGTGAAAAATGTTGGAAGAAATTACGAAAAAGAGGTTTCACCCTTTTAGCCAAAAAATGGCCGCCTTTTACACCTTTATAAATTGTGCCATACATTTTTGCTCTGATTCTCCCTCATTTAATAGAGAAATTGTTAAAACCGCGGCGATTGACAGAGGTTGCAACCCTTCTATTATTGATGCTGCTTTATGTAAAACTACAACACCCTCGTTCCTCAAAGTCACCTCAGTGCTCTTCTCCTTCCAATATTAGCATTGTGTTACCTTTCTTTCCTAAATCCAGCTTTCCCATTGCTAAAATTCTTAGGCAATATGATTTCAAAATATTTTTTACCCTACCAATAAACTTACTCTCTCCAAGCTTAGAGATCTTGTGGAGTTATCCAACTTATGGGGTACCTATAGTATTAATTACCAGTGCGGTCTTTCCTATAATGGACAAACCAAACGTGGCTTAAAATTTCGTATTAAAGAACACGAACAATATATTCAAAAACAGTATACCAATTAATCTTAAACTGCAAAATATTACTGGGTGATGAACAACACTTTTGACTTCAATTTGGCTAAAATAATCTCTAAATCTACTTCTATAAACGAACTGAACATTCTTCAAGCCTTTCATATCTATAAAAATTATGCAAATATTGTTAATTGTGAATTCGCTATCCCTCCATTATCAGATTGTTGGAAAGATTATATAAAAACGTCTTTTTCTTAATTTTTTCCAACATTTTTCACATTTTCGGATCCATTCCTAATGCTATTTTCCTATTCGCTGTTACCCCTAATCTCCTGTTTTCCTATTGGTCAATAAACCTTTCACTTGAATCCGCTTGTCTCCTATATATTCGAGCAAATTTCAGTCCTTCTTTGCACTCAGGGGGCTTAATGCTACCGAAACTAGCATACTTTGAAATTTGGGGTCCTGGAGCTATTGACGTTGTTTTTTTTCTATTTATATCATAACTTGTTGAGTTTTGGTCGTAGAAGAATGGAGCTTTTGCTATTTTACTTGTTAGAGCATGGAGAAAAACTTTTCTAAATATAATTTATGGGCAAGATGAGTAGTTCCAGTTTTCCCGGAACAGTCCTAGTTTCAGAATTAATGTTCCGGCATCCCGATATCTTCTTAAATGTCAGGGTATAAGAAATAGGGATCTATTTGTTGCAAAATAATAATCTCTAACTCAGGAGTGATTGACCGAAATTTAGAAAAACTGAACTTCGAAGGAATTTATCATGTATCTTGGTTCTATTCAACTAATTATCATGTATCTGTACTGGCATCTTTTTTTTAAGGTTATCATCTGAACTACTGATTATAAATGAATAGTACTGCAGATACTGTGAAAATTTTACAATTTTCATGTAACCTCAGATCGAAACTTGGTTCTTATTTTTTAACTAAAGAATCATTCCTTGAATCCAACTAGTTGGATGTGCTAATCCTAAAACTTTCTTCTATCTCATGTCACTATTTCATTATAATTAGTTTTATTAGTATTTTTATTAGAATTAAGCATATCTTCATACACTTTTCGATGGTACAATATTGAAAATTGCACGAAAATCGCTATTACAGCGCCCCCTTCCGGCAGAATTTTTCCAAATTGAGGGAGGACCTTCTTGCCACGGCTAAAAACATACGAAAAATATTTGGTTCAATTTTATGCATAACTTCATACACTTTTCGATGGTACAATATTCAAAATGCACAAAAATCGCTATTACAGCGCCCCCTACCGGCGTATTTTTTCCAAATTAATTGAAGACCTGCTTGCCATAGCCAAAAACTTAAAAAAAAAATTGGTTCAATTCTATGCATAACTTCATACAATTTTTGATGGTACAATGGCGACACACGAACATACGGACAGACAGACATTTTGTATAAACATGTTTTTTGTAATCTCTGACCCCTAATCCGTGTAAATCCGTCGAAAAAAATTTCGATTACAATACTTTCTACTATTGAAGATAGAAGAAAGTAAAAAGCATACAAACATCTTTATTCAGATTATAAGGAATCCAAAGACGCCTTTCTCTTTTTTATTTAAAGAAAAGCATCTTTCAGAAAATATTATTTAAATGTTTGTTTCAAACCAATTTTCTGCACACGACAATCGCAAAAGAGTAGTCATCGAGTACCAGACAGTTATAAGACGGCCGGTTACTGTAAAAAACATCCAAATATCTTTATTGAGATTCTAAAGAACCTAAAAACGCCTTTCACTTTTTTACTTAAAAAAGGGTCTTTCAGAAAATGTTTTCAAAATATTTGTTTCAAACCAATTTTCGGCACATAACATAATCTCGAGATGATAGTTAGTCCTCGGCAGCAATCGGTTATAAGAGTGCCGGCTGGCCTTAAGGGGAGAAGGGATGCAAATGCACTCATACCCAGCACTTATAAATACCCCCACAATTAATGTTGCCAAGAGTCCCGATTTTTTAGGAGTAAAACCGGTCCCGCAAAGTCAGTGCACGGGACACCAAAATTCCAACTTTTTCATTAGTCACAATTTAACTGAATTTTTTGTACGTACCACGCTATTCCTTACAATGTGCCAAGCTCTTGAAATGCTTAAAATTTTAAGAAACATCCACGACTCTTTAATTTGCCATGACTTTATTTCTACAGGATTTTCGTGACGGATTGTTCATTACGGTTTTATTTCTAAACAATCGTAAATATGATATATGTCTAAGAAAATCTCTATCGTCCAACATCGCGTTTTTATCAGATTTATAAAGAAATGAATACCTTATTCGACATTTTTTTTATGTATGTTAAAATATTTTTTACCTACTCAAAAGAATAGGTATGTTTAATTAGCTCTCGGCTGTGTCATTTAGAAATCGTGTAATTCACATGACGTTGCCTCCAGTTCCCCCTCCCACCGGAAGATTTGGGATTTTATACATATTGGAAGTCTAGAAGTGTAAACCCTCTCTTCGGAATTCCATAATGTCCCCAATTGATCTGCAGAAATAACTCCCGGAGAAAAGCGACTGGATTTAACACTGGCCCGGGTCACTATTTTTTTAAGAAGAGCAGCTATGATTGAAAGCAAAGATGAAACCGGTTTATAAGAAAATAAGAATATTTAGTACCTAAATGAGGAGAGTGCCTGCAAATTCCCTGATATAAGAATGAAAATGAATTTTTGAATGTCTGAGATAAATTCGCGTATAGCAATAAAAAGTTGGATTCTTAGATGAATTAATAAATAACATTTATTGTTTTATTATATGCTAGCTGTTATTATTTTTTACTTTATCAGTCAATACATATCGCTCATATATATTACATTACATGAGCGTTTAATGATACTTTACATTTAATTCTGAATTTCTGGAATAAAATCTTTTACTCGAAAAGCATGAAATAAATTGTACTTTGTTCTGGAAGCGATCTTACACAGTTTCTGGTTCGCGTCATTCATTTAATTGAATATAAAAACTTTGGAATGTTTTAACTTTATATGTATATGCATTAAACCCAAAACCTGTCAAAAATGATCCTGTATATAACGGAAATTTTTCATGGGCCAGGCGAAAAGTATACCGTAAAATGTTAAGAGATGGCGTATCCTGATAAGGATTCAAACCTGTTTCAAACGAAAAGCATTTTCCGGTCTCTTGCTATTCCGTCTTAGCAAGTTTTACTATATCATGAACCTCCTTGACTTTTGAAGGCTCTAAATATATATTTAGCTTAAGGATTAAAGAAATATGTATAGTAGGAGTAGTCAACGTTTGTGCTTTCTTGAGTGCATAGTGCATATGAATCTATCCTCCTGGGAGCACGTCTAAACTAGCATAGTCTTTTTGAGGGCGAGTGTACCTACCAATATTTTACTTGTAACAAATTTCGTAGGAAAACACAGTATAGATAGAAAACATTTTCTTTTTTTCGACAAAAATCCATGAATGCGAAATATATAATTTTATGAATGAATTTTTGAAAGCTTCGTCGGCGCAAGTGTGCCCGCGGGCGCATTGTTGGCGATCACTGATGTATAGTTTCGTGTATATATCATACGTTGTAATTTTTTTACGCTGGCTACTCCAGCTCCTGAGCTAAATAAATCTTCATTGATCAATACGGATTTTTTTCAACCCTTTAAGACCTGGAGATTTTTGGTAGAAATTAAAAGTTTTAATGGTTTTCCCTAATTAATAGGATCATGTTTGATTGAAAAAATATTTAAAAACAATATCTGGTTATGGCAGGGGAGAACCCATAAATTTTGTGGGTGCAGGCTCGGCTTTAAATCGCACAAAAAAAGGAAATAGTTTTTTCTTTTATTTTTGGATCACCTACACAATTGTGTAGGTCAGGTCTTAAAGGGATAAAACGAAAACGAATGTGAGAAATTGTCATAAACATAAAAACAAACCTGATTCGAGTGAGAGTGAAAGTGGAAAAACTGGAAACTATAAGTTTTATTATTCACTACCCATTCTTATAAAGAGCGCACAGCGCAATTCCATTTATGTCCGACAAAAATTATAAGGTCCCACACAATAACTTTTAGACTGGTAGACGTAGAATTTGCTTTGATTCTGGGATGTCGGCGAGAACAGGTAAATATGAGTTGGATGGATGGACTTTCAGTCGAAGCAAGTAACCAATTAGAGAATTTTTGATTTCTCGATCTGATCACCCTTTCCTTCTTTTTCTATTGGGTCACAATGTTAAAGAAACCATTCGTTCTCTACCTAAGCATCCTCTTCTTTCTCTTTCTATTCTTTTTCCACCTATCAGCTGATTCGTCCCATTGGCCCCGTGAAACCCGTAACTCCGCCTTCCGCGCTTCAAATCGGATTCCCGTTGGTCGATACGGTAGCACTCCCCCGTTCCATTGGCGGTGCCCATTGTATGTGTGAGTTGAACAAAGTCTTCGCTCTTGTCCGAACACACAGACTCGTGAGTCGCTTGTAGCGGGAAAGAACGAAACGTGCTACTCGAGACACCTTGAAAAGAGAAGCTAGAGACCTGTTGCCGCCGCGCGACATCGGAGCACGGCACATTGCGGGCCACCCTGTTTGGCTGCATGCTGATGGCCATTTTGTGAGTAATCCTCTTTGCTTTTTTTATTCCCTTCTTCGCGTGGGTGGCAAATAGAACCGGGATAGGGGGACGACTACCGTGCTTGTAAACACACGGTCACTTTGTTTATGTTCTGTTTGTGTTTGGATCCTCCAAAGAATCATATGACGGTTTGTTATTATATCAAATATTACTGAGATCATCCATTAGCTGCATTACATCATACTTCTTTGTTAACTGTCTTTCACTATTGGATACGTACACAGTTCACTTGAGCGGACGTTTTCAGCTACTAGTGTCCTTTCTAAATTGAAATTGGGCTTATTATTTTTTTTATTATTAATCACAATTCTTTTTACATTCACATTTTTTTATGACGTTGGGATGGGGGACGAATACCGTGCTTGTAAACACACGGTGACATTGTTTACGTACTGTTTGTGTTTGGATCATCCAAAGAATCATATAGCGCTTCATTATCCTATCAAGCATTTCTGAGATCATATATGAGCTGCAATATATCATACTTCTTTGTTACATGCTATAAATGTATTTGTAACGTGCAATTGGATATGTACACAGTTCATTTAAACGGACGTTTTGAAGCTACTGGTATCCCTTTAAATTGAAATTGAGCATTATATTATTTTGAGCATATTATATTTTTCCTTCAAATAAAATTACTTGAAGGTTTACTTCAGAAAAAATTTCATATATTTAGAACAGGCATTTTTAACGGTTTTTCTGATTAAAACACACATTTCAATGTTTTATCTAGTTTAAAATAAAAATAATAATGCAATTTAAAAAATCTGAACATTAAGATAATGGTCTTTCTTAGCTATTATTTTTTATGTTATTCATAAAATTTTGTGTATTTTTAATAAAATGTATGGATATCTAGTTTTTACTATTGTAAAACGGTTTTTTTTTTCGTTTCTTTTCTTTTGTGTGTGCGTGTGTTTGTTTTGTTTACTTTTTGTTAATGATCGGTGCTGCTTATACCATTTATGATAGCAATATTTTTCTGTTAAATTGCTTTGGAGGTTCCTTCTTAATTGAATTTTTTATATTATTCATTTTTATCTATCTAAATTTTGTGCATAAATTTATCTGCGCATGCAAATGCTCTTTGATTTCATGTTTATTACAATGTTGAAGTCAATTGTTGGTTTTCAATTTTGAAAGTCCATTCCATAACCGAAGTTTCAGAAAATACCTTAGAATTTTTAGTTAAATAAAATTTGCGTTTACATCTCCCTTATTATTGCAGCATGTAGTCATGATCACGCGTTTATGCACATTTCAGGCATGTAGAAAATTAAGTGCTATTAAAAAATAAAATAAAAATTACAAATTTTAAAAAGAAAGGATGACTTTGGGGTATTGTTTTTTTAATATCATGTTTAGAAATAAAGATATTTGCTCCGTTGTTCAATTTTAACCATTGCTTTTTTATTTATTTATTTATCTAAAACTATATGAAAACTATAATAATATGGTGTTATCATGCATTCAAGATTTTTCCTTTTAAACAGGATTCATAGTGTAATTTTTACTTTATTTAATTTATATAAAAAAAAAAAATTAATAAGAATTATACATTTCTGCACATTAAGGTGATAACAATATTGTTTCCCTATTACATACTAGTACCACTACTAATAATAATTCAATTATTTTTTGCCATGAACGGGTGATTTATTTATTTATCTGTTTATTTATTATTTTCATAAAGTAAGTTTTAAGTCTAAAAATTATAGATTTTACGTAAATAAAAATAACTAATATCAATAAAATCAAATAAAGCCTTCAGTAAAAGTCAACTTTTTACATGAATGCACATCTGTTATTTCACTCAAGGTCGTGCAGAAAGTGTGGTTTTGAAGATTTAGTCCCTCACATTCGGTTTCTTCTTCTTCTTCTTCTTTTTATCTTTATTTTTATTTTTTTTCTTTCTCTTTCTACTTTTTTTTTTTTTTTTTTTTTTAAACGCTATTTTTAAAGTCTGGAATAATTTGAGTTTGATCGAACTTGTCAAAAAAGTTAGATATTTTGTAAAGGTAACTTTTCACTTATTTTTGTGAATTTTAGTAATTTATTTATTTATCTTTTTTATTTATTTATTTGTTTGTATAATAGTTTTAATTTTTAATTTTACTTCTGCTTTAATGATTTTCATGAGAGAAATGCTCATAAAATTACTGTGTTATTTACTTAGATGAATTTTCAAATAAATGCAAAATCTCACTTCTAAAGGGCTGGCAGCGTTATTATTTTTTTTCTTTTAACATTTCTACCACTATTTCAAAAGAATAATCTTTGCTACACATTTCTATTGCAAAATTTAAAGTAATCTATCACAAGTATTAGGATTTTAACATGGTGGTAGAAGTACACAGTACTAGTAGTAGGTTGAAAAATCTAAGAACGCTGCGAGCTCTGCTTCCATATAATTCATTTATTTAGATGAAATAACGTATTATAGTTTTCAGTGGCTTTTGCTTATTATCCGTTTTAAACAGTAACTATACAGGTTTCTTCTCGTGAGTAAAAATAAATGGCATTCTAAATATTTTAATAATATGCAGATAGCGTAAATTAATATATAACAGATGTAAATCTTAATCCTTAATTAAATTTAAGTTAATGCTTAATTAGAGTAAATTAGTGTGCAAATATAGATTGTAACTTTTATCAAATCTAAGCTTAAGAAAATGCTTCAAACTTAACTCCCTCCCTTTTGAAAATCCTGCACACGGGCTTGCTTTTTGTATATGTTGAATATTCTACTATTCACATTTTTCAATCATTCTGAACATTTTAAGAGCTCAAATTTAAATAAATTAATGTTTGAGATTCATTCTGTAGTTATTTTGTTTTAGAAAAATTATGTAACAATTTTTTTTTCCTTAAGAGCTTTGATTAATAAAAGTTTTATTTTTATTTCAATATTTATTTATTTTTTAATTCTTAAATAAGATTTAGTAATAAATAATAAAAACAAAAAAATTAAGTTTTCTTTGAAAGTTTAAATATATAAATAAATTTTTGTGAGAAACGTCCTTAAAAATCCTAAAAAGAAAATAAACAATTAATCTTTTAACAGCTTTATTTCTATAAGCAGAAATTACACCAAGAGCTTTTCGATTCTCGTTTTTATTTGATTTTATTATACCAGGAAGTATGGTGATGAGAATTAAAACTGTACCAATATAAATAAAAATCAAACCACCATATGAAAGGTCAAGCGTAGCAAGTACTTAAATGTTTATTTCATTCAATATTTATTTATTTTTCAATTCTTAACACGTTCACGTCGGCGCGGTGGGTCACACTTGACTGTCTCTGCACACCACTGTTATTTTAGAGAAAATGTTGTTCCTTTAAATCGCCCAATTGCTCTAATTAAATAAAACAACATTTTTTGTATTAAAATACTGGTATCTAAAAGGGTGGAGACTTGCCAGTTCTGAGACAGTCGAGTGTGACTCACCGCGCCGCCGTGAACGTGTTAAATAAGATTTAGTAATAAATAATAAACACAAAAAGTTAAAGTTTTCTTTAAAAGTTTAAATATATAAAAATATTGTTGTGGGAAATGGCCTTAAAAATCCTAAGAGGAAAACAAACAATAAATCTTTTAATAGCTTTACCTCTATAAGCAGAAAATTACACCAAGAGTTTTTCGATTCTCGTTTTTATTTGATTTTATTATACCAGGAAGTATGGTGGTGAGAATTAAAAAACTGTACCAATTAAAAAAAAAAAAAAAAAAAAAAAATCAAGCCACTATACGAAAGTGTCAAGAGTAGCAAATACTTAAATGTTTATTTTATTCAATATTCATTTATTTTTTAATTCTTAAATAAGATTTAGTAATAAATAATAAAAACAAAAAGTTAAAGTTTTCTTTAAAAGTGTAAATATATAAATAAATTTTTGTAGGAAATGGCCTTAAAAATCCTAAAAGGAAAATAAACAATTAATCTTTTAACAGCTTTACTTCTATAAGTAGAAAATTACACCAAGAGTTTTTCGATTCTCGTTTTTATTTGATTTTATTATACCAGGAAGTATGGTGATGAGAATTAAAACTGTACCAATATATATATATTTAAAAAAAAAAAAAAAATCAAGCCACTATATGAAAGTGTCAAGTGTAGCAAATATTTAAATGTTTATTTTATATATTAAGTTTTTGTGTGTGTGTGTGTTTTCAAACTTAGTTTTAGCTACTTTAACTTAACTATGTATTTGTTTCTCTTTTCTTTTCTTTCAGCATTTGAATTCTAATTTTTTTTATTAATAACACATATCTGCAAAGAAAAAACTTTTTTGATAATTTTAACTGTTCTTAATGTACTTTTTGAGGCTGAATTTAAAAATAACAATAAAAATAAAGTATCACGTACCATTTTTGAACAAATTTGTTTTTAACGAATCTAAGGTATTTTAAAATCTGCTAATTGCAGTTGCAACGTCTAATTTAAATTAAATGGAAGAACGTTTTTCTTTACAAAAATATTATTTAAACAAAATTAGACAGTATTACACATTCAATTAGAAAAATTTACTTCGCCTATTTTGGACTGAAACTTGAGGATCAGAATAGACCATTGGCTCCACGAAAATAGTTACTTTTGTGTATAAGATATATCAGGGTTCTCGCTGCCGATCGCCATTGCGCTAAATCGTAAGAAAATATTTCATTTGGCGAGAAAACGAAAGATTGAAATCTTAAAATTGCGAGTGTTATTTTAATTTAATTTATTTTATTTTATTATTTAACTCTTTTTTTATTGTTTTTTCTCATTTTAATTTTATTTATTTATATATTTATTTTCTGCGTCAGTCTCAATGATATCTCTGAACGATTGAAATCTTTTCTGTGTAACTTATTATTATTTATATCTTAAATTTTTAAGTTATTCACAATTTTTTCAAAATTTTATTTATTGGTTTGTTTTTATTTAATCAGCTAACATGCTATCCCGAAAAAGAAAAGGGCGGTATAAGACATTTAATTAAAAAAAAAAAAAGGCATTTAAATACATTTTAATGCATTCGATCCATACAAGTATATCTATTTATAAATTTTCATCAGTCAAATACAATTGCTCTGTTTTATTTATTTATCATTATTAGGTTCAACAGGCTATATGTATATGTATATACACACACACATATATATATACCAATGTAATATATTTGTGATAAACCTGCACGTGATTAAAAAAGATAACATTTTAAACAGTATTTCAAAATTGTATATAATAAATATATAATTTTCAAAAGTTTTCACAAATGTAAATTTTGTAAATCTGTATAATTTAATACCAGTTTGAAATTATAAAATCACTTTAACAAAACTGCTGTTAACACATCCATTTGAAAAACTCTGAAAGAATTTTTAAGAAACATTAATATATGCATTAATTATTATATATTAATTTCGCAAAATTAATTTTTATACATGTTTCATGTAATTCTGTAAATGTATATATAATTAATAATTACTTACATAAGGTTTTATATTATTTTAAGAATATGATAATAAGACTGTAGACTGTAGTATGTCTATACATTAATAATAAATATTCACCTTTTGAAAATCTTTGGAAAATGATTTCCCAATAAATTTTATAATGATTTAAGTTGTTAAATATATATACATAATAAAGATGAAATCTCAAATATATGAACAATATACATACAGAGAGAAAGAGGGAGAGATGGGGGATAAGTAGTGGAATTCTAAAAATACAACATTTTTAAGTTTCGAAAATATTTCGCAAATAAGCATGACTTTATTGGACGTAAAATGCATCTAGAAACTGGCGTCAGATAAATTAAATAGAAAAACTTTGTGATAAAACAATGTAATAAAAAGGTGTTGTTAATTTATGGTGTTTTATTACAAAATTCTTGTATTTTATGAGATTATTGGAATTGTTCTAGGTTAAATGATTAAAATTTCCAACAAATTTCAAACAATTTTTGTCCTTATATTATATGTAACCAGAATTTTTTTTATCTCGTATAGTTTTTACAGAATGATAAACGAAACTTTCAAACTATTATACATTGTATTCAATAGCGAACACGTCAGATTATTATTATTAATTTAAAAATTGTTGAAAAATATGTTCTATTTTTTTTTTTCGTGTTTCATATGTAGGAATTATTAGAACGCTTGAGTTCAGCTTAGATCCCCCCCCCCCCCCCACCGAAAAAGATTCTTTTAAAGTTCTGTATCTGCGCAGCGTTGAGAGTATCGATGTTATTCAACGATACTGTGCTGGTAGCAGCACTAAGTAACACAGCACACTCAGGACTGATTTAAAATATTCTAGTAACCATATACTAGGTCCAAATAAGTCCAAGTCTGCTGAAAGGGAATGCAAAAGACGGAGAACGTTCCGTTTTATACTGTCGTTCGTTCAGTGTTGAGTTCAGAGGGTGGCCTAGGGGGACCCCCCCCCCCAGAAGATTTGGGATTTAGGCTTATATATAGTCTAAAATTGCAAACGCCTGTTCTAAACTCTTCTAAAGCCCCCCCTCCCCCCCCGGAGCTTCAAAAATATCCCAATTCAACATTGTGTCTGGCTTAGCATGAACACCAAATTGTATCAATTTAACTGTATTAATTTCATTAAATTTATGGCTCAAAGTAGGATTACGTTATAAAATATACCATACAGATAAAAGTATATTAATTGTCGAAAGCTTTAAAATTACGTGTATTGAAATTAGAATTTTATGTATAAAAAAATCTGAGGATGATGGGGAAAAAATTGGTGTCAGATTTCTAAGTTTCAACCAAAAAATACATTCAAACAACTAGTTTCATTTAGAGGATAAAATGTGTGTTGCTCAGTGTCATGTGAGCAAAGAATAATTAGACAAACAGCTAAACCTTAATTTCATTTGTCATCCTTTACTCCAAAATGTATATACAAAACTCGAAAAAAGTTTAAACTTAAAAATATTTAAGTGCAATTTAAAAATTTCACGTTTAGACCTAAATTAGTTTATTTCTACGAAGAAAAAAATAATAACGTAATGAACTTGCAATACGTAAAATGCTTATAACGTGAAAATCATTAAAACCGTAAATAATTAATTAGGATAACAACATAAGCTAAAAAATACGTTGTTCTCCTCATTATGTTAGTAAGAGATAATTATGGTTTAAAGTATCTTTTTAAGAACCTCGGAATCTAAATTTTAATTAAAAATAATTTGAAGCAAATTTGCATTATGCATGTAATTTATAATTAATGTATTAAAAAATATTTTCATTATGTTAATAAGTGATAATTAAGATTTAAGCTATCTCGTTCAAAATTCTAGGCATCAAAATTTGTTAAAAATATTCTTAAGCTGCATCATTTATATTACACGTATTTGTAGACAAAATAATGTTTAAAATGTTATCAAATAAGACTTTTTTTGAAGTAGCAAAACGTCCCACTTGTTTGGGGGGGGGGGGGGAGGTATGTTTACATTTAGAAAATCAGAAATTTGGCTGAATTTGAAAATTTTGCTTTTAGTAGTAAAAAAGAAAGAAGATGTGTATATATTCATTGATTTTAAACTTCACTTCCAATAAACACAAATTTATTTAAGAAATATATTTGTGACATTCTTAGAATTCCACACCTATATATATATATATATATATATATATATATATATATGTATATATACAATAATTTAAATATTATAAAATGTATTGAAAAATCATTTTTCAAAGATATTCAAAATATGAATAACTATATGTTTCATTAATGCGTGAGATTGTGTATTCTTATTATTATATTCTTAAATCAATATTAACTTCGCATAATTCGTATGATACTTCGTATAATTTGTTATATAATAATTAATGTACATATTATAGTTTCTTAAAAGTAATTTCAGTTTCTCAACTGGGTGTGTTACAAGTAACGTTTTTGTTCAAATGATTTTATAATTTCAGACTGATATTAAATTGCACAGACCTACAAAATACACGTTTGTGAAAACCTTTTTGAAAATTTATATTGATTCTATACATTTCTGAAATGGTTATTCATTATCAATTTTTTTTTCTATCACGTACAGTTTTTCCACAGTCTCCTTCAAAATGATATATATATAGCCTGTTGAACTTAATATTGTCAAATAAATACCATAGAACAATTGTATTTGAAAATTTATGCATGATACATGTACTATCCGTATAGAATGCGTTAAAATACATTTAAATTCTTTTTTTTTTTTTTTTTTTAATCAAATACCTTATACTGTCTTTTTCTTTTTTAGTAAAGCTGCGTCTTTTGGTTTTCTGTTATGTAATGCATTTTCATTATTATAATATAATTTAGGATGTTATATTTACTATTTTTCTGGTTGATTTTGAAAAAGAATCTTTAAATGCGAGAAAAGATGAGATACACAGGTTTGTTTAACAAATTTTAATGTATTTCTATATTATATCAATATGATTTTATTTTAGATATGAAGCGTTCATAAAACTATCGTAGCTTTTACGTTATGTTAAACTATGAAAAATAAAGGGAAACGTATGTAAACACTACAATGGTATTATGAGCGCTTCCTATCGAATATATATATATATATATATATATAGATAGATAGATAGATATAGATATAGATATATTTTATATATAATTGAAGTACATAAATCTATGTTTCTGATCTTGCAAAAAATGTATTCTAAAAAATCTTGAAACAAAAATTATTCATAACGTAAAAAATGTTCCGTCTGCTTCCAGTACAATTTCCGTATTTATACAGATTTCTATTTCTATTTTTTTTTCTATTTTTAATGAATGAAAGGGATTTCGTGAATGTGTTAAAAAGTATGGATTTGACAGATAATGCTAAATTTTCATTTTCTCTAAAGCTGCGGTATTTATTTCAATTATTATACTGGAAATGAAAAAATATATGTACAGAAATTGTAAAAATGTGGAAAAATGCGGAAATTCTTTTTAGACAGTAAAAATATGGAAAATTCAAAACCTTAGCAAAACGACAAATTAACTATAGACATTTAGCACTATCAAGGATATTCTTAAAGTCAAGAAGTTTACCACCGTTTTTTTTCTTTAATTTCTGAAATGTTCTCAAAATCTTTTCATCGTAGAAAAAAAAAAAATGCGGAAATTGTACTGGCTACCAACTTCTTCATCTTCTTCTTCTTCTTCTTCTTTTTTTTTTTTTTTTTTGTAATTTTTGAAACATTTTCGAAATCTTTCCTTTTCATCATAGAAAAAAATCCCCCCCCCCCCAAAAAAAAAATGCAGAAATTGTACTGGCTACCAACATTTTTTTTAAATGTAATTTCTGAAACATTCTCGAAATCTTTTAATCGTAGAAAAAAATCCGTAAATTGTACCGTCTACAATATTTTTTTTAATGTATTTTCTGAAACATTCTCGAAATCGTTTCATCGTAGATAAAAATCCGAAAAAAAGCGGAAATTGTACTGCCTACCAACATTTTTTTTAATCTAATGTCTGAAACATTTTCGAAATCTTTTCATCGTAGAAAAAATCCGAAAAAATGCGGAAATTATACTGGCTACCAACAGTTTTTTTAATGTAATTTCTGAAACAGTCTCAAAATCTTTTCATCGTAGAAAAAAATGCAGAAAATTGTACTGGCTACCAACTTTTTTTTTTCGGTAATTTCTGCAATATTCTCGAAACCTTTTCATCGTAGAAAAAAATCCGAAAAAAAGCGGAAATTGTACTGGCTACCAACATTTTTCTTTTTTCCAGCGAGTCAGTTAACATTTAAAACGTCTTAGAAAAAAAGAAGAAAATGAACCTATTGGGAAGGAGGGGGTTAAAATAATTGGTTTTCTACCCATCACCTTTTTTTAAAAAGACAAATGGGAAATAATGAGTGAAACAAATGAACAGAGAAACTCAGCTTTTGTAAAATTTAACAGTGTATAAGTCGAAACTTCTGCACATATAATCTGAATTTTTCATAAGTTAAGAAAAATATTGAAAAACAGTAATAATTTCATTGGGTCTGTTGAACAGTTTAAAATCGATTTTACAAATTCTTACATGGGGCATGTGTACTTTGTTTTTCGGAAATTTCTCAGATTAGCAGGCCGATATTTATTAATATAATTGCCAGGAACTGTGTGATATTCCACATATATAGTAAATTATAAAACTGAAATATCCATTACTTCTCAAAAAAAAAAAAAAAAAAAAAAAATGCAGCATCAGATAAAAGCAATTTTGCCTCACACGCTCAATTTTGAATTTTAAAATTTTTAATTCCGAATGTTAATTAGCTAATGGAAAGCTGTGGTTAAATATTTTTTATAATTAAACCATGAGAACATTTTTTTTTTAAAGAAAAAGTGTAACATTATTATTTATTTATCTATTTATTTATTTATTTATTTATTTGCCTTATATAATCACTGTTCACCAAATGGCATTGATACATCTATAGAATAAACTGTGAAAATAAGCATTTACTTTTTTGAGATTATTATAGACATAGTGCGCCGAAGCTCCATGCCATTTTCTGAATGCTCTTAGAAAAACGTTCTGCTATTTTCCACGTTGTTTTTTGTCTGAGCGCTTACCTTTTTGTTTTTCGGAATAAAAACAAATTCTTGTTTTTAACACAGAATTAAGTAAAAATAATGTCATCTGATCACTTTTTACTGCACACAAAATTGCATAGTAACCAAAAACAAAAGTAAAAGAAATTACGGAAGCATTCTGTTTTAGAAATTCTAAGGTAACTGTTTAGATTTTTATTTATCATTCAGATCGGAAGTTCTTTAATTTTTTTTTTCAAATACATCTCGCTACATTAAAGTGATGTCTTTCCTGTTAATCTTACTTAACAAGATTATTTCAGAAGTGTTGTGATATTATTTATTTTCTTATTATTACCACATTATATTCGAAATATATATTATAGAGTTTCAAAATTCTGTGAAGCATTTTGTCGTAATATATCAATGATAAACAGGATTATAGGCTAATTTTTATATAAGCAGCGATAATTGAATCATATATATATATATATATATATTTTTATCCTATGTAACATAATTATATTCTTCCAAACAAATTTTCATTCTTCCCGCAGTGTTGTCCTTTGAGTTGAAATTAGAGTATCATATTACACACACACATACAAAAAAAAAAAAAAAAAAAAAAAAAAAACCTTTCTATACTCGTATTTTAAATCCATTCCCATTCTTTGCTTCAGGGATCATCAATTAATTACATTAGCCTTGAAGAGGGTGGGGTCCACATACTGTAACCGGGGGAGGGAAGGATAACCTCTTGTGACGTGACCTCTAAATTATGAAAACAATTAAATTGGAATTACTTTCAAACTGTATCATAAATTTCATTAAAACAATATGTATTTTTATTTAGGTAGTATTTGGTATACTTTCGATTTTCTTTGAATTTCAACAGATTGAAGTAAAAGCACGCTAGATCTTGATAATTTTATAGTATATGTAACAGGAGGTAATATATCAATCGTATGTAACTTTTTTTAAAAATGAAATTAGCTCTAAATTAATAGTTGCAGAAAATGTGGCATCACAAAAGGGGTGTAGGGCATAGAATCACTCAAATGTTACTACCTGTAACATAGAGGGAGGGGAGGGGGGCTTAAAAACCGCTAAATTTGGGTTACATAATTAATCGATGGTATGTGAATCATTTTTTATTTTTATTTTCATTTTAACACATCTTAACAAATACTAAATAAGAATTAAATGATTCATTTTTCCTAATTTTTGCTTGCGTAAAATCTGAAAATTTGCTTTTGAGTAAATCAGCAATAAAGTATGTGGTAATCAATTTTTATTTTATTGAGCTATTGAATAATGGGACTAATTGAGGCGTCAAAAATTTTAATAAAACTAAGTGCTATTCATCTACGTGACTTAGTCACAATTTATGAGCACCAAGTTTAAGCAGCATTTTTATTTATGGCAATCATAAATTTCGTCA
The DNA here is from genome assembly GCA_963932465.1 of Maratus speciosus. NCBI lineage: Eukaryota > Metazoa > Arthropoda > Arachnida > Araneae > Salticidae > Maratus > Maratus speciosus. The sequence continues at coordinate 214,834,878 of OZ010796.1, read as the reverse complement.
GTTCATCAGTCTTTCGCTATATATGATCCCTCTGTTTTTCACTGCAGCTAATATTCACAAGAACTTGCACAGTATATGCCTCTTTAAAGATGAGATGTCCAAAAGCAAGTACAAATTACTATTTGTTGTCTGGAAGGAGCGAATGATTTTAATTGATATTATCCATATGTGTGATTTGATTTATCAGCACTTTTTGAAACACTTTTACAACGTCTCTTTTTATGGTTCCTCTTGAAAGCTATCAAAAAGCTTGTAAATTTTGACTGAATGTGCTGTCACGTGATTTTTAACACATGAGTACCTTGACCTTTTAAACAAGTTGTTTTGGATTTGGAGTTGTGATAAATTTTATCGTGACACACCACTGTTGATTTTTGCCAGACTCGGGTTTGTGAGCGATTAATAATATAGTTCAAGGATAGCCCAAGCAAAGAAGTAACTAATAAATTGCCAATGTTGTCAAAGTGTTCTACACGAATCTCTTACGGAAAAAAATAATGTTCCTTTTTTTTCCTTATATAAAAAGCAGACAATATGTGCCAATATTTATTTTATGTTAAATGAATGAAACTTAAAAATTCAACGTTTAATAGCATTTAACTTTGCATAGGGAAAGTTTGAGTTAAAACCTTTCTCAGCTGAAATGGACATTTAATCAAAAAAGAAAAATATTGAGATATATTAAATAATAGTAGGTAAAAAAAAATAAAGAATAATCATGAAATTAAATAATTACATTTTAGATAATTGATAATAAATTTAAGAAAATTTTGAATAAGTAAAAGATTTGGGGCTCAGAAAGTACTCGGGTATGCCTTCTACACTATATGGCCAAAGGTGACCGATCACTTGCGATTTTAGACGTTTTGTTAAATATCTATAAAAATACATGAGGAATTAACCTGAAACTGCAGGTGTGTAAACAGTATAGTGTAGGTCATATATTTCCACGAATATTTTTTCCTGAAACCCCATAGGAGGCCGTCAACAAATTGAAAAAGAACGAATATCTTTTGGATAACTCTGTAAATACTAATGTAGCAAAAGCGTTCAAACGTGAGATTATTAATAAGTGGCTTATTTTAATATACTGTGTTCATTTTTATGAGGATAACATGTAAAGAAATTAAGGTTTTAATAAAAACAGCCCCAAATTTCGCGAAGTTTTTTGCTTATAATTTGCAGAGTTCTTAATATTAAAAAAAAAGTTCTTTTCATAAAATGTGACAAACAATATTGTACACAATACTTTGCAATCAGAATTAAAAAAATAATAAAAAAATGGATGGAAAATGAGCAGGTTTACTAAAAAATGTTTCACTGCGCATGCGCGGATGCAATCAAAATATAATGTGCATAATGTATTAGCTAAGTATACAGAGCAACTTTTGTGAAAGTCTCAAAATCATAGCTTGAAAATTCTGAAAATAATCGTCGATAGAATAAACTCGAAATCCGCTGTTCCCCAAAACAAGCAAAAAGATCAGGGGTTGTATCCAAATATAGTAGTACCTGCAATATTGTGTACGCTATATTGGCACTAATCAACAGATATTTGATACAACCCCTGATCTTTTTGCTTTTTTGGGGGAACAACGGATTTTGAGCTTATTCTATCGACGATAATTTTCAGAATTTTCAAGTTATGATTTTGAGACTTTCACAAAAGTTGCTCTATATACTTAGCTAGTACATTATGCACATTATATTTTGATTGCATTCGGGGATGCGCAGTGAAACATTTTTTAGTAAACCTGCTCATTTTTCATCCAACTTTTATTATTTTTAACTCTGATTGCAAAATATTGTGTACAATATTGTTTGTCATATTTTATGAAAAGAACTTTTTTTATATTAAGGACTCTGCAAATTATAAGCAAAAAAACTTGGCAAAATTTGGGGCTGTTTTTATAAAAACCTTAATTTCTCTACGAGTATACATGCTATCCTCATAAAAATGAACACAGTATATATTACAATAATACCACTTATTAATAATCTCGTGTTTGAACGCTTTCGCTATACAATACTTTTTTCAGGGTTATCCAAAAGATATTCGTCCTTTTTCAATTTGTTGGCGGTCCCCTATGGGGTTTCAGGAAAAAATCTTCGCGGAAATATATGACCTATACTATACTGTTTACACACCAGCAGTTTCAAGTTTATTCCTTATGTATTTTTCTAGATATTTAACAAAACGTCTAAAATCCCAAGTGATCGGTCACCTTTGGCCATATAGTGTATTTTCCTCAAATAGATTCGGTTTCTTCTTTGTCTAATCAGAAAACGGAGTCAATCTTTTTCGATTGTTTATCTTATGTCCAATTAATTCAGCTTAAAGAGTACGGATGATATATTCAATATATTAAAATGACATGAATGGAATTAAAATGGATGATATATTAAAATAACAATAGTATTATTTTATATATTTGTTCAGTCTAATATATTTTTCGAATTTTTGCAAAAAGTGTTATGTACCTATTATATTTAAATATTAATATTATCTTTAAATGAATGGTTAGTAAGTTTTCCAAAAGCGATTTGTTTTTGGTACTACTTAAACATTGGATTTTTAAAAGAACTTTTGTGCAGTTTTAGATTATCTTACCGTCTATAATACTAGCATTACTTGTTAACGACCCTAATTGCCAATCCTTATTGAGTAACTGAGAAACAGAAAATATTGAAGAACTGAGATGATAAAAGTGGTAAGTGACACAATCATCATTTTGAGAAAATGAGCTGTAAAGTTCCAAATATCTATTTACGTTTATTGTCAAATGCCTCCTTTATCAATTAAAATCTCTGTGAGTATTAGGTTTTTCAAACAGTAATTTCACAGATGTTAGAGGATCATTGAGTATCTTCAGTCATATGATTAACTCTATTTTTTTGTCACATACCGCCTTTATCATCTGAGCTCTTCGTGTACTTTGCTCTTGTAAAATGCAGAAAAGTATTTGGAGCATTTATTTGTTATACTAGGCGCGTTTTTCCTATGGGTAGGCTTTATGAGATTAAGATATATATATATATATATATATATATATATATATATATATTTTTTTTTTTTTTTTAAGTAGCTCTTGCATTTAGTGCGCGCAGTGCACATTTTCAATTTTACAAGCAATGTATTAATTACATTATTAAATATAATTATACTGTTGTTTGCCGTGTGAAAAAGCATGAAAATATTGTGAGGAAAAATAAGAAATTTTATTTAATTTTCACAGTATGCGTTTGCTCAACACTCTACGATATGTAGGAGAGTTAGCGGAGAAATAAAGCAGATATGCTTTTATATTTATTGCATTTGATATTCCATAGTACGGAGCAGTTATGTATATTATTTTTGTTGCTGTGATATAAACACCTATAATTAAATAAAAATTTAAATGAAAAATATATTAATTAAAATTCAAACAGTAGTTTTTCCCTTTTTCTTTTTTTTTTCCTTATTGTAGTTTAGGAACATCATAGTCGGAAATCTACCACGAAAATCTTTCCAAAGGCTTCAAGCTCATTTTTTCATTTTTTATTTTTATGGCTAAATATGAAGAACTTTCTAACGCAGGGCATTGTCTTTAATGACTTTTTTTTTTTTTTTTCAAAACAGGTACGAACCAAACAAACAATAATGTGTTTGTTCATCTCCGACTGAACATGTGTGATAAATAGTAAAAATGAAACTTTTAAAGTATGCTATAATTTCAAAAGTACACCAATCCTATTTATATAATTTCTCAAAATTATGTGTAATTTATTTGTTCCAACTGATTACCAAAAAAGAAGGTAGAGTGCATTTTATATTTCGTTTTATCAAACGAGTATAATTTCTTTCCAGCAAAAAATATGAAGGAACCGAAAGTGTTGTTCTAGATATAAGTTTCGACGGGAGGTGGAGTTCACACTGATGATGTGTAATATTATGGCTTGTCAGAAATAATCTTCTAATTAAAAGCGCTGCATTGTTTGAAATTTCGCGTTTTAAAATTTCTGATACGCGGAAAATCACGTTAGCTTACTCAAAGTCAGCCATTCTAATAACTAATGCAAGAAAAAGAATTAATTTATATTTCTGCTAATTACGACAATGTATGAAACAAATTTTGTGCCTATGTGTATTTAAACAATTGTGTAACTTTTTCTTTGTATAAAGGGATGCCATTATGAGATTTTCTAATGTAATAAAAAAATATAGGTTAAAAAGTGTAAAATAAGTAAACTGACCATACTTCCGGTTTTAAATTTAACGTTCCGACACTTTTCTTTATTGTGCGGTACTTTAACGAAGTCCTTATATTATCCTGGTTTCCATTCAAATTTTAAAAAATGCAGATTAAACTAACTCTTTCAGAAGAGAATCATTGAAAGAAACCAAGTTCTACACCCCTGTTGAAATACTCCACTGTGTGTAATAAATGTACTCGGAAAAATAGTACGAATATGTAAAACTGTAAAGTTCAAACTAAATCTTTGTCTTGATTTATATATCATGAGAATAAATTAGCGAAAATAGGTAGAGAAAATGTTTTTAAAATTGAGTATGTGAAAATTACAAATTTGTTTCGGCCATCCATAAAATAATGTACTGCTTTTCACCCTTTAGTATGCTGAAGTAATTATGTGTCCATAAGGTGTGTTTGTGGGAGAGGGGGGGGGGGGTTCGTCCACATAGTGTTACAGATTTTGTTACCTGGTATCTGGTTGGCTTAAAAATAAAAGAAACAAATTTGGCTATATAATCCATAAAATATATAAAAATATTTCAAAATTTTATTTAAGATAATGCGCAATACTAGCCGAAAAATGTAAATTTAATCCTAAAATCCATACCAAATCATTCTAAGAACACAATCCATTAATGTATCTTCTATTTAGTGAAATCAGCCCACAAAACAGTCCGAAGTCTTTTGTCAAAGTTGTAGGCGCACAAAGGATCATTTGCTCTTTCTCACTAGACTGAATTTCATATGCATTATAAACACTTTCGCTATTATTCAACCTGAGTCATCAAAGTCGGTGAACTTTCTACTGTAAAATGAATATGTTAAATAGATATTTCGGGTTTTCCAGCTTAAAACACACCCTCTTCGTGAAATGTTAGAATTGTTTTGAAATTAAACGTTTATTTCAATGCGTCTACAACCACAGTAGTTTTCATTAGAAAAATGCAGGGAAATGATATTAGCTCATATATTCTAATAAAAAAATAATAATCATTTAAATAAATCGCCAGTGTATTGTTGAATTTATAATGAATTTATCAAAAATAAGTGGAAATTCACCTTATTCTAACTTTGTTATTTTTTTGTTTCTTTTTTTTGGGGGGGGGGGGGGTGTAAATGAAGGACAAGACCAGATATACATTCAAAATAATAAGGTAATTCCCATAACTCCCATCTTTTCTGAACAATTTACACATGTTTTGTTTTATTTTTCCGTATTATTTAATAAAAGATTTGAAATAGGCATAGATACAAATTGTTGTGGAGAAACAACGCTTTTTTATTGCCTGGTTTAAATATTCACACTAATCCGCTGTACATCTTTTTTGAATGTCTCAAGTTGTGAGCAGATGACATCTTAGTTCATCGTGTGATATTCTTACTAAATAATCCCGTTATAATTTCATAAAACACAAAACATAATATTTTACGCATAGCTATCGAACATTTCTGTTTTCTTCGGCTACACTCAGGTTTGGCGCCATGATCTCCTCCACATCATATCTGCAAGTTAAGGATTTTCGTAACATTTTTTAATACTATGACAACGTACAACATATTTCCAATTGAAGATGGTATGTGTATAACCATTTATACAGAGTGATTCCTTAATTCCATTTCTCCTCAGATAATCGATGAACCAAGTTAGCTACATCCATGAACATGGTGTCTAGGTATAAACCTTAGGTATCGTGAAAGGGGTATCGGCTAAATCATGAGGCACCTAATAGCGCCCCAAGTGGCAGACTGCGGAACCGGCGTTCTTTCGATAATGGTACGAGATACATAAAAGCCCATTAGAAAATTGTAGAGCGTAATTGATTTAATATAAAGTTATGTCTCACATGTGTCACATGTAACGTTATAAGAAGCCTTAAAATTTATTTTTTTTAATTCAATGTTCAGAGTTTATAATACACTACACCACTAATTGCATACAGGAGTATTGCATTATAAGGCGGATACACAAAATAATATGTGAAGATGGCAAAATAAACTGTACAGTCGACCACATAAAAAAGAGAGAGAGAGAGAGAGAACACTCAATACATTTTAATCACCAAACTGTCCCAGAAAAAGAAACAAAAAACGGAATTAGCCATTCGACTGGAAATTATGAAGTCTATCAATTTATGTTCAACAAATAAGATTAAGGGGTCGTCTTCACACAGAGATTGTACCGAACTCTGAAATTTTCAATACCCAATTTTGACATCGTAATTGGCCTTTTCTGTAAATTTTGCCCTAGGGTACCAAACAAGAAGTCCTTCGGTCAAGTAGTTTACGAAATATGAAGGTTTAAACTTTGGAATTCTTTTGAAATTTGGAAAAATTCATTTGTAATCGTTTCAAAAAAGATTGCAATGCGGGTAGTTTTTTCAGCATAACTCAAAACCTACTTGGCGGAAGGAGCTGTAATTTTAGATTCGTACATTTAAAGCTCCTAGAAATTTATTTATGTTGTAAAATTTATACGTTACGATTCCTATATATATATATATATATATATATATATATATATATATATATATATATATATATCGTATTTTTATTTTCGGAAAAATATATATATATGTTAGAAATGTAAAAATAACAACGTTAAGAGCACCAAAAATTTTAAATTTTAAGCGTATCGGTTTCGGTAGCATCTAGCATACCTTTCTCGGTGCTAAGGAACATGGAACATGGAAGAGGTGGTTCACAGAGTCCCAGGAGCATAACTCCGCACCTCTAATAGAGAAATGATAGTACAGCAATTCATGTCTTAGTGCTAAGGATGGCGGAAATTTGCTCACATAGATAGGAAAGATGGGGATTCAAATTAAAGTTTTATAGACCAATAGGAAAACAGAGTATTGCAAGTAACAGCCAATAGGAAAATAGGTGGGAAATGGAACCGCCATCCTTACCAATGAGGAAAGTATGCCATATGCTACCGAAACCGGTATGCTTAAAATTTAAAACTTTTGGTGCTTTTAACGTAGTTATTTTTACGTACATTTCTATTACATTGCACCAAGCTCCATCTTGATAATTATATATATATGTTCTTGATATAAATATATATGATAAATATAAACAAATAAATATAAATGAAAATGTATATATTATATGTTACAACATACCAATTTTCTTCTTTTAGAAGCTTTCAATATACGAATCTAAAATTACAGTTCACTGAGCTAAGTATGTTTTGAGTTATTCTTATAAAACCTATTGCATTGTAATCTGTTTTGAAATGACCATAAATGAATTTAAAATTAGCAGCTCTAAGAGTTCTTGATTCCTAAACTACCGAATGACTTCCCGCTTGGTACCCTAAGGTAAAATTTACCAAAAAAAAGCCAAATATAATGCCAAAATTACGCGTTCGTATTTAAAATTTCAGAATTTGGTGCAATTTCAGTATAAAGATGGCCCCGCCCTAAATTTATCTTTTAAACATAAATAAAAAAAAAAGACTACTTCCAGTCGATTGGCTATTTTCGTTTTTTTCTGTGCCAGTCTGGGGATTAACGTAATGCGGTGTTCTCTCTCGTCTTTTTCATTTTATAAGAGTTTTGTTTCGGGGGTTCGTACTGTCCAACAATTAGTGGGTATTTAAACAGGTAATTTTGAATATATTAATTACATTTCAGGGCTTCTAATAAAATTATTTTCACGTGCAAGCCATTATTTCATACTAAATTAACACTAAAAAGACCATGAGGGCTCATTTGACCCCTACCAAATGAATATATTTCGGTTCAAACCAGAAATTTCTTTATAAAATAAGTTTAAAAAACAAATAAGAAGAAAAATGTTAAATAAATAAGTTAAACAGCTTTGAATAAAGATTCTGGTGACAATTATTTTTATAAAACTTGAGTAAAATTCACGGTCTTTTTAGTGTTAAGACGCCTTTTTTCCCGTATCCCGTACCGTTTTCGAGATAGGAACGCTAACTCTGCAGTCTGCCGCCAGGAGTGCTACCAGGTAGACCTTATTCATTTGCGTATATCCGTTTTATATCCTATCCACCACGTTCATGTTTGTTGTAGCTAACTTCGGTTCACCAGTTATTAGAGGCGAAACGAAATTAACGCTTTGATTACGGGGTTGGGACGTATGTCGTCACAACGACTATTTATTTATTCTATTCGTACCACTTTTTGAAAAAAATTCACTGCCATACACCTACACTAGAATACTTTCAAGAGATATCTACCATAAGGAAATTCTCTTGTAAATTGTGGTGCGAGGGAATACATAAATAGTCCCCAGTACTAGCCCGTAATCTAAAGGTTAAGTAACCACCTTGTATGATTTAACTGATTTAGTTTGCGAAATTTTTGTGCTAAGATAGAATTAATGATTGATAGAATTGCATGTTGTTGAAAAATAACTTATAATAGCAATCTAGTGTCTGTATTTGTTTTTCACCCAGTTTTTGACTGTTTACAGAGGTGTTTTATGTAGTGCCCTGTAGCATCTTAACCTTTTATATTTCGAAATATCTCCTACAATATATAATTTTAGAATTGTTTCGCAAAGGTCAAGCAAAACAAATAAGCCATTGACTTTTGGTTATATAAACACGAATGAACATAAGGGTCAACAATATACGAGTACTAAGACAAAGTTGGACTCTTTCAAAATAAGTTAGTTTTGTTGTTAGATTATTCAAAATAATTTGCGATTAACATTCTGTCATCGTGCCAGTGTTTAAAGAATAATTTGTCCTTTTCAATTTCTGTGAACCTTCAAACTGTGATGTAAGTTAAACAGATGGAACAGAATTAACCGAATTTCGAATTAATGTAACTATTAGGGGGCTGGGAAGGGAGCGAGGTGTAACAAAAAAAATATATTCTAAATCCATTTTTTTCAATTCATTAATTTATCATTTCTTTTGGTTTTTAATTTCATTATTTTCCATTTTACTAATTTTCATCCATTATTTTTCATGAAAAAGACACAGAAGGGAGTATTTTTCTTTTTTTTTTTTCCCTTCAGATTTTTGTTCTTTATTTATATTTATTGTACTGCGCATTTTGTTTGTGACATAAAATGTTTTTTAAACTCTGGCGGTTTGATTTTATTCCACACTACATCTGCTGAATATAGAATTAAACTTTTATTGATATTTATAGCGCGCTGTAGATTTAACAGTGATAGTGTTGTGACTTTTAGGATTTATGTTCCAACCATTTAATATTTAAAATTAAGGAAGCCGAAGTATTTCTTAGAAGGAGGTAATTTTATTTACATACATTAATTTTTTGTGGAGGTGAGGGGGGGGGGGGTGATTCAATATGTGGGATTATATGTAAAATGTTCCAGGTACCCAGTTTCAGATTAATTGGTTTTTTCTTATTATTATTATCACTTATTCAAATCTTCTTGCGTTAGACCACAATGTATTTTTTATTTGTATGTTCTAATGATAAAATGTTTCGCTTATGAGACCGGAGTAAGTTATTAACGTTCTGTATACATTATTTCTTGAAACTTATTTTCAGGCTAGAAGTTCCGTTTTAATTCAGATTCTCTATTCGCCCTACTTATACTTTTAGTTCCTTATTTTATTTTTTCAATTATTTTTTTATAACGTCGTTAAAGGCAAGATACATGAAACAATGCGAGCTGCAAAGGTGTACTTAATTAAATGCATGTCATGAAGATATGGTTAAACCAAGATCGATATTGCCAATAAAAATAATACGTTCTCGTATATTTTGACACCTTTAATATGTGTGTGTGTGTGTTCGGGACAATACATGAAAAATCGTTATTATACTAATTATTTAAATTATTTAAAAAATCTTAACTCTTATTCATAAGTAATAATTAATATGAATTATGACAATTATCTTATTTAGCCTCTTATTATGTATGAGTATCTTGAAGTGAGCTGTTAATAAGTTTTCTTCAGTTATATACGTTTTTTAGAGAAGATTCTCTATAAAATGTATAAATAACGTCCCGCTGTATGCTCTTTAATAACATGTTTTATAACACAACGAATTCCAGAACAGTTTCAAAAACACGTGTGGAAAATCTGATCACTAAATATAGCATTTATTTAAATTCTTTTACAATTTACTTTAAAATAATCTGAACGTAACTACATGTATATAAGGATGTTTAATATATATTACGGAATTATTATACCCCGCCTCTCATTACATAAGAGTATATTGAAAGGAACATCATTTGATTACCACTATTGTGCTTCTTATATAATCTCTTTTACAGGTTATTTTAAAGTGATCCTAACGGCATAGATATAAGGTTAATTAATGTATATTATTAGAATTAATATACTCACCCCTCACTATATAACAGTATTTTGAAGTGGACTGTTAATTATAAGCTTTTTCTTTTCTACATTTTAGAGACAGTCCCTTATAAAATGTATAGATAATATTCCACTGTATATACTTTAATTTAATGTGTTGCAGCGCAAAAAGCTTGACATCAGTTTTAAAGGTAGAAAATCTGCTTAATGTAATACTAAGACACAATCGTTGGAAAATTTTGGAAACCAAAGCTGTCAGAATGAGTAAATTATAGCGACCTTTTTTAACAGTGAAATGCTACCACTGACAACTGACAGTCTCGAACAAGATTTACAATATTTAAATTATCTTAAAATTTATTTTAAAATTAAGTAACTAACAAATTCCAGAATTATCCCATCCGGCGCCTCATTCTTTATCAGCAGTTGATGTGAACTTTTAAGGGTTTTTGTTTTTCTGTTATATTTTTGTTTTTCTGAGACCCTTATAAGACGTACAAATAGTACTCAACTCTATATATTTTAAGTCAATGTTTAACAACTCAAAAGGCTTGAGTTCAGTTTTAAAGGTACGTCTAGATCGTCGAAAAATGGAGGAAGCCAACGCTGTCGTTTTAACTTGATGTGCCATTTTAGCGATCTTTTGTGAGAGTAAAATGTTACCACTGAATGTTGACAGTCTCGAACAAAATTTATATTACTTATTTAAATTATCTTCAAATTTATTTTAAAATTAAATAACATAAATTATAAAATTATTACACCCCTAGCCTCATTATTTATCAATATTTTAAGCAAACAGATTTTTTTTCCGCTGTTTTCACAAAACTTCATAAGACGTACGAATAATATTCGACTCTTTCTTATTCTTAATGTTTAACAACACAAAAGGCTTGAGATCAGTTTTAAAGGTACGTGTAGGAAATCTGCTTAATGTAAAACGAAGACGCAATCGTCGGAAAATTGCGGAAGCCAACGCTGTCACTTTAACTTAATGAGTCATTTTTAGCGATCTTTTGTGAGAGTGAAATGCTACCACTGACTGTTGACAGTCTCGAACAAGAGTGGTGTTCTAGAATCACTATCCCCCTCCCTTTCCCCTCCGGCTTGTTTCAGATAATGTTTTGGTGGTGGAACTAAAGAGATCTTCCTCTTCATCGGAGCAGCTCTTTTTGGGGATGTTTTTCAGACGTATAAGTCAAACTTATGGCGAAAAGTTGCTGTGTTAAATAGGAATTGTTAATTTTATTTTCTCAATACTTAGTTTGCTTATTATAAAAGCACGATTAATATGATACAAACTGAAATGCCAGCAACAAAGTATTTTTACTAATCTTTCGCAAATAAATAAATAAATAAAGAGATTTTTAAATAATATGTCATTACTGAAATATTTATACTTATTAACTATAATAGTGTTTGCTTTAAAAATCTGAGTTAATTTTTTTTTTAAGCAAAACTAAAGTAGTAGGCAAAAATCACTTTAAAAAAGTACCCAATCCAAGAAAACAATTGTTAAGTTTTCCATTTTTCTTTACTCCACGTTTTTTAAATCTTTATGTATAGTATACAAATATTTATATTTTCTGAAAAAAAAAAAGTTAAATGTGTAAAAATTTCCACGTTAATTTTTTGTTCCTCTAATCAAATTATCTCAATGCATTTATTCTCTTTAAAATATAAATATATATAAAGTTATTACTGAGGAACATTTTGCAATTTTTCTTATATTTTTTAAACAATTTCAGCTGGATATTTACATATTTTCACAGTTTTTAATGCAGAAGTTATTAATGCATAGAAATAATAATAAAAATAAACAATGTGCGAATTTTTATAATATCATAGCTGCTAATCCTCCGGATTTTTTACACATACATTGCTTTAATACATTTTCGAATAGAAACGTTTGCTTCATTTAACACAGAAATTCTGAGATTAACTATAACAAAAATTACTATTCTGAAATAGTGATGTTTAAAAATCCGGATAATTAACAGCTCTGCAATATACAGGGTGCAATTTGTTATCTATCGCCGACCTTTAATTTCTCAACCGTTGGTCGTAGACATATGGTTCCAATTACAAAAACGTTTCAAATGAGGTAAATATTCATGTTGTGACATTATTTAAAGTAAAAAAATCAACTTTATAAAAATTACGAAATCTAACTTTTTATACGGTCCCCCAGTCCCTATAGTTATATTTAGTAAAAGTTTACACATATCATAATAGCTATAACACAAAAAGTTTGACACCTGTACTACAAAAATTGACACAGTTATTAAATTTCAAAGTTTGAGATTTTTGCATATGATTTTGTCTTTCATTGAGGGATCAGCTAAAAGATGAATTAAAGTAATTCGAGATCAAAATCAGGGTGCAATGTCCTCTTTACGGCGAAACCACCTTTAGACGATATCGCCAAATCGGGGAATCACCAAATAGGGTTATTTCATCTAAAAATTTGAGCTAACTTTTATGGGTCGAACAACATTCAAACGTACCGACGCGACGATACCGGCTAAAGGTGGTTTCGCCGTAAAAAGGACATTGTACCCTGATTTTGATTTCGAATTACTTTAATTCATCTTTTAACTGTTCCCTCAATGAAAAACAAAATCATGTGCAAAAATCCCAAACTTTGAAATTTAATAACTCTGTCAATTTTTGTAGTACAGATGTCAAACTTTTTGTGTTATATCTGTTATGATATGTGTAAACTTTTACTAAATATAACTATAGGGACTGGGGGACCGTATAAAAAGTTAGTTTTCGTAATTTTTATAAAATTGATTTTTTACTTTAAATAATGCCACAGCATGAATATTTACCTCTTTTGTAATTGGAACTACACGCCTACGACCAACGGTTGAGAAATTAAAGGTTGGCGATAGATAACATACTGCACCCTGTATATACGAGTACGCGTCAAAAAATATTTATTTATGAAATATTGCAGTTCTTTGAATTAATGGCCTCTGTTGAAAGAAATGATTTGAAAATATTATTTAAAAACTTATTCATCAAGCATACCATCAAGCCAAGATTTTGACTAAAAAAGTTAGACATTTCCAATATGTAAATTAAAATGGAATTATATATTACTGCAATATCATTGAAGAGTAGAAGTAAAATTGAATAAGTTACTGAAATAGCATCATTAGCATTCGAAAACATGAGACGTATTTATTTATTTATATTTATTATCACTTTTTTTTAATATTGTTTCAATACTAATTTTTTGCAATTAAATATAGAGTTCAACAGTTGGTTCATTGACCCATTGATCTTTTTTTTTACATAAAAAATTTGAATATTATATTTAAAAGATATTTTGTTCCAAGATATATCAAAAACTCTAAACATTTAATCTGAAATCACCCTTGTTAGTTTATAAATTAAAGAAATTTGGAAACCCTAACACGAAGAAAGATGTTTGTAACAGGTAATTTATTTTATCTTAAACCTGAAAGCCCCACCAGTGGCCGAGAGGTTCTGCTATCGAAGCTGGTAGACGGGAGGTGCTGGGTTCGATCCCAATCGCGCCCGTCGGCTTAATCGTTTGGAGTTTTCGTGGTTTTCTTCGAACCTTGGTTCTCCAAGCGTTAATACGGGTTAGGTTCCCTTAGAAAGACCTCCACGGAAGGCACTCCCCCCCTTAGGGCCTATATCCCACGTGCTGATAATTGGCCGACATAAATACAACCAACCAACCAATCAACCTTAAACCTGAAATAAGGATTTGTTTGCCTTTTGTATTTAAAATAAATGGCATGTATTCAAAGACAAATTGTGCACATGGTAAATACCGTGTGAAAGAAAAGTACAGAGGTAATTAAAAATGCCTCCAATTTCATCTCTTATATTTTTGTATAGTGTTATGCTGCCTTTCGTATTCCAAAAAGGGCATTTTTTTAAAAAGAAAATTTAAGAAATTTTTATTGCGAGCGTAACTTTTTCGTTTATAATATTAATTCTAAAATATAATCCTATAGATTCAATTATTCCATGAAAGATAATTGCAGATGGGGTAAAACACCCCAGTTATGGACACCTAACCAGTAACTGACATTTCATCAAAAATCAAACTCAAATAAGTAATTTATCGTAAAATTCCGCAAAGTAATACTATCTAGAGGGTAACTTATTTGTCTTAACTGTTATAAGTTATTTTTCAGTTATTGTTTTTTCAGAAAAGGTATGTTGTCAGTTATTAGAGTTATTGACCCTATTTATGAAAAAAAAATTTTTTTTACTAATAAAAGTATAATTTTTCAAAATTTTGTCAACAATAATTTTTAATGTGTCTCTACTATGCTTTCAAAAGCAATGGTAAGTATAAAATACTTTTAAAACTTTATAATAGTGATTTCAAAAAGAAAAAAAAATCTTAAGGTGTCAGATACTGCAGGGGGTTTGACCCTATTCTAAATTGAAAAATTGTAATTTATTTGAATAGAAATTGGTATAAACTGGGCATTTTAATATTTCTCAAGAGACTAATGTGAATGGGGCTTGGCAGAAAAAGGCTACCAGCACAAACTTGTTATTGTTGGGATGCCTTGATATTCTAATAATTCAAAATATTGGTTTAATTACGTAAAACTTAACCAGTCAATGAATACGTACGTATACGCAGGAGATACACGTATAGCTCCCCTGCATTATTTATACGCAATAGCGATAAGATGGAGAGTTATATTTTCTATTTTGTTAAATTCTTAATAGATTACGGCACAATATTGATTATTTCCATATTTTACTATCTATTTAACGAAATGCTCTTTAGGTATCTGCCTACATTAAAATGGCCGTTTTGATATAAAAATTCGATTTTTCTTTTCTTCGGAAGGAGCCATCTTTTACGATTCCAAATCTGTTTTAATTTTATTCCTACGATTACTAGAAGAGGGGATATTGCCAATTTAATAAACAGGAAGTAATGCGTCAAATACTGGAAGTAAGAAGGAATGGCAGGAGAAATGTAAAAAATGCTTCTATGCATGATTTTCGTACTTTTTTTTATATTAAACACTAATAAACCTTAATTAATACTTCTAAATTAATTTTTTATGTATCTGAAAGATATAAAAGAAATATTTAAATGCGATTTTTTGAAAATCGATTTTTTCCTTATTTCCATGTACGATAAACTTCATTACACAAAATATTTTAAACATAGTGCAGGGAAAATTTGTCAGAATTATTTCCATATTACTCAGTATGTTCTGAACTATAACCTAATGTAATAATGTAGTTATTTTATAAGTACTCAAATATTTTTTTAAAAAATGGTAATTTTTAATGAAAGATATGTATCGTTTGACATATTTTGAAATATTTCAGTTAATTTTGACGATATTGTAAAACTCCCAATTCAGTGCACAGGTGAGTGTAATAGTAGTACGTAGTACAAAAGAAATTGAAATAATGAAACTGAGTGTACGCTGGCCGGTGTAAGCGTGAAATTTTGCTAAAAAATAGCAAGTAACTCCAATTTTTTTTTAATTTTATAAAGATATTTCTTGGCTTTTATGTATTTTCCTTATTCTGTATTACTATAGAACTAAAAATATGTGTATTTATTCTATACTGTACATAAAAAAAAAGCCCTCCGAACATAGACAGATACTTTAAAAATAATAATGAAAAACTACTGTCTTGGATTGGACTAGGATGAGCCAACATCATTGACAGCGTTAAAATCAGTTTTTAAATTGTACATTCGATTCCATTTGAATATCATACAACCAATTCAATCAATGCCTTGTGTTCGACGAATAATATATCAAAATCCCATAATTCCATGAGTGGACTAACATGCATTTGTATATTATACCTCATATTCAAATGCTTTATATTACAAGCGGAAGTAGTGCACTAGGCTTTTGTGGTTTCATTAAGAAAGAACAGAGCTTTTGGCAACCCCATGGGAATGACTCCCTCTCCTGATTTCTAAACATTTACCCATATGATGCTCTCCTTTGCATATTTTTTTGAAAAATATGTACATAAAATAAATGTTACGGCATATCCTTTGAAAAGGGAATACATTCAGGAACTGCGGTGTACCAGATCCGTTACTGGTCGGGGATCCATCACCCCATATCCCCCAGTGGGGTTTCCCCCTGAGTTATAGCTACCAAAAATGGATATCAAAATGCAGATTGGGATGGATTCGTGGAGTCTGTAAATCAAATGGAAAGATAATGCAGCTATTTTGAAGTTTGATTCATTGTTTTCTTGTCTCTATATTTTGTTACTTCTGATCCAGTCTGTCACTGGTTGCTGTTTTTTTTTTCTACTGCGTTTTTATTTATGCTTTTAGAAACACTTACGTAAATGATGGACAGGACAAGTAAGTTTACTTTTGAGTCCATCGTTACATGGTACTTATTCGTCAGTATTTTAGACACTGATTTTTCTAAGCTTAACAAAATGGTTATGTAATAGCCAGAAATAGCATTCCAGTGCAATTACAGTGAAACATTGATTTAACGAAATACGTATTTAACGATTCCCCGCATATAATGTCATTTTTCACTAGTCCCAATTAATTTCCTATACTTGTAATGTTAAAATAATCCCTGATTTAACGTTATCATTTTGAACTATTTCCCGCATTTAACGTTTTTTCAGTGAGTTTTTTTTCAAAATTCAATGAAATTTTTTTAAAATATTAAAAAATTGTGATGAAAATAAATATATATATATATATTTTTTTATCAATACGTGCTAAATTCGGAATCTCTCCCGTTTTTGTCTTTACTTACCAACTGCGGGTGCAATATTGGAAAACTCTCCTCTGTTCCATCCGCATCAATATTTTTTTAATTTATTCGATTATGCTTTTTGTGCTAGAACGGAACTGATAGCATTCATCAGAAATTTTTTATTAGCTTTAGATGGTAAAATATGGTGTTGAGTATGGAGGTAAAATATAGTGTGTTCCTTTGAAATAGTGAAGACCAATAAAATGGCTTACAAAGAATCCTCTAAGTTTAGAAAGCGATTTGTGTTGTAGCTGCTGAAAACAAAAGTAAAATAACTCAATTCTTTAAAACATAACTTAGAAAATTGATGTCTAAATCATTGTAAATCGAGAAATAAAATGTATCTTAACTAAATTATTCTTTCTTTTATTCTCAGTGTTTTGTTTTCGTCGTGCCTTGATTTAACATTTTCCCGCATTTAGCGTCATTTCTCTATGGTCCATTAAATAATATTAAATAGGGGATTCACTGTATTAATCCTCGAAGTACTAACATCAAAATATTATTTAAATGCCTAAGATGGGGTCATTTTGACCCCATAGGTAATTATAATGTTTAGGCCGGAAAACTGGTCAAAAAATAAAATATCGACACAGTACTGGCAATCAAGATTTATTAGAAAGAGGAAAATGTAATTTCCGCAATATTATGAATATTTAAATTAGCACAAAATCTCAAGTAGGAAAAATTAAAAGAAAAAAAAACAATAACATTTTATAAGAAGTAATGGTAGTAATGCACCTTAACTACCTTCAGTTTTGCTGCTCATCTTTCTGGCAATCAAGACATAAAATAACACATGAAATGTGACTTTTACACAGAAACTTTCTGCATTTGTTGCACTTCTGAGAACACTTTACATCATGATAGAAAGCTATCATTTATTCTTTGATTGCCTAAGATATGACCTCATTGGCAATTTCTACAAATAAGCAAAATAAAATTAACTGTGCGAAACTTACTAAGTAGATAAAATTATGAAAGAGACCTTTATAGCAGAATTCCTGAAAAATAATTTTAGCATACATTTTCTAAATGAAAAAAAAAAAAATATCCAGATGGGGTCAAAATGTACTGCGAGGGTTAAAACATAAAAGCACTTTTTTTAAATTACAATTTTGTAGGTTTATGTCCTTATGCTATGTAGTAGATAGGTCAAACGATTATGGTTGGACTTTCCGATAAGTTTCACCATAAATATCTGTACCGCAAACTTCTTTAACTCATTTAATAATCCTTTAAAAAATACATATTTAATTTCAGTTAAGTCTATATAAATTATCTTTAAATAAAATAGAACAAAACTATTCTTAAAACTGAAAATAAAAATTTATATTGTAAATTGCTAATAATATATAACTTATATAATTTGAATACATTACAAATATTTATTTAATGACCTTAAAAAACAAGTAGCTAAATCCTACACTGTAAAAAAAAAAAAAGTACTAAAAAACGGAGATTCTACTGGCAATCGAGACGCCAGTACTATTTCCATATTTTAATGGAAATCCCCCCCCCCCCATAAATTTCAGAAATCCGTAATTTTACGGAAAAATTTCCCCCATAAATTACAGTGAAATTTCCGTCTTTCTGGAATTTATGGGGAAATTTTTCCGTTAAAATACGGAAATAGTACTGGCATCTCGATTGCCAGCAGAATCTCCGTTTTTTAGTCCTTTTTTTTACAGTGTATGTGTTGAAATGCTTGTACGGAATACACATACATGCGGCAGATGTGCCGGATAACGCACAATATTTTACTGGGGTTTTAAATTTTTATTCTTGTGAATAAAATAATATATAAGAAAGGCTATCTTAATGTTTCAAGAATTTGTTTTCTAAAAACTGTTAGAAATTCAAACATATATTGCCGTCTATTCTAAAAATGCTCTTGCAATCAAGTTTATGAATTTTTTATATCCGCGCACTGCTAAATATTCATAGTATTAAGGAGGAAATACTGAAGGATATACTAAACACAGGCAATGAAGAAAAAACAAATAACTTACCAACACATTTCAGTGTAATCTCCATCTCTTTTAGGTGATATGAATCTTTTTAAAATATGCAGTCCGTGTAAAAAAAAAAAAATAATAATAATAATAATAATACTCCCCTACTAACTCCACCACAAATCAGCGTATAAAATATAACTAGTTGCCAAGTAATACGCCTACTAAGGAATGCTATACTTAAACTTCGCTTAGAGGGTCGTCTACATATAGAAGTTGTAACAAGCTTTAAAAATTTCAATAATAACATCTAAGTTTGACATCATATTTGGATTCTTGGGTAAATATTACCTTCAGACACAAATCGGAAAATCATCCAATCAAGTAGTTTCGGAATTATGAAGACTTACTGAATTTTTTATTTATGAGATCTTTACTTATGGTTACTGCAATATTTTTGAAGAAATTTCTCTGTTATTTATTTATTCACTGATTTATTTATTTTGACGACTATATGCTCAAATAGCTATTATCCATTGTCTCACTGTCAACGTTCCATTTAATGAAGGTTGTCCAGCAGGATTTTAGGTATATCAGATGTATAAGTTAGTTGGATTCATCAATAAAGGAAAAGTTTATAGCCAAGACAAAATTAGCAGCTAAATAACAAAAGAAATCTTTTTTGAAAATATGCGAGCAAATTTGCAGCATGTAATTGCTGAGAATAATTAGGCAATCTTTCGTGCATTATTTCATGTCCAAAAACTTCAATACGGCCATTAAATTACATACGAGATAGTCTCAAAGCAATAAGTACATAATAAATCTAACTACTAAACTTATATCATGTATAAATCACAATGTTCCTAATTTCGATAAAACCCTTTGTATAGTTTTACTGGTTTTTTTTTTTTTTTTTTTTTTTTTTTTTTTTTTTTTTTTTACAACAAGCTGACCCGCCAGCATTACCCGGGCCCTTGATAATAACCTTAAATAAACCTCAAATGTGTACCAGTTTGTATGAATATACATTGTTAAAAAGCAAAAATTGTGAAAAAATATTGATATTTAGTTGTAAAAGTGCTCGTAAAAACACATTTTCTTGTTTTTTCACGAAGGATCGTTTTACAGTTTAAAAAGAAATAATTATTGTTGTCAGAACTCTTTTAAATTTTTATAGGTTAGAAAATATAACGGTTTTGCAGCCCGTGAAAAAAAATCGTGAAAAAATATTGATATCTAGTTTGAAAAGAAATATCTTTTCTTCGCGTTTTTTTTTTTTCGTTGTGTCTTTTAACATAACAAAACAGTAGTTCTCATCGTCCGAAATCTCTAAAATTTTAATCTGTTTTAAATATAACTGTATACAAACCCTCTTTAAAATTTCTTGTTAAAATATGCATGTTTAGTAGTAAAAGCATGAGCAGAAGCCGCGCAGAAACAGCGTCTTCAACGAAAATTTATCAGATTTTATTTATTTTTTTAAATATTTCACTCGTCCAAACGTTTTGAAATTTTTATAGGTGATGTAAATCCGGTCTACCAAGATGCTCTAAAAAGATTGTATCGAAATACCGACGTTTATTTACTTTTAGAGTAAAAAAAAGGATAGTCTTCGGGAGGCGCAAAGTGACCTGGAGTCACGAATTTTTTTCTAAATGATTAAAATTCGCATTTTGCAAAACCCATTCTACCGTCGAAGAGAAAAAGATCTCGGTTTTATATGGATATTTTTTGTGAATCAGTACATCTGAAATGAAAATCTAAGGGAATGTCGCCGAAAGGGAGTCAGCCGCAAAAACGACCTTTTTGTAAAATGTTTTTCAAAGGGCTAACAACAATATATTTTTTAACTGATTGTGGCATTTATGAGGTAAAAGTACAAAATTTAAGAGTACGTCTTTCCTTTTTTTCTTTATCCCTAAAGGTTCGGCCGATGGGCGTTGAGACAAAAAGTAAAAAAAAAAAAGACACTATTTCATTCTTCCGTTTTCGGAAAGAAGGGACTGCGCTTGTGCAGGCGCGCTTACCGCTTTCCAGAAAAAAGAATGCGTTTTCTATTTCTAATTAATATCTCTTCTAATTATTAAAAAATAAATATTGACACTTAGGTGCATCATGGCCCGCCTAGTAGTAACCTCATACAAATTTCTAGGCCTGTATGCGCGGTAGATTTTCCTAGTCATCGCAGACAGACACACACAAACACAGACATTGCGAAACATTCTCTTATAAGTATAGATTAACAAATCAATAATAATTGATTATAATATAGGATACTAGTTTGGATTAAATAGCTCAAAAGGATTTTTAAATCTTCCAACCCGCTAAGATCTCTTACACAAGATCTTCAGACACCTGAAGAATAAAAGGCTACTGACTTTGGTAGACTAAATATTAAAGAAATTTGAAAGTGAGAAACAGCCTACTTGCATCTGTATATCTGTATCCACATATCGGTAATATTTTGTGTTGTTAATAGTTCAAATTTTAACGAGGGATATGTTTATCGCTAAAACTGGTACTAACGAAGACTGAATGAAACTGGGCATAACCGTAACCTTGCTATAAAATCATAACTTCTGAGTTCGAATTTTCGATCCGATACGTAGTAGTATGCATATACATTATGTTCCATAAGTCCGTTCACATTTCGAAAATTTATAAAATAAATGAATAAATAAATAAATAATTGCCGTATCGGAGTATGATTTACACTATAATGCTTGTCAACAGGCAGATTTTCGTAAGGCAAGGGTTTCATAAGTGCGTTCAGATTTCTAAACTCATAAAAATGTAACACATTCTCCTACTGAAGAAGAGTGGTTTGCAACACAAGACTTAGCATATAGTTGAAAATGTTATACTAAAAAAGTTCAAGGAAAATATTATGGTGTTATAGGACCATATGTATAATTATATATGAGAGATTCACAACCATAGTAGACCAAGTCCATTTTGAAAAAAAAGTGAGGTAGTCCATTTAGAAGGTGCATAAAGTCTGTTTTATTCACTCCCACATAGTGTACCAAGTTTGTTTTCACATACTTTCTCGTATATGTCATCTCTTTACAGACTTGGTTTGGTTTACAGTGGGAGTGGATAAAGCAGATTTTATGCACCTTCTAAATGGACTACCTCACTTTTTTTCAAAATGGACTTGGTCTACTATGGTTGTGAACCCCTCATATAATACCTTTGGAATCAAAAGACAACAAACAACTCCATATAAACACACATATATATATAATGTATCACAAAAGGTATTTGATCTGACCCCTCCCCCACCCCCTCACCACACACAAAGGCCGCAGCCTTTTTTATTGTTTCTGTGTTCTTATTGTTGTTGACATTGTAAGGTGCTAGTGCAAACCAAATCCCTTTTGTGATAGATTATTTTTATTTCTTTGTTTCACAGCAGTATTTTAACGCTATTCACATTAATGTTTGATTGTTCTTGATTACGATATATATATACATATATATATATAATATGCTCAATACTAACAATATTCGACGAAATAAAGAGACGAGTAAAGATATGTATCTCTACTGTGAATTATTCTTATGAAGGTGCTTTAATGAATCCATATCATATTCATAGTTTCTCTTAATTGTATTTTCAGTTTCTTGTGTTTAATTTTTGAATTAGCTTTTCCTTTTAATTTTTATATTATCTTTTCCTTTAAATTTCACACATGCGATTTCATTTTAATTATATATACGCATATATGTATATATGTATGGTATATGTAATAAAACTTTTTGCTATTAGTATATTTATTAAGTCACAAGAAAATCGAACACAATATAAATATGCCAATAATCGAATGCGATAGGAATATATATCCAAGAATGTAAAATGTCCCAATTGAATTTTAAAGGAAAAATGTTAGGAGGGGAGGGGGGGATCTAGAAACAGAAAATATATATGTCTGTGTTTGAGGGGGGGGGGATTAATTACCTTATCAGGATTTTAATTAGCACTTGCCAGTGGTATAGTGTTCTTTATTATAAAACCCCTTAATATGTTGTTTGCATATGAAAATTGAAATTTATATTTATTAATTTTCCTTCCATTCTCAGTAGAAACTTTTATGCTTACGCCTGATAGTTGGTTTTGTATGCAGTATTTGTATCCGGAAATTAAAATTTATCTTCATATATATTTTCACTTTCATAAATTTGTTGTATAGATTTTTATACGTATCTGCTTGGTAAATCAACATCCAATATTTGAAGCTAAAAATAAACAATTATGTCAATCTATTTTTTTTTAAACTTTATTAATTAATTTTTGTATACATGAGCGAATATATCGCTTGTTTTTAAAAAATACTTAGTTACATGGATAATTTCATCAAAAACAGTTTCATACTAGAATATTCCGAGACAGAGCAATTCATAAAAGGTTCTCTTCGCAAAGAATGTAATATTTTTGAATTATTTAAAAGGACTGCAATTTATACTCCCTAAATAAATAAAAAAAAAATCTGTGAAAAACTTTTCCAAGACACCTAGAACTCAATTAACAATACGCCATTATTTTTTAATTTATAAGCATTATAATACATATTTTTGACTCACGACTTCCGACAAAATCACTTATTTGTTTAAAAAAACAATACTCTTTGTGTTTTGATACATAAGATGCTAATTTAATCTCGAAACCGAAATTCGGGTCTGTAATTAATACAATAAATGTCAAAGCCTTCAGAAATTTTTTTGAAAGGCTTCCTAATTAGATATTCGATAAAGAAAAAGTCGCGCGCTTCCGCTGACGATTAAGAAAACGCATATGCATCTAACAAAGACTACTTTCACTCCAAAGGGGGGGAAAAACTCAAAAAGAAAATAGACTAATTTACAGCGTTTTCTTCATGCACACTTGATGAGATTAAATGTTTTAGCTTCTTCGTAGAATGCATTGGATAGCATCTTTCTTTTCTTTCTTTTTTCTCCTGAAAAGTTGTTTATTTATATCTCGCATATTAATTTAGGCAGCATCTATTTAAACTAATAGAAGGCTTTTTATGAATTATGATAGACCTGTCACGTGAAATTTTTATGAGCTGTAAGAATTGTTAGTTAGCCCAGCTTATTTAACTTGTTGAATAAATGAATATTTTATAATTATACAATAGCAATTTTTTTTTCTTAATTTCAGTTGTCCTGAGTGTAAAATCCTAAAGCATTAATTTAGCGTTCAGTAGTCAATCACATATTTAAATTGCTACGTGCAATATTTCATTCTATTTAGTCTGATATAGATCTTTTTAATAAATTTTGATGAATCTTGCACCTGGAATTTTTATGAGTAGCGATATTTTTATAGTTGGCTCAGCTTATTTAATTTGATGAATAATTGAATGTTTTATATTTTAACAATAGCATTTTATTTTCTATTTTTTCATTTGCTTTGACATGGTAAAGATAGAAGTATTAACATACTATTCAGCAGTCAATCGCGCATTTAAAATTGTTCTAAGCAAACGAAGTACCTTTTTATTAATATTTAATGTTTTATGTAAGTAGTTTTTAGTTGTTTAACACCTTAATTCTCGCTCCCATGATATTCACGGACTGTGTCTTTTATTCAGATTGTTTGATTCCCGCTAGTTTTATAAAAGAGTGTAATTATCTTTATTATGGTATCATTTTGCCTGCAATTAAATAAGGTGAATATATCTTTTTCAAAAAAATGGTGCCGATAAGTAATTTAAATTTTCAAACCTTAATTTAATGCGACCGTTAAGGGGTTAACTCATTGCACTTGAGAGGTGACTCTCACCCACCACTAGTGTTACCACGTGTTTAGCGCAAATCTGAGCTCCAAATGCTCTAGACACTAGTATTATACGGTAATTTTCTTCGTCTTATCTAATGGCAGAATTATTTGCGGTTAAAGATGGCGAAATAAACTGTAAGAAATTAGTGGTGTCCAGAGCATTTGGAGCCCTGGATCTAGACTGGTCACCTGGTAACACTAGTGGTGAGTGAGAGCCACCATATATATATATATATAATTGCAAATCATCATCGATTTCCTATTACTAAAATTAAATAATAAATTCAGCTACAATTTATAACACTGACATTATACAAAATAAAGATGGAACCTTTAACTAGTAATACAGAATCAAACACACTATCACTAATTCACTAGCATATTGCGGACGATAAATCCACATAAACATATGAAAAACCGCCAAATTTTGATAAAATATCCTATTAAAGACAAAAGATACAAATAACCAGCTAAATAATGTTGAACCACCAAAAAAGACGTATCATAAACAAACAATAGATTAAATGGATAAATGAAGCCGGAAGCTTATATAGTATTTCACTTTTTCAAGGGTACATAAAATACATATATAAGCAAAAAACATAGTCGATTTCTGTAATGGAATCCAGCAATAAGCTAAAAATTGAATTCCATTATGTACCCTGTCGACTATACACCAATAATTATAAAACCACCATGCCAAATAAATTGAATTAAGAAAAATTATCAATCAATGCAATATCCGCATCAATGAACAACATAAAAAAATGAAAAAAATTAAATCAAAGATATACCCAGCGAGAGAACTGCATGACCATATTGACCATGACTCAAAAATTTAACCAATTTTATCACAGCAAAAATCTCGCCCAATAACTGGCACAGTCAAAAACAAAGCCCCATGGTTGCCGCTTAATATATTCACATTCTTGAAATATAACAATTATAATTAATAAATTTAGTCCATAATTTCCTTTTAAAACTTTGGCGAAAACAATCTGAAAAATTGCATTGCTTATTGTCAAATAAAATTCTTTGAAATTTCAGGTGTGAAATCAGCATTAAATAACACAATTACTTTCCCCTTAAAGGTTATTTTTTTAAAAATTATAAACTTAAGTCGCATCAGGTCATATATGACTATTATGTCTTAAGTTTCTTTTCTTTAAGTAAGACTTCTATAATACTTACCCTCAGAGAAGCTTTAGGTAAAACGTTTCTGAATGTTGGCGTAACATTTTAATTAGCAAAACTAGGAAGTTTTAATCCGTAAATTCCCTTATGAAAACAAGCATTTTTTTAAAAAAATTATTCATGATATGTTATATATACATTTAAATACAACAAATGGGAATAAATAAATTAAATGAAGGTATGAGTTATTTCTTTTTTTCCCCTGTTGGTGGTAGTTGGCTTTTAAATCTGTTATTTTATAGCAAAAATTACAATTACCTTCAATATAATAAATGTTAGCATAACTTAGATAATATATATATATATACATATATATCTGTACCTTGGAAGAAAAAGGGCCAATGTCCATTTTTCTCATATGGCATGAAACCCAATTTAAGTTTGACTCATTACATTAACCGTAAGTAACATTCGCCTCGACGAAATACTTTGTTTTCAATGATCTAATATTGGGAGGGCTTTGGCCCTTTTAACAATTACTTTATATCATATCCTGCATTCAATCGTGCATTTAACTCAAATTTCTCAATTTTGGACATTGGCCCTTTTTGTTCCAAAGTACAGATATAATGCCGTAAGTATTATCTCGGAGTACCAATGTAATTAGAGATAATTTTGTGCTTTCTAAATTCGTCGAAACCCACCATTGCACGAAACAGGGATGATAGCGCTGCGCCCCAAATGGCCGATTGCTATACCACTAAATTTTTATAGTATTCCTAACCTTATTTAATGACAAAATATATAAGATTTAATAAGGCGAAGAATACTATTAAAATTTAGTGGTGAATATGAGCCATTTGTGGCGCAGCGCTTGCATTCCTGCATAAAAGAAAACTGATTGAAAAAAATTGTAAAATATTGAAAAGTGGCACTCCAATTAGTTTACAATGTATGAAAAAATTACAAATCACTATAATATTTTAATTACATAAATTTATATTTATTTTAAATCTATAATATATATATATACAGATTTAGCATAAAAAATACAAGTTATGCATTATAAACTCTTCGAGCACGAATACTGTAAATGGGATATTCCTTTTTAAAAATGCTTTTAGTTGAAAAAAAAATACAAGTTAGAAAAGTTATAGGGTAATTCCGGGATTTATACCGCACATTTGTTTGAATTTGTGTATAAAGTCCCATGGTGGACATAAAATAAAAAAAATCATGCTGTGCTATTTAATGTTAAATATACAACGCGTGTACTGCGACAAAAAATTTCAAAATAAATTATCAATATTTTTTAACAATTTTTTTCTAAAACATTACACTGCGCGCGACACCCGTACATTCAGGCTGAGACGCTGAGGTAGTTATGCCGCGCTTGAAATAAGAACACAAGGAAGATATAAATAATATTTCATATCTAGGCTATAATTAACGATGTAATAACAAAATGAAACTAAATGAGTACAATGAAACGTATCAGTTGATTCAAATTAATAATTGTTGCCTACTTTCACTATTAAAATTATCGACTTATTTTTTTTACATTAAATTTTATTGTTATTTCAGCAACAACGTAACATCAATGTATTAGAAAGTGAAAAGAAAAAAAAGTAAAATTGTGTTTACATAATGTATTTGTTAACCCTTTCGGGACCGGTGGCTTTTACACAAATTTTATTCGGCTGGTACCCCTTTTTAAAAAGAAGTTACCTTTTCTTAAATAATCATGAAAATGCTCTAATTAAACAAAGCAAATATTACCTTTATTTTTTACTGGTGCCAGAAACAAATTTTGTAAGCTCTTTATGAAGGTGCTTATATGCACCTATGGTCCCGAATGGGTCTAGATATCTGTTTTTCGACTACAATCTACAGAAAAAGTGTCGAAAAAGTACAGTCTTTATGTAACTACATTTAAACACATGATGCAACGAAGCCAATTACACTTCCTCTTTTTTGGAGTAGTTTTCTAAACATTCCTTGCAAAGAACGTCTGCGTTACGCGCAATCCAATTTTTCATTTTGATCATCTTGACTTTCATCTTTCTTGCCCTTCTTACTTTTTATTTTCCCCTTTCTCTCCTTTGGTTTTAATAAACCTGGTACCATGCCTAACCTGGTTAGTCTGTGCAAAAAGAAAAGGAAAAGTTCATAACACTTAATCATCCCGTACAAAAGAAACTGCGACATGTATACCGGAATAGCAGTGCAGCATGTATCCCATTTTGCATGGTGCAGACATCGGCCTTCACAGTTAACTGCCATCGCTAAGGGGAATGGCGTAACCATGCACACAGTACTATATATAAACGCTACACTTAGTTTTGACTTAGAAATCATGCATGTATTAGTATTTAGTGTATGAAAAGTATTTAAACATAACGTGTTTAAAAGTTTGGACTGTGAAATCATCCACTTGCGTCAAATTAAGGATTGTTCTTCTACAAGTAAACATCGAAATGGGATTCACGCTATACACTGGTTAAAATAATCTCATTGCGCACCTATACTGTGCGTTTTACTACCATCTATCGATAATGACAAGAAATACAAGGGGTACGGCATCTATCCCGTATGCGGCGACTCTCCCGGAGTTACCCTATATTTAAACTAATGGAAGGAAGGAAGAAAGGCTTTTATTTTTTTATTTTATTTTTTTTTTTTAACGGATATGACATTGGTATATAATCTTTATTTTATAGCTTTTGGAATTTCTGTACTCGTGCAATATCGTGAATTTTTGTGGAATTTATTTAGATGGAACATGCAACTGATCTATCTTCGAATATTGCCAGTCATAATTTTTTACCTTTAGCAAACTTTTACACACTAAACACTGAACAACCGAAACTACTAATTACATTATACATAGCACACATTTTAATGGTAAATGAAACTAGATCTTTTTAAACGTAGTTTTGGTGGAAATTCAGAAATCTGAACTCGATTTTTTCTTTAATCAACCTTAGATATTTCTTAAATGAAATATTTTGAATTATTTCCTTATGAAAAATTTCCATTTTAAGCGCTATCTAAAATGCATCGAACTTTACATTTGCTTTTTGTACAGTCGTGGAAAAAAAAAAAAAAAAGTAAACATCCCCTACTAACTCTTCAACAAATTATCGTAGACGGAAGTTACTGGTACCGAACGATTTGAAATAAAGTTTACTTTTAAATGATGTGTATAAAATTTTCTTAGGGGGGTCATCTACATATTAAAACGAACCCAAACCTCATTTTTTTCAATGGCAATACTCAATTTTAACGAGATATTTCAAATCTTCGGTTCAAACTATGCCTAGAAACCAAATTTCAAGTCATTTAAATGATAAGTTTTTGAATTATAAGCATTCGAAATTTAGTGCTTCTAATGGTAAATTACATTTTCATATTTTTATTTATATCTCCTGAAATTATGCTCCTAATGTGCTAATTTTTTGTGTAGCAATAAAACTAATGTGCCCAAACATTTCCAATTTTTATAATTTTATGATCTGAATTATGATATTAATATTCGAAAAAAATTATGAATTGCAACCTACAATTTTTTTGATGGATTTAGATTTATTTAGTCCTGCTTTATGAAAATCCAAAATTTCACATTTTTCTTCCAAATAGTTTTCAAATTATGCTTAAAAAACGGCAAAATAATGGTTTAAGATGGAATGATAGAAGTCTATGATAGAAGTGGGTAGATATTTTGAAATTTCTTCTGCTGCCTTGTTATCTAATAGGCTTCATTGACTGCTGAATGTGCCTTGATCAAGAAGGGGGCTCTCTCGGTTAGCAATCGAGTACCCAACTTCAATTTGGATACAACCCTTAAAATACGCTCGTTTTAAAATAATTAATTTCTCGGAGACTTATGGTACGAATTGCATAAAAATTTGTTTTTAGGCTAATTGAAGGGTGTAGAGTTCATTTATGCTGTCAGAATTGGGTATTGCTATTGAAAAAAAGGAAGTTATGGTTCGTTTTAATATGTAGATGGCCCCCTAAGCAAATTTTATATACATCATTTAAAAGTAGACTTTATATCCAATCGTTCGGAACCAGTACCTTTCTTCTACGATAAATTGTTGCTGAGTTAGTAGGGGGTGTTTACTTTTTTTTCCCCCAAGACTGTACATGCTCATGGTTAACGAATGATAGCACGTGTTTCAGAAGTATAAAAAAAATATTAATCATTAAAAAACTAGTTGCTATGCCGAAATAGCATAATATATGATGAACTAAAATTACAGAAACTGTGCCAACATCAAATACATGAGAAGCTAGAAAGCAGCATTTTAAATTATTTTTTTAGTAAATATTCTTCTAACTTCAGAAATAAAATGAGATGTTAGTTATTAAATGATGCAATATCTTTTAAAATTTGAGAATCAATAGAAAAAAAGTCTGGTGTATTAATTTATTCATTTTATTTATTTATTATTATTATTTATTTATTTATTTTTGAAGAAATTTACTTAAAATAAACTTAAATTATGCTTTATTTAAAGAACAAAACCTTTTTTAAAATTGTTTTTCAGTATTATTTACTGTTAACAAATCAAATTTAAAAAACGAATTTCTTGAAAATACAGAACTAAGGTTCAGAAATCCAAAAAATAATAAAAACTAATTACTAATTTAGAAAAAATATATATTAAATAATTAATATAGAAAAATAATTATTATGTGTAGCATTCATAGGCACTAAATAAAAAATTCCGATATATCTTTTTATTATTTTTTTTTTTTAAAGAGTACATTTTCTATATAGACTGAGTATTTATTTTTATGTACTATCAAAGCTCATGATTATATCGATTTTTTTCCCCACTGAATTGTTTCAGTAGAACGGTTTTTAATGTTATTGAAGTTCTTACTTGCTTCAAAAAACATTTTTCCTGGAAAACAGCTGAACCACATTTAATGAATTTCGGTTTCAGTTCCCTCCAATGAATCTATCTTAAAGTATATATAGAGTTTGACTCATAACAGAACAAATAAATATAAAATCTCTAAAATTACTTTTTAGTTACTAAGAAAATAATGGTCCTAAATATAAAGAGAGATATCAAAAGAAGTTTTGATGACTATTTTAAGTAACAAAAGATACTTTCATTTAGAAATCTTGTTTGGGTTCTATAAGATTTTTTGGAAATCTAAACATATAGTTGTTTGTTCAGTAATTGTAACAGTAAGGGGAGTGTTTTAATAGAGAAGCACTGTCTAAAAAAATATTGGAATAAACTATGTTGGGTAAACTCTCGATAATCCGATACCCACTGCACCAGTGGTATGTTGGAAAATTGAAATCGTGGGATAATCAGGAGGACACGTTGAGATACATATATTCTAATTGTACAAATTCAAAACAATAATTTATAATTACATAAATTAATGCAAATAGCTATTATCGTAAAGTAAAAAAAAAAAAAAAAAAAAAAAAAAAAATCTGTTATCGAGGAATAAGTATTATAAAAATCCAGCAAATTTAAGACGAAAAGTATATAGTTATATACTTTTTTTTTTTTTTTTTTTTGTCATAAATGAAAATAAGACAATTTAAAAGGAGGGAGAGATGGAGAAGGTATATATTGATACATTATTTTTCTCTCTCTTTAATAGTGATATTTTGTATTTTTCTATAAATGCGCGTGTGTTACATCTGCCTCTTTCTGATTTTCTAATAAATTTTGCATCCAAGTTAAATTTGCATATGCAGGGGTGTTTCTAAGTAAGAAATGCTTTGGATTTATGAAATTTATTAATCTATTTTAAATAATTATTGTGGCAAACTTCAAAATTTGAAACGTAATGAAATAATGTCAAGCATCTTAATCATTTATTAACATTTTTACCATGTTTAAAATTTACTTTGTATAACTGATTATAAGTTTAAAAAATCATTTTGAGTCAGAATTATGGAATATAGACACACCCATCCTTAATATAAAATATATCAGGGATTTTGATTAACCGAATGTGTCTTGTAATCGGGATTCAACTGTATTTGAAAGAACTACTACTGACACTAATTATTAATGATTTTATAATGTAAAAATCTGTATCAATTTTAAAAGATATTAAAAAATGATTTCAAGGGGACTCTTCACTCACTTGAAAACACTCGCTCGTTAATATTAAACCTATGGGCAGGTTGTTTTCGAATATATCTTTTAAATTTGAATATTTTTAAACGATTTTTTTGCATATGATAGCTGAAGTCGATGTCTAATATGGCTATTTTTTACTTTTTCTAATTCGGTTGCAGATTTTTTAAATAAAGGTACTTTTACTTTCGGAACCGGGGATATAAATATAACAGGATATTACGGCTTTACAATATATATTGTGAGAATTAAAAGAAAACATGCTATGAAAAATGGGATAAGAATTATCTTCGGGAAAAAAAAAATAACTAGTATTGCCAAAGCCTGATTAAACGATTGATTAATTGTTAAACGATTTTCGTGTACCAGGTAATGTTTAATTTTTGTGTCACTGTAAATTGTTCAATTGGTTTGTCTTGGAGCGCTACTGCCGTTTATAAAAGATTGATTCAAATTCTGATCCTTTTAACTAATAGATTGCTTTCTTACCACTATATAGATAGGTGATCCCTTTGGATTATCAGTTAATTACCACTGAACAGTTAAATAGAATCATTTAAAGATCTTAGAAATTATTATAAAGATTAGAAATCTCTTAAAGTTTTCATGTTGAATAGCGCGAAATTATAAATAAAAAATGTTTTGTAATAATTCATGAAAATGTGAAATATTTATAATACAGTCGGTAATCTCTACTATTTGACATTTAGAAATAAAAGAATTCTAAGGTGAGGGTGGGGGGATCCCAGAGTGCTTCTAATGTTATCACGTCCCAAGCTTAAATCAAATTTCCAAATGACTTTAAAAGTTTACTTGCTGGGAATAGACTAAAAAGCTATAAAATGAAAGCATATGAAAGAATGCATACTGAATGTGAACAGTTAGTATACGCCATAGGTTTGTTGAAAATAAACAAAAAGATAACAAAACATTTTTCTGATTATTATTATTATTATTATTATTATTATTATTATTATTTTACAAATTAATATCATGAATATTACTAAATGCTGTTATGGAAAATTTTCGTGACCTCTAAAAAGATTCGTGTCCAGGGCACAGATTTCCATATTCTCGTGCGAAACTCAGACCTTGCTTATTGCCAATCCCAAATATAAAAACAGGGAGATAATAATATTTTACTTTTCTGGACCAGAAAATGAATAAAATCCAATAAATTTGTACATTTAGGTAATATGCAGAATTCCCTCATCCTCAATTTTATTGAAATATATGTCACTGTAGCTTTCTTCTACAACCAAAAAGTTATTAGTTTTTATTTTTATTTTTGCTAAATTGGTTATTGTTTAGAGTTTCAGTTCAATAACAATGTCTTTATTCATTATTTTATCCCTCTATTTATTGCTACTTATAACTGTAAAATTGAATATTTATATGTATACAATTATATGGCCATTAAAGCCCGGCAACTTTCAATTTTAGACATTTTGTCGAATATTTAGAAATATACTTGACAGATTCTTCCGGAATTTCAGGATTAAAAAGAACAGGTATGACCTCATATTTAGCAATGTTGATTTGATAAGGGGGACAATTAGGGTGCCAACAAAAAAGAAAAATAATACTTGAATAATCAAAGAAAAAAAAATAATACTTGGGATCACTCTGTAAAATAAAATGCACGAAATGATCTATCGCTACAGAATATAAATAAACAGACATTGTGCAGTATGTGTAATCATTTGTGTAAGAATAGCCCTTATATTAATAGAGATATAGCGATTTATTTAAGAAAGTTAAAAAAATCTTGCATGTTTTTTGCTTATAACATGCAGGGTTTTTAACCAAATTTAACGTTAGTTTCAGAAAAATTAACAAAATATAGTAGAAAAAATATAGTGCAATTGGAATGTAAATATATTAAATATTTTAGGGAATATGAGCAGTTGTATGAAATAACTTTTATCCGCGCATGCGCGAACAATAACAAGGATCATTTTACATAATTTAATAGTCAATTCTATGGAGCAACTTATTAAAAAAATCCAGTCAAATATCCTAAAAATTCAGAAAGATATCGGCGTTAGAGTGAGCAAATTTTTAGTTGTTCTCTAAAAGCAGCTGAATGATAAGGATTTTCCACAAATTGTCATTTTTTATTAACTGACTTTCAGAAAAAAGTTAGTATTTAGTGACTATCAACGAGTAGATTTGGAAAAAATGCTTCGATTTTGATATTTCTTTTTATCATAGTATAGGCTCGTTCTGGTGGTTACCCAAGAAGAACTAAAGTACCAATAAAAAATGAAAATTAAAAAAAGTTTTAATTAAAATTGTCAACTTATGGACAATTCCTTATCATTCAGCTAGTTTTAGCGAGCAACTAAAAATTAGCTCACTTTAACGCCGATATCTTTTTGAATTTTTACGATATTTGACTGGGTTTTTTAAATAAGTTGCTCCATAGAGTTGACTGTTGAATTATGTAAAAAGATCGTAGTTATCGTTCACGCATGCGCAGATAAAAATTATTTCATACAACTGCTCATATTTCCTAAAATATTTAATATATTTATATTCCAGTTGCACTATATTGTGTCTACTATATTTTGTCAATTTTTCTGAAGCTGGCGTTAAATTTGGCTGAAAACCCTGCATGTTATAAGCAAAAAACATGCAAGAATTTTTTTTTTTTTTTAAATCGCTATATCTCTATTAATATACATGCTATTCTTACACAAATGAATACACATATTGCACAGTGTCTGTTTATTTATATTCTGCAGCGATAGATCATTTCGTGTATTTTATTTTACAGGGTGATCCCAAGTATTATTTTTTTCTTTGATTTTTTGTTGGCGCCCTAATTGTCCCTCTTTTCAAATCCACATTGATAAACATGAGGTCATACCTGTTCTTTTTAATCCTGAAATTCCGGAAGAATCTGTCAAGTATATTTCTAAATATTCGACAAAATGTCTAAAATTGACAGTTGCCGGTTATTAATGGCCATATGGTGCATATCAGGGTCGGCGAACCTATGGCACTAGTGCCATAAGTGGCACGCTGCAGGTTATTTTTGGCCCGGCATAGATTCAGGTTCTACATTAAAATACACTAGAATTTCATAAAATGCATTAATTAATCTGCATATTATCTCTGTGTATTCTGTATGTCTATTCGATTCGTTCAGTTGGTTGTCATTGTTATAAAGATTGATCAAACTGAAATCTAACTGAATGTATTCCAACCTAGCCCAGTATTGGCTCACAAAATTTTAAGAATAAGAGAAAATGAGGAGATTATCGCAAAAGAAAGATTAAAAGACATTATAAGCAAAAATGCTGATGGCAAATCTATAACAACTTGGAATTCAATTACAGATACTGTAGATTCCGGCGCTTGCTATTTTAACAATCCTTTCTGCCAGCCATTCTTTTTGGAAATAAATAATATAAAAAATTCAGGTAAAATCATCTTGTTAAATGAGCTCAGTTCAATTTGTATTCTCTTAAAAATAACTAAGAACGAAGCTGATATAAATTATTTGGCATCTAAGATGAGACAACAGAAATAATATTTCTAAAATATCATTTCTAAAGCATAACATCAAATATTACCCACATTTTTTTACTGTTAAAAGCAAAATTTTAAGTAATTTTGGTTCATGATTTTGGATCCATTAAATTGTTTTATTGTTGGCATGTCATGATCACATAAAATATATTTTTGCATAAATTTGGCACGTGGATGTGAAAAGCTTCGACGTTCCTGGTGTATATGATCGTCGCCGTAACGTTAATAACACTCAACGATTTTTTTTTCTTTTGCTAAAAAATTATTTTGCATAAATTTTAATCGCATATTTATACTGTAAAACATAAGATGAAATTAAATAATAAATAAAGATAAAGGGGTTAGATTGGTTATACAATCAGACGAATTAGAAATAATTATTTAACGTACCAATATTTTCCTTATTTCTTAAATTACTCTTAAATATTTTGATCATTTTCCAGGTTGAAAAAAAATATTTTGGTGTTCTATGGAGACAATCTTTCACATAATGAAATTTTAATGAAATGTATTTTAAAGATTTTCAGCATGAGTTAAACTATGCAAGAAAGAATATATATCTTTTTTTTTTTTTTTTTTTTTTTGGGGGGGGGGGGGGGGGAGTCGAAACTATATCATAGTCAAAATAAGTTATGTTTATAATAATTTTAACAATCTGGATCTATAAAAATAACATATAAATCATATTTAAAGGTATTATTAAGGTTTTGAAAGTATAAAGTTTTGGGAGTTAAGCTTCATTTACTAAAATGAATATATTTAAACTAAAGATAAAGTACTTATATGTTGCTATCATGGGGGAAAAAATCCAGCTTTAGGATAAATTCGAAATTCTCCCATTCCTAATTTAAATTGTGCAACCAAAATATCCTACTACGGTAATAGTCTACGAAGCAAATTTATTTTTACTCCTACATGACGCTTTATTCACATATAAGTAAAAAAAATATTTTTGTGAAAATGATTCCTGTAAAGAAAAAAAAAAAAAAAGACTGAAGTAGTTTTGATTTGCATGTAAATTTATTTTTATAAAATGAAATTAGATGCATAAAAGAATAAGAAGTTTGCTGTGCATGCATATTTCAAAGTATGCCATACCTTATTTGTAACGCAATTTTTCTTTATCTTTTTATTTTCTTTATCTTTCTGTTATTATCTCCTCACCGAAAAAGATAACGAAAGGGTTGATTTAAAAGTGAATGATATTTTTCATTGAATAACAATTTCTTTTATGATTTAAGATTTGAAGGACTTGTTCCGTTGCAGATACTTTCAATTGTCGATTGCGTTTCTTGTTTGTGTTTGATACGAAAATGTTAGTTCTACATATCAGGTACTTTGAAATATTAAAATAAAAAAAACAGAAGAAGAAAAGACGCATAAAGTTTTTTTTGTGTGAATTTAAAGTATTATTTTCTAAAGTCATTCAAAACGCAATTATCTTGGAAACGTAAATATGAGGCTATTTTTTAAAAAAATGGGCAAAGAAATAAATGATTAAAATTACATTAAATGAATAAAGTATTGTCTTAAATTTTTCCACAATCCCATGGAAAAAAATTAAGTATTATTGAGATGCTGCTGTTCAGTGGAGAAACCTTTTTTTTTTTTTAGTTTCTGTTTTCTTAACCAATACAAGGTACTTGGATAGTTACATTTTATTTTTTATGGTCATAAATAGCGGTAGTTAAGTTTAACAATCTAAAAACTTTTACCATATTTGCTTTTTTTCATGTGTTTGTTTTGTTTTCCTCGCTATTGAAAAGGGAATTCATTGATTGTAATTTCATCTGTCAATAGCTGAAGATGATGCATTTTTAGAATATTATTTTGCGTCATATCCTTGTAAAAACATTTTTTCCGTGTCATTTCACTCCATTTCCATTTTCTCTTTTCATTAGATTATCTCTAGTTTGCTTTTATAAAATTCTTGTACATTTAAATTGATCATTGACGAAGTTCTTATGGCAAGTTTCGATCCTTGTGCACGCGCGCCAGCATTGTGTAGGAGAAGGAGAAATATTGATAATATATTCATAAAATATTTGTATGTCGTGACAATGTATGTTGTTATGTTGTTTATGCTAATGCACTCAAGAAAACTCAGTTTTTTTCTTGTTTTGTTTCACTTATCATAAAGTACTTGATCTGATTGTTTAATGCCGGAGTTTATAAATAAAAAAAGGGAAAATTTTATACGGGTGTAAAATTTTTGTCTTATGAAAATGTGCCAAAACAGAAAAAAAAAATTACAGCAACAAAATTATAAAATAAATGTTTATATTAAATTTTCTTATTCTATATATACGTAAGTTGTCATTTATAATTTATTAGTTGCTAATTCGTTCATGTCCTTGACCTTTTTTCTTATAATCAATAATGAAAGGTGAACATTAAACTTTCTCTTGTCCATATTCTTTTTTTTTTTTGTATCTATTTATATATATTAAATATTATTTAGATTTTATCACGAAAATATCATCTAGTATATCATCAAATTACATATCCTCTCAATATTCCTAAATGATAGATTTAAAAGACAGTTTTAGTGAAATTTAGACAAATATGTTGCAAATTTAATACAATATTTCCTATTCAAGAAATCGGGAAGATGGTATATGAAACTTTATTTAGTATTACTTCGGTGCATTAAAGATTTTACTGTGAATTATAAACATACTCGCTAATGAGACAGAGTTAGGTAACTATCAATAATAATAAAAAAATTGATTGATTGATTTTTAACCTGAAAATTAAAGATTTCAGATAACTAACATGTTTCTCTTCAGTGAGATAATTCGAATTAGAATAATAGACACCACTTGTTTAAATAAATACTTTTTAAAAAAGAATTTCGTTTTATCATTCCTTTGTTTTAACAAGCTTTTTAAAATATGTACTGTGATTTTAAATCAAAATAAAATATATATATAATTATTAGAACGGACTAATAACAATTCTCTCAGAAGACATAGAAGAGTGTTAAAGCATTTTTTAAAATCATTAACAAATAAATGTTATATTTCCTCAAAAGAAAAGAAAACTTTACAAATAATCAATATCTGCATTTTTTTTTAAAATGTGTAATATAAGAATTAATATTTGTACTTTCAAATAAATTGCAAATATGATGAATTTAAAAAATCAAACTTTAATGGTCCAGTGCTCTCCACATGAGGTTGATTTGACTCTTATTTTATAATTTTATGTATTTAGTTAATATTAACGCAGTGCTAAAATAATTTTAGAAAAAAAAAGCAGCAAATTTAATTTTAGGTGACATGATCGTAAATTTTAGTTAGCTAAGAATGAACATTTTTTTTAAATATAAGTCGAAAACTTTAGACACTTTCTAAATAAATCTGCAATAAAAATGAGGCTAGTGAAAGTTTACATTGTTTTCGACGAAATATAAACAGTTAGCAAATCCAGTACTAAGAAAAATAGAAGTCAAAATAATGCAACGCGTGTAACTACCCTAACTCATATTCGATTTGGTAAGTTTATCGTGCCTTCCACTGAAGCTACAAATCGGCTTTCTCTGTATCAAATCGGTATCCTCGGTATTCATATGAATGAAATTGCTTACTCCATGAGATAGACGCCAAATGACAACTACAATTTTTGGTATTATTTCCCTTCAGGTACTTTAATTATTTTCCCTACAAAATGGTATAGTAGCACTTTTGGAACATAAATTTCATCGGGACAATCATCCTGATATTAACTGCAGTCTGCAGTATCTCTTAGAGTACCTTTGTCTGTCAAATTTTGGACTTACGGACAGTAAAATATGATTGTTTGGGAGGATTTTGCACAAAAACAGTCATGTTTAAGCTGCCATTACTGTCAAGATAGTGTTTGTTTACTCGTCTAACTATCTAAGTAAATTCGACTAAGTGAATATTAACAAGTTTCCATGGGCCATTTTTTGGACAAAAATGTCAACTATGAGCAGCACCTTGTATTTGTACACATGTTTCTACAGTAGGGTGGTCCAAAATTTGGAAGGTGAAAATTTGTTCGGTCCTACCCTTCTGTTTTGTTCCAATGTACTAAAAAATAAAGCAGATCAAATTTGAGAACATTTCAGTAAAATTTAGAGGTAGCTCAATGTAATTTAAGTTTGCAACATTGTACTACAGTGGCACCCAGTGAGTAAATATCATTTGAACTGCAACTTTTATCAGACTGTTTCTAAACCATAACTTTTTATCGGGTAATTTCTAAACCATAACTTTTATCAGCTAATTTCTAAACCATAACTTTTTAGCAGGTAACTTCTAAGCCATAACTTTTAGCTTATTCTAAACCATAACTTTTGTGAGATAGTTCCTTGGCTTTAAATAGTTTTACAACATTTTCACAGTGTGTTTCTAGCATGTTTTGATTTCCAAAATGATATGTTTAGCAAGCATCAGTAATCAGGATCATGTCGTCACTTTTGTTTTTTTTTGAAAAAGAAGATTAAATAAATATATTTCTGTAAAGTATAATACTTAATTTTAAGTATTATTATGGCAACATCATCTACTTCAACAAGATCAAAAACAAACATTTATCTCCTTGGTTCTACTATAACTGAGCTTACTGGCAATAAACTACCTTCAATACGCATGGCACTGGGTCTTTTTTTTACATCACCAAGTTGAAATGAACAATACTACACTATGACGCAAAAGTTTAGACAATGAAGAAATTCTTACATACTTTGAAAAATATTTATTCAATTTTCAATTCACTGCTTGAAATTAATGTGCTGTACATATAAACAATATTTATAACAAAGAAAAGTGGAATTGTGCATATTGCAATAAATTAAATGGTAACAAAAATAAACTGCTGTCTCAAAAGTTTAGACACAAATTAAATAAAATCGAAATAAACAATTTTTAAAACCTGGTTGCGCATCCATGCTTATGTATTACGTCATATACACGAGATTGCATGGAAGAAACTAAATCTTGCATAGTTTGTGGATCGATATCGTACCATGCATTCTCAATAGATGTCTTAAGTTCCTTTTCAGAAGAGTATTGTCTAGCGTTGCTATAAATTTTGCGACACATGATGCTCCAAAGGTTTTCTATAGGGTTAAGATCTGGGCTACATGCTGGCCAGTCGAGAACTCTTATATTATGGGAATTAAACCAAGATTTTGAATGTTTTGCAGTGTGAATTGAAGCATTGTCTTGCTGAAATTCCCACTGAGGACCCCCTAGAAGCTCAGCAAATGGCAGTAGGTTTTCTTCTAATGTCTGTGTATAATGCTGTGAAGTTTGACGACCACTGGTGAAGGTCAGAGATACTTATCCATTATAGCAAAAGGCTGCCCAAACCATCACCGAGCCCCCTCCTTGTCTGCGACTAAAAAAACGTCGAGGTTCCTTCCGCAAGTTATGCCAATACGATAAACAACCATCTGGACCATCCAGATTCCACTTTTTTTCATCGCTAAATATGACTGACTGCCATTTCTCTCCATATGACATATGCTTTCGAGCCCACATAAGTCTTTGTAACTTATGATGTGGTTTCAGAGCTGGTTTCTTCTGCATTTTGCTATAAACGATTGTTCCTTTTTCCAAAATTCGTCTACGAATCGTATCCTTTGATACAGAGAGTCCCGATGAGCTTTGAACTCCACGTACGCTCATTTGTTGAGTACTCGCTAGTCTTTGTATCAGGCGATCCTCTCGTACATTTGTCACACATGGCCTCCCAGACCGACATTTTGCTTTATATTCGGAACCACTAGATAAAACTCGATAAATAGATTTTTTTGACCTATTAATAATAGCAGAAATTTCAGAAACGCTCTTCCCTTCACCTTTCAACTGCCAAATCCTTGAAACCTCATTCACTTGAATTTCTTTAGCTCTCGGCATGTCGACTATGAAGCGCAATCGTTTGCAGAACTTAAGTACTCCAAATTTGTGACATCATCGATTCTAAATTTGTATATGCCAGCGAATATTCAAAGAAATTTAGAATAGTGTCTAAACTTTTGCGACAAGCACATTTGAATTTTTATGAAAAAAATTAGTATTATAGCAAATAAAACGACTGTCTTTTGTACATAGCATTTTAAATCAGTTTTTGAATATATTTACAGGTTTTTGTAATTCTGACGTCATAATTCTACATTTTAAAGCTGAATGACGTCATTGTCTAAACTTTTGCGTCATAGTGTATAAGGGAGTCTTCAGCAACTACAATAAGAGAAATTACAAAATTTTGGCAGAAAGCTAGAATCCCAGTGCAAGAGCTCAGAAAGAGTCAGTTAAAGCTGGAAAAATTGTTTGAGAAGTGGAGGTTATTAAAGAATTTTGAAAAAAAAAAAGAAATTTTGGAAAGTTGGAAAAGAAATTTTGAATCAAATAATAGATATAAAAGATGACATAATTAATTTTTTTTAAATACCACTGGACAAAAATAAACAACCAAAAGATGACTATCGAGAATTTCTTGAACTTATCTTAATCTTTTAGGCGAAACCCCTTCTTGAGGATTCAGATTTATGGCACCTGGAGAAATGCACCATGCTCGCTGGATGTCCAAAGTGCTGTATAGTCTAAAAATATGGATGTTTAGTAGCCAGTTCACCATTACTTCAAGAGAAAAAAAAGGATTGCAAAAAATATGTGTATTTGCGGTACGAGTATATCTAAAAGCTTAGATGACAGCACCATTGCCACAAAGTGCACCTTTCAATGATTTCAATTTAATGAAATCTCTGTTACAGTATGAGAATTTTGATGATGAAATATCTAAAGCAGCATCAGAAAAGCTAGCCAAACACCTTTGGTATTTATCTGAGGATCTTGTTGCCTTAGCTCTTTTCGACAATCAAGTGCCTCATTGCCTTAAAAGGCTCATAGTAAAGGCCATGAAAGACGTTAATTGTGAAAAAGAATCCACAACACTGTAAAAAAAAAATCTGTAAAGTTACTAAAGTTTTTCTAGGAAACTGGGATTCCAAGAAATTTTTATGTAACGGCAACAAGAAAAAATCCTGTAACAGACGCTGTTACAGGAATTTTTCTTGTTGCCGTTACATAAAAATTTCTTGGAATCCCAGTTTCCTAGAAAAACTTTAGTAACTTTACAGATTTTTTTTTACAGTGAAAGTGTCCTAACTTAAAACTTTTGTCGACATGAAATTTGAAGACTTTGTAACGAAGCGGTCAGCTTTATTATTCCAACAAATGTGCCTACCAGATGCATTCCTCCAAGTAGACCCAGAAATATGGGGAGATCAGGAGACTTTCTGTAAAGCATTAGAAATTGTCAAATCAATAAAAGTTGTTAATGATCATGCTGAAAGGGGCATAGCCCTAATTCAAGAGTTTTGTGGGAAAATAACGTACAGTGAGACTCAACTACAATACTTATTGCAGGTGGTTGAAGAACATCGACGAACATATCCTGACTGCAAAAAACAGAGTTTGGCAGGTACTGACAATTACATGATTATTTAAATATTAATGGCGTATATTTACTTGTTAATTATTTATAACATATATTGAATATATAAGTGTACTTTAATTACTTAGAATTCTCAGATTCTTACCCCCATGTATGGCAAATAAATTTTTTTTTTTATATTAGTAGCAGTTGAATTCTTTAAATTGTAAATTTACAAAAAAAGGAAATTTTTAAGAGTGTTGAGCTACCTCTAAATATTAAAAATTTAAGCTCAAACTTCATAACACTTATTTTTTAACTAAAATGAACAAATTAAGAGGATAGCACCAGTAAAAAACTTTGAAAAATAATAATCGACCTTTTTTGGACCACCCTATTCTACAGTGATATATAAAAGTACTGTAATATCACCTCACCTTTCCTGTTGTCTGACCATGTGAAGAACAACATTAAAGTTACAATTTGAAAGATTTTTATATATTTTTGTCCTGTGTAAACTCTTCTCCCCACTATTTCGTATTTGACCATATAAGTAAGTTTCATCAAAATGTTATCTGAAACATAATTTTCAGCATTCTGGCTTAATTTTATTTTCGGTATATACAGAAAACTTGGTCTAAAACGGAATCGATCACCGACGAAGAAATATTCCGCCTCAGGCAAAATACCCCCCACGCAAAAAAATAAAAAAATTAAAAATAAATTAAAAATGCATAAATTGTATATTTTTTTGCGTTCGTAACCTTTAATATTGTACTTTAAAATTAAATTTTTAATGAAATTAAATTTTTCATTAAATTTATTGTCATTAATACTCTTGAAAACATTATTTAAAAATTGGGATAAATAGTATCCATATGAAATTGCTTCATTTCTGAAATTTAGTGAAAAACGTTCACTTTAGCAAACACAATTATATACCTCATCTTTAACATGGTAGTATAGAGAATCGGAAAATAATCTTTTATGGATTTTTTTTTTTTCGGTTTACCAAGAATTCTTCAGTAACACATTGTAAGTCTCATTGTGTTAGTGATTTTTATCCTTAAAAATTATCATATTTAACCATAAAGTTAAATAAGGTTCTGGAATTAACTTTCTTAGTCTATTACGAAATTTAATTAAAATGTTGAGTATTTAACGTATATACATATCAATTTTAAAGTTTCATAAATTAAATGCATTTCATTTTTAAATATCATTTTTTCCGCCGTATGCAAACTTTTGGACTCGGTTGGAACTTATAAACGTTTCCGTTTCCGCGTCAGGCAGATTCCGTCTTACAGAGGATGAATTAATATTATTTGCTATGGGTTCGCCGGGGCTTAGAAAATTTTCCGCGTTGGACCGATTTCCGGCTTGCACCTTAGACAGAATTTAATACTGTATAACTAAAATAAACAAAAAAAGTACTAAAACTTGCTAAATAATAATAAGACAAATATCTAAAAGTATAAATGAAATATTACTTCTAATTGCCTCATCCTTATAAACAAGCAATTATAAAATTTTCTTAAAATATTGTAAATATTTATTTTTCAAAAATTTATTTATTTTAATCGATGGATGCAAATTTAA
This sequence comes from Maratus speciosus, assembly GCA_963932465.1. Classification (NCBI taxonomy): domain Eukaryota; kingdom Metazoa; phylum Arthropoda; class Arachnida; order Araneae; family Salticidae; genus Maratus; species Maratus speciosus. The sequence goes on along the minus strand of OZ010796.1, from coordinate 214,790,048 downwards.
TTTTCTTCTATAACTGCACCACTTATTCTTGAACCTGCAAATGTACAATTGTTTATCAAATTAATAGACTGCTATGAATACGTAAGTATAGCAAGACAGCCTCTGCATGATTCTACGAACAATGATAAAAACTAAGTTAAGATTGCATAGCTTGTGTTTACTTAAAATGAAAGGAAAACCTCTTTTCAGTTTAACAGCTGAAGAAAGAATTTAGAGAAATCTGAAAGATAAGAATTAGAAAGCTTTAAAGGCGTCTACTCTTAACTCTTATTTTTACTTGGAATCACCTGTTGTGATAAGCTGCTTCAAAGAAATTTAATAGGAAGTATTAAAATAGAAATTTTCAGAGGATCTGCGACAACCTTGTAAAATTAGCTTTGGTTTCCGTTGTTCCTGAACTCATATTGAAATAAAATAAAAAATAGCCATAATTTTTAAGAAATTTTGGATAGAAAATTAATTTATATTTTACCATAGAGTATTATATTTTACCATAAAGTTTCTGAAGAGGAATATAGTTTTAAACTAACGGAAAAGTCAGGAAAGTAATCGAATTTTAGAAGCAATTTAGATTTGATTTAAATGCGCAAGTTTGTTCTACATTACTTGAAAAACTGGTAAAATAGATCAAAAATTGAGTAAAATACAACAACTGATGACCATTCACGAAAATTCGGAAAAAACTTCGATTTGGCACTAAAAATGAAGATCCGATGAGTCCCCCAAAATAAAGTTGTTTTATCCCGTTTTAAGAGGCAAAAGAGGGAATTTTCCTCAGGGAGGGGAGAAAAATTAAACTTTTTTAAATAGGTCAAGTTGGGTACCGTTTATTATGTATTTTTTAATTATTAAAATCGAATGACACCATCTGCTAGTCGATATGATCATTTTTTACAAAGTTGCAGCAGGTTTTATGAATACAAAGTAGACAATTATGCTTTATGCAGGTAAAATAGCTTTCCACAATAACAAGTGATGGTCATTCTCGAAAATTTGGGAAGATCTTCGTTTTGGCACTAGAAATGAAGATCCGATGAGTCCCCAAAAAATGAAGTTATTTTACTATGTTTTGGTGATGCAAAATGGGGCATTTTAACTCGGGGGGGGGGGGGCATTTAGCTTTTTTTAATTAGGTCAAGAAGTATATCGTTTACTATGTATTTTTTATTTCTGAACCGAATGACGCCATCCGCAAGTCGATGCAATCATTCGTTACAAAGTTAGGCAGGTTTTATGAATGCAAAGTCATGAATACAAAATTATGAACACACGGATTATGATAACTTTATTTTGACCTTGAAGAAGACTCAGGTGATCCTGATTTTGATTATTGCTATTTTGAGGACATTTAATAAGTTTGAAATTATTGGATATGATATAAAGAACATATCGTGAACGTAAAATAAATGTGACAAAACTGCACTCTATAATAAAGTATAATTTACGACTTTGTATTCATAAAACCTACCAGAACTTTGAAATGAATGATCGTATCGACGTGTGGATGATCTCAATCGATTCAGAATTAAAAATACTTAACGAACGTTACTCCATCTTACCTAATTTTAAAAAGTTGAATTCCCCCCTCCCCGAGTTAAAATGCCACCTTTTGCCCTCCAAAACTCGGTAAAACAACTTTATTTTTTAGGGACTCATCTGACCTTCATTTCTAGTGCCAAAACTATGTTCTTCCTAAATTTTCGTGAATGGCCATGTGTTGTTGCTGTAAAAACCTATTTTACCTGCATAAAGAATAATTTTCGACTTTGTATTCATAAAACCTGTCGTAACTTTGTAACAAATGATCATATCGACTTGCGGATGGTGTCATTCAATTCAGAATTAAACAATACATAATAAACAATACCCCACTTTACCCACTTAAAAATTTTGGAATTTTACCCATCCCTGGAATAAAAATGCCCCCCCCCCCTCTCTTTGCCTCCCAAAACATGGTAAAACAACTTTATTTTTTGAGGACCCGTCGGAACTTCATTTGTAGTGCCAAAACGAAGTTCTTCCCAAATTATGGTGAATGGCCATCAGTTGTTTAAAACAAACGCTATTTTATCTGTGCTAGACTTATTATTCTTATTACTTATTCTTGACACTATAATGGCATTCTAGACGGAGGAAGTACCTATCTAGTTCCTCATCTGAATTATTGTCGATTTTCAAAGTTCTATATAACATTTCGATATTGTAAAAGTAAATTATCGAGAACATTTTTTGTTCCCGATTGCGAATACCAATAAATTTCAATATATGATATTTTATGCAGCCAAATTCAATATCTAAGCTGAAAAAAAAATATTTCTTGATTACATTTTAGTTTTTACCGCGTTACTACAATAATATAAATACTGAAATAATAACGTAATTTGCATGAAATATTTCATTGGTATAAAAGTAAATTTTTACCCGACTGCCAAGAAGGGTTATGTGTTTCACGCGTATCTGGGTATGTGGATTTCTTTATACCCTCGAAACATCCCAACGGTTAGATGGATTTTAATGAATGAGGTTTCTATTGATTCGTCTTAACCGTCCGATGGTTATAGGGTAGTTTTGTTTTTATAAATGCAAAATGGTGGCCGTAAAATGCAAAATGGCGGTAGAGACTGAAATTTCTTTTTACGCACCCTATTGAGTGGCATATCATTGGATAGGTCTTTCAAAATGAAGACGATGTTTCATTGACTATTTTACAGTCAGAAGTTCCGTTTAAATATTACACAACCTGGTAGTTATGTAGGTCGGATCTCTAGCTTTACTGCAATTCTAACCATCATAGACATCCATAGGCCTCATCAAAACAGTGTTTATAGATAGGAACTAACAATTAAACACAACTTAAAAGTTAACAATACAAGTAAATAAAAAAAAATGGGTAATTTCTTTTATGAATGAATATCTGAATTTGAATAAAAAATAGTTTCACATTGATGAGAAATAATTAGTTCGCTTTTTTACGCAGTCGGGTTTTTTGATTTTTTAAATTTAATTTTTATCTAAAATAACTTTCAGGCACTCTGCGAATATCAATACATTTTCAGTATATGATATTTTATGCAGCCAACTTCAACAGTGGCGTGGCGTCCGGTCATCGCTGGATGCGGCGATGACCAAGCAATATTTTAAAACTCTTAATAAGCTTTTAAAACTCTACGATCCAGTTTAGCAGAACATTTGGAGTTCATGTATAAGTGAAGATAAGATTTAAAGTTTCTTTTTTGAACATTCAACCATTGAATTTTAGAGTTAATAATTTTTCACCACAAACTTAAATAATTGCGATGACCACCGAAAATTTTCACGCCACGCCACTGAACTTCAATATTTTTGATGTAAAATAAGTTACTTTTTTTATTACACCTCTTTCTTTACCGAGTTACTACAATAATATGAATACTGAAATAATAAAGTAATTTGCATGTAATATTTCATTAATCTAAAGTAAAATTATCGAAAATCATTTTTCATCACGATTGAGAATACAAATAAATTTTCAGCATATGATATTTTAAGCAGCCAACTTCAATATTTAAAAGTCTGGATATTTAGTGCATCTTATTTTTTATTGACTTACTACAATAAATATTAAAATAATTATGCAAATTGCAAACAATTACAAATATGATTTAATGTGACATATGGTCATCATTTTATTGGTTACCAGTCAAAAATATATCAATGAAATCTAATTAAATGACTTTATATTTTTATTTTCATGAATGTTTGCATCTATTCTACGTAAATATTGAGCGACTAATACAAGGCGTAATGTTCTTAAAGCTTCTTCGAACGTAGACGGCTTAAATGGCAGTTGTCAAATAATGCTCAAGAGACATAACGTGTTGTTGAACAAGGATTAATTTATCTAGAAACTTAGATTGTATAACAATTTCTATACAATGTTGAAAAATGTTTTTTCTGTTTGATGTTGATATTCTGCATAATGCATGTGTTTTGTTTTACTTAGGAAAACCAGTTAAAGCACCCAACGCTGTTTTCTTTATATATAAAATTTTGTATAGTTTTAAGTTTTAAATGTCTTCAAATTAAATATTAATTCAATTTTTCTACAAAGAGTATGCGGTTTTTTCAAAATAAGTAAAAAACTTAATTTTTTAAAACATTTTTGAAATATGTCGATAAGTTTAGAAAGGGAAAAAAATTGTATTCAGGGCTCATACTCTTTCTGTCGTTATTTTCGATTGACAAACACCGTAGTACTGTAAGTAACGTACCATGCTATACAGCACACGTAGTATGGCACAACTCTCAGACATACACTGCACTAAGAGATACCGTACTAGCAGTACGTAGTTTCGATACACCGTAGTATCGATAGTCTTTACAATTAGGACCCAAGTAGAATGTTTACTGCATTTAGAGATTTGAAAACAGAGCTGAATTTCGTACAGTTAAGAAATATACATTTTTGCACGGCTACTCCAAAATAATAATAATAATAATAATTTTATTACTTATCATTATTTTAGCTGACTAAAAGAAAAGAAAAAATAAAAATATGTTTTTATATTTAACCCTTTTGAGAACGGTGTCCTTAAAAAAGGACACCTAATTTTAATTCCAAAATTGACAAATGGCACCAAAAATATTTAGTTAAAATTTCCCGTTCATAATGTACGTGAAAATAAGCAAGTTCGCATTTTCCAATAACTTCATTTATAAATTCTGGGGTCGGTCCATTATTTCATTAGTTTATAAACAGAAGTTCTCCACACCGGAAAGGGTTAAGGATGAATGAAATGCACATTAGTAACAATAAATTCATAGAACACGAGACATGTTTAAAATTAACTAATTTCAAAATGATTTATTGATGTTTATCAGACGTAGAAAGACGATTACTTCAAATTCAGGAAGAACGTATACTCATTATTGGTCAAAAAGCTAGTCCGTTACATTTAATATTGCTGAATTTTATGAAACTGCTGTTGCCATCATTATTACTATCATGTAAAATTTCTTTGGTATCGTTATTTTTAAAAAGTTGTAATGTATACTTTACTCCAATTTCGCGAAGATTTCAATGTTGCTTTTCTTTTCATTTTCTAAAATTTAAATCATATACGTTCAGAGGCCAAACTGCTCAGAATGTATGTTTTTTTTTCTCTCATTTTGAAATGTATTTTTTTTATATACAAAAAGAATTCAGAAAGGTTATTCACATAACAGAATTTATACCACCGTTCACCTAACCTAATCTTTAGTCGCCACCTTCTCTTTGCTAGTATGTACACTTGGATTTACTCCACTGAAATATACTTAGTAGTAATGAAGCCATATTTTCTTTCGGCAGAAAGACATCTTGTATATGGTGACTATTATACATCTTGTATAGTAGCCATTATCAATATCAAAACTGATGGTCAGTTCTGTAAGGGGTGATAATATATTACAAAATAAACAATTCCACATAGGAAACCACAGTCACAATCCACATATTCAATCAAAAATAGAGGGTATCTGACATTAAGCCGAACCCGGATTTTCTTTCTTGAAAGTAACAATAATTATAGATGTTTTGGCGAAATCTTCAATAGAAAAGGTTTGCTTTCTCTGAAGTCTCAAAGCATGAAGAGAAGTGGAGAAGTTACACTGCAATTCAGTCAGTGAAAACCTATACAATGTCAGCTACTTTCCGAATTTTGAAACATCATACTCAGTGATGTTTGGACGTAGATGATGGTCAGTTCTTGTGATCGTCAGTTCAGCAGTTTTTTGTGATTTCATCACCTTTTAAAGAAAGTAAAATCAGTTTTTTTTCCCCCGTAAGAATATCTTCGTTATTATTACAGTTATGAATGAATATCTGAATTTGATTACGTCTGAGACACCCTGTATTTTTGACTGAACAAATAGATGGCGACTATGGTTTCCTGCACAAAAATTGTTTTCCTTGCCATGTATTATAAACTCTTATAATTCTGCCCATTATTTTAGGTACGCCCTGTATACTTTCAACAATCTATGTCGGTGTTCGTATTTAACAATCAGTAGATCATATTCATTAATTTACTCTTTTACAGATATAATAATTCAAAATTCCCTTTTAATGCTTTTGTCTAAAAATTGCAATCATTAAATTTAGAAGAAAAAATAAATGTGATTTTGATGATTTAGTTTTTCTAATCTGACTTATTTTCCCAATAACGTAAGTTTAACGAATTGCAGCAACTGCATTTCTCATTCATATTATTATATCTTCATATCCGTTTATTAATGTGAAGCATTTTTAGTGCTTCGACCGATCATTTAGAAGTTTTGTACATTTTTATTATTAACACTTTTAAATGTAGTTGAAAAGTGTTTATGAATTTTATTTGTCTGAATGGCTGGCAGACTTTCCAGACTTTAACTAACTTAAATATACTCGAATTGACATATAATTCTTGTTTGTGAATGAGGTTCAGTATAGAATGTTTGCTGTTGAAAAAGAAGTGTGTAGCATTTATAGTTCGTTTACAGGGACACGCAGAAGAATCTTGTTACTGTATGATATATATTGAAAAATGGCTTTCGGTGCATTTTCTTTAAATTGCTTTTAGCTATCTCATTTCATTCTATAGGGAAAAAATCATATTTCTTAATAATACTCTGTTAGTGTTGGAAAGTGTTTCATAATCAATTCCAGATGCAGGTTTTTTTATACATGAATTTTTAAGCTTTGCTCTTTGAAACATGGTAATAAAGACCACTAGTATGATTATCTCCCAAAGTTATTTTTACTGTAACAAAATTTCTATTTTAAAAATCAGGCCATTTTTAATTTAAATGGAATTTAATTTTTTATAAAGTTTTCAATTCAATGTTCCTATGTGAATATTCTCCCATAATAAGTTTTTAAAGAAAGCTGTAAAATCTAAAAAACATATTCTTTTTCTTACATAGTTTCTTAATAATAATATTAATCATAAAGTCAGCTATGTGAAAATTATATTGTCTGTAAGATATTAATCACGTACGAACTTTTTTTCTTGATAGAAAACGCAACTCAGAGAAACATGTATGTGACCAGCTGCAGCTATACGTAAAATCTATTTTAAAGCATACATAAAAAATAAATGGCATAAATACCGGGTGATCCAAAAGTCAGGACAAACTTTAAAAATGAATAATTGGAAAGCGAATCAAGATACAACGATACGGTTTGCTCCAAACCGATGGAAAAGAAACCGGGTTTTGTATGGCAACAAAAAAAATAGTTCTGTTGGTGATCAACAGATGGCGCTGTAGTGTTTTATTGCACCAAAAGATGATTTACAGATGAAAAAATGTTGACAACTTACAAGTCAGCTTAATTACAGTTAATTAATGCTACAGTAAATGTTCAATGTGCTGTCCATCATTCAGAAGTACAGCTGTGAGACGAGTCACCACACCATTCACAGCATTTAGTAGCATTTCTTGCGTTATGGCAGACACATTTTGGCGTATGGCATCTTTCAGTGCTGCTAGTGATGCCGGTTGGTCGCGGTACACTTTTCATTTCAAGAATCCCCACAGCCAAAAGTCACAGGGTGTCAGATCGGGAGATCTTGGAGGCCATGCGTGATTAAAGTAGCGACTGATAATGCGATTAAGTACCGTATATTAAGTACCGTAGAAAATAAAATAAAAAGGCTATTTGAAAACTCAATTCATTAGTAAAATTTCAATAAAAGTGTTTCCAGTAATAATAAAGAATGTCGTGAAGAGTACACTGTTAAAATTTTGTGCTGAGTTAAACCAACTGTTCGTGATGTAGCAGCTGCAAACATAAGATTGTAAAATTTTGTTCCACATTTGGGTCTCCGGTTAAAACATAGCTCAAAATATTGGAACGAGATTTCACCATCGTGTGGTTGCAGCTACTACAGCACTGAAAGTTGGTTCGGCACAGCACAAAATTTTTAACCGTCTAAAAATAAAACGGTTATTTTAGTTGGTTGCAAATGGTTCAATATAGAGTAACAGGAAAAGCCAGCTTTACGGACTTATACGCTTATTATATTAGCTTACAGGCCCTCTATAACAGACCCTTATCTTAGACAGAATTTTCTGATTCCACGGCCACTGATAAACCATTGTATCATCCCTCCCTAAAACAGACGCTCAGTTAACATAAAAATTTTGTGGTCCTCACAGAGGGTATTTTCCCGAGCTTTCATTATATATTTTTTTCTGAACTGATTGCTTAAGTTCTAACATTTTTGCGTTGTAAAAGTTTCAATAACAACACTAACAATCCAAACAGGTGTAAGTTATTCCCTAGCTCATCACGGAATTTTCTGCTTCCGATTTTATGCTTATACATCATATTTCATGAATATGGAAGTAACCTACAAAGATTGTAAAGAGTGAACATGCTACATTTCAACATTTTGACGTTCTTACTTCTGCAACGTATCGTAATCTAGCTAATATTTTTTTATGATTTAATCATATTTTGTCATATTTTATTTAAAATAATAAAGCCTTATACAATATCGAAATAATTTTAACTGCTCTATATTGTAGAAAAAGACTGTTAAATTCAAGTTAAAATGTGTAACAGTAACGTGTAAATATCAAGAAAAGAATTTTTTTAATGTAATGAAAATGATTTTACATAAATTAAAATAAGAATATTTTTTATTGCATGTATACGTACTTCTCAAAAGCCTCAAATTTAATAAAAATCGATAAAAATATAAAGCATAAAAATTGCATGCATTCGAATTAACCCTCTCGCTGTGTAAGTAATTTTTCGCAATGCGCGTCTTTTACAGAACTATTAATCTTTCATCACCGGTTCTTTAAAGCAGAAATTTATGATTATCGTAATCGGGGGAGATGTCCTGATTAAATCAGACAAAGTTTTCGCTAAAAAATAACTGGTGGGAATAACCAAATAGTATTAATTAGACTGAAAAATGCATGCCCGAGTATTTCTCGGGTTGCGCAGCGAGAGGGTTAATGCTCGATGAGTAGCAACCTTAAAACAAATACAGACGAAATGTTCCTGCAAGGATGTGTTACTATTAAAAAAAAAGAGATTGAAAGTTGTATTTTTGATTTATTTCATGTTAGAAAAAGCACGGATTCCCTAAAAAAAATTCTTAATAAGGGTATACAAATTGTGCAGTACGAAATAGTGAGAGCAAAAGAACAACAAAGGAATGAAATTTTGAACTCAAATCATAATTCCGATCCTTAAATTAGAAGAATAAAGTTTTCCCACTCAAGTTGCTTGCTTATGATTTTCTGGTATTTCTGTTACATTTTTGGTGTCTTTATAGACTGTCTAGAAATTTATTTCTATCCAGACTTCGACATTCTCGATACAAACCTTTTTTTATTCTCATTCGGACTTTCTGGCTTCATCAAACTTAAATATAATTTTTCACAGCTCTATATTGAAAGAAAAAAAAAAGTGAAATACAAGGTAAAATGTGTAAGAGTAATGTGTAAATATCTAGAAAAGAAATTTTTTTAATGTAATGAAAATGATTTTACGCAAATTAAAATAAGAATATAATTGTTTTATTATTAATTTTTATTAAAAAAAAAGTAATTGAGAATAAAATTGTTTACCTGGAAATCGATCATTTTAACGTCGTTTTCTATTGTTTAGCATACATGAAATGACAAAAAATTCATTTCAAAATTTAATCTAAACGTACGGAATCTTAAAGTTGTCATTTTTACATTGTTGCTCACAATATGGTAACCTAAATTCAGAATGGGAAAAAATAATTGTTTCGGCAATTTTTCAATCCTTCTCTGTTTGTAATGGGACCTAATGATATGTTTATATTAATGAGTAATTAATAATGGCATTATAAATTAATAATTAATGATTAATTTTTCAAAAAAAAAAGGATAATCCAAAGTATGCATGACATTTACCTTTGAGCTTTTAAAATGTATCAAAAAAAAAAAAAGTGTAAAATATAATTTATTCTTCCACCCGTCCCTATATGTAACTGATGTTTCTTTTTGGCATTAACTTTTTTCAATTTTCAATAATTTACGTTTCACTAACCGATGATTAAAAAATCATAAAAATTTGTATTTCCACGGGGTTTTGTTTTCATATGCAAAAAAATAATAAATATTATTGTAGGTTTGTCGAACTTTAAAAGTTAGGTTTAATTTCAGCATATAGATGGCCCCTTGTCACAAAATGAACATTTATATAAAGAAAAAACCTTTTTGAAGAAAGCTGTTACTTTTCTTTTTTTCTTCCATTTAATAGAAGTGAAGTTATATCCCGCTTTCTGTATTTTCATTTTTTGCGTACCATATATTATTAGGCTTTGTACGAAATTTCAATCGCTTAGCTATTTAACAGCTTGACTATATATATATATATATATATATATAGTCAAGTATATATATATAGTGATATATATATATAGAGAGAGAGAGAGTCTATATATATATATCGTATAGCAATGCGAATTCATAGGGGAGTAGAATAAATGTTGTTAGAAAAATAGAAAATATTTAAAAAGAATGAAAGATTTTTTTCTTTAATTAGAGGTCAGTGTGTAAAGTAATTTGTTAATTATTACTATAAAGGATCGCTCCTTGAAGTCAAAGTACAAATTTGTATCATTTGGGGTTAGCTGTTTTCCCAATGCTCAATATTGTGCCGATTTTATCTACATCAACATCATTATGTGCTAAATCCATCCTCCCTTTAAAAAAACTTGTTTCTTTTTCTTCTTAACCCCTTGAAGGGCGGTGGGATATAAAATATCCCACATTCACAACAAAATCTTTAATATAAAATTTTGCTTTTGTAATGCACGTTAAGAAGAGCTTTTACTTACTTTCAAATAAATTTGTTTGTAAATCCTGGTGTCAATCAATCATTTCAACATTTTAATAAAATAAGTACTTTGCCTCTGAAAGGGTTAACACAAAACATACCATCAACTAGTCATTTGTCCTGTACCAAATAAAAATATGTCGATTCGAACCAGAAATTTCTTTAAAAATAAATAAAATATAAATCACACAGAAATAAGTTAAATAAAAAAGTTAAATAGTTTTAAATAAACATTCTGCTGTGAAATATTGTTATAAAACTTCAGTGAAATTCCCTGTGTGTTTAGTGTTAGACAACTTTTTTTTAACCCCTATATCACCAACTTATCCGCTTCAAATAACTTGCTAAAATAGTTATTAAAAACGAAGCAATATATTAAGTGCATTGCAGTAAAATAATTTCAATCCATTTTCTTTAGCAGAAAATTACCAATATGTCTTGTAGAAGTATATTTTTTAAAATGTGTGCTTTTAATATAAAAAAAATTACTGTATTAACATCAAAGATTGTATTTTTATTAAATTTAGCTCATACGGCCTATTACCTATACAGTTTCTAAGGTTCCACTAAGACGAGTGGCTAACGTGCTGGTCAAAATTGCAAAAACTTTTGGGGCGAAATTCAAAGTTTCAATTCCATTTGGCCCTCGAAAAGGGACTCAACGTTTCCTTTGTACGTAAATAAGAATTTGACTTTTTTCCTTTAAAACTTTTGCCCGAAGACACTCCGCTCATAGCTATATGTCATAAACACAGTCACACAATAACACTTCCTTTAAATGTATATACAGGGTGAATCTAAACTCTTGTGCAAAACTTTAAGGGGTGATAGAACACATCAAAACAAACAATATTAAATAGGAAACTAAGGGTCCCAAACGTTTTCCGAAGGAGATAGGCGCCATTAAAGTTTAGGGTCCAGAATTTCAAATGATTATAAAAAACGGGAAATTTGGTCGATTCTTTTGCGGTTTTCGCTAAAACTATTCTTTATGTCAGTATTTTCTTGAAAATAAATTTTAAAGATACAGTTCAAAAAATGCCGATAGAGGGCGCTTTAGACTTGAGTAACGAACAACTATTTTTTACCGTTATTTTTTTGTATCTCATTAAATGCTTTCAAAACCTTAGACTTAAACTTAAATTTAGAGCTTAAAATCTGAATCGTTAGGAGTGGTTAAGTAGCGCAAACTGAACTGTGCTCAGGAGTTTGAAACACCCCCTGCCCTTTCCTGACCACAGTTCAGTTTGCGCTACTTAACCACTCCCAACGATTCAGATTTTGAGCTCAAAATTTAAGTTTAAGTCTAAGCTTTTGAAAGCATTTAATGAGCTATAAAAAAAATAACGGTAAAAAACAGCTGTTCGATACTCCAAAGTCTAAAGCGTCCTCTAACGGCATTTTTTGAACTTTATCTTTAAAATTTATTTTCAAGAAAATACTGACAAAAAGAATAATTTTAGCGAAAACCGCAAACGAATCGAACATTTTTTCCGTTTTTTATAATCATTTGAAATTTTGAACCCTAAACTTTAATGGCGCCTATCTCTTTCGGAAGACGTTTGGGATCCTTAGTTTCCTATTTAATATTGTTTGTCTTGATGTGTACTATCACCCCTTAAAGTTTTGCCCATGAGTTTAGATTCACACTGTATATATATTACCTTCTTAAGAAATTACCTCAAAAGGAGAAAAAATGTAATTTTCAGCATACAAAAACAAATACAGCGGCCGTTTTTGTATTTCGTGTTTTAATACAATCAGACATATAAAAATAAGTATTTTGTTTATTTGGTGACGTAATGAAAAACCTTTAAAAATACGAGCTCATTTATTACATAACTAAAATAAACGGTGATATATTATGTCATCTCATATAGCATAATGGAAGACTATTTTTAAAACTGTCTTAAATTTATCATTTTCCTTGTTTTCCGCATTATTAATAATTTCAAAATATAAAAATCCTGTATAAAATGTATAAATAATATAAAATATAAAATGCCCCCTAAAATCCTCTAACTTTTTATTTGGATTGTCATTCAACCAAGAATAAAATATTGATATTTTAAATATATATATACATGGCTCTCAATTCCTTTTTCGACTCTCACAGTATCGTGTTTTTCAACTGTAAAATTTTCTATTATAAGTAAACAAAACATATTTAATCGAATGAAAATTGAAAAGGGTGGTGTCTCAAATAAAGCGTTTGGAATTTGTTTTTATAATTAGATGCAAAAACTGGATAAAGTTACAGCTATTTAATACATGCAAACACCCTATTCCACAGATTTCGCAAACTTTAAGCTTAAAACTATTACATGCATTCACATTTATTTGTCTTAATTCCTCTCTAATATGGATAAAGTTTAAACATTGCGTATTTTTTAAATAATGAGTGCAATTTTGATTTCAGCTTTCATCAATATATATTTCATCAGCGCAATATTTTTTCTTACTCATACAAGTTAGAATCTTTAACTAACTACTCAATGACACCCCCTCTTTTTTTTATTGTTGCCATATTTGTTGCATTTGATTAGATTATAAATGATATATGGTAGACAAGGTTCACCAAAAAAAATTGAAACGCGCTTGAATTTTTTATCAGTTGGAGATACGGAGGCAACGTAAATTGTCAAAAGTGTCTAAAATAAAGTAGAAAATTTGATTACGGTAATGAAATAGTCCTGCCATTAATTTTCCGCAAGTTACACACTTTTTAAATGTTTATATGGCCCCTGGGTCCTGTAAGTTATATATAGCAAAAACAAAAAAATTTTTAGATAAGTAAAAAAGTAAAATTTCATTCCTCTACGACCAATCTGCACCGAGTTATGATACTTTGAATTTAATGAAATTTCGGAGTTTTCCAGCACTTCTGTACGGTTATAGTGTCAAAAAGCTCCAAAATTTCATAAAATCCAAAGTTTTGGGTGTAGAAGAATAGAAATTTTACCGTTGTGCTTGTCAGAGAGTGGAGAGAGGTTTTCTAAACGTAATTTATAGGATCCAGCCGTATAGGAATAAAAAAAAATAACTCTTTGAAAACCAATATCAGGACTACTTCATCAATATAATTTTAATATCTAGCTTATTTTGAACTGATTGCAATTTACATTGTCTCCATATCTCCAACAGGTAAAAATGTAAAGCGCGTTTCAAGTGTTTTGGAACGCACTGTAAAGTGCTGCATTTGATTTAAATTGTATAATATATATTTGCTTTCCAAAAATAAATGCAGGAACGAAAAGTTATATTTTACTTATATTTATTTTTCTTTTATGCATGACTCAATCTTAGTTACATAATCACAAAACTAAAGGCTGAGAATAATCAAATCTATATACTTATTTTGTCGATAACATTACAATATTTCTTTATTTTCTTCGAACACTGGTTAAAAAATTACATACCATTCTTAATAGCATACTTTAAAATATCTCATAGGATACTTTGCAAAATATAGTTGATTTAAGTATCAACAAGAGTTTCTTTTGTACTTCTTTTTCTTATAAGTAGATCTAAACAAACTTTTGTCCATTTTAAACTAATTTATCTCTGGTTATATATTTTCAGAATAGTGTATGTTGCATGTTTAAAAATAAAATATGAAAGTTTTTTCCTGCAGTATATTACGTAATTAATTCCTTTATAATCATACAAAAACTAATTCGCGTTTAATTCGTTTGTTTCTAAGTAATTTATCTAACATAAGTTATTTTAATAATATTCTGAAATATTACAAAAATATTAAAAATTATATAATCCAAAAATGTAAAAACGAATTTGAAAATGCAAATATGCTATCAAAATCCTTTTGTCTTCATTATACATTTTTTTGTTTTGTACTGGACATCATTCTTACACATATTTTAGCTATTTTCTTTTTGTTTCAATCATGCGTTAAAAAATGTACCAATTATTGAAATAAATGCACATAAAATATTCCTGTTTCAATACATTTCTAATAGTAACACACTTTTTCATAATAGTAAATTTGGAATGATGGCAATATTTAAGTACTTTCGACAACTATTAAGTTTTGAGTATAATAATAATTTAAAAAAAAAAGTAATGGTAGATAATGGCCCTACGATAATATATATATACTGTGGGTTATTCATAGTTTCTTATTTTACATACTGTTTCCCTATGTTCATATCTTGTTCATCTTTAGAATTTTACCGATTTGTGCATATATTTGTGATTTCATCTTTATTACACATAATATGATTGGTTCACAACCCAAATCCATTAAAAAAAAAAGAGAGAGAGAGAGAGAGATAGTCCATTTAGAAGGTGCACAATACTTGTTTTATCCACTTATATATATATATATATATATATATATAATAAACAAATATTTTCAAATTTGAAATTACTATTCTATGTGAAGTCTAAACATATAAATAAATAAAGGTTACGAAAAATCTGTAGAAATAAATTTTGCTGGGATTTTTTTTTTCTTTCTTTCACATTACCGTTAATTGTACAATAAAAAATAATGTTGTATAGTATAGCTAAATAGCATATAGTAGTTATATAATGTGTATAATATAAATAGTATAATAAAAAATAATTGTGTAAATAATACTATCATATGCACTATTAAATAATAGCATAATAAACATTTGTATAACAAAAAAATATCAATAGTAGCAGGAAGTACTACGATAAAAAACAAAATATCAATAATAATAAATAAAAAAACGTGAATTTCTTTTGAAATTGGAAATTATAATTTTCCTATGCTACCTAAAAGTATATATAAATAAAGGTTACGGAAAGTCGTTAAAAAACTTTTTGTCTTTGTTTCACATTCCCGTTAACAGATTAAACAGCATTACACCAAATATTTTCCAAGCTCTTACTACAAACGAAACAATCGCAGCAGGTGAAGAATGATTTGTTATCTAACCCTGCCGATGCATCCTTTAGATGTTTCATCCCGGTGTTCCAAAGGACGGATGCCGCAGAGCACCGCATCCGCGATCGGTCCCGGCAAAGAAGCCACGGATCGCAATCATTCGTCGCAGCTTGTCGGAGAAGTTCGGAGCTATGAGTCCCGGGAGTCTTTGTTTTGGAACTGATAATCATTGGAATTTCTAGCAACACATTTAGGCAAGGAGCTTTGTGCCCCCACCCCCGCTTCATTTTTGAGATTGCTCTTAAGGCTTAATATTATAATCGCACACTCTTAGTGTATTCCACTATTTTTTCCTTTTGATTGCGAGCGTAATAAAAGGCATCGTTTAAAAGTTTGCTTCAGGGAAGAGATATTAAAAATGTTACCGAAGTCCCTTCTGAGAATTAAACTTATTTTCAAACACGTGATTGAATGGAGTCGAATATGTGCGATGAGATATAATAGTAGAAGAATGTTTAATACTTGTTTAGTAATTTATGATAGCATATGCGGAATGTTAGCTGCAAAGATTGGTATATTCTGGTAATTTATATTTACATAATGTCTACAGACATTGTTGATCAGACACAATAATTTCACAGTTTTCCAACTTTTTTGTTGTTTTTCTTTCTTTATTATTAATATTATTTTATCTTTTTTTTCCATCGCTTTTTTTCTTGCATGGCTTTAGGTAAATTTTAACTTGTTTTATAATTATTTTTTTGCAATGTGAATACTGCTTAAAGTATAGACAGGCTAAAAATCATTGTATTAAAATTATTATCTGTAATTTAATTTTCTATTTTTGGTAATAATATTGATTTATGTTCTCCAGTGACCTTACTGAAAACATTTATCTACTCAACAGTATTACAAGCCCATATTACTTGTAAAAATAGGACCTTTCGATGCTACAATTTCTTTTTGGAATTACTTCTACTGTTCGCGAACGTGAATAGTTTCATATAATTAGAGGCTTCATAGAAGTACAGATTCGGATCCTATTACCAAGCGTTTCAGAACTTGAAAGAAAATAATTTTAAATCTTAAATTTCTGTTCGGATAGAGATAATTTATTGCATGCTTCTTTTAATTAAGTTGTTAATTTTTATGTATGCTATAAATTTTTAATGTAATGTGTGTGTTGTATTGTGTGTTATAATTTTAAGCCATGTAGCTTTCAAGCATCGCCGTGTTGAATAATTACAGATTAAACAGTGGTAAAGACTTTTCAAGTTTAAAATTTTAACGCTTTATTGCCTTTTTTATGAAATCTGAAAAAAACCCTCTAAATTAGCCATAATTTTTGTTACCACATTACAAATTTTTTTAATATCTTTTATATGGTATTTAAAAGAAATATTTACAACCTGATTTCCTTACCGGCAGGTATTTTCCAGTTAGTCTATACATGCAGCCAAAGTTCATTCATTATCTTGCAATTCTGACTTGATGAAATCTTCCAAACATATGAAATTTAGACTACTGTTTTCTTTTCTTTTTTTTTTCCCGCTTCTTTTTTCTTGATTCAAAAAAGGAACATGAGTAAATATGGAAAATAATGATGGTTATTATCACTGAAATTGGTATTATTAACGTACCTTCTGTTGTTAAAGTGGTGTTTGTCAGTTTTTCTTTTATATATTTTTGTTAATGTTGTTATTACTTTTAGTTTATGCTATGCATACTTTTAGGTTATGCTATGTCAAAGATTTTTAGTTTGTCTCTCTATAGTATAATGACAAATATCCTTTCTTCTAACTTAATTTTTATTAGTTTTTAATCCAACTGACCATTTTAAAATATAATATTCAAAAAGCTATGAAAAGAATTTATAATTAAAAAAATTAAATCTATGTTATAATTTTCCATCGTATCAAATAGAACAAAGATGCTGATGCTTATTTTATTACCAAACGCAAAATAATATTTCTCTGTAATTCCTGCATCCACTGAATTTTGCATGGAGCTTTCTGCAACAAATTTACTTCTAAATGTTGAGTTAAATCTTAATTAATTGATTTTTTTAATACTAGAATGATAAAGAATAATTAGCTTTATGAAATGTTTACCAATGAGTGTAAATAATAAAAACTATATAAAAATTATGCATTTCAAAGGTGTGGTTTAAGTCGAAAATAAAGAAAACATTTTTATTCATATATAGCAATTGCATTTATTATAAGTTACAGCTTATTTTGATTAGAAAAATACACTTTTCATCCAAGTATTTCGATTTCCTGTTAAATCACGTAAATAATTACTTAATTTATTTACCTAGGATCTAATTTTTAAGAGTAATGTGCATTTAATCCCATTTAGTATTATTTGAAGAAGATGCTTCATATTTGCAATAGTCCAAAAGTTGTTCATACTGCATCCATAACCAAATGACTACAATTTAATTAAGAAATCCCCATAAATTAGACTCTTTTTGGTAACTTACAAAGGTTTGGCTGCACAGGTATTCACATTTTAATCCATTCATGTTTGATAAAATAAAAATTCGCAGTTTAATTCATGTAAACATTCCTTTTATTTCTTTATCCCGATACTATTTTTCTGGACTGGAATTATATTGCAAGCACCAAAAGAAAGATCTAGAAGTATGCATTTTAAAATTGAACTTTAATGAATGGGTGATTTATTTTTTTTCTTTTAATAAAGTACGTTTATAAAGTAAATGCTCCAACAAGTCATTAATTCTAGCGCTCGAATTTTTACGTTATTTAAATAGTACACATCATATTTTCGTTATTTTTTACTTCATATTGTCATATAAAATTTTCAAAAATACAGCTGTTTTACATTGAAATTAGTATGAGAATCCTAACATTATTTAAGAAATTTATTCGCATTCAAAGGTAATGTTAAAGAATTGTGTTGTTTTTTTTTTCAGTTGTGAATATCTATAGTTATATTTCTATGCGTGTTTGTGTGTGTGTTTGTGTACGTGTTGAGTACAAAAAGAAAAAAAAATCTCGATGTGGGTTATAACTTTTGTTCTAATTGAAGCAGGGGTTCAGAGGCAGAGGTAATTCTCCGAATGTGTTTTATAAATATATTTTATTTATCCATTTTGTCATAAGGGGTCATCTACATATTAGAAATTAATCTAAATTTCAAAAGTTCGATATAACACCATAATTTTATTACATTTTTAGCATAATAAGAAAATACGGAAATACAAATTTTCATCCATTTTGAAACAGTGGATAGTTCATTGTAAATCATTGAAAAGTAAAACAATTAATGTTAAAGAGAAATATCGGTTATTTAGGCATAGATACCAGAAACATTTATGTGTTCCAATACTTTGTGAGATATGATAATTCGCAAAAGCTCAAATCTAATTTTTACTTTCGTTTAAACTATTTTTGAAGAGCTATTTATAATATATAAATGCTATTATTAAGACTTTACAAATAAAAAAATATACTCTCCTGCCCGCATTAAGATCAACGGGATCAATACCTCTCCCCTTCCCTATTTCCCCGAACCACAATTAAATATTAAAAAAATTTCCTTCTGATGTTTAGTTATCACATTGTGAGAAAATATGTAATAACGACAACGTTAAGACACATAAAAGATTAAAATTTAAAATTGATTTCATGTCATTTCAGGTGTGCTAAACACTAACGAGTAACATGTAATTATAGATTTGCATATGAGAAATTTTACTATCGCAATAAATAAATAAATAAAACAAGAAAAAAAAACTGGTCACATTCCTATATAAATAGAATTATAACAGCATACTTACTCAAATTTCAAAATTTATTTAGCAATATTAACACAATCTCCGGAATCATTTTAGCTCATATTTAACATACTTTTCAAGACGAAGCTGCTATAAAAAATATTATTTAGGGCAAATGAAGCATGATAAGTCGAATAAAATGAAAAATACTAGCGTCTCGCATTAAAAATTTCAAAGTTGAATCAAAAATAAAATATGTGGGCAGCACCTCGATACAACAAAAACAAAAACACAGTCCCTCGGTGCAGAAAATCAAAAGGCAAAAAATAATAAGCATGAACATTTTGTCTAAACTGCTTTATTCTACATTTTGGAATTGAAGGAATAAATTGCATTCAAATTTCTTTTCTCTGATATTTTACTGTTAATATGCAAAGGACAAAAGAAATAAAAGATTTTTAATGTGTACCAAACGTTATAAATTAAGGCAGAAAATTTTTGCCACAAAAAGGAAGTGAAATTTTGAACAGTTATTTGTAGGTCTAAGAGCTATATAGTAAAGAAAATATTGAATGTATTTCTTCAGACTAGATAATGTGAATGCTGTTCAATATTTCAGTTCGTTGCATGAAATGATGACTATTTGTATCATAAATGTAAATCAAAATAATCAAAATTGACCATAAAAGTTATTTAAAGCTTAAGATTAGACTGTAAGTAATAAGGCTTATTCCAAGCAACAATTTGTACCATCTGGGTGCATGTTGCATGTATTACTTGAAAATTTAAGAAAGATTGATTTGGAAATTCTAATTGGGGGTTGTACATATACAGGGTGTATCTGAAATGCTAAAACATACTTAGAGGGATGATAGTACTCATGAAGACTAACAAAAAATGCAATGGAACATGGGGTCGCAAATAACGTTTAAAGGATGAAAATCGAGAAAATGGGTCTGGAAATGGACAAACTAAGACAAGAAAGAAACACTCCAGAAAATTATTTATTGCACAGAATAGGTACAACACAGCTCAAGATGTCCAAAGAAAACAGATATTTTACAACAATTGTTCAAAGTGTCGACCGCTAACATTATTACACGGAGTACATCTACGGAGGAACGACTGGCGGACACGCTCAAATTTGCATATATGGATTCCTGCTCACAGATTTGTTTGGCTTTGTTCCAAGTTTTTGTTATCTCTTTCTGACCGGATATGCACAAAGTGACAGGAAAACCAGCTTCGTGCTACTAGCCAGTTCTGCAGAAAAGCAGCATGCGAGATTTCGATATTTTTATTAGTTTTCCGATTTTCACCCTTTAAACGTCATTTGCGACCTCAGGTTCCATTGCATTTTTTACTCGTTTTGATGAATACTATCATTCCCCTAAGTCTGTTGAAGCATTTCAGATACACCCTGTATAACGTTATCACTTTAAGGGGGAGGGGGTCTGGCACTTGATATCTAAGATATATCTAGGGGGAGAGGGGTTCTTCTTTTGATATCGTTATCATTTTTTATATAACCAAAACTTTGATTTTTGGCTGACTTTTTTTTTACATCTAAATAGTCTATGAGTTTTTTCTTATTCTGTTATCGATTTTTATGAAAATACAAAGGTATTATTAAAACCATTAAACAATTGTAAAATCATTTTATCCCAAAGTATGGATTATCCCAACGTTCGGCATTCCTATTCTTCTGTAATATGTGGATATAATGCGTTGTTAAAGAAACCAGGTTCGAAGTGATACTTGTTATGTTTACTAGTAAAAAAGCGAGAAGAATGTTGGTCGCCTATTTTGTTGATAAGAAATTATCCCCCTCCCAGTCGAGGGGGCAAGTGCAAGATGACAATATTATTGGTGAATGCATTGTGTAACAAAAAGCTGTATTTTCTTAAAGTATTGTTTACTATAAAGTTATTTCATGTATAATAGTAATATTTTATGGACTTATCTTCATTTAAATCAGTAAAATATGCGAATAATAAATGTCTATCATTGCAAACGTATTAAAAAAAGAAAGCAAAAATTGTAAAGTTAAAAAGAATTTTTAGACATTGATAACAATATCATTAAGGGGAAAAGGGGGGTTGGGGGGGGAGTCGAGGAATGATAACATATGATGTCGTAAGGGGAGGAGAAGGTCCAAACTGGCCAAAAAGGTAATAACGTTATTTATGCACAGACCCTTGTGCATGATAAAGAAAGTTTTAGATTGGTATCTAAAGCTTTTTTTAGTTGTAAATGTAAGTTTTTCATCTCAGCAATAAAATAGAATTAATTGAAAAATTACAAAATTAAAATTATGTAATATATGGATGAGACTCAAAATCCTGCATTTGTTAAATCGGCAAAATGTCACACAATTTATCGTATTACGAATATTTGGCTTATATTTTCACCTTCTAATGGTAACAACAACTACTAATTTTAATAAATATCAATAAAAACTTGTATAAATTATCTTCCCGTTTCAGTGTGACTTTAGTTTGTTTAGAGCTTCTCATAAAAATAGCTGACTACTTTTAAGCTGTTTTCTTACCACTACAATTTATTAGTTCGTTGATTGATTACGGGTGTTACGGGCATCTTTTGCACAGGGGAAGGGGGGGGGGGCTAAGTCAAAAGAAAAAGAAAAGAAATTAATAGTAAATTTTGACTTATTTAATTTCCGAAATTCGCATTTAAATAAAAACATTCTATTAAATTTTAGTGGTATTAGAAAAGCGTAAAAGTTAGCAGGTATGTAAACACCATTAATAAAGTAAGAATTAAAATTTGTTTTTAATGTTTATTTTGAAAACTGGTGCAATGTTAATATTATCTCGTAGCCTTCCTCATCTTAAAATACGTTCAATAAATAAAGATGGTAAATAAAGTGATGTGGAAGAGGAAAATTTTTAATTGCTTGGCAACCTCCGAATTATTTAAGTTAAAGCATAGCATTAGCTGTTTAAATTATTGTATAACAAAATAATTACTTTTGTAGCTATGTTCAAGTACATCCCAAAAAATACAATAAATTGTTAATATCTTTAAAAAAAAAACAGTTGGATATTTTTGCATAAGTGTTCTTTTATCACAATGTAAGCATTCATAGTCAGTTCCACACGTATAATTTGTTGTTCTTGACGCATTTATTGTTATTATCATTTTAGTTTAATATAAACATCAGAAAGATTACTTATTCTTTCTAGATCTAGCTGACAGTAAATATGACAGAGCATCTTTTTTTAAAGATCTATTCCTATAAATTGATTGCAGTAAATCCGTAATTATACGTAGGACATAGTTATTGTTGGACTTCTAAAGAATTCTGTGATTGCAATTCGGATTTTTTTTTTTTTTTTTTTTTTTTTTTACATCTCAAAGATTTTTCTTTTCCACTTATTTATGATCTTATGTTTCTAGAAATTGACAAACGTCGACGGATTGTAGTTTTGAGCAGATTCAAAATGTATCATTTGATTCTAAACTTATTGGTATAGTGATCAAAGATCCGTGGAAAGAGACATCATTTTTAGCTATTTGCAAAATGAACGCGGTGATTTAACTGTAAAATGAAATTTATCTCACAACATGTTTTGTTATGTTTCTTGTCATTATGAACGTAAAATGGTTCTAAGGCTTGAGTTTGCTCTTCATCTTTTGGAAGACTTTAGTAAAAACATTATATTTACTTCGCGAATTAAAAAAGTAGTAATAACAAGAAAGTTTGTTTCACACTATGCTTTCTGATTTTATTTAACTTTGTATCTGGAAACGATTTTATATTGTGTTAATTAACTGTGAATTTCATATTGATACTTAAAAATACTTGCAGTCATTCAGGGTAACTTTAATCCGCATTTTCTCTATTTTCATATGCCACACTCTTATTTTAAGAATATTGTTGCAACTAGGGGCATAAAAGAGAAGAAAGGATCCCAAATTATTGTATGACTATCAAAAATTAAGGAATAATAATGATAAAAGCTGTAAAAAATGAATTTTTAACCTAGTTCAGAGTTACCCAGCCATTTAGGGTAACTTTGCACCATTTGATAAATATTACCTAAAATAATTCATTATAAAAAAAGTATTATAGTTAGGTCAACTTTGAACCCCAAAAAATGTTTTCAGATATGTAAAGACTCCGAATTTACATTTCGTAACATCACAAAATTTGTATAATTTATGATATTACAACAAATATCAGGCATCAGAAAAGTGAAAGAAGAGAACCATGAACATTTAGAAATAAAAAATGTATAAAACATAAAAATGCAGTGGAAAACAATTTTCAGTGTTTTATCTCAATAATATATCCATAGTTACAGTAATACATACTAGTACTAGTATTATTCAAACAAGAATAAAAAATGTCGAATATATGAAATGTCAAATTTGAGTAGCTCCGTCCCGAAAAACGCATTTAAATGAATTGCATGTATTTTACACATATTTGTGAAAATATTTACATGTTATATCTAATGTTCACTTTCGGCATTTATATAAAATATACGTGCAAATATGGGAAATTTTTGACAGTAACACCTATAATCAGTAAATTATAAACATCAGTATAACTTTGAGCCGGCTCAAAGTTACCCTGAAAACGTGGTAAAATGTTAGTGCCTTCTTATTTTACATTTTATTAACTATTAATAAATAAATAATCACAAATTATTATCACATTCACAACATTTAGACAATAATATGTCTGATAAATGAGTATATTGTTACTTACTATGAAAATTTAATTGGATTACAACAACTTCAAAACAGCATTCAAAATTTCCTTGAAAACAGTACTTCAAAAAAATAGTTAAATGATGCGTTTAATTTGCGTATAAAGTTGCTAATTTATTTTCTAAAATAAAGAGTAGAAATCCCAGTTTTGAACTTTGAGAACAGAGCACAGTTCTGGAGCATATTTAGTCTTTTGGAATGAAAAATATTGAAAATTAGGAGGTGGTGCAAATTACACCCCATGGTTCAAAGTTACCCTGAATGACTGTGCTATAAAACAATTTTTATGCGGTCTACCAATCGTTATAGGGAAAAAAGGATCATGCACCAAGAAAAGATTACTAAAAAAGAACCTAGATCGATGCTACATCGATGATATAATTAAATGAAGACATTAGTAATAGTTTCATCAAGTCATTCGTTATCATTAAAGTTTCTGTTGAAGAGATGGACTTCTTAAAAACAGTGTTAATTGAATACTCAATTACGTGTTTCTGAATTCGTATACAGGGTGATTATAAATGAATATCCCAACTTTACAGGACTATTAAAAGAAAACAAAATAAAAGTAAAACTCTGTTGTTAATTGGAAATGAAAAATGGCAGTTGAAAGTTTAAATGCAACACAGTTATAAGGGTTCAATGTGAGCCCCTCCAGAAACACGAACGATATCGAGGTGGAACGATAACTCATCTCACCCCCCCCCCCCCCCCCCTTGCAGCATGGTCTGTGTGACTCTTTGAATGGCTGCAGATATACGTGTCCTAAGATTTTCAACTTCAGTTGGTTGGCAGTTGGTAAACCAACTGATGTTGAAAAACTTAGGACACGCAGTCATTAGGATCTGCAGTCATTCAAAGAGTCACACAGGGCATGCTGAAAGAGCCAACAGATGTTGAAAAACTTAGGACACGTATATCTGCAGCCATTCAAAGAGTCACACAGGACATACTGAAGAGGGGGGAGAGTGTGGGATGAGTTATCGTTCCACCTCGATATCGTTCGTATTTCTGGACGGGCTCACATTGAACACATATAACTGTGTTGAATTTAAACTTTCAACTGTTATTTTTCACTTCCAATTAACAACAGAGTTTTACATTTTTTTTTGTTTTCTTTTAATAGCCCTGTAAAGTTGGGATATTCCTTTATAATCACCCTGTATTTTATTGCATGCGAATAGATCTATTGTACCAAATGAGCCCGATTCAATTTTCGAACAATATGTTTTCGGAATATACCAAAATTAAGCATAGAAAATCGGGTGTTTCTAATATCTAATGAGATTAATTATCTTTTGATAACGACTTGGAGCTGTGTGTTTTTGGTGAGGAGTAAGCAATAGAAGACAAATTTTCATGCTATTCGAATTTTGTTGATAATTTAGTAAATTTAATATAATAAAAAATTAATATTTCCTTGGTAAATCTGCAAATTTTAATATTTCTAAGACTTAAAAAAAATTCACTTTATGCATGCTATATTGTGAAAGTCTAAATCCGGGTTGTCCAACCTATTGGTCTGTGGGCCACTTGTAACCACTTTTTCCCAGTAGAATCCTTTGTCTTGTGTAATCACAGAATATTCTGAGATTAATTAAGAAAAAGAATAAATATACAAAAGTGGTATGAGGCGGCTCGCAGACCCGAAAATTGGACACCACTGATCTAAACGCTGTTATTATGTAATGCAAATTAATGATCTAAACCAGTATCCTATGCGAAGCAAAACAAGTCGGAAATTGAACGTAAAACGTGGCGAATGAAAACGTAAAACGTGACATTCGTGCTATGAGGTGCTTTCGTATTAGTTTTATAAATATTCAGATCTTGGTGTAATAGCTGTTGCACTCTTATGCAAAAATGCATTAATACAAAATTTATTACGATTTTATATCTTAAATTTAGTAATACGGAAATAATATGACTCCATCTTAAATATGAAGTAATCACCATGGCAACCTAGAATCATTACCTACCATGGGATATCATTGAATTAATTACGTATGATATGATTTAATAGAATGATGAAAATTTTTAGTAATATCTTTTTACAAAATAAGCATTGAATTTGGTGAGAGTGTAAGAATGAATATACTTAAATTTAATACGCAAAGCTATCTGGAAACTTTTATTGCGATCAATCCATTGCTATTTCTAATTTAATTGTATACGATTTGAATTGTCATTTAAAAAGTATAAATATATTAAACTTCCACATATACAGCAAATATTTACAAAATATAATTTTCTAGATAAATTTTGGAAATGCTAACCTTTGGTATTATTTAACATAAGATGATAGAAATCTGAAGCAGAAATTCAAGTATACTTACAAAGCATTAGGTATAGACAAACAAAAGACGTCATAGTCGGTTTAAAATATTCATTTCCATTCATGAAATTGAAAATTTTTACTACGATTACGTCGAAATGAAAGATTTTAATTTTTTGCGCGCTGTCAGCCAGCACTCCATTTGCAAACTAAACACGAGTACAATTTGTTAAAATGAAATTTTACGACGTGTATGCCTTAAAATGAAAATTTGTTATGGGATCGAAATTTTTTAAGTAAAAAAAATAATGCCTTCTTTTACTGATTTTTTAATTGGTAAATTGGACTTTGCACAAGAGCTATTCTATTAAGATGCACTTTTTAAATGTCCTGTAATCTGTTGCAACAGCAACGTTAAAGCATTCTTGAAAGGTAATTATTCTATGCGTTTATATATAACGTAGAAAAAGCACAAAAGAAAACTTTCAAATATATACCAGCGAACAAAAAAAGGTTTTAGATACGTACCATTGATGAAACTGACGTGGTCTTATTATTTGATAATTAAAATTTGTCGGGTTGATAAAAGTATTTCGTTTTTCATGTTTTTGAAGATTTTACAACAGAGGCATAAAAGATCTTCAAATATGGCAAATATGGTTTTATCAACATTCGCATTGATTTCTTAAGCAGATAATTCATCTCGCTTTATTGCTTATCTTGGATATTTTTAATTCTGACCTGAAAGCTACGAAAGCGAAAAGGATTTCTCCCGTATATACCCCAAAATGTTTGAAAATATTGATATTTTCTTGCTTCTGAAGCATTAATTTATATTGAATAAATATTTTGAAAAATATTTTTCTTCTTTTAACCGTTGCAAATAATGGCGTGCTGTAGATATGAACCAGAAACCGAAAGGGACACGAACGTCGAATTTTTCTTCCAAGGTGCTTCTTTCTGCTTTCTGGTAACATTCCTTTCAGCCCCTTTGACTTCTTTTTTTAATTATTACTTCATTTTAATCGGGTAGTTTAATTTAATAAGCTGAAATTTATTTATCTAAGTTTCTCCTCTTTAAAATCGATTCCGAATTTTGCAGAAAGAATTTTTCGACTCCCGCACAAGCTTTGAGTTGGAATTTTTCCTTTGCCTCGAGAGGCCATGCTTTTTCGTTGTTATTTTATTAAATATCTACTAGGAGGAACAGTGTTCTCTTTGCAGATCGCTATTGAGTACTAGTGAAGCTCTTGAGTTGTTTTGCTTCGTCTTCATGAAACAAATGCCTTTATTTTCGATTGAATATTTATTAAATCCTTTATTTGCAATGGATTCCCTGGGAAATACTTCCTATCTTCTTTGGATGAATAATAGTCTTGATTATTCCACTTTTTAGTGAAGTGATGTCTTTTGAATTAAATGGAAAACGATATTTCTGCATATTTTACAAGTAAACTTTCTTTATGCCGAGTTCATTTGCGTCCATTTTTCTCTGAAAAATATCGACCGTTCGAGCATCAGGTTGGCTGATACTTGTTGCACTCTTTATTCAAAGAATTGCTTTTGAAAAGAAATGGGTCCTTTTACAACAGAAAAGATTTTTAATCGAATCAGAAATGCATCCAGCTCCCAGACGAGTTATTGTACTTGAGTAAAAGGAATTCAAAGAGTGAAGTCGGACAAAATAGTGGAAAAAAAGAGACAGAAAAAGGTCCTATTGTTCAATTAAGAGAGGCAGAAGAATAAATGAATAAAGATGAACTGTCGTAATTGATGAAAGATTTAAATTCATGTGTGTTTTCCTTTTTGAAACAAAAGGGTTGAATCAGAAATCAAGAACCACTTGTGTAGTCACTGAGCTGAATTGATTAAAAATCGCGAGTTTCTTTATGGATAAAAACTGGCATCTTCAATTGTGTTCGCGAAACATTCTTTCCCGGAGGGCAGAATGTCGGGGGTAAAAATTGCTTCCCCCCAAAATATAACTCCCCTTTTCAGTTTCCCTCCTCTAGGGAAAGCAGCTACATGAGTCAATTAAGAAGTGAATAATCTTCAACTACGTTTTTCTCCGTGAGTGTTTCCTCTCTTTTTCTAACCTCTTTTTCGTATTTTGTTTGTTCGACTGGCTGACGAAATTACACTTAGTTTGTCATCTCTATTCTGCAAATCAGGACACTGCCTAGCATTCGTTATTGTTAAAGACCTTTCAGTTTCTTCTTTTCATTCAAAATTATTTTATTCCTTTTGCCTATATTGTGCAAGATTATAAAGTTGAGAATCGAATCAAGAGGGAAAAAAATTAATCTTTGAAAAATATGGATTTTTCAACCAAGTAAAGTAGCAGAGTCGACAGTAGAACTAGTTTCGTCTTTTTAAGAGGTCATATCACATTTACTAGATACATTCTGCCGAAAAATATACTGAATTGATTTCTTTTCATTAGAGCTTGCGAAAAACTTATGAATCAGACTCTAACTTGAAGACTGATCAGCATTAAACAAGGACTTCTTTGTTTGTTTGTTTTTTTCTATACGTGTTTTAAAGACAAAGTATTTTCACCAAAGGCAGTTCTATGATTTATAAGTCATTTGTTAGTGGTGTTACTGTATCTTTTGTTCTTTGTCTTATATTATTATTATTATTATTATTTTAATTCAAAAAGCGAAATGACCCAATTTTTCTGAATTTTTTTATTAGTTGTCGATATATATTTAAAAAGGGCATAAATCATCATACCTGCCTCTTTGATAATACTCCAGAATATATTGGAAGTTTTCTTCCCACACTTTGATTTATATCTTACAATAAATACTCATATTCAATTCTTATATTATCTATTTTATCTGTATCCAGGCGTCGTTTCTGATAGTGTCTTACATTTTGGCTGACGATAATTTTATTTTTTTCATTTTCCGAAAAAATTGGGATAGGAAATGCGACATTTCATTTCATACCACACTTGATAAACGTGTTCATTTCCAAGAAGAAGCTGTTTATTAAAATAGGACTTGTCAAATGATTGTTTAACAAATTTATCACTCCAAATTTTCAGAAGTAAAAAACTATAAGCCACATTACATTTACATGTCAGTTTTTCCAGCATCAAATATATTTTGTGAGGCGCTTATAAATATTAAGGCATGAGTTATTAATGTATCTTTAGCTCATATTTTTTAAATCCTTCGGTGAGATTCGATCTTAGAAAATGCTGTTAGATAACAGTGCATACCTGACTTTTTCTGAGAGATAAAGTGATTGTTTACGACTTTTATGTTTGCTCTTTGTGAAAAGAAATAAAGAGAGATTTTCTTTTCGTTGGCTCTCAAATAATGTTTGTTTCCATCATCAAATCCTCAGCAACAGGAATAAAACTTATCCTTGTCACTTAAAACGTTATACGTTGTGTTCGCTCTTATCAAGCATTTTGGGCATCCTTTTTCTCGTTTTTATTTGCCAAGATGCCCACTTAAGGGATGTCTGCTTACAGATCGTTACTGTTAGGGACAAGTACTATACGTGTTCTCTGCTCCTATACAGACTGTTGCGCCATTTTGAGAGCACACATATTATACATCGAAAAGAAGCTTTGTGCTTCGGTACGGCTCGGAATGTTTACCAGTAAATTCAAAAAAGACATTTTTCCAACATCGGTATTACATGAAGAAGAGATTTGGCGAAATGGTTGTCAACCCGATTTCCTGCAAAATCCTGCTTATCTTCTTCTTTGTTGCTCACATCCAATCAAACCATTTTTATCTGGTATGCCTTGTAAAAAAACATGAATGTCGATATGAACAGTTCTATAAAATAGAAAACTTTGATTGAATGCGATTGAAGGAAATGGATGCCAATTCTGCTTCAAAGAATTCCCGAGTAGAAAGATCTTGAACAGAAACGGCTTATGTAGTAGAAAAATTATTTTCAACCCGTGTTTAAATTCCTAGAATAGCATGATACTTTTGTCCAATCTTGTTACACAGGCAAGAATCTAAGTCGGATTTATAACGGATATGGATAGCAATTCTTTGAATTTTTAATACACGATAATATCTTTTGAACAGAAAAAGACAAAGTAATAATATAATATTCTAGTGTTATTTTCTTGGGGGGAAATAAATAACAGAATATTTACAATTTGACAAAATTGTTCGTAACACAATTTAAAAATATTTACTTAAAAATTGAAACCTCTAAATATCATGAAATTTTAAGCCGTTAACAAAACATTATTTATTATTTCGTATTTTTTTTTTAACTTGTATCTGGTATACAAATATTTATTGTGTTTAAATCTTAGTTTTGTTGTTGTTGTTGTTATTTTTATCTTCTTCCGCAAACAATTATACTTCGCAGGTTTTGCCAAAATCAGTATTTTTTTATATATAGTTTGTTATATCGTAAGCAATTATTTTCTCTTCCATTTAGTATATATGAATGTAGGATATATATATTACCAGTGGCCGAGAGGTTCTGCTCTCGAAGCTGGTAGACGGGAGGTGCTGGGTTCGAACCCCATCGTGCCCTTCGGCCTAATCGTTCGGAGTTTTCGTGGTTTTCTTCGAACCATGGATTTCCATGCGTAAATACGGGTTAGGTTCCCTTAGAAAGACCCCCACGGATGGCACTCCTCTCCCCGGGCCTATATCCCTCGAGTAGATAACTAGCCGTCAAAAATTAACCCAACCCAACCCGTGACTGACTGAATCAATAAAGAATGACAATATCTTTGATAATTTCTTATTTCTTGGAAAAACTTTGATACTTTGTTTAGAGTTTTTCTTTAAGGAACGTGGCAATCTATTCGTAAATTAGACAATAGACACCCCACTATTTATGTTGCAACTTGTGCCTAAACATCCGGCAAAAGTCCATAAAATTTCGAAAATTAGTCTTTTGACCTTGCTTCGTTATATACTCAATCCATGAGCATTATATTTTGTATGTATTACAAAATTCATATTGTTACAGTTACAGTAATAAAAAAAATACCGTTATTATTTTTTCCATATATTTTTTATGAGGATAGAAAATATGGTTCATATAATTATGTACCATTCAGGAGAAACGCCCGATGGTGGAGTATATCAGTAAAAAATATGAATATAATAAAATAACAGATAGAAATGGAATAGGTAAGGTTATTTTAAAGATTCCAGACATAAACCGTCTAACGTATAAGGACAGTAAAATTGGATGAAATAAATAATAAAATTAAAAATTACATCAAATAAAGTTAAGACGTAACAAAAAATTCTTTACACATATTTATATCAAAATATTATAGCCTTTTTAAAAAACGTCAATTTCATGAGAAATTTTTTTAAAAAAAATTACTTAATACTAACAGTTATAACGGTCGAAGTATCATTAAACTCTATCAAATTTGTTTGGAATAAATTTGTTTTTTTGAATAACACTTGAAAGTAACATCTGCAGCCAGCTGCACATGGCATTGAGCTTTTTTGAGATTAAGCCTTCATATAGCTTTAGGCATCCATGTGTTAAAGAAAACTACGAAGGCAAAAAATTAAAGAATTATGTGGCCAGGAATGATGTTTATTTTTATATACAGGCTCAACCACGTATGCGAATATTCATCCTTTGAATAATTGTTAACATTTTTAAATGGAAACAGTAAAAAAAAGCTTAGAATTTTTAATTTTGTCGCAGAAGGTTGATGTATTTTCTAAATAGTACAGAAATGTCCTTTTAGAAAAAGCAGGTTTGAACCAACGCATATATCTTTTTTTCAATAAAATTTCTAAACATTGTAATAAACAGTGAAATAAAAATCTAGTTGCGCGCTTTTTAATTGGTTTAAAAAAGAACGCGTGTAATTGAACCGAAGATTAATTGTACAGGCGTTTAATTAAATTAAACGGAGATTTATGCAAGTTCTTCATTCTTGATAACACGTTTTCAAAAATAAAAAATAAATAGTTCAGAAAACATCATTGGGGTTCCTTTAATGAATAACCTGGAAACAATATAGTTCAATTCCAAAAAGCATATCTCAAATTTCGACAATGAAAACCATAGTTAACTAAAATGAGTCCGTGTACTTTTAGAAAAGAAAGATTGTACACACCTTGGAATTTCCAAGGAGTCTGGCACCACTTTTTCTGACAAGAAAATTTCTTTTAAATATTTAAACCACTGAATTCGTAATCATTTGCTCTGAGAGTAAAAATTTTAACATTTTTCCACGATTAAATAGGTGAAAAATTCTATTACGAATTTGTGATGAAAATGTACCGTCGTGGGAAAAAAAAGTAAACACTCCCTACTAACTCCTCAACAAATTACCTTAGAAGAAAGTTACTGGTACCGAACAATTAGAAATAAAATCTACTTTTAAATGATGCATATAAAATTTGCTAAGGGGGCCATCTACATATTAAAACGAACCATAACTTTTTTTCTCAATAGTAGTACACAATTATGACAGCATAAATGAATTCTACACCATTTAATTAGCCTAAAAACAAATTTTTATGCAATTCGTACCATACGTTTCCGAGAAATTAATTATTTTAAAACGAGCGTATTTTAAGGGCTGTATTCAAATTGAAAGTCGGTACTCAATTGTTAACCAAGAGAGCCCCCTTCTTGATCAAGGCACCTTAAGCGTTACTCAAGCAGTCAATGAAGTCTGCTAGATTACAGGACAGCTTAAGAAATTTCAAAATATCTAGTTACTTGTATCATAGACTTGTATCATAGACACCCTTTAAAACATCATTTTGTCGTTTTTTAAGCATAATTTGAAAACTACTTGGAAGAAAAATGTGAAATTTTGGATTTCCATAAAGCAGGACTTAATAAATCTAAATTCATCAAAAAAAATGTAGGTTACAATTCATAATTTTTTTCGAATATTAATTTCATAATTCATATCATAAAATTATAAAAATTGCAAGTTTGACGTATTTATGTTTGGGTATATTAGTATTATTGCTACACAAAAAATTAGCACATTAGGAGCATAATTTCAGGAGATATAAATAAAAATATGAAAATGTAATTTAACATTAGAAGCAGTTAATTTTGAATATTTATAATTCAAAAACTTATTATTCAAATGACTTGAAATTTCGTGTCTAGGCATAGTTTGAACCGAAGATTTGAAATATCCGGTTAAATTTGGGTATTGCCATTGAAAAAAAAAATGAAATTTGGATTCGTTTTAATATGCAGATGGCCCCCTAAGCAAATTTTATAAACATAATTTAAAAATAGACTTTATTTCGAATCGTTCGGTACCAGTAACTTTCGTCTACGATAATTTGTTGAGGAGTTAGTAGGGAGGGGGTGTTTACTTTTTCTTTTTCCCACGACTGTACGTACACTGTAAAACAAAAAACAAAAAAACCTGTTGATTTAAAGAAAAAAAACTATCAGCCAGGACTTCAGTAAAAAACTGTTCATTCTGCGAAGATAATCCGTATATAGTACAAACTCACTGTTAATTTACCAGAGTTAGCTCGTAACAAATACAGATTCTTTACGTAAAATAAAACAGTTTCTACCGGTGTCCTGAATGGCAGTTTTTTTCGGTAAAATAGACTTTTTTTGAGTTTATGATAATGCAGGATAATTTTATTACTTACAAAAGCATAATAGAAATCTAGCGTTTTTGAATTATAACATTATACAATGGTTGCATCTTTAAAAATATATCAGATGGCATATCTATCTCTTTATCTATCCAACGCTCCGAACTACAATGAGCATTTTTCTAAAAATTTATTTTGAAATCAAAATTACATTCTACAGCACAAGCAATTTCGCATGATAAATTAATTTGGAAAAAGCCTTTTGGATAAAATTTCTATAGCTTCTCTTTCTGTGGCAGAAAAACATCACAGTAGTTATTGATAGTATATATTTTTTTTATTTACAGGACGGTTTCACCATTAACTGTCAAATTATAAACTCGCTTCAATCAGTAAATTTTTATGCGTTTTGGGATAGGATTTTTTTAAAAGAAAAATATAAAAGACAAAATGTGCACATATATAACTATAGTACGGAGAGAACGAACATATGTGTTTTATCCTATTCGAACTTTATATAATACAATATGTTTTGTATGCTAGTTATATTTAAAAACAAGGTTTATTTACAAATTTTTAGAGTGCATATACTCTCTGAAAATAATAATTAATTAAATCTCCCTCATGTATAAAATTTTCTGCCCAACTTGAAATTTATTGCTTCTAAAGTTTCTTTTAAAAAGAAGGTTTATATACAGCGCCACTTCTCAAGCTAAAATTTTTCTGTGAAGTTATTCAACAAGCGAAAATTTTAGCGCATTACAACTCCATCTATTTTAGTATTTCGATGATGATGATCTCAATAATAAATAATGAAAAATAAATAAATAAACAAATAAAACAAAGTATTTTTGGCGTACCTGTTGCATTTTTGAATATGAGTGAAACACAACATCAATTTTTAAATGCCTTCTTCTTTATAAAATATTCAAAACGTAACAATGCACTCACTTTTACAATTCGCCAAAGATTAGATAACAAAGTTAGAATTTTGCAGTTTCAAAGGTTTTGTTCCGAATAAAAGAGCACTCAGTCACGTGAAATAACGAATTTTATTCGGAGCTATCGCAGGTTCAACATGGAAATGAATCATTAAACAGTAAAAATAGATCTCAAATGTATTCAAAGAACACAAAGAAAGTTTTTGAAAAATGCAGCTCCAATGAGATACGCGTTGCTTTATCGGGTGAACATTTAATTAGTTATTGCTGTGAAGTTGTCGGATTTTTTGAAAACAGTAGAACAATACTCCTTTGTATATATGATTAAAAATTTAAATCTTTTCATGCAATAATAGTGATTTGTCTCTGAAAATTTATTCTTCCTTTAGTTGCGTGGGATACAAAGATGCCCCGATAATTTTAAAAAGTTTTACAACGTTAATATTAATGCAAAGGCGCAAAAGATTCTATAAGACAATAATAAGTCTACATTATTACAGTTAAGAGTTATAAGAAGATTTCAATATTTAATTGTTTTCATATTTTTAAATCCGCAGAGCGTCATGTTGTATGGAAAAAAAAAAATAAGCACTATTGTGTCAACTTGTAAAGAATTAAAATGTTCACTTTAGAAGAACAATATTAAATATCTTTAAACGTTTTAGGCCCTTTAAAACATAGTCTAGTGATTTATTGAATAGAATATTAGTTATTAGTTTATAGCGGATTCAGTACATTGTCCCACTGTCTATTATTCTCAGTAATGACAAACAATGCTCATATAACATTGGTGGAAATTAAAAATAACAATAAAAATAATAAAACATAGTAAATCTTAGGCATTGTGGATATTAAGTGCAAAGTCGTAAAACGCAAGTTTCGAGAAATCGGAAGTTTAAATATACACCTTATCATTATCGTCAATTTGTCAGTGTGCTTTGTATGTATTCTTTGATTTGTATTCTAAAGCGAATTTCAGGGTATCAGAGGCGAATTGTTGTTATAAATTGCATCAGCTGCTACAGTCTTCCATGTTGTGATCGACTTTTTTCGACTTCATCCTTTGTTATATATATTACTATAGACAATTCATTACATAATACATCCACAAAATTAATTATACTGATTGGCTGTGTACACTTTAGCATGTAAACCTGCCACGTGTAGATTTGAGAAAAAAATATCGGAACCAATATCTTATATCTGACTCCGTACCAGAAAAAACAAAGTTACAATTATTGTTCATTCGCAATTTCAGTGAAGGAATCGGTTTGAGATAAGTAAAAATGTTTATGAAGTTATGATATACGAGACAATGGAAAAAGATTATAATACACTGTTAAAAATTGTGTGCTGGTTTGAACAAATTTTAGCGCTGCAGTAGCTGCAACCATAAGATGGCGAAACCTCGTTCCAACATTTGGAGATCCTCTTGAACTAGCTCCAAAAGTTGGAACAAGATTTCACCATCTGATGGCTGCAGCTATTGCAGCACCGAAATTTGGTTCCAACCAGCACAAAAAATTTAACAGAGTAAATGTATGTTTTTAGCGTACTTCTAACGTGCCTTCAAAGACAATTAGCTCAGCTTCATAAAACACAGGCGTGTTCATACCTTGCGTGTCTGGGGGCCGCTTCTTACCACTTTTTCTCTATATTAATATTCGTCTTATAAAACTAAAAACTATCTTCAGAAAAAGTGGCAACAAGCGGCCCGCTGACAAGTTGGACACCCTTGATGATTTACCTAGATGTAACTCAATCATCATAGAAGAAAAAAAGTAAAGAAGATTCCATTTTTGACTCAATATAATTTGAAAACAGGACTAAATCAAAGTAAAGCAATACAATCCTTTTAGCACACGCCAATAATCTTGCATCAAAATAAAATGCATATCTTGAATTAAAATCTTAACAAATGAAATTCCCCACAGAGGTACTAAAATCACTCGCCAATTACGCGGTTATAAAAATACTCCAAAACTTACGGAAGATGTTCATTAGAAAGTTTTGCTCATTTACCTTGTGGATTTCCCTAAGGTAGAATGTATATTGCTAAAATATGATGCAATTGATTAATAACGACTAATTTGTTCACTCAATAAACATGCAAGTGTACCAGTTTTAAACACTTAGTTTCACATCATTTAAAACTGTTTCATTTCTATTACGGCGAAAAATGTTTCTGTTCTTCCTTAACTGTCAAGCCGAGCGTATTGGGTGACAAAATTAGCCTCTTAGATGACATTCATTTCCTTTTTTCATTCCAAATACTATTCCAAATTTCTCGATCTTTTACCATGATTCATTTCAGTGTTTTTAAATCCGTTATTTATATTTTAACCCTATTATTATTTTTCAATTATTTGAGTGGTTGATGTTTCTTATAGCTTATATCGTATCCGAGGATAATAACATTTCATGAAGAATACCGCCAGCGCTTCTTTTAGAACTGTGCGTTTCGCTACCAAAGAGGAGAAATTT
This sequence comes from Maratus speciosus, assembly GCA_963932465.1. Classification (NCBI taxonomy): domain Eukaryota; kingdom Metazoa; phylum Arthropoda; class Arachnida; order Araneae; family Salticidae; genus Maratus; species Maratus speciosus. Next base: position 214,752,609 of record OZ010796.1, on the reverse strand, counting down.
AATCAAAGACTTATTTTGCAAATACCTTTCTATACATAATGACGAAGGTATTGAGTCAGAATTAGTGAGTATTTCCACAAAAAAAAAAAATAGTCCAATACACTGTACATATTTTTGCTTGTTTGACTTTTTTTTTTTTTTCCAAAAAATTTGCCAAAATTATGCTACAAAATTTTTGATGAAAACTTAATATAGTTTTTAGCGCTATACTCATAAGATCTATGACCATAAAATTAAAGTAAATCTAATTCATAATCAAAGTTCGGTGAATTTAGGTTGATTCTGCCCCTTTGTTAACGTTCGTGTTCAAATCTTTTCTAGCTGAAATGTTTTTTAAATTAAGGATTGCGTTTAACATAAGTCATCCGAAATTCACATGATTATTTTTTTATCATTATTATTTACATGATTTATGATTATTTTTCCTATCATGTTATTAAATTTAGATTTTTTGTTCAGAATGGTCACCGGTCAGGAAATTTCTGAGTAAAAATTCCAGTAATTTTATTACAGGAAATTTTGCCTTATTTGATTTCGCCGTTAAATAAGGCGAATTTTCCAAATGAAAATACTTGTATTTTCCCTAAAAAAATCTCTTGCTGATGGACACCCTCTGCTCATTCATTGCACATTTTGCTCTAGCATTTTCTTGAAATATCTTCTACTTAATTTAACTAAATTTATATATATATATATATATAACACATTATGTATTAAATGCATTCGTCAGACCCAGAATCTTCACCATAATTAAAATAAGAATAACCAGCAAACATCTAAGAAATTTCAACAAATATAACCTGAACAAGCAAAAACCAAGAAAAAACAACCAAAAAGCTGTAGCCTCGTCAGCAGTGGGCATTTTAAAAAAGCACAGCATTGTTTTTAAAATGCCCACTGTCGACGAGGCCACAGCTTTTTGGTTGTTTTTTGTTGGTTTTTGCTTGTTCAGGTTATATTTGTTGAAATTTCTTAGATGTTTGTTGCTTATTCTTATTTTAATTATGGTGCAAAATTCTGGGTCTGACGAATGCATTTAATACATAATGTGCTATATATAATCTGTGTGGTTATTTGCAGCTTTAGCGCTTATCGCATGGATTTTATTTTTATTTTTAATTTTATTTTTAGTTTTATTTTTAACCTTTTTTGAGCTTATGTATATATATATAAGCAACTAAGAAGGAAAATAGAAAATGAATTTTACAGATTTTATCTTAAAAATAATTTTTCAAACACTGTGCAAAATTACTTCTTCAACAATCTCCGAGGGAGAGCAATTATGTGTAAAAATAGAAAGAGGCAGAGAGAGAGAGAGAGAGAGAGAGGGGGGGTAGAATCGCTGGATATTGAACATGAAGAATACTAAAACGAAAAAAAATATATTCATAATATGTGGGATGATTTGAAAAGGTCTGAACTAAACGTTACATGTTTAAACAAACTTGACTAATCATGTGTATTTTAATAAAGTACTGTAAAAGAAAAGAAAGAAAAGAAATCCAAAAAATTGACAGAAAAAACCTCTCAATTGTTATTGCGAGTTGCTGCGGAAAACCATTCAATTTATAGCAAATATCTGTAATTTTTTCATTATAACAGTTTTTTTGTAAAAATTACAATAGCCATAGTTTTTACAGAAAAAAAACTGCTTTTTTTTAAAAACAGTTTTTCCTGTAAAAAATACAGCTTTTTTCTGTAAAAATTACAGGTTTTGTTTACAGTGTAATATTTATATTTTATACTAGTTGTTTAAGTTTTACTGAAATATGTACTTAAGTTCCATATTACGCTTTTAAAATAGTAATTAATATTTTAATAAATGGAAAATCTATCAATTGGTTTATATTCCAACAAACAGGCTTCTACCCGTTTGTATTCCTTTTGCATTTTTCTTTACGCAGCAAAAAGTTTGAAAAATGCTTGAAAAGTCAAAAAGCATTGTAAAATAGTTTGTGTAAAAAATATATAATGTTGATAAACGAATCAATAAAAACTATTACCGTGCTTTACTCAGTCCGGCGGTTAATGTGCAGGTGATAAATATGTAAAGCTCGATCCTGAATTTTATGAGTTTTTCCTTGCGTGGCATTGTAACATCAGCTTGCAGTGGCTTCATTCCATGTTAATCCAGAAACGGTAAACGTATTTTTCATGCATTTAAACTTTTAGAGACGGTGTTATATGTTTGCATATATTGAAAACGTTCATATACCCCCTTTCCAATTTGTATACGTGTCTAGAGAGTATTAAAAAGGGGGAGATTTTTATAAATTTCTGACACGATAGAATTGGCTGAATTCGAACGCTGAACTTTCCATTTCGAAAGTGTAGACGTTACCTCTGCACCACTAATGCTTTATTACATCTCCGCAATATTTATTACTTATGTCTCATTTCCTTGGTGATTTCCCCTATAGAATCGGTCGCAAAATGGTTCGAAAAGGATTTAAAAATGGATTAAATCCCTAATCCGTCGGGCTGGGTTTGATCCCAATCGCGCCCGTCGGCCTAATCATTCGGAGTTTTCGTGGTTTTCTTCGAACCTTGGTTCTCCAAGCGTTAATACGGGTTAGGTTCCCTTAGAAAGACCTCCACGGAAGGCACTCCCCCCCTTAGGGCCTATATCCCACGTGCTGATAATTGGCCGTCATAAACACAACCAACCAACCTAATCCGTCGGCCAATTTGTACGGAAATATATACAGTTTTTGTGATAGTAGTCTACACAGTCCGTCCCAAAATTTCCCGGACTTTTTAAATTACCGGCCAATAGATGGCGCTGCTTGTCCGAAGCTGATGCCCAAAGCAGAACTACACTATATCTTGTAAAACGGTACAATTTCACGTTGCTATCTGTTGAGGGGATGCTATGTGCATCCGGTTTGTTGTAACAGTGTAACGTGATGATGTCGAAGCTTGGGAATGCCGATAAAGGTGGTCCCCTTTCGGTGCAATTTCAAGTTGAGGAGCAGGAAATAGTCACAGGTAGAAAAATCTCGAGAGTAAGGAGGATGGTTGAGTACGACGACCCCTTTATGAGACAGAAACTCCAGCAGAATGATCGAAGTGTGTGCTGGTGCGTTGTCGTGCAAGAAGGACCAACTGCTTTGGTGTCTGTACCGAGAACCAACTCGAGCCATGAAATGCTTCAATACTTCCAAGTAGCAATGTTCAGTAACAGTAGAACCTTCAGGAATGAACTCTTTGTGAATGATTTGTTGTTCGACCTCAGCGAGCTGCGACATGATCACGCTACACTTTTATAACAAACCGGATAGATAGAGACTATAAATTGCACTGCTTTACAAGAGGAAGTATAGTCGGGCTTTTGACATCAACTGCGGACACGCTGGTGATGTTACCTATTGACAGGTAATTTAACCATTCCGGGAAATTTTGAGACGGACTGTGTATAATATATCCACTAAGTTGGAATATTACTGCAAGTAACGTTTGAAAGTTATGGTGTTCAATCACACGCACACACATACAAATTATGATTATAATACTTTCCTTACGCTATGTGATATAAATTACTTCGTAAAAAAAAAAAAAAAAAAAAATCCATATAAAATTACTTAAAAGTATTTTATTAAAATACATACATTGTATAACTAAAATATCAACCCAAATACTTTCGATCATCTGATGTGCTCATCATCTGGGTTAAAATTATTAAAAATCAGAGGTCGAGATCATTCATTTATGTTTGACGGTCTGTTCCAAAATTTGAACTGAAAAGGGGGAGAGGCTATGTTGTTTTGGACTGTTCTAAAATTCAAACTGAAGTTGGGAGGGAATTCTTGTTATTCCTAGTAAACTGTACCAAATCTTGGGAATGGTGGATGATTGTATATCATTACACGTATAAGTAGTTCGACATAGAATTTCAATTGATTCCACTATTAACAACATTTGATAACTTGATAACTTCTTTGGGGTCTTAGCTCTCTTAGCCCTTCACCTACCAGACGGGTCCAATGGACCCGACAGGTACATTCAAAATGATTTTTCTCGTGAAAAAAAGGCTGAAAATTCTGTAAATATATGAGTTTTTCTGGAATGTTGACAGGTACATTCAAAATGATTTTTCTCGTGAAAAAAAAGCCTGAAAATTCTGTAAATATGTGACTTTTTCTGGAATGTTAAGGAACGAATAAAGAGTAGAACATGCCAGAAAAAGTTACACATTTACAGAATTTTCAGTCTTTTTTTTCATGAGAATAATCTTTTTGAATGTACCTGTCGGGTCCACTGGGCCTGTCTGGTAGGCTGAGTGTTAAAATCAATCCTAATCTCCTGCTCTTCATGTAGCCCAAAAATTGCTACATCAAATGATGAGCACATCATATGCTCGAAATTAATTGGTTTTGATACTTTAGTTATACAACGTATGTATTTTAATAATACACCTTTATATAATTTTAAATGGATTTTATTTATTTTTATTTTTTTACGAAATAATTTATATGACTTGTCACATGAATGAAGGGTTCAAGAAACTTGATACAGTTTATATAATTTTCACTTAGATTACACTACACCAAAGAGCCAAAACATTATGACCACCCCCACATTTTGCAATGAACTCGCTTTGTTGACGTGGAGGGCACGCAATCAGGTGGGAATGGTATTTAACTACTGCTAGAGAGTATGAAGAATCATTTTTGAGATTAATTCTGCCATTGATGAGGAAGGTTGCTGATATAAACGATTTTGATAGAGGGCAGAATTCAATGGCACAATGGCTCAGAACGCGTATTTCCGAAACTGTTCGACTCGTGGGTTGTTTGCGACATACTGTCGTTAGTACTGATGCAAAATTCATGAATGACGATGAAACCATCAGCAGACGCGATGGCGTTGGACGTCGTCGCGTTGTCAAAGAGAAAGTACGTCGGAGGCTCCCCACTTGGTAAAAAAAAATCGGTAACAGACATTGACTCAGCTGACAGCCTACAATACAGGTCCAAGTAGAGTTATTTCAGAGCACACAGTTCATAATCCAAGAGCCGTCAGCACAAAAACCTATGTTATCAAGCACAAGGAAAAAACCTTTATTTTATGGAAGAGTAGAAATAGGGTAATCTAATGATCCATGTCTGCCGGAAGTGAAGTGGTGCATAAGCCAAAACTTAATACCACCAGAGGTTCACTCGTAGGTTTATCATTGTGTTTGTCCTACAAACAAAGGTATGAAAACATGGAGGACTGGGAGCAGGAAAACACAATGATAAACCTACGAGTGAACCACTGGTGGTATTAATTTTTAGCTTATGCACCACTTCACTTCCAGCAGACATGGATCATTAGATTCCTCTACCCCTTCTCTCTCATAAAATAAAAAAAAAATTGTGTTTGATAACATAGGTTTTTTTGCTGTCGGCTCTTGGACTGTCAGCTGACACTGTTGGATATAAGGCTATGGAGCAAACATCCCACACATGTGCCTCTGTTGACCAAGCATCACCGCCAACTACTCCTACACTAGGCCCAGGAACATCGTGACTGAACCATTGATCGTTGGGAGAGAACTGCCTTGTCAGATGAATCTCGATTCATCCTTCAACTCATCGGTGGTCATTTCAAATTATGCCTTCTTCCATGAGAACTGTTGATCCCCCTTATACAGCAGGCCATACAAAGGCCGGTTGTAGCGAAATTAAGTTTTGGAAAACATTCTCATGGGCATCTCTGGGACTTGTGGTTATGGTAGAACAGATCACGAAGTTCGCAGACTATCGGAACATCATTGAGGACCTCTTGCACCCTTACAATGTTATCTCTCCTCCCAATTGGAAATGAAGTCTTCTAGCAAGACAACACTCCATGACACAGGGCTCGAACTGTGGTGGGGTGGTTCTAGGAACCTAATACTGAATTCCAGTTCAGGTCCTGGCAGCCTAACTAAACGGATCTTAATATGATAGAGCAGATTTGGGGTGTCATGGAACGGCAGCTCAGAGCTAAAAAACAACCATGCTGTAGTATTTCGGATTTACGTGACTGCAATTTGAACATCTGGTACAATCTGCCCTCGGCCATGTACCAAGGACGTGTGGCATCTATGCCAAGGCTGGTGCAGCTTTTTTGCAGACAGAAACTGAGACAATGCATTATTAGGTAGGTGGTCATAATGTTTTGGCTCTTCAGTGTGTGTGTTCGGAAAGCAATTAATCTTTTGATTACACGCGATGACTGACGGCTATTTTTATATTCAGTCATACAGCAATTTACAAAAAATTTCTTTGTCGTAGATATCTCTTGAAAATATTCTAGTATAAGTTTACGGCGGAGATTATTTTTCAAATGTTGTTCAAATAGAATGAATAAATAGTCGCTGGCACGTACAGTGTTCAACTCCAGTAATCAAAAATTTAATAACTGTTAATATGATATGGAGCATTTGGATACTTCATGTGTTATTTTTTATGTTATATAATTAAATGAACTTAAATATAATTTTATCTTTATACATTATTTTATTTTTATCTGATCATTATCAGCATAGCCGAATCAATATTCAGGAGTTTAAATTGTGTAAAATTTGCTATATTCATTGTTTTATAACTCTGCTAGCTTTGCGGTTATAAAAGTGTAGATAGATATTTTTCTTTTTACAAGCTAGTGTTTGCAGAGTTTTTTAAATTAAATAAAATTTGTAGTGCTGGAAGACCATTTAAAAATTTAAATTCCTTATTTTATTTTATTTATTTGTTTGCTTGTTTATTTTGAGATTTCAAAATTGTATTTTTTTTTTCAATCAAACCAATTTACAATTAAGCTTTGCATTATTAAAAGCACTTTTGTAAATGAAAACAACTATATCAAGAAGCAACCTGTATATATGAAACTATCGTTTAAATTTACCATTGCATTTTCGGCTTTCTCTATTTTATGCTACTATATTTTCAAAATAAACGGTCTTTGAATAACTATGTGTACGCATGTATTTATTCCTCGGATAATTTTGATAAGGTGTTAATAAAAATAAATATTATTTATGCACACTAAAGATGCATGGAAATTCCATGTTTTAGCTTATTTAATTGCTGTACATCTTCGTCATGCGAAATCAAGATGTCTGTTTGCTGCATAAAGCCTGAAAACCAAATGACATTTCAAAATTAAAATAACTTTATCAAGGTTCTAATGGGTTTCATTTGATTAAACCTAATATCTTCTCCTTTTCTTTCATATTTTTTTCTTTTTTCTTCCTTTAAGGAAATTCTTAAAAAAAAAAAAAAAAGAATATTTACATTTAACAAATTTCATTTTTTACACAAAGAAAAGTAATTTCAGGCTATTTAAAAAGGTGCAGAAAACCTTGATATAAAATGGGCAGATGTGCGAAGCAGAAATGGTTAGTAAAATTAAATAAAGAATAATGAATAAAACGCGGATCAGCTAAGCACCACAATAGGTTTCAAGGCAATTTTGCTTTTCAAAAGCAAATTGAGAAAAAAAGAAGAAGAAGAAATTATAAAAGAAGAAAGAAAAGAAAGGGGAGCGAAAATTATTCTCCTCAAATATTAGTTTCTGACATCGACCATAATGTGCTCATTGATTACTGCACAAGGCGTCAGACGTCTGCCCTCCCCCGTCACTAGTATAAATGAATACGCGAGCCACTGGTTCAAGAATGAGAAATCGCCCAAGTGAGATATTGTTAAACGTCACTATTGTACTCATCGGAGCTGATCCATCCCGCACAAACCCAAAAAGAACTGAAAAGAGAAAAGAGGGGAGGGAGCAGGAAAAGAAAAAAAAGAGGGGCACGAGAAGATAATGGGACCAAGAAAATGTAGAAAGGCGGCAGATAGGGAGGACACAGAAAATAAACATAAAAAAATGAAGTTTGGTAAAAAATAAATGACCAGAAAGAAAGATTGAAACTGTATGCGTGTGTGAGGGAGAGAGAAGTGTTATCAGAGTCGTAGCGAAGTTGGGGAAATATGGCCTATTCTGAACTTTTTCTGAGGAGTGAACTCAGATACAGTGAGAGTTTCAGGTTCCACAGCTCCGGGTTTGTCATCATCAGTGGTGACTTTTGACCCCAGAGGATAATGATATTTCCGAGACTTTTGTCGAATTACCTCTTAGAAGCTCGTTAAAAATAGGATTCTAGAAATTCGTGTCTAATAAAACGTGCATATCTGTTGTTTATAAAGATATATTTTCAAAGCCGTGGATTATTTTCCCTCCAGGATACGTAATTTCAATGGTTTAAACAGTTCCTGATTTTTTTAAGTCCGCAACGTCAGGGATTATATTAAATAAATTTTATTAAAAGAAAAAATCCACCTATATAAATTTTAAGTTCATACGACAACAGCTCTAACGGCCTGTTGTAAAAATGGTAAAAACAAAAGAAGTTTTGGATACCTAAATTTATGTTTGAAAGCCAGTAATAAAAATAAAAATATATAAATACTAAAAAATATAAGGTGAACCAAATGTATCTTGCACATTTTAAAATTCAATATAAAATTAAGTATACAGGATTGCAATTCTGGCGAAAATGCTTCTCACAATGAAAATGTTTCTTTAACACGTTGGATGCCAAGTCTATTTTGTCTGTCTTTCCGTTTGGGTCACGAAATAAGATTCCCGTTACACAATCTAGAAGTGTCGGTCACCGATGACTGACGCATCCTAAACTGAAAGTTCGGTGACTGACATGGCACTCAACGTGTTAAGTAAATAAAAAATAGTTCAAAATTCTGTCCACAGATGGCGCTACATCTTCCGCAAAGCTTTTATTTAGTCACAACAAAGCATTTATTTTGTGTATTCCATTTCAGCGCGTGCTAATGTAATCCATTCCACTCCCCAATCAATGCTAGCGAGTAGGTGGGTTGAAACAGAACCATTTGAATGTGATGCACTACAAACGGCGCACAAGTTGAAATCTTGTGGTGGATTGCACAACATAAATGTTCTGTAACTGCCTGTGACAAAGAAAAAAGAAAAAAAAAATACATAAATAAAAAAGAAGAAACAGTAAAGTTCTATGACAACTTATCTAGGGTGTCTTATGCTTCTTTCTGTTGTACCATATATCGGTAGGAAAAAAATCTTATCAACTTCTATTTTTTTAATCAAGAAAAATATTTTAGTCCAACAGTTATTCGCATATGCACATTACTTCATTTTACATTAAATTTTAAGTCAAGAGATTTTTCCTATATAATATTTCGCAAAAGCTCATCTTTAGAGCACAACTCGCTCATTGGGAAACAATTCTCCCCAAAGTCAGCCGAAATCAGTGTTATTTACCTAATCATGGACAATGGACACAATGTTGCGCATTTTTATTACATCATATAAAGTCGCACCCGCTCACCTCCCTCCCTCCTTATAGAACCTTAAAGAATCTATTTTAAGATCCTGATGGAAATCTTTCATATTCACGAAATAATAAGATCCGCTCGAAGTTGTACTATACGTATAATATATTAGTAACACCCAGTGTTTAAATAACGTTGAATATCTGCGAGAAAAAATTTAATATTTCATTTGTAAATTTTTCATGCATTTTTGAGTAATTTATAGAATATCAAATTTCGAGTCTATTGTCTTTTATTATGTGTTTATATTTCATATCAATTATTCCAAACGAAAAAATATATAAATTGAATAATGGAGTTTACAGCAGATTCTTAACAAACACTGAATACTGAACTCCACATGGACATCAACTCACTTAACCCAATAATTAACACTATGCATTTCTACGAAGATCAGAGAGTCGAAAGTGAAGTTTGCGGGTTCGAGTCTGTGACTCATTACAAAAGAAAAAAAAAGTGTCCACTTTTACATAAAAAGTCTTCGCTGGAGACCCCATTATTACAAAAAAAGATCTTTGAATAATGGCACCTCCTTCATCGTATTACCTACACGCAGTGTAAAAAATAATTGCTGAAATCATATCTTCTCCCAAATACAGCAAAACAATAAACAAAATACTAAGCCTTAAAAAATTTAAAATAATAAACAAAGCATTAAATATGCAATCCATCAGTAAAGAAGAGAGTGCCATTCTGGGAATCAGCCGCACACGACGCGCTTACAGCGGAATGCATTTTCTATTTGATATCCATTTTACGCGTTCTTCTAGATAACTACAGGCATTATGCTGAAAACTTAATTAACCGGCATACGGAAAATGTTCAAGGAAAAAAAAGAGAGAGAACTCTTATTGAACTCTTGTCCTAAATAAGAAAAACGGGTTACATGTCTACAAGATACGTTAGGAAAACAGTAGGAGTGTGTCACCACACCCCACGACTCCCCGCAATTCAAATAACGAATAAAAAATTCGACTGCACATTAATTCGTATCAAATTCCTCAAGTACATTGGCTTTCCGTCGAAACTGGTATACGATCGTCCCTTTCTCTTTGCGTTAAAACTGAGTGTTATTCAGATGATGTGAGGCACTGATTAATTGTACTCTAACGTGTCTGAGAAATTTTAGCTTTGAAACCTTATTATTCTTTACTGTCTTATCTTGTTTAAATAGGTCTATAATTTTACGGGAATACTGCATTTTATACACTGTAAAAAGACCACTGTAGATTTGACAGAACAAACTCGATCACAGTGAATGTGCTGTATCTTTCTTTGGTTTCCTGACTATATTAACATGGAAAATACAGTAGTTGCGTAAAATTAACAGCACAATGTGCTGGCAATTTGGACGCAAAAACAGGACAGCACAAACTGCTGGCGTCCAAATTGCTAGCACATTGTGCTGTTAATTTTACGCAACTACTGTATTTTCCATGTTAATATAGTCAGGAAACCAAAGAAAGATACAGCACATTCACTGTGATTGAGTTTGTGCGCGAGATGAACAGTACTTTGTACTGTAAAAATGTCGTTTTTTTTTTTACAGTGTAGGTGGGGCTTACTTATAAAGATATATAATTTTATAGCGTATATATACTCGATTATAAAGCGACCTCCACACTGTAAAAAAACGGACTAAAATACGGAAATACTACTGGCAATCGAGGCGCCAGTACTATTTCCGTATTTTAACGGAACTTTTCCCCGATAAATTACAGAAAAAGTTCCATTTTTCTGGCATTTACGGGGGAATACTTCCGTTAAAATACGTAAATAGTACTGGCGTATTGATTGCCAGTAGTATTTCCGTATTTTGGTCCTTTTTTTTTACAGTGCAAATTTTAAAGGAGTAAAAGGTTGAATACCAGTTTTTCCAAATTCCACTTTCGAACAAGCTATCTTCACCTTATTTAATCACAAAATATTATAGAAAATTCTATGAGTAAGTAAGTTAACTGTTGGGAAACGGTATCTATTTAAGGACTGAACTTGTTTCTATTAAACCGTCAAACCGTGGGGCCATAAATAAAGAGGAATTGAAATATCCTCAAAATGGAGAAACTTCAACTGTAATTGGTTCCGCAGAGCTGATTACCATCTAGGCAAACTCCCAGCAGTAAATTTAAATAAAATTTTCGACTTATTTAAACGACTTATTCATGCAGAATTTCTGTCATAATAAGGCAAAAATATCTAATCGTTTTTACTTATGAAAGTTTGTCTTGGTTGTAGTCAGGCTCTTCAGCTCCACCAGATTGTGAAACATAAACAATCCTCCTGTGAATATCTGTGAAAACATGATATTGCCGAAGCAAACTTCCACCAGTAAGAAGGAAAATTTCTATTCAAATTTACTGGTGGAAGTTTTCCTCGGTAGTAATCAAGCGCTGTTGGTCCTATGTAAGCAATCAACAGCCGCCATCTTGTGACTACAGCCTCAGTTATTTCACTCGCAACTGCTAGACACTACACTATGTCTCCTTCTCTTTATTTATAACTCCATTGTTAAAAGTGGCTTTTAATCAGATGGTGTGAGTAAATTAAAGCACTGATTAATTTCATTCTGATGTGTTTGAGAAACTTTGCCTTTAAATCGACAAATTCAGCGCAGTTACAAAATATATTACGATTCTATAAAGTAAGCAGATTATACACAAGGGGCATAAATGCTACATAAATATATGCGCGTATGTATAATATATGCGTATAAGTAAAATATTGCTAAATAATTATTTTCAATTATTCATTACCTGGAGAAATATAAAATACTTTTTTTTTTTTTTAACAAGGGATGATTTTTGAGGCGAAGAATAATAATGATGCAAAATTATAGGCGATTGAAGGCGTAAAACCTGAAAAGTTAATCATTCAGAGATGAAAATCAGACTTATCAGCAAATTTAAATAAACTTTTTTGGCACATTAGGAGAATGAGTAAAAATAATTTTTATAATATAAAACAATTTATGAATGAATAATAGAAATCTTAATAAATAATAATTATTTCAATTCATCCTGTTCTCATTATAAAGGTTTGATGTATTTATATGCCTCTATTCCGATATATTAAAGAAAAAAATATTTTATCTTAGTGGTATTTACATGAAAAATAATGCGACAGATATTTTTATAATTCATCTCCTATAGTCTTTTACCAGCAGAATACCTTCTTTGAAATAATCTCATTATACGGAATTTGACTTACTTACGATCACAGTCTTACGATCACAGTACAGCTATTATTTATCATTTTATATCGAAATTATGAATTAATAAAAATCACACCTCAATAATTTTTTGCCTTAATATTTGAAGATGCATAAGAGAAATTACATAATGAAATTTAGAAATAATTAGTTCATAATGCTAATTTAGCTAATTTATTAAATCGAGAGTTCCTGTCTATTTTTAAAAATATTCAACGCTATAGTAATTTGAAAAATAATACTTTTGCAATTCTTCAACTCTTATAAAATAATAATAGTAAATATGCGGTTTTATCTATAAATGGCATTACTTTTTGAGGGGAAAATTTTCCACTCTGCATCTTTCAACAATATGAAAGCTTTGGATATGTACACAGTTGTGAAAATATCCATTCTTATAAATATTTAGCTTTGTGAAATTATCTGTGCTTTCTGAACATTGGCAGAGATATAAAACTACTGTTATCAATAGACGAATTAAATAAATTTTATATAAAATTGTTTTTATGGGACCCTTCAGTTACCACATAGGATTTACCAGAGCATTTTTTGTTGTTTCGATAGTTTTTATTTATTTAATCTCTAAATAAGACAAATATGATGCAATTTTATTGTTTTTATTTGTTTGTTATGCACTGCCTTTTTCAGCGTGCATTGGGCACTGGAACAATACTCCTTGAGAATTTTCGAACACAAGACTTCTAAAACTATTAGTGAAAACTGTTCTAATTTACATATTTACATGCTCATTTTTAAATGTAAATGCATTACACTTGCAGCCATGACTTTTGAAGTGATTCGGAATCGTACAGTTTTATTTTTTTTAAATAAATGAATTTACATCTTCAGTTAGAAGTGATTGTTATATCATGACATGGCGGCAGTTTTTTTTTCCCTTTCTCACACTGTCGTGTCCGGAAATTCAAGTTTGACAGAATTCTGTCTTTACCGGAAAATTAAAAAAACTGTTCGATTACAAAGTTTCTGAATAAGAGCACCTGCCAATTTGATGTCTTTGCAAAAAATGTGTTAGGAAGTAGCCAATTTGGATTTGAGACAGCCTTAAAGACCCGTCGCGTCGGGCCACAAATGCCTAAAATGTCCAGTCTGGTTTTTATTATAGAATTTATTTCTACATTTATCCCATACAGAGATGCTTTATGTAACTCAAGTGTCATTTTAATTCGATTCTTTTCTGTTTTTATTTATTTTAATCTAGAGAAAAAGCACAGAATGGTGACCGAGAAACAGATTCATTAAATAATATGACGAAACAGATATGTTCAATTCGAAAATACGACATCACGATGGAATTATCAGACGATAGTTAGGATATGCATTTTCGAAGCCATCAAAAAATTACATAACTGTCATTGCGTAAAGTTTAGTTTTAATTAGAATTGTGCGGTTTTAACAAAAATGCGTAACACTACACTTTATAAATAAATTAGTAGGAAACGGATTTCTATTCTTAAAGGCGCAACTATAAGGAAATACGAGCATAGAAATTAATTAAGAAGCTCTCACTGTTCAAAGACATTTCATAATTGACAAACATTACCAAAAAAAAAATAATTAGCCGATTATAATACAACGTGTTGTCTTTACTTTTATTCCAGCTTTCAGCGGTAACTTAGCATACTAACTTCTTACAGGGTAATCTTCAACATTGGTATATCAGTGTCATCTGCAATGGATGAACATCTGATAGAAAATTTAAATACTGTAAAAGGGTATCTGAGAAAAGCTTGCAATTTTCCTCAATTTTTTTATAATGTACGAAAGAGGATAAGTATTACAATAATGACTTTTACAGTGAAGTATTAATTTAATGTTACATTATTATCTGTTTCATGTATTTGACTGTTAAATTTTGTTTAAAAAATATTATTACTCATAAACATCCAGAATGAGTAATTAATTCAACATTTATTTTCTTATTCAATAATTGCGAGTGGTTTTCCCCTATGATTTTGTCTCGTGTATTTTAGGAGAAAATAATTAAGAGAATAAAAGGTTTAACCCTTTCAAGCGCGGTGTCTAGAGGGTCTAGCCACCTAATTTTAATTCCAAAACTCACAAATGGCACAATGAATATTATAATAAAATTTTGCTTTTGTAATGAAAGTGCAAAATAGCGGGTTTTAAATTTCTGAGAAATTCGTTTTAATATTCTGGCGTCAGCCAATTATTTCATCATTTTACGAACACAATTCTTCTGCCCCTGAAACGGTTAATGATATTAATTGATAGAGTTAATGACTGACTGAATAATTAATGACAGAAATTAATAAAACTAATAGCTTTAATTAATAGAAGATTTAATGACATGAGTTTTCTGTTATTTCAGGTAATTTTTGTCATGCTAGCGCAGAGATTTTAAGTTATGTCCAAAAACATATATTTATTTTGCGCATTGTATTTTTTCTCTATCTGCTAATAAATTCTCTGCCAGTTTCTGCCACAGCTTCAGGTCTCATGCAGCGGTTCTTTGCGTTCTTTTTCCAAACCAGTCATATAAGATTAAATCAGTCTAAAAAAATCGGATCCTGATATCAATGAATCTTCATGCTTGAAAATAAGTACCAGCATATATACCGGGCGTCCCAAAAATTACCGGCCTACTTAAAAAATAATTTTTTATGGCAACCGATAGAAATGCCTCGTTTGCTGCAATGTACAGTCGCGGAAAAAAAAAAGTAAACACCCCTACTAACTCTGCAACAAATTAATGTAGGAGAAAGTTACTGGTACCAAGCGATTGGAAATAAAGTCTACTTTTAAATAATGTATATAAAATTTGATTAGGGGACCATCTACAAATCAAAACGAACCCAAACTTTGTTTTTTTTTTTTTTTCATTAGCATTACCCAAGTTTGACACCATAAATAGATTCTACACTCTTCAATTAGCCTGAATCCAAATTATCATGAAATTCGTACGGTTACTTTCCGAGAAATTAATTATTTTAAAATGAGCATATTTTAGGGGTTGTATCCAAATTGAAGTTCGGTACTCGATTGTTGAAATGCTACAGAACAACTATGTCTCTTCCATTAATGTATTATTTGTTGCTAATAGGACCATTTCACCCGCTTATATGTCTCGACTATTGCTATCCCAAATGTTTCGTTAAAATGAGTAAAATATATTTTTTTCAAATTATGCTTTTCTGGACATCACAGATCCTTAGACAGTTGTCGTCTATTGACGTCTTTTACTGGTCTAACCTCGAAAACTACTAGCGAGAAAATTTTGAAATTGAGAATTTGCATAAAGCAGGACATAATAAACATAAATCTATCATAACAATTGTAGGTTGCAATTCATATTTTTTTCGAATATTAATTTCATATTTTTTTTTAATTAGAAACTCGATGTATTTATGTTTGGGTTTTTTTGTATTATAATTAAACAAAAAAATTATCACATTAGGATTATAATTTCAGGCGATATTTATAAAAATATGAAAATTTAATTTAACATTATAGAAGATCTAAATTTTGAATACTTATAATTCAAAAAATTATCATCCAAATAACTTGAAATTTCATTTCTAGGCATAGGTTGAACCGAAGTTTAAAAATATAGTGTCAGAATTGGGTGTTGCAATTGAAAAAAAACAAAATTTTGTTTGTTTTTGAATTGTAGATGGCCCCCTAAGAAAATTTTATGTACAACATTTAGAAGTAAACATTATTTTCAGTCGTTTGGTACCTGTAATTTTTTTCTATTATAATTAGTTGCAGAGTTATTAGGGGATGTTTACTTATTTTTTTCCACGACTGTACTTTGAAAAACAGCAAAGTTTGAGACGCCGAATAATATTTATGAATTTAATATAAGAACAATATAGAAATAAAATGATATAAGTTCCAAAACAAACCCTTCGTTTTTGTACACATGGTATCTTATTTCTCAAAATTTACGTCAAACATGACATTCACAGATTTTTTTTTTTCTTTTTTAGAGTGCGTAACAAAAAATTTTATTTGCTAAGTAAACAAAGCCCCCGTGCTTCTTAAAAAATGTATAATAAATTCGTAATGATATTCATTTTGTAATTAAATTCTTTTGTTACTTCTGGTAATTTTTTAATGCCAGTGAATTAATTTTGATTTTAAATTATATCTCAAAATATGCATTTATTTCTTGCATTGTGATTTTTCCGCCATCTGCCAATTAATTCCTTACTAGCGTTTATTTATTGATTAATCACTGTACATTTTTTTTGAGGGGGTCGGGACGTACTGTATAATGGGTTAAGTTGTACATTTTGTAATTTTTATTGTCATTTGTACATTTTGTAATAAAAAAAAAGACCTTTTGCAGTAGAAACTTGAACAAAAGTTAATATAATCATTTTACAATAGTTTTTCCGATTCTGAAACACGCTTATAAATTATTAGAAATATTATACATCCCGACCTACCGGACTAGTATATATAATTATACGTCCTTATAAAAATCATCATTTCAATAATGATGATAATGATAATTTCGAAGTCATAAAAAAAAAAGTGTAAGTTTCAATAGTTTCTGCCATTACTTCAGAAAAAATTTAAAAAATCAGAACTTTCAAATAATTTTTCCCGAAATAGCCAAACTACAATTAATGCCTTTGTATTCCTTAAATATATACATACTATATATGATGAGCCCTTAAAACTATTAACACTTTTTCCAAAGATTGCAAGTTTAATAATAGTTACATTCATCTGTTAAATGGAATGATATTTTTTAATTTAAAATAATTTCGCTGTGTGTATATAAGCCTCGATAACGCATTTTAGTAACACAATGTCAAATATATCTAAAATGAATCAAGACATAAAAAATTTTTAAAAGGTCGAATTTAAAAATTTGAAAAAGAATACATAATTTCTATAAATGTAGGTATCTCTGTAGTATTTTATTATGTGTATACGTATAATCTTCTCTAATGGAATGCATTGTATACAATGCATTTCATTAGAGCAGATTATACATTCTTAAAATTTCGTTTTGAATTCACACATATTAGTCCAATATTTCAGTGACTGGAAATACTTCCAATGTAATGTCAAATCGGGAAAATGTTGGGAACATTGTTAATGTTGCACTGAACTTGACGATATTGACTTGATAATGAAAATATTCCCACTATCGTGATATTTCTGAGAATTATGTTTGATATTATTATTTTGTTTTGTTTTTTTAATTCTTATTTTACGATAACACAATGTATATTCCTTATTATAAAGGGATTTAGTCAACGCTTATTACAAAAAAAAAAAAAAAAAAAAAAAAAAAGATAAATTATATTAACATATAGAAGCCCTAACAATTATATAAAACTTTCAAATACTTTGAAAGCTAGAACGAGTTCTGTATTCAAAATATGTTAGATGTCTCAACTCCTCAAAAACTGGTACTATGTAAGCTGTCATTTGTTTACACCAAAGAATATTCAATCGGACAAATTTATTACGGACTTTCAATATTGCATATAAATAAAATAGGTGGCACTTCTCTGTAAAACGCAAACAATTTAAAGAGTTTGTATAATCTCTAAATGGGGAGGGGGGGTAGGCGGACGAAAGGGACAACAAAAAGGCCGTAATTTTACTTTGGACATTTTGCTTGACATAATTTTTTGTGTACTTAAAAGTACTAGGGAATCCAACCGGGAAGTCCCGAGTCGCAGAATATAAGGTGAATGGAACTCTAATAGATTTTTTATATTTAATATTTTTTTTTAGATTGCACAATAATTAGACTAAAAAAATTATATGAAAAATATCAATTATGCATTTAAATAATAAAGTTTTTAAATTTAGTAAAAA
Source organism: Maratus speciosus (assembly GCA_963932465.1). Lineage (NCBI taxonomy): Eukaryota > Metazoa > Arthropoda > Arachnida > Araneae > Salticidae > Maratus > Maratus speciosus. The sequence goes on along the minus strand of OZ010796.1, from coordinate 214,734,222 downwards.
CGTAATTACTCTGTATTGGCGGAAAGCCAACTGTTAATAGCCAAGGTAATAGCCAAAAATTTTGCTATTTATATCAACTTTTTTTATTCTGGTTATTTCATCGTTTAAGTGCGTAGTTCGATTACATATTTTTTAAACTGGTGTTTTATTTATTTATTTATTCATATTTAAATGAAGAATATTAAATTTTGTTATGGAATATTAGCTGGAAACAAATGCTAAACACTGAATATTATTTACATTATTTCAGGTGCAAAAATGTCAGCGTTCTCCAAAAGGGGTTTTTAATCAGGTGGATAAAAAAAATAATGCTTAAAAATTATTTTAAAAACCATAAAACTCAGTAACGTGAGATACAGTTTTCAAACTAATTGCATTTGCAAGAACATTTTTTCTTATTTAATGGTGTAAAAATGAAAATTGTGGGGCGTTTAAAAATTAAAAAAATTGTAGTAAAAGTGAAATTAACTGATCAGGTCGCTGCCCTTGTCACTATGACGCGAGCGTTACTCATGGGCATGTTTTTGCTTTATAATACAGATTTCCAGCGATTCCTAATAACAAATCGCAACGGAAATTTCCTGTAACATTTTTAATACATTTCTTCAATAAAGAAATTTCCAACTGCAAACTAGCAAATTATCTCTCATTACATGGCTCGTAACACTGTCTTCATCGCTTATCATAAAAAAAAGAAAAGAAAAGAAAAAGAAAAATCCTAAACATTCTGTAATCTGTCAAGTGAGTATATTTTGATATGTTTGCCTGCGTATCGTCAGAGTGTTTTTAAATGGGCGAGTATTCGCACAAAGTCATCGCAGATCATGGCAGATAATCGCATCGGTAATTCTTTTTTTTTTTTTTTTTTTTTTTTTTTTTGCATAGAAATTTTATACGACGAGTTTGAATGCGGGTTTTGTTGAACGCACATACACACAACAATAATTTTTAAACATAAAGCTGTTAACTTTAGAAATAAAGACTAAAGAAGCTCCAGAATAACTTTACCAAAAAATTGGCCTGCGTTGTCAATTCATATTTTAAATAAATGAAGCATTTTTTTGTCAATTTTCGTCCAAAATTTATATTCACAAAATTAGTTATAGAATTTTTTTAGATGAATTTCGGCTAGGGTATCGATATCAGGTGTATTTCTCGCAGTATTAGATAATCCACTATGTAAGTTTTTCCTGTTGAAAAAAATCTATACCCAAAGTAAGTGATAACAGTTATTTAAATACAACTACAAAATAATACGAGTCAAGTAATACAAGTACTGTTAGATTGACTATATTGGTGCATATCTAAAAAAGCTTTCATATTCTGAAACACGAAGACGCCGGCAGTAAATTCCTCGAAAGAGAAATAAAAAAGTATCTTCTATAATAATAAAGAAAGAAGTTTCTGCGTGTGTGTCTGTCGACAATGTTCTGAAGAGACTGCTGCATGTAGAGCTACTGTACTAACATGTAGAGCACATTGGTAGGAAGATACCTCCATGTCTGTAGTTTTGCCCATTTTAGATTTTTTAATTAGATTTTTTCTATAATTTTTTATGCCGTTTTTAGCATTTTTTCATGTTTCGCAGCGATTTTTCATAATAAGGTAAGGTAAAAGGAATACGGTTTCATACTTTTAACCCAAAATACTAAATTTTGTCCTCTTTTCGATAAAAGTTACTTGGAGTTTGCACAGCGATTTTTAAATTTTTCGCGAATTTTTTTATGCGATTTTTAGTGATTTTTCGCATTTTGCGGCGGTTTTTTGACATTGGTAAAAGGAATTCGGTTTCAAACATTTAGCCTAAGATAGAAAATTTTTATGCGATATTTTATGAGATTTTTATAGATTTTTTGTGTTTAACGTCGATTTTTTGTCATAATTCTGAAAGAGTTCTGATTACATTGTTTTAAATAAACGGTTGTCCCCTACGATTTTTGAATATTTAGCGACTTTTAATGCGATTTTCTATACGATTTCTAGCGTTTATTCGAGTTCCGCAGATATTTTTTGAAAATGATAAACGAATTCAGTTTCAAACTTTTAGCCTAATATAATAAATTTTGCCCGTTTCAATTTTCAAATTTTAACGATTTTTAATGCGCAATTTAATATAATTTTTAGCGATTTTTTAGAAATTTTTACGTTCCGCAACGGTTTTTTGTCATTTATGAAAGAATTCCGATTGCAATGTCACCATTTTGTTAAATTTTGTCTGCAACGATTTTGAATTTAGCAATTTTTAATACGATTTTTAATGCAATTTTCAGTGCAATTTTTAGAATTTTTTCGTTCTCCGTGGCAGTTTTTTGACTTTCGGAAAAGAAATTCAGTTTCAAACACAACAGAATTTACCTAATATGGTACATTTCGACAGTCGCATTTTTTTAATTTTAGCGATTTTTAATGCAATTTTTTGAGTTCCGCGGAGATTTTTGGCATTTGTAAAAGGAATTCAATTTCACACTTTTAGCCTAATATATATTTTAGCCTATAATAGATTTTTCCCTCTATGATTTTTGTATTGTAGCAATTTTTTTTATGGGATATTCAATGTTGTTTTTAGCTATATTTAGAGATTTTCGGCTGCCTTTTATGAAAGATATTTTCCTATTTGCAATGTTTTACCCCAACGATTTTTGAATATTTAGCGTTTTTCAATGCGATTTTCAATAGTATTTTTAGCGATTTTTCGAGTTCTGTTTCGATTTGATGACATTCGGAAATGGAATTCGGTTTTAAAATTTTAGACTAGTATAGAAAATTTTCTCCTCCTCGATTCTTTCATTTTTAGTGATTTTAATGCGATTTTTCGGGTTTCGCGTCAATTTTTTTTTTCACATTTGTGAAATGAATTCTGCTTCAAACTTTTAGCCTACTATGAATTTTGGTTCAAACTTTTAGCCTATTATAGTAAATTTTCTCCTGCGCGATTTTTAATGCGATTTTTTTTTTCGACTTCTGCGCATTCAGTAAAGAAATTCCGTTTAAAATTTTTAGCCTGATATAGAAAAGTTTCACCTGTGCGATTTCTGATATTTTAGCGCTTTTTATCTCGATTTTTAGCGGGTTTTTTTTTGCGTTGAAAGGTGATTTCTTAACATTCGTAATTGGAATTAGATTTCAAACTTTTATCCTATTATAGTAAAATTTATCCTTCGTGATTTTTTAAGTTTTTGTGATTTTAACGCGCTTTTTACGTTTCTTCGTGATCCGCGGCAATTTTTTGATCTAATATGTTACGTTCTGTCCTCTCTTTTTAATAAGATTTATTCGGATTTCGTGCAGCAATTTTCGAATTTTTATCATGAATAAAGATCATGAAATATATAATAATCATGAAACATATAATATATCATGAAACTCTAAGAATCATGTGATTCTTAGAGTTTTTTCGCGTTCCGCAAAGATTCTTTGACATTCGTGGAAGAAATCCTGTTTTAATCTTTTTGCTCAATATAGTAATTTTTATCCTATGCGATTTTTGATATTTTAGTGTGTTTTCGCTATTCGCAGTGATTTCTCCAAACTAGTAAAGGCAACCGGATTTCAATCTTCTGGCCCAATATAGTAATTTTTTTTCTCATTCCAGTGATTTTTATTCGGAATTAGTGCAGAAAATTTTAATTTTTTCTCTTTTTCTTATTGTGATTTTTAGAGTTTTTTAGCGTTTCGTGCTATTTTTTGACGGGCCTGGGCAAAGCCGCGTGGTGAATCAGCTGGTATATACTAAAGTAGATTTTTTTTAATAAAAAGAGGAGAGATCGAGATGAGTTCAAGAAACACATATCTAGATAAATTATATACAGAACTTTCCGTTTTCCTCCATTTTCCAGGCGTGTACTGGTGTTAAGTAGGGATAAATTTTGAATGTTTTCCCTATTGTTAACTTCATCCCTCGAATAAAAAATCACGCGACACTTAAAAAAACTTATCAGTCCTAGTCCCTTTCCATTAAGTGGATTTAGGCTTTTTTACATTTACTATATCATATATACTAGAAAAAAAATCGATTTTTTTGTGAGGCTATTATTTTACTGTTCTCATATTCGCCGTTTTCCCTTCTTGTCTAGAAATCAACACGAAAAACAGTATGGGAATGTGAGAAAGAACTGAAAAAGCCATCGTAATCCCTCTAGAAACATCGGAGAGAAATGTGGGTGATGGTAGCGGTGACATCAAACTCCATACCCCTGGAAAGAGGGCAGCTTTGGAGGGCATAAACATGATAAGGTCAGATATTTGTTTTTATTTTTATTTTGATTTTGATTTTTTACCTGTCAGCAAGCCAATGCTTCGAAAATATTGCGTCATTTATTTATTCGCTTTACATTGTCAATATTTAGAAGGTGACACAAATAATGGAAAATTTTAGCATTTTTTTGAAAATATTTTTGGACAAAATCATTTTGTTTTATCAACATTACGGTTCCGTTTGCGACATTTCTAGTGTTATGCTAACATATAATACTTGTCGAGAATTTCCTGTCAAATTCAACTATAAGTTTTCGAAGTATAAACTCTCTAATAATGGCGGATCTTATGTAAAAATAGCAGACAATATTTAGCAAATAGTCTGGCTTTTCTTTTTCTAGATTCAGCCTCTAAGTATTAGCCCATTTTACATTGGTAAGGCGAGAGTGCTTTACTCCTTCAGCATTGTAGTATATACACACCAATATACAATAATAACTTGTTTCTACAGTATTTGACTACCGATGGTGGAATAAACTTACTCTTAGTGTTGAAAATCTTAATTTTTGCAAAAATAATCGCAAAAATAATCTTGGTTCCTGGCTTAGTTACGTAAAAATACTAGGAAACAAATCGTGATTTATGACAGGGCGTGACAGGAAATCTAGGGCATATGTCCCAATGTCGAAGGAAGGCACAAAATTAGAAAAAAAAAATTATCAAACAATATCTAAAATAGACAATAAGGGAATTAATATATACATAAAGTATTCGATGAAAGCCGTAAAGAAAAATCAGTCCCTGTTGGGCACGTTTAAACTTTTAGACACATAAAAATAAATCATCAATGAATAATTGAAAAAGATACAAAGGTTTTTTTTTTTTTTTTTTTTTTTTTTTTTTTTTTTTACCTATAATAATTATAAAAGAAAATTTAATGTATCAAAAATATAATTCAACCTGGATACAGGGTTGCCAGTTTGTCCTCCATTTTATTCAAAAAATCCAAATTCATACCAGAAATTAAAAATAGTATTTTTTGGTCTATTTAATGACAGTTATTCCGTTATTACTGAAAAAAATATATTCTTTCGAAATTTCCGGGGTGAATTTGAAAATTCGAAATAAAAATGGTGGCCAAACTGGCAACCCTACCTGGATAAATATCTGAATGCAATGTCGAAAATAAACAAATGCTATTCCAGTTTTAAAGTATAATTTTGACATCCATATCTGTATTTCACCACTTTGAATACACATGTAGTTTCATTTTGCACACACATACACACGCACATATAATTTTAAATTCTACATAACGATCAATGCAGGGAGTCACAAAAACTCAAACACAGATTATAGGCTAATATTTAGGCTATGAGCAAGTAGTGTCTTCCATTAAAAAAAAAAAAAGACCAATATTTGTGGGGAACAAACTTACTAAAGAGATACTCTCATATATATATATTAGCGATTATTTAACATATGTTTATAGAAAAAAATATTTGTATAAATATGTGTTTGAGCTAATGTTCTGTTTGGAGCATTAAATATGGTAAATATAAAGTTAATTTTACAATACGTGTGCGCTTCAGAATAGAAGTAGACCGCTTAGATAATGTTACTTTTAAGAATTTGTAGATTTAAATTCTTGTTAGTAAGTATATTTAAATCCCTTCTGCTATAAATAATATTCAGTTGAAAAATGATAGTTACTTCAATTCTTTAACAATATCCAATTGTTCAAAAACGCCACCAGTTTATATTTATAATAAAATGACCTGTGTCCACTTATGCGTATAAAGGATTAAAACAGAAATCAAGTTTCCAATATCTGTTTTAGATTTGAAGTATTAAATCTATATTGTGGCACCAACAAAATGAAGCTTTCATACTCTGAGCGAGCTTTGTACTAAAGAAAAAGGCTTATCTATTTTTCATGTATTACTATTTTTTTTTTCTATTTCTGTTTTCTCTTTTTTCACAAAAGCATCTACCGAGACCTGTGTTTCTTAGAGAAAGAAATTGTCACTAAAAGTAGCTCAGCAATGAGAAGAAGTGCAGAGAATTGCAATTGAAACTCTCACGGGGCCCTATTTTTCGTTGTCCATTGTAACTGACCATTGGTCAGTGCTTCGGGAAGTTTTACATCACTTCTTGATGCTGAGCAAGTCCATTAGGAGGAATAGTCCCACGGGACTCGGACATTTCTCTTATGACGTCATACAGTGTTTATACTCGCTGTGGATTGTTGTGCACAAAGTAATTATAGCTTTTTATCCGTATTTTTTATATCGTTTTCTTTTTAGCTCTTCCTCTGATGATTTAAAAGAAATATTTATTACTTTAGAAATTCACTTCCATTTTCAGAATTATGTATTATGTGATTTCTTTTTAATGATTTTAAAAAGATAATGTATGTACAGCAACTGTCTTCATTAGACGTTGAAGAAAATGCATTGAAAAATTCACGAGTTTTAAACATGTGCAAATAAATGAGCTCCCATAGAAAATATTTTAATAATTAGTCGAACTCATCGAGTAATAACATGAAATTTTTTTTTATTAATTCATAAAAAAAAACACGTATTATAACAGGTTTTTAAATACAATGTGTGTATGAGTAAGCATATATTTGAATATTTGATTATGTATGCATGAATATTTTGGAATGTGTATTGAAAGTCAATATTTACTTATTTTTTATTTCAAATATTTAAAAAACATGTATAATGTTTCTCAACCCATAAATTCGCCTTTGAAATACCTATTTGTAACTGTATATTTATTTATACAGTATATATAAGTGGGGGGAAAACTTATACCCTGTAATTATAAAATGCGTATCAGTAAAAATAAAAAAAAAATAAGGAAGCCAGATCAAAAATACATTTACAAGAATTTCTTTTAATGAGATAATTAGATTGAATGTTACAACTGAACTAATTCAATGACGCCAAAAGGCTTTATTGCAGATACTGATAAATGCAAATTTCTATTTCTACTTTACAAAACTTTTGATTTCCCTGTAATTATAGAAAAACGTATAAATAACTAAATTAAAATAAATAATAATTTAAGAAATATTTTTATATTGAAATGTTTGTAAAGATAATCTTGTATAGCGTTCAACAAGCCGCAATAGGAAATGTATTGGAATATATTCAGTAAATTCAAAACTACTACAATTGGTTTTATACCAATGATTATTTTAGCTAACGGAAAGCACACATTTTTAATATGAGATTTCAGTTAATTTAAAAATATAAACAGGAATAACTGAAAGCAAATTACAAGGTAATATTAAATATTTTCCTTTGGTATTTTACTTTTCTGGACAGGTTTTCGTAGGGAAAATAATAGTTTTGCATTTCCTTTATCAAAATAAACAGCTTATTTTCATACGGCAATGACTTATTTAAAACCCATTGTAAAAAAAGGTTATATAAATTAAAATGATTCTATCAAACACTTTACAATTAGAAAAATATTAACTTTATTTTATTTGATATAAAAAAAATACAACTAAAACATAATAATACGGTATAAGATTTAGCATTAGACCGTTAAAATTAAAAGACTTAAAAAAAATGCAAACGCTATTTTAATAGTATTGTCTTAATTAAATTTCATCTTGATATAATTCATAATCCAGTTAAAAATATTAATTTAAAAAAAGAAATTAACAGTGAAAAATTTAAGAAAAAATAAAGTAAATTAAGTTGGAAAGCTAACAACAGGATAAAAAAAAAATTATTTTTATAAATTGAAATAAAACATTTTGTCTATATGGCGAACCCGTACTTTATATTTTAAAACAAGCTGTAGTGTCTTATATATTTTAAATTACGAAATTTTGTCATGTGTTAAAAGTTATTTAGAAAGACTTCTAAAAGTTTTTCTTCTTCCTTTTTTAAAATCTAGTAATTCAAAATACTTAAACCATACCGGTTATCTCGACATCAAGAAACCGCAAATGACTTTATTAGTCGGGTCTTCCAGAGAAGAAAATCAACCGTAATTTTCATTATGTATAGGCATATTTTTTTCTTTAATCCAAAATGAAAGAAAAAACCTTAATTAAAAGATACGATTTTTTTGCTTATTTATTTTGCCATGTTTTACTTTAAGCGATTTTTTTTTCAGATAGTATCTTTACAAAACGTTTTTATATAATTACCTATTTATCAGATTTAATCTGACAACATTTTTATCAAAGCTAACTAATTTGATCTATTCTTCTGTTATAAAATACAATTACTGTAATTAAACAAGAGAATATAATTTTTTTAACTTTATTTGATTCCTTATTTTAAAAGAAGTCTTAAAAAATGTTAAATAAATATAAAGTAAGTGTGGAATAAGAGAATGCCATTTATCTTAATTGACCTCCTTTTTTCCACTGGAGCATTTTAAATGACATTTCCTTTAAAATGACTAGAATATTTGATATGACGCAAATTTCTTTCCAGTTCTTCATTTGAATTTTTCTAACAAATTATGGTTGATTCATATTTATTTTTTTATTTTTGGCTATTTTAGAATGATCTCTAAAGTGTTGTTAAAGTAATATGGCCCCGCAAGTTATGATGGAGGGTGAACTACGATTAATATTATGATTACATTTTAATTAACTGTGTTTTTGTGTGTGGCAGGGACTTTTACTTGGCAGCATATATTTTTTAATTTCTTTTAGCTACATTTAATTTAGAGGAATATCTTCAAAAATGTTCTTTCTGAATGTATACATCCTGGCCTGACTCAGGGCTCTCAGCATATAGAAAAAAAATTTATTGTTCCTATCGGTATCCCTAATCAATAAACTTCAGCATAAATTACTTTAACATATGCATTAAAATATATCATGAAAATAGTTATTTCAAAATAGTGGAAGAAACAATAATTTTTTTCTATACGCTGTCTAGCTGCTTGTCCATCGTGAAAGAAAAATTTCAAAGTTTTATGCACTCTCCTTGTTTGGACCGCGCATATCCAAATCCCAGAATTTTGTCTTCATGTTGTTCTTCTCGTAGATAACAACTAAAAGATGAACATTGTATGGCATATCAAATTGTGTGCATTCAACTAATATATGCATCACCTTCCACTATACTCAATTTGGAAAGTATCGTAAAATTAGACATATAAATTTTTACTTTCTTGCAGGAAAAGATTTATCTCTTATAGTTCAATCTACATACGGAAATTTTTATTATTATTATTATCATTATTATTATTATTATTATTATTATTATTATTATTATTACGTACTTGGTTCTATTTTCTTTTCTTTTTAAACAAGAATTACAGTACTGTATATTTAATTTTAATAACAAAAATCTCAATTTAAGCTTGGATGTTTAAACACTGAATGATAATATCATCTCCCATTGATGCTAATTTGAATTTTCTCGATTGAGCCGTTCCAAAAAATTTCATTAACATATCTCTTTTTCTTATATGGGAAAATAAAGGTTTTAATAATTTTGTTAATGGAATTTTTTCCTTTGTAAACGGTTTAAAGATAATTGGGGCTGAACAACATTTTAAATCCATGGTTAATATTTAGAACATGATCAATAATGCCAATCCATTGATAATGATTGAACGATTATGTCACTCAAAAATGCCCCTTAAATATTTTTTCTACCTGTATGCAGGAAGATAAGGTCGTAGAAAACTAAGGGGCATGTGGGACTCAAGCACTCTCCGTTTATAAATAAAATCACACGAACCGGGAAAAAAAAAACAAAAAAAAAAAAAAACAAAAAAAAAACGATTACTTACTGTCTACAATGTTTGATAATTCATCTCTGAAGAAAATAACTCCGTAGACAGGACTATGAATGTTGATTAGGTTTCTAACCTGCAAATATGCATATCAAAAGACTCATCGTAACATATACGAGTCGCACTTTTATTTTGAACTGCTTTTACATAATACAGGGTTCCTACACTTTCAGCTGAAACACCACTATTTTTATGTAGAAAAACTCAACTTATATAATCACGCGATTACAAAAGGCAAGTTTTTCTCAAGAAAAATACTGTTTTTTATCTGACCTAAAGTCGTGGAAATCCCCTGACCTGTAAAATCCCTTTAATATTTGAAATTCTCAATACAAAGTCCTTTCTCTTTAGTATTACTAAACTGAGTCGATGCAATTACGTAAAATGATATACTCCAGGACTGTTTATTTTCTGTTAACATTTTTAAATATATCAGGATGTCTCTGCCCCTGAACTCCCCATTTTCTAATTAATTTCACAATCATAGCTCACTAGAACACATTATCTTAAATCTTCGAATAATATTAATTTCATTGTACTAGTTTAATAATAGTTCGAACAATTATTTATTATCGCGATTGTTTATTAATTATTGATAATCGTAACTGTTCGGTTTATTTTAAAATGACTACTTGAATCCATCTCATAATTTTAAATTTCTACGTCCCTGTTCCTAAACAATTCAGTGTTAATCTGCAATGAATAATAAAAGAAAAAACATCTATTCTATTTAATCTTATTAGAGATGATTTTTTCTTGCAATCCTCTTTATTGAAACTGGGAATAATCCCTCGTTTTGCTTTTTTGCTTGACCTAAATAGTCAGAGAATTTTATCTGTAATAGATACAGGAACAACTCCTGAATTAATTCATCGTAAAGGACGTTTTTGTAATCCCTATTCTGAAATGACCGTTCTATTAAGCTGGCAGTGATTTCTCAGTTCCCTTGTTAGGGGTTATTTCTGCTGTTAGATTTCATTTAGAAGAAACTTCTAAACAGTTCCTTTTCTTCGACTTCTTTTGTTTTGTTATTATTTTAATCGTTTCTTCATTATTTCAGCTTTCTTTTCTCTCTTTTGGACAGGAAGTATCGCATCTTTTAGATCGGGAGCCAACATAATGTCGTAATTAAACATTTTTGTTTTCCAGTCCCAGTTGCAAAGACATCGGATTACAAACTTCCTGCGATGATTGTTTTGGTTGCATTTTTTTCCCTCTTTCTATGGAGGGTTGGGAGATGCAGTGCTATATGTTTTCGTCAGTGTTCTTTACATTATTTTATTTATTTATTTATTTATTTCGCAAGCGATTGTAAAGATTTAGCAATTTCATCTGAATGAATGCTATTAGTTTCACAATAAAAAAAAGTTCAAAATAACCAACCATGGCCTCTGGCAGAACGAAATCCAGAGAGGGGCAGTATTTTAGAAGAAATGTGCTATCTAGGTCGAGGTTGTTGTTGTTCTTTTCCGTAATAGAGAATAAAAACATAAAAACTGGCTAAACTAAGAGTTTTTGTAAGAATTGTTTTTACAAATATCAACGTAAAAAGAATAAGGAGATAACAAAAGAGGATAAGGAGTAACAAAAAATAAATGTCTGGGATGAACGGCTTGTGTTACAAATTTTGGAAAGTTGGGTTTTTTGGTGGAAAAGGGCCTATGTGGAATGATTAATGATTACTCACTCTTAAAAAATTGAAATTTCATAAGATATAAGTTTTTTTTCAATTTGAATAAAAAAATAAAGCAATAAGCTAAAAATAATATATTACTTCAATTACCCACCTAACTTGTTCTTAATTACTCGTCAATGCTCAGCATGAAAACAAAGGTGGGGGGGGGGGTAATGAATATCAGAAGAATGGTCTATGTTGCACCATGTGCTCAGGACAAGGCTAATTAATGTCATTAATAGTTTTTTTTTTTCTCATTTCTCTAACATTTAAAATTTGTAACATAGGCTCTTCTGCCAGATACCAATTCAAATATTAAAAATACAAAAGCAAGCTTCTAGTGGTTTCTTTCAAAAGGAAAAATTGAAACATCTTGTTTTCATTTCCATGAAGAAAGGGCTGGAGTCCCCCCCCCCCCCCCCCACCCCGAACTTTCTGTTTAAGGTAATTTTTGAACATGAACGAAAAAAGAAAAACAGAATGAAAAATCATTTCCTATGGGGGTTTAGGGGCAAGTGCGCACTGAAAAAAAATCTAGCTGCTTTTCTCTTTGTTTTTAATTTTTTTCAGTCAATATAAAAGAATAAATTTTATTTATTTTTTCAAATTCATTATAAAAAAAATAATTAATTACCTTTGAGAACCCAAAGAGGGGAAACAACCCCCTCCCCCCCTTGCCGACGCTCATGAAAATATTTGATATTCAGTTTACATTTTTTATTCATCACGATTACAGATTATGACTATTATAACTGACAGAAGTGGAACATAGTATCTTCGTAAAATGTTGTTTTTAGACGAGAAATTCCAGTCACAAAACACCTTAATTTTGTACACAGATGTTTAAATGGTTGCATGTTACGCACCTCTAAATGCATATAAAAAGCATTAAATGCTATTATATACTTTTCTTGGAAAATATTTATATTGCTATGGAGAAAACTTTCTTCAAATCATGTAACTTAGAATCATCGTATTACTAAATTTGGGAATCTCTATTAAAATACATCAGAAATTTTACACGGAATTATAAAAAACTGTAAACAATTTTTGGCACACAACATATGTAAAGATATATTCTGCTTTTAAACTTTTAAAATAAAGCAATAAAGACCTTTAAATTTGGATTCAAAAGTATTCTTTTCGCGAAGAAAAAATGTCAAGTAAAAATTTCAAGTCATTCACATTTTCAAGTAAAAATTGTCTGTTTAAACTTCACAAATGCGCAAAAAAACCGAATAAAATATACAATGATCATACGGGCATGTTGTTAATCAAAAAATCTAACCTTTTAAAATTCTATACCTGGCAAAGCCTTGAAACAAATGAACATCAACTACTTCATATTTCTAAATGTTTGATGTATTTTTTGCCCACTTTCTGTGTTTATATGCATTAATATAATTTGTAAAAGTTAATTATTTTCAAATTCATAACAGAAACACTTTTATTATAACGTTATTAGTAATTTACTTCTCATGTGCTTTTAAAACTACATTACCTATGCTTCATTTTACGCATTAAATCATTTTTAAACGGTACTTTAAGATGACCGAATGTATATTTTCCAGAAAATTCTATTTATAAATAATATTTAAGGTGACCGAATGTGAATCATGGAAAAACATACAAAAGAAACGAAACAAATGTTCTAACAACCTTTAAATATTTTGTGTGGAGTCATTTACATATTAATTTTGTTGAAATTTTTCATGCAGATCTTTGATCCTTTATAAAATGAATTACACGATAAATTTATTTCTTGCGCACTTCTTATTAATATGTTACTTCTGGAGATTTTTTTCCTCGCCCATTTACCGGCAAATGCTTTTTGGAAAAAAGGCGTTTGAAACCTTCTGCCCAAAATTTTTTTCATAATGGCTTTGAAAATTTTTTGACGCTATTATTGGATATTAATTCCCGCTGGAGAATCAACATCATTTGACTTGAAACAACACCATTCTGTCGAAAACTGATTAAATCCATTCTTTCCCTAGACTGCAGCTTTAAATATGCATAAGACGCAATGAAAACTTAGGCAAAGGAAGGGGGGGGGGGGAAGAGAGGAAGTTTCTTTCTGAAAGCTTTTATTTATTTTTTTCGCTCCTTCGGCTCCTAGCCTTTCAGATTTCCACTGTGATGTGCTCGGTTAATTAATAAATCACTTTCAGTAAACTAAAGGTGATAAATAAAAATCCGCACAAGGAGGCATTTGTTTGTAAGAAATTTTAAAGCAGATACTGAGGAGGTAAGGAAAAAAGTGACGAAAAAATATGCTGCGTAAATTTGGTCTTGGAAAATAAGGAAAATGTCTTGTTAACAAATAGCGAGAAGCGTGATTAAGAAACGACGCCATGTAGATTTTTTTTTAAAGAAACATAAAAAGCTTTTTTTTTCTGATATCTCCGTGCGACGTTATATTGTTTTTTGATTCCAGTAACAGATTGGTACATTAACGAATTTTTTTTTATCCTTTTTCGGTAAGCTTTTGTAAGTCAAGTGAAGTGATATTTATCTGCTGTCACACAGTCTTCAGTTCATTTTTTTCTTCTGTACTTTGCTAATTGAAAGTTTAGTGCTATCAGAGACTATCACTTTTTTTTTACTAAAGGTAGTATCAAGCGATAAGTATAATCACTAAAAAACTTACTCATGGTGTTCATTAGAAGTGAAATGAATTAATAAAAAAAGAGAAAAAAAAAGCTGAAAATGGAGAATTAAGACATGGACTTTTTTCCTTTTTGATAAAATAAATAACGCTGAAACTCTTGTTATGCGTAATTATCAAACGACAACATCAGTGAGACATGTGAACTGGGCAAACCAGGACAAGTTGCTTTGAAATCCTTATAATATTATAATTTTGAAAGTGTATGTAAAAGTTTGAATGAAGTCAGCGTCAAAACGGATGAATTAATGCTTTTGTATCTGTGCATATAGATGGATTATAACCCAGAAATGAACATAGGATGTGTTTTATTTATTTTATTCATTTATTTTGCTTAATAAATTTTCCTATAAAATTTAACCAGCTTTCTTTTTCCGTTGCCAAAAAAATAAAACCGAGATTAGTAATTTCTCCTCAATAATTAATTTTCAATTGAAACATTTTCACATAAAAAAGGAAAGTGAAATAAAAAAATATTAAGAATTAAAAAATATATATGAATGTGACGTCATATTGGAAATAAAATGAATGTTTTCGAGTATTTCTAATAATGAAAGGTGCATGAATTTTGATTAAATACAGAAAGGAGTCAAATATGACGTAATATATGGAAAATAAAACGGATATGCTTTTATGTTGAAATAAAATGGGATTTAATCAATTATTAATATCAAAAGAAAATTATTATAAATACATGACAATTTATCGTCTGCGCATGGTTAACATAAAGATTTTATTTTCAATTTAAAATTGAAATAAGTTTTAAAAAAATGTCAAACAGAAAATGCACAGTCAATGCAATGTCAATAATATGCGCCGCAAAATTCTCCATGTTATAAATGAAGTCATGATTAGCGAAAAATAGTTTTTTTTTTTTCATTCTTAAAAAGTAAAAAATTAACTCCACTGACTGAAAAAAAAAAAAAAAGATTTTAGACGAGTGTTAATTCTTAAAAGCCGTTCTGTTCAGAAAATATTAATAAAATTTATTTATTTACTTATTTATTTATTTATTTATTTATTTATTTATTTTTAAGAAAATTGCATTTTAGGTTCTCATAAAACCTAAAGGTTTAATATGATTGCATCAAAGTAATATAATTTTCTCTCTGCGATATGAGTATTGAAATTAAGAAGAGCTCGAAGTATAATGGAGACACGTTTGTAAATCGTGGTTTGACAACCGGATTTTAGTTCCATATTTGTTTTAGCTTTAAAAGAGTAAAAGTATGTTGCCACTTTTAAAAGTAGTTTTTTTATAACAGATTTTTGTAAAATCTTATAGGATGCAGTGCTTACATATACAATTTTTTAAAAAATACCACCTAAATTACAGTTTTGTAGTACAATTCTCCCATCATTGTTTTTTCATTTTACGAAGAGAGATTCTTTGATTTTCACAATTTTAATTGGCCCTCCTTTTTTTCATTAGTTGCAGTTGCAGTTTCATTTTTGTGATTGTTTATATTATCTGGCACAAAATTTCCCCCTTTTTTGAGTGAGTTATGTAAAGGCCCCTATAAATAACTAGTACCGTATTTCTTCAATAAAATGTGATAAAGGGTGGGTTAATTATATATGTTTTAAATTATCGTGAGTGAAATATTTTGCCTAGCTATTGCATTTATCTTTTTTTAATGCTACGTGAACAGCGTCACGGGTAACAACGAGTTTAATAAAAAATTCCAGTTTAAATATACTGATAGGCAGATTAAAATGAGCTGCTATGATTGAGAAAAAAATCCACATTGCACTAAAATTTACCCGAATAGAAAATATACCAGAATCATTAAATATTCTCTGACTTCATTGTTCAAGAAATTTTGATTTAGAAAAATAAAAACAGTTGACTAAAGTTTAAAAGCATGTTTCTTCAGTGGAAAAAGAAAAAAGTTTTCTATGACAATTTTTTTTTTCAGGGTGGGGGAGAAAGGGGTTACTTTCATTTCTTTAATATATTTCTGTTTCAAACAATTATGTTTAAAAGTAAATTGTAATTTGTTTCAATAAATCAAATAAAAAATTAATTGTCGATTTAAACTAAAAAAAATATGTCACCTACAACATATTTATTTTATAGACTATAGAGTGAGTAGCATCTATCATTCATTTACAGAGACTTACAAAAAATCTTGGTTACAAGACTGACTATAATCGATAATTGCTGAAAAAGGTTTTCTGGCGTGATATGCAATTTTTTAACTTACCTAATTTTTAATGCATTACGGCACGTGTATAAATTCTAAAGATCATATACAGAGCTGCACGAAATAATACACTCACATTATTGGATTTGGACACTAATTGCTGAAAATGGAATTTTACTAAGTTATGTAATTTTAATATGCTTATTTGGGTATTTCATTTTATTGTATGAAAATATGAAATATTCTACAGGTGTTGGAAAGTGTTTCATAATCAATGCCTAATTCATGATTTTTGTCTTCGTGTTTATTATTATAATTTGTGCAGGGCCGAAACTAGGGGGGGGCAGAGGGGGCATGAGCCCCGGGCGCCGCTTTAACAGGAGGTGAAGGGGGCGCCAAAATGAAGATTTTGTTTGACGTTTGACACAAGAATGTATGTGTATATATATATATATATATATTATGAAATTTGTATAAAAATGTCTCGCAACTGGAAAATTTAAAAGGAAAACTGAACCAAATGCATTAAACTTTACAAATAGATAAAAAGATTCATTACAATACAAAATTTCAAAGTATCATGCCTATGCGTTTGCTTTCTATCTTTTAAATCACTTCCTGTCAGGAGAATCTGAGGGAGAATCCAACCGTTTTCCAAGACTGCCCGACTGACCGTTTTCCAAGGTCAGTCTCTATTGTGGGACACCCTACTGTCCACTACGGATAACTACCAAAGGAGAAGTGACCCCTCAGTCTTATTTTTCTTCTAGATAAAAAAATTCCATGAAAGTTGTTTTTTTTTTTTCCGCTGAACAGTGTTGAGCTTCCTTTCTTTCTTTTTTTTCTTTTTTTTTTTTTTTTTTTTTCCGTCTTGCCATGGGCGCTGACTACCCAGGACAGCGGGAAGGGTAATGCACAGAGTAAAATTCTTAGTAAAACCTTTCTTTTTTAGATATCGACCTCATTTAGACTATGCAAAAAAAAAAAAAAAAAAAAAAAAAAAGTTTAAAAAGATTAAAATGCAATTCTTTTCAATAACTTTTCAAAGATTTTAATGGATCTACAAATACATTAACACAAGAAAATTTTTGCTTATATTACAAATATGGAGAATAAACCTTGATTGGATAATTGCATGATTCAGTATATTTTCTTTTTTTCAACAGCTACTGCGCCCGTCCGAAAAAAAAAAAAAAAAAAATCGCAGCCCATCGTTGAGGCCTATTTTCTCCACCATTTTGTACAAACCTTGGCCTAATACATTATCACTAAATATAAAATATTTTCGAAACATATTCATAAATCCTTCACTTACGCTGCTGAAAATTGAGAAAATTGCACAAAAATCACTATCACGGCGTCCCTTCAGGGGAATATCTCCATTTTCAACTGGAGCCTGACGTTCATTGTGGAAAACGTATATATAAGGTTTGGTTAAGTTCTATCCGTAACTTCATAGTTTGACAAATCTGATTACGTAGTTCAGTTTTATATATTTTAAATTTAAAAATAAGTTGTCCGTTAGATATTTAGTAAAATTCTTTTTTGTAAATTTACTTTGTGGTGGAGGGGGGGGGGGGGGGGGGCGCCGCCAAAATCCATGTTTGCCCCGGGCGCCAAAAAGGCTAGTTTCGGCCCTGAATTTGTGATCATCGTACATTGCATATCTTCGGACTCAAGCGCTCATTCATTTTCGCTCAATTTTTTGTACATGGCTCCTCTGGTTTGAACTGCGCATATTTTTAATTAGCCGTGCATAAATACGCATAATCACGCACATTTTTATTAACATTTCTTACGTTATTAAAGATTAAATTCCTTAATACTAGCAATTCATGGATATTTGTTATTATACATTATAATAATATTTATTAATATTAAATTCAATTTTAACTGATAAAATGTGACTATACTTAAAAGTAATAAAGTTATGTTATATTTAATATTTTTTTTGCATAAATTTATTTTTATGTTAAAAATACTTTATGCTTAAGTGAGCAAAGTTTTGAGATCATACGATGTTCTTCCGCAAGATAGCAAGCACTATTGTTTTTTATAGTATCGGCACTTTTCAGCAGTAACAGTGTTGTTAAAGAGAAAGTGTATTTACAGGTTTAAATTAGCGAAAGAATTTCACCAATAGGCAAAGGCAACTCATACCCCCAGTATTTTAGTATTTTTAAAAAGAACAATAACTCTCCCACCATAAATCTTTTTTTTTTTTTTTTTCGGGTGTATACAATTTTATAATAAAACAATAATTGATATTTTGATTTTTGCAGCATCAAGATGTTATTGGATGAAATTCTCGAGATAATCCTATTATTTGTTACATAAGAAAAATGTTCTTCATTAATACTTCTTAATGAGTATTTTATGTTTCTATACATTTTTTGTCTGTGCGGAGGGCCTGATTTTTCTATAGGCAAAGTATGTGTTTAGGGCTCTCAAATTTTTAATCCCCACCCTAAATGTTTAATTCTATCTTAAATTTCGTCTTACATCCAATGAAGTGTGATACCATTTTAATATATGTATATTGTATGTAATTGAAAGATTTCATAGTCACTAAACGAACTTATCAAGTGAGATTTTTGTATAGGGGCACAACACTATCTATGCCTAATACCTCCAATTTCTTTTTTCTTTTATCATAGGAAAATACCACATCGTTATTTTTTCTTCTTATTATTTTTTAAATTTTTCTTTTCTTTTCTTCTTCTGTTTTTTTTTTCTTCTTTTCTTTTCCTTTTTGTCTCTCCTTACATGTATTCGTCACTAAAATTGTCCTGTTGATTATTCTTTGCCATTTTTTGAGGGAGTTTTCCGCGGACTTCTTGGAATCTTTTCTGATTCCTGACTGCATTCAATTGCTTCATTAAACGGCCGTCTAATTTAATTTTTGTCCCGCCGCCCAGAGTAAATATCTAAACAACCCCTTTTCCTGCCGACCCCTCATCCACCATAACCAAGGGTGGGAAGCCGGCAGTTTGAAAGAGATATTCTATTCATCATTAATTCATTCTGTGAGTCAGACACACGCACGCACACATTGCCGACCGACCGCTATCCATATCGAGGGCGATGAAGAGCTACAGTCATTGTGGTCGAATGACCCTAGGGTTCACGTCCCCCTTATGGTTCGGGGCCCATTAGTCCCTCCGGTGAAACGACATTGCTTCCAAACACAATGGAGCATTGAGGTCCACCCCCGCCATCCCTCAGTGCTTTAATATTCTGGACGACTCTATCTCTTCTTCATTGTCCAGGCGTATCCGCCTGTGATAGGACAGTATTCTAAGCGCTATTCGGGATGCTTTTTAGGAATCTCTGGCGTCACCCGCAATGTTTACATTTCCCTTTGACAACACCGCACTGCCCCAGCCATTGTCATCAATAATTGAAAGGCGGGAAATACTTTCCATCACAATGCACTCGCTCTATGTAAGTATGTGCGGATTCTTTTTTCTTTCCTCCACGGCTCCTAATATGTTTGAGTTGGAGTACTTTGAAAAAGAAAAATAATTTGTATTGTCAACTCATTAGCACTCTACAATACATCGATTTTTTTATTAAGATTTTCTTTATGGATATGACTATCTTAACTAAGAACACTTAATTCCTTATAAATAATAGTGGGAGAGAAGCGTGTGATTTAAGAACCATGCTTCCGCGAAATACACACCTAGAATAAAAGCACACTAATTTGTATCAGAGTCGTGAAATATTTTTCATCCACCTTAAGCATATTAATTCCTGACATTCTAATTAAGCTTCTGAAAAATGCATTTATTTATAAAACCTGTATTAAAATATTATTATAATTTTTATTAAAGTGTCATCAACAGTTAAGTTTTAATTAATATTTTAAAACACAAAGTAAAACAATAACAACAACAACAATAATAGTAAAATAATAATAATAATGATGATGATGATAATAATAATAACAATAATGGTCGAAGAACCATTTTATTAAGATAAATAAAAAGGTCTTTTAGATTATTATTAATTAAAATGGCTAGAACTTTTATACAGTTTTGAATGAAAATTATTTTGACATTTAGCCTAAAAGTTTACCGAAGATGTTTTTAATTTATGAACAATCTTAAGACCTTTTTGACACCTTATCACCGGACTATAATAGTTTGGTCTAAAGCCTTTAAAAAAAATAATTATTCTTAATATTTAAAAAAGGTCTCCGAAATGTTAAATTCTCTTATGCTTGTGATTAATACATTTTAATAATGAAAGCTTAAAATATATATATATGTTTATTTTTAAATGTATCATTTTGTAAATAAATAAAGTGCATCTTTTTTTCAATATATTTCACTTGAAGTTATAAAGCTCCAAGCTCTATCATTAAAAAATAGTATTCGGTCTATATCTACCATTAGGTATCACTGTCAAAACGGACTAAAAAACGGAGATTCTACTGGCCATCGAGACGCCAGTACTATTTCCGTATTTTAACGGAAATTTCTCCCCCATAAATTCCAGAAATCAGTATTTTTAAGGAAATTTTTCCCCATAAATTACAGATCATTTTCCGTTTTTCTGGAATTTATGGGCGAAATTTCCATTAAAATACGGAAATAGTACTGGCGTCTCGATTGCCAGTAGAATCTCCGTTTTTTAGTCCTTTTTTTACAAGCTGATAATTTTAGAACTAAAAAAGCTTAATTGATAGTTAATTGAAGATTGGTCAGATAATTAATTTTTTTTACTTTGACAAAAGACCATTGCTTAGAGCTTTCTTGTAGTAACACTCATCTAAAGGAATAACCACATTTACAGGCATACGAAACAGAATGGCGATCATTCCGTAGAAAAACTACATTCACATCCATGAGTAAGCGAATAAACATCATGCATAGACTTGCATTTGTTTTGCAATTGTAAATAGAATATTTATAATTAAAAAAATATTATCATATTATAATTAACACATTATTTAAAGTTAAAATTTACATACCTTTTAAAAAATTACAACTATCCTGAAACATCATTAATTTTACAATTTATTTCATTCTTTACGTAATTAGACTGATTGAAATTTTTACTTATTTATTTATCCGACATTTGTTTAACAGGCACAGGAAACAGAATGGTGTTAATTTCGTTTTTCTATTGTAATACATTTCAACAGAAAAATTGCCTTTACAGGTTTAAGAAGCTGAATAAATCTTCTGCGTATACATGTATGTGTGTTCGTTAATTGTACATGGAAGACTTTTTGAATTTTTAAAAATATTTATATTACAAACAACATACTAGTTAAAATTTAAATTTATAATCGACTTTTAAAAGCATAAAAAATGTTTAAACTATATTGTTGCAACAGATTCCATTTTTTAAAGAATAAGAATAATTGAAGTTTTTATTTCTTTGTTAATTTTTCAATATTTTTTAAATTATAAATAAAATTCATAAACCGTTATTAGATTTGTACATGTCACGACAGTAAAATGGTAACTTAAGAATTCTGTATATTAAAATAATATTTAAAATGTATTCGTCAAAATTTTGTCACCTATCTTAAATGTCCATCAAACGCCTTACGTATTATTAAAAGCAATAATTTTAACTGTCTATTAATGAATAATTTATATCTAAGGAACTGACAAAACTTTTTATTTTGACAACAGACTATTACTTTCAGCTTTGCTGTAGCTACTAACAACATCATTTAAAAGGAAAAACGACATTTACAGGCATGTGAAAAGAATGGCGATCATTCTGTTTTGCTGTAGTAATAGACTTTCGAAAGAAAAAGTGCATTTACAGGCATGAGAAAATGGATAATTCTTGCGCATAGACATGCGCATTTGTTCGGTAATTGAAAATGGAATATTTCTGTAATTTAAAAAGAAAATATTATCATATTATAATTAACATATTATTTTAAGTTAAAATTTACATTCATAAAAAAAAAAAATACAACTATCCTGTAACACCCTTATTTCATTCTTTAAACAATTAGAAATATTGCAATTTTTATTTATTTATTTATCCGATATTGCTTTAACACTCACACGAAACATGGTGTTTTTCTTTAGTTATCACATCGCTTACAAAAGAAAAAACGCATTTACAAGTTTGACAAGCTGAATAACTCGTCTGTGTGTACGCCTGTGTGTTTATCAATTTTAAATAGAATACTTTTCGAATTTTTAAGCATATTTATATTACAGAGAGCATATATGTGACGTATGGCATATGAAAAGAATGCCTATCATTTTGTTTTGCTGTTGTAATGCACTTTAAAAAAAAAAAAAAAAAAAAAAAAAAAAAACAGCATTTACAGGCATGAGAAATTGGATAAATTTTGGGCATAGGGTTGCGTTTGTTCGACAAATGCTAGTAGAATATTTTTCAGATTTTTTAAAAATATTTTCATATTATAAAGAACATTTAATACGAAAAAAAGCCATTTTGAATAAAAAATTGATAATATAATTAAAATTTAATAATTTTATATAATTAAAATATAATAATTTAATTTAGTTAAAATTTAATAATTTAATCTAATGAATATTTAAATGTATTTTAAAATATAATTAATTTTTAATAGTTTTACTTCAATTTTATTATTTGAAATTAAAATTTATATAAGACCGTCCTTTTAAAATAATTAAAAATATTAAGTCATTATTTTTTCAACCAATCCGATTCTTTGAATAATTAAAAAAAATAAATTTTTTTTTGTTTATTTATTAAAAAAACATTTAATTCCTAAATAGAATTCGAAAGCCTTTATTTTATTTGTACATTCAATGACAATAAATAAGAATTTAATATGGTTTAAGTGAAAGTTTTGAATGCACTATTCAATATTTTGTCATTTGATTACCTTAAAAGTCCATAATATGTCTTACCTATCTTCAAAAACATCAATTTTATCTATCTATTTAATAATTTATATCATCCAAAATAGATAATCGATTTTTTTACTTCGACGTAAGACCGTTACTTATATCTTTGCTGTAGCAGCAATCTTTCAGAGGAATAACCACATTTACAGGCTTAGCGACCATTCAACAAAGCGACCATTCCGTTTCCCTGTACTCTTACACATTCAACAGAAGATTTGCATTTACAAGCATGAGAATCTGAATAAAACTTGTGCGTACACTGTAAAAAAAAAAAAAAATCTGTAGTTCTACAGATGTAAAAATACATGCTTACTAAACTTTCACCTGTAACTGTACGAAAAAAGCTGCAAATCTACAAAACTAGTTTTTGTAAAGCTACAAAAATCTGTAACTTTACAAATTAATCTGCTAAAATTTCAGTAATCTTACTAAACTTTTATTTGTAACCCTGACTGCAGTTACATGAAAAGTTCTCGGAATCCCAGTTTCCAAAAAAATTCTTAGTAACCTTACAGATTTTTTGATTTTCGGCGCAAAAGTGTGTCTGTTACATGAAATTTTGTTGTTGACGTTACATGAAAAGTTCTAGGAATCCCAGTTTCCTAGAAAAACTTTAGTAACTTAACAGATTTTTTTTTTACAGTGTAGATTTGCGTTTGTTTGACTACTGCGAAAAGAAAATTTTCTAATATAATAATATTTAAAAAATATATAACAAAGAAAATTTCATATGAAAAAAAAATTATTTTATATTTAATAATAATAGCATTATTACAGTTTAATAAGTAAATAAAAAAATAACTTTATTACAGTTTAATAATTAAATAAATTAAATATGAAATATATTTTGCACTATAATTAAATTTTAATAATTTTATTTCGATTTTACTATTTAAAATTAAAATTTATACAAGAAGGTCCTTAATAAAATGATAATTTAAGTGTTGTACATATTAAGAGAATGTTTTGAATGTATTCGTCCGAATTTTTTCACCCGTTTATCTTAAATGTCCATCAAACGCCATACGTATTTTCTTTTATCAATAATTTTTTTCTACGGAACTAACCAATTTTTTTACTTTAGCGTAAGACTAGTTCTTAAAACTTTGCTGTAAATAGCAACATTTAGTAAATAGCAACATTGTAAATAGCAACATCAAAGGAATAATGACGTGTACGGGCATGTGAAAAGAATGGCGATCATTCTGTTTTGCTGAGCTTTCACAGAAAAACTGCATTTACAGGCATGGGAAATTGGATAAATCTTGTGTATAGAGTTACGTTTGTTCGACAACTGCGAATAGAATATATTTCAGTTTGTTAAAAATATTTCATATTTTAAAAATTACTATGAAAAAAGGTAATTTTAACTTTAATAACGTAAAATATATTTAAAATGTAATTATTTTATATAAGTAAAATTTTATACTTTAATATAGTTTAAATTTAATAATTTAAACTAATGAAAATTTATAGGTATTTTAAACTATAATAAAGTTATAATAATTTTATTTTAATTTTTTTATTTGAAATTAAAATTTATATAGGACCGTCCTTTTAAAAAAATTAAATATGCTAAAACATTATATTTTCAACCAACCCGATTCTTTGAATAATTAAAACAAATAAAAATTCTGTTTGTTTATTTATTAAAACAACATTTATTTCCTAAAAAGAATTCTTAACCCTTTATTTCATTTGTATGATAATAACTAAGAATTTAATATCAGGAGCTTGGAAGAGGAAGGGCGAATCCGAAAAATCCAATTTTTTTTGTTTGTTTTTTCTACCTCAGATACATGTAGGCAACACGTAGGTAAGTCGTTTTGCCCTGGTTTGCCCTTAGTATTCTCACAGTGTCGAGCTAAAGTGCGTAGTACCCTATTCTATAACACTACTTGCAAAACTTTGAGCTTGATTTCCCAACACCCCAATTTCGGGATTCGCCTTGTTCTTCCAAGCTTCTAATATGTATATTGCATTAAGTGAAATATTTGAATGTACCATTCAATATTTTGTCATTTAATTAAACTCCATAATACGCCTTGTATATCTTCAGAAACATCATTTTTTTCTATTTATCAATAATTTATAACATCCAAAATAGATAATCGATTTTTTTTTTTTTTACTTCGACCTAAGACCGTTGCTCACATCTTTGCTGTAGCAACACTCTTTCTGAGGAATAACCACATTTACAGGCTTGTGAAAAAACAAGGCGATCAGTTCCTTTCGCTGTACTATTACACTTTCAACAGAAAAATTGCATTTACAAAATAAACTTGTGCGTAGATTTGCGTTTGTTGATAGCTGCGAAAGGAAAATTTTAAAATTATTAAAAAAT
This sequence comes from Maratus speciosus, assembly GCA_963932465.1. NCBI lineage: Eukaryota > Metazoa > Arthropoda > Arachnida > Araneae > Salticidae > Maratus > Maratus speciosus. The sequence goes on along the minus strand of OZ010796.1, from coordinate 214,708,529 downwards.
ATATAAAACATACAACAAAGAAAATTTAATATGAAAAAAAGTAATTTTAAGTTTAATAGTAATAACTTTATTACAGTTTAATAATTAAATAAATTGAATTTTAAATATATTTTGCACTATAGTTAAATTTTAATAAGTTTATTTCGATTTTATTATTTAAAATTAAAATTTATATAAGACCTTCCTTAATAAAATGATAATTTAATAGATTTATATATTAAGAGAATGTTTTGAATGTATTGTATTCGTCCAAATTTTGTAACCCGTTTATCTTAAACGTCCATCAAACGCTTTACGTATTTTCAAAAGCAATCATTTTATCTGTCTATTAATCAATAATTTATATCTGCAGAACTGACCTAATTTTTTACTTCAGCGTAAGACTAGTACTTACAACTGTGCTGTAGCCAGCAACATAATTTCGAAGGAATAATGACGTATACGGGCATGTGAAAAGAATTACGATCATTCTGTTTTGCTGAGCAATACACTTTGCAAAAAAAAAACTGCATTTACAGGCGTGAGAAATGGGATAAATCTTGTGCATAGAGTTGCGTTTGTTCGATAACTGCAAATAGAATATTTTCAGTTTGTTAAATATATTTCATATCATAAAAAACATTTACTATGAAAAAAGGTAATTTTAATTTTAATAACGTAAAATATGTTTCAAATTTAATTATTTTATATAATTAAAATTTAATAATTTAATATAGTTTAAATTTAATAATTTAAACTAATGAAAATTGATAGGTATTTTAAACTATAATAAAGTTATAATAATTTTATTTTAATTTTATTATTTGAAATTAAAACTTCTATAGGACCGCCCTTTAAAAAAAATTATTAAATATACTAAAACATTATTTTTTCAACCAACCCGATTCTTTGAATAATTAAAGCAAAGAAAAATTGTGTTTTTTTTATTTATTAAAACAACATTTATTTCCTAAATGGAATTCTTAAGCCTTTATTTTATTTGTATGATAATAACTAAGAATTGAATATATCTATTGTATTACGTGAAAGTTTTGAAAGTACTATTCAATATTTTGTCATTTAATTACCTTAAACTCCTTAATACGCCTTGCATATCTTCAGAAACATCATTTTTTTCTATATATTTATCGATAATTTATATCATCCAAAATATATAATCGATTTTTTTTTTTTTTTTTTTTTTTTTTTTTCTTACTTCGACCTAAGATCGTTACTCACATCTTTGCTGTAGCAACACTCTTTCTGAGGAATAACCACATTTACAGGCAAAAAGACATGAAAAAACAAGGCGACCATTTCGTTTCGCTGTACTATTACAGTTTCAAGAGAAAAATTGCATTTACAAAATAAAACTTGCGTGTAGATTTGCATTTGTTTGACAACTGCGAAAGGAAAATTTTTCAAATATTTAAAATATATATATATAATATATAACAAAGAAAATTGAATATGAAAAAAAGTAATTTTAAATTTAATAATAATAACTTTATAAAAGTTTAATATTTAAATAAATTAAATTTTAAATATATTTTGCACTATAGTTAAATTTTAATAATTTTATTTCGATTTTATTATTTAAAATTAAAATCTATATAAGACCTTCCTTAATAAAATGATGATTTAATAGTTTTATATATTAAGATAATGTTTTGAATGTATTCGTCCAAATTTTGTCACCTGTTTATCTTAAACGTCCATCAAACGCTTTGCGTATTTTCAAAAGCAAACATTTTATCTATCTATTAATCAATAATTTGTATCTACGGAACTGACCAATTTTTTTACTTTAGCGTAAGACTAGTACTTACAACTTTGCTGTAGCCAGCAACATCATTTAAAAAGAATAACGAAGTACAAGGGCATGTGAAAAGAAAGGCGATGATTCTGTTTTGCTGTAGAAATACACATTCAACAGAAAAACTTCATTTACAGGCATGAGAAATTGGATAAATCTTATGCATAGAGTTGCGTTTGTTCGACAACTGCGAATTGAGTATGTTCAGATTTTATTTTCATATTATAAAAAAACATTTAATAAGAAAAAAAGTAATTTTAGTTTTAAAAATGACAATATAAATAAAATTTAATTATTTTATATAGTTAAAATTTAATAATATAATACAATTTAAATTTAATAATTTAATCTAATGAAAATTTAAAGGCATTTTAAATTATAATTAAGTTTTAATAATTTTGTTTTTATTTTATTATTTGAAATTAAAATTTATATAGGACCGTCATTAAAAAAACATTAATAATAAAAAAATATTATTTTTTCAACCAACCCGATTCTTTCAACAATTAAAACAAATAAAAATTGTGTTTGTTTATTTATTAAAACAACATTTATTTCCTAAATGGAATTTTTAAGCCTTTATTTTATTTGTATGATAATAACTAAGAATTTAATATGTCTATTGCATTACTCAAAAGTTTTGAATGTACTGTTAAATATTTTGCCATTTAATCACCTTAAACGTCCATAATACGTCTTGCATATCTTCAAAAACATCAATTATTTTCTATTTACTTATCAATAATTTATAGCATCCAAAATAGATAATTGATATTTTCTACTTCACCATAGGACCGTTACTTACATCTTTATTGTAGCAACAATCTTTCAGAGGAATAACCACATTTACAGGCTTATGAAAAAACAAGGCGATCGTTTCATTTCGCTCTACTATTATACTTTCAATAGAAAATTTGCATTTACCAGCGTGAGAAACTTAATAAAATTTGTGCATGGATTTGCGTTTATTTGACAACAGCGAAAAGGAAATTTATCCAGTATTAAGAAAATATATATATGTTACAAAGACCATTTTTAAAAAAGAAATTTTAAATTTAATAATTAATAACTTAATTACAACTTAATAATTAAATATAATTAAATTTTAAATATATTTTACATCTTAATTATATTTTTCTAATTTTAATTAGACTTTATTATTTAAAATTAAAATTGATATAAAACCGTCCTTTTGAAAAAAATTAAAAAATTCTGAAACATTATTTTTGCAACTGTTCCCATTCTTCAACGAATTAAACAAACATTTTTTTTAAATTTAGTTATTTAAACAACATTTAATTCATAAATGAAATTCGTAAGCCTTTATTTCATTTGTACACTTCATGATAATAATTGATAATTTAACATTTCCTAAATATTAAATAAAAGTTTTAAATGTACTATTCAATATTTTGTTATGTAATTACCTTATGCGTCCATCAAACGTCTTACATATCTTCAAACATAATTTTATCTATCTATTTATGAATAATTTATAGCTTACGAATAAGATTATCTTTTTTTTTTTTTTTTTTTTTTTTTTTTACTTCGACTTAATACCGTTGATTATATCTTTTCTGTAGTAGCACTCTTTCAGTGGAATAATCACATTTACATGCTTATGAAACCACGTGACGATGAACCTGTTTCTTTGTACTAATATACATTCAACCAAGAAGATGCATTTACAGGTATAAGGATAAACCTGGTGCATAGACGTACGTTTGTTCAACAACTGAGAATAGAAACTTAAAAAAAAAAATTCTTTTAATTTAACATTATAAAGAATATTTGATACGAAAATAAATGTAATTTTAATTTTAATAATTAATAAATAAATTTAAATTTAATACTTTAATAGAATTACAATTTAAATATATATTTAAAGTACAATTAAATTTATATAATTTTATTTTAACTTAATTATTTAAGTTTAAAATTTGTAAAAAAAAAAAAAAAAAAAAAAAAAAAAAAAAAAAAAAAAAAAAAAAAAAATCAGCCTTTTGAAAAAACTAAAATATTGAAACTTTTTTTTTTTTCGTGCAACCTATCGCATTCTTCAAACAATTAAAATAAATAAAATTTTATTTTATTTTTTATCTAAACTACTTGTATTTCATAAAAGAAAATTGCAAGCCTTTATTTGATATGTACATTTCATGATAATAAATGACAATTTAAGAGCTCTGTGCATTAAGTAAAATTTTGAATGTACTATTCAATATTTTGTCATGTGATTACCGTATACGTCCAAGAAGCGTCTTACATATTTCCAATATCTATTAATCAATAACTTATATAATACAAAACAGACATGACAGTTACTTACATCTTTGCTGTAGAAAAACTATATCAGAAATATCGCCACGCTTACAGGTTTATAAAACAGCATGAGAATCATTCCTTTTATTTGTACTAATACAACAATGTTCAATAAAAAAATGCATTTCCAAGCATAAGAATAATCCTTGTGTAGAGACTAGCTTTTGTTCGACAACTAAGAATAGAATGATTTTAGAATTTTTAAAAATATTTGAAATTTTAATTTTTCTAATTAATAATTAAATTTAAGTTTAATATTTTAATATAATTATTTTTTTAATATATTTTAAACTATAATTAAAATTTCATAATTTTATTTTAATTTTAGTGTAAAAAATTAACTTCATTTAAGACCATGCTTTTGAATAAAATTAAAAATACTGAAGCATTATTTTTACAACTGACTTCAACTAATTAATAAATAAATAAAAACTTTATTTACTTATTTACTTAAACAACATTTAATCCACAAATGAAATTCTTAAGCCTTTACTTGATTTATACATATTAAGACAATAAATGATATTTTAGGAGAGCTAAGCAATAAGTGAAAATTTTGAATGTACTGTTTAATATTTTATCATGTGATTACCTTAAACACCAATAAACGTCTTACATACCTTCAAAAATATCAATTTTATCTATCTGTAAACAAATAATTTATATCTTCCGAAATAGATCAGCGATTTTTATTTTTACCTCGACGTAAGACCATTACTTAAATGTTTGCTGCAATGTCACATCCTCAGAATAACTACATTTACAGGCATGTGAAACTGCATGAGAATCACTCCTTTCATTTATACTAATAGACTTTCAATAGAAAAAATTCCTATACAAGCATAAGAATAAACCTTTAAAATAGTAATTAAAGCCTTTGGGCAGGAATGTTAAAAGGCAGTAAACCAACGTTTAAAATGCACAAATAATGCGTGAAAAGCAGCGCGTCTCTGTCATTTTGCTTAGCCTTGCTTTTTCTAGCACCCTGTGTCTTGCTCTATCTTGCACTGAAGAAGAATCTCGCTAGTAGATTCAAAACAGCTGTTTGCTGCTTTTCACGCATTATTTGTGCATTTTAAACGTTGGTTTACTGCCTTTTAATAAACCTTTGGCATAAACGGACGTTTGTTTGACAACTATACTTTGACGAACATTTTTAACTGGACGTTTTTTAGAATTTAAAAAAAATATTTTACTTTTTTCACATTGTAAAGAACACTTAATATGAAAATAAATGAAATTTTAAAAATTAATAATTAAATTTAATATTAAATATAATTAAATTTTAAATTTATTTTATACTATCTTTAAATATTAATAATTTTATTTTTATTTAATTATTCAAAATTAAAATTTATATAAGACCGGCCTTTTAAAAAAACTAAACATATTGAAACATTTTTTTCGCAACCCGTCCAATTCTTCAAACAATTCAAATAAAGCATAAATACAATTTACAAGCATAATAATATACCTCGTGCATAGACGTGCGTGTGTTCTACAATTGTGAATGGAATGTTTTCAGAATTTTTTGTAAACATTTTTTATTATAAAGAACCTTAAATATGAAAATAAATGTAATTTTAATTTTAATAAATAATAATTAAATTTAATATTTATATGTAGTTAAATGTTAAACACATTTTACACAATAAGTGAATTTTAATAATTTAATTTTAATTTTAATATTCAAAATTAAAATTTATATAAGACTAGTCATTTGAAAAAAATAAAAGTATTGAAACATTTTGTTTAATTTACCCCATACTTCAAATAATTAAAGTAAATAAAAATTTTATTTATTTATTTATTTATTTATTTAACCAACATTTATTTCATAAATGGAATTCGTAAACCGTTATTTTATTTAAACATTTCATGACATATTTATTTAAACATATCATGACAATAAATATGAATTTTATATATCTATATATTAAGTGAATGTTTTGTATATAGTATTCAATTTTTTGTCACTTTATTACCTTAAACGCCATAATATGTCTTACATAATTTCAAAAACATCAATTTTATCTATCTATTTATCAATAATTTATATCATACAAAATAGATAATCGATTTTTCTTTTACTACTACTTAAGATCGTTACTTATTTCTTTGCTGTAGCAACACACTTTCAGAGGAATAACCACATTTACAGGCTTATGAAAAAACAAGGCGATCATTCCATTTCGCTCTCCTAGTATACAGTCAACAGAAAAATTGCAATTACAAGCATGAGAAACTGAATAAAAACTGTGCATAGATATCGTTTGTGAAAAGAAAATGTATCAAATATTAATAAAAATACGTTACAAAGATCATTAAAAAGGTAATTTTAATTATAATAATTAATAACGTAATTACAATTTAATAATTAAATATAATTAAATTTTAAATATATTTTGCACTATAATTAAATTTTAATAGTTTTATTTAGATTTTTGTTATTTAAAACTCAAATGTATATAAGACCGTCCTTTGGAGAATAAAAATTAATAATACTGAAACATTATTTTTTTCAACTGTTCCCATTCTTCAACCAATTAAAACAGTCATTTTTTAAATTTATTTTTTACACAATATTTATTTCATAAATAGAACTCTTGAACCTTTATTTTATTTGTACATTTCATGACAATAAATAAAGATTTAATATGTCTATATATTAAGTGAAGGTTTTGAATGTGCTATTCAATATTTTTCTTCTGATTACCTTAAACGTCCATAATATGTCTTACATATCTTCAAAAACACCAAATTTATCTATCTATTTATCCATAATTCATATCATCCAAAATAGATAATCGATTTTTTTACTTCGACGTAAGACCGTTACTTTTATCTTTGCTGTAGCAACAATCTTTCAGAGGAATAAACACATTTACAGGCTTATTAAAAAACAAGGCGATCATTCCGTTTCGCTGTACTATTACACTTTCAAGAGAAAAATTGCATTTACAAGCATGAGAAACTGAATAAAACTTGTGCAAAGATTTGCGGGTTTTTTTATATATGCAAAAAGAAAATGTTGAAGCATGTAAAAAATAAAAAAAAATGTTACGAAGAGCATTTAATATGAAAAAAGTAATTTTAAATGTAATAATTAATACCTTAATTACAGTTTAAAAATTCAATATAATTAAATTTTAAGTATATTTTGCATCATAATTAATTTTTTATAATTTTATTTAGATTTTATTATTTAAAGTTAAAATTTATTTAGGACCCTCCTTTTGAAAAAAAAATAAATAAAATGAAGAAACATTGTGTTTTCAACTGTTCGCTTTCTGCAATCAATTAAAAGAAGTATTTTTTTTATTTATTTATTTACACAACATTTAATGCATAAATGAAATTCATAAACCATTATTTGATTTATACATTTTATGCCAATAAATGATAATTTAAGAGTGCTAAAAATTAAGTGAAAGTATTGAATGTACTATTTAATATTTCGGTATGTGATTACCTTAAACGTCCATCAAACGTCTTACATATCATCAAATATAATTTTATCCGTCAATTTATAAACAATTTATATCTTCCGAAATATTTTATTGCTTTTTTTTTTTTTTTTTTTTTTGCTTCGACTTAAGACCGTTGCTTATATCTTTGCTGTAGCCACACACTTTCAGTGGAAATACCACATGTACAGGCTTATGAAACTACGCGACGATCAATCCGTTTCTTTGTACTAATACAGAAAAAATGAATTTACAAGCATAAGGAAAAACCTGGTGCTTAGACGTGTGTTTATTCAACAACTGATAATAGAATTTTTTATTATTATTTAACAGTATAACGAATATTTAATATGAAAATAAATGTAATTTTAATTTTAATAATTAATAATTAAAAAATAAATTTAAATTTAATATTTTAATATAATTACATTTTAAATATATATTTACTCTATAATTAAATTTTAATCATTTTATTTTAACTTTATTATTCAAAAATTTATATAAGATCGGCTTTTTGAAAAAAGTAAAATATTGAGATTTCTTTTGGAAACTTATCCCATTTTTCCAACAATTCAAATAAATAAAAGTGTATTTATTTATATAGTTTAACAACATTTATTCCATAAAAGAAAATTGCAAGCCTTTATCTGACTTGTACATAATAAATGACAATTTAAGAGCTCCGTGCTTTAAGTAAAATTTTGAATGTACTATTCAATATTTTGTCTTATGATTACCATAAACGTCCAAGAAACGTCTTACATATCTTTAAAATGTCAATTTTATCTATTTTTTAATCAATAACTTATATCATCCAAAATAGATAATCTAATTTTTTTCTTTTTTACTTCGATGCAACGTATGACAGTTACTTATATCTTTGTTGCAAATAAACGCTTTCAGAGGAACTTACCACATTTACAGGCTTATGAAACAATTTATTTTTACTAATACACTTTTTTATTTTTACTAATACTCTTTCATCAGAGAAAATGCATTTACAAGCATAACAAAGAATAAACCTCGTACTAGCGTTTGTTCAGCAACTAAGAATGGAATGTTTTTCGAATTTTTAAAAATATTTTCACGTTATAACGAACATTTAACATGAAAATAAGTGTAATTTTAATTTTACTAATTAATAATTAAATTTAAAAACCGCCCTTAAGACCGTCCTTTTGAATAAAATAAAAATGATTAAACATTATTTTTACAATTGGCTTCAGCCAATTAAAAAATATAAAATTTTTATTTATTTATATATTTATTTATTTATTTAAACAACATTTAAACCATACATGAAGTTCTTAAGTCTTTACTTCATTTGTACATATTAAGACAATAAATGATATTTTAAGAATCCTAAGCAAGAAGGAAAATTTTTGAATGTACTATTGAATATTTTATGATGTGATCACTTAAACATAAAAATATCTTACATATCTTTAAAAATATTAGGTTTACCTATCTATAAATAAATAATTTATATCTTCCGAAATAAATTATCGATTTTTTTTTTTTTTTTTTTTTTTTTTTTTTTTTTTTTTTTTTTTTTTTACTTCAACGTTAGACCGTTGCTTATACCTTTGCTGCAGTATCACTCTTTCAGAGGAATAACCACATTTACAGGCATATGAAACAGCATGAGAATCATTCCTTTTGTTTATAGTAATACACTTTAACACTAGAACGCCTGGAAGTTTTGTATAAATTTTAAACCAGAAAATTCATTTTAAAATATTTATGTTATTTTTTAAACTTATTTCAGTGTAATTTATATTTAACTTATTTTATGAAGAAATATCTCGTTCAAGTCGACAGTTAGTCCATCTTTCGGTGTCGAGTTGACTCCTGCTCAGCGTGCTAGTATTAACCCGAAAAATTCCTATACAAGCATAAGAATAAACTTTGGGCATAAACTGGCGTTTGTTCCACAACTGAGAATAGAACGTTTTTAGAACATTAAAAAATATTTTCACATTGTGAAGAACATTTAATGTGAAAATAAATGTAATTTTAAAAATTAGTAATTAAATTTAAATTTAAAAATTAGCAATTAAATTTAAATTTCATATTTAGTATAATTAAATTTTAAATATATTTTATACCATAGTTAAATATTAATAATTTTAATTATTTTTATTGTTTAAAATTAATATTTATATAAGACCGGACTTTTGAAAAAACTAAATATGTTGAAACATTTTTTCGTAACATATCCAATTCTTCAAACAATTAAAATAAATAAAAATTTTATTTATTTATTTGTTTAAACAGCATTTATTTCATAAAAGAAATTTGCAAGCCTTAATTTGATTTGTACATTTTGTGATAATAAATGATAATTTAAGAGTTCTGTGAAATTTTGAGTGTACAATTCACTATTATCTCATTAATTATATTCAATATTATCTCATATTAGCCCTAATTTTTGTTGTTGCCATTACATAAAAAGGTATAGGAATCCCAGTTTCCTAGAAAAACTTTAGTAACTTTACAGATTTTTTTTTACAGTGTACATATTTTCAAAAACGTTATTTTTATGTACTTACGTTGCCTATGTATTTGCTGTGGCAACACTCTTTCAAAAGAATAACCACGTTTACAGACTTATGTACCAGCATGACGATAAATCCATTTATTTGTACTTATAGGAAAGGGTAGTACAAAGTGAGACGAAAATTATTATTACTTAACGAATATCGACGATGTTTTATTCTTATGAAAAAAAATGCTACATCTTTAAACTACACAAATAAGGTACACATTAATGTATAAATGGTTTTAAAAAAGTTATTTATAGAAGCACTATAGAGTATCAGATATTGTCTCACTGTGTACTACAAGTGTTACACAGTGAGACAATGTATATATTTTCATAAATCATACATTTTTACACTCTATCAATAATTTTTTGCAATTTATTATTTCTAATTAATATTTCTAGATTTTCAAAATATTAAAAATATGACCCTCGGGTGGACTATGGCAAATCTTGGGCTACCTTCATGCAAATTTTCAGCCTCTTACGTTTAGTAGATTTCCCTAGCCATCGCACGCCCACACACGTACACAGAAAGAAAGAGAGAAAGACTTTCTTTATTAATAAATAACTTTTTTAACATCAGAACCACATAGTATGCACACTATAAGACACGTCTCTTTGTGTACCACAACTGTATGTCTCACTGTGTACTTTCGTTACGTTGTAACAAAATGGATGCCACATCTGTTACATCAATTTCATCGCTTTAAAAAGTTTATATCGTTTCGTCGAAATAGTCTACTATTAGATATAGCTACTTTTGGTTAAGTAAATATATGTCATATTGAAGGAAATAAACTCTAAAATAGACGTTTATGTAACTATAAACACTATAAAATAAATAATTATTTACTATTTTGTCCGACGAATAACTGAAGTGCCGAAACTACATCCATGTGTTGCATAAGATGAGGTCTTTATGTGTGTGTGCCAGCTTGGAGAAAAAATTACAACTATATGTTAAAGTGGCTACTGTCTCACTGTGTACTACTCTCCCCTACACTTTATACAGAAAAAATGCCTTTACAAGCATAATAATATACCTCGCCCATAGATGTGCGTGTGTTCTACAACTGAGAATAGAATGTTGAGATTTTAGATATTTTAAAAATATTTTCACATTATAAAGAACATTAAGTGTGAAAATAAATGTAATTGTAATTTTAATAAATAACAATTTAATTTTAGTTTAATATTTATATGGAATTAAATTTTCAACATATTGTACACTATATGTGAATTTTAATAATTTAATTTTAATTTTTTTATTCAAAATTAAAATTTATAAGAGACGAGTCTTTAAAAAAAGTAATAGTTTCGAAACATTTTTTTAATCTACCCCAAACTTCAAATAAGTAAAATAAATAAAAAAAATTATTTATTTATTTATTTTAACAACATTTATTTCATAAATGAAATTCTTAAGCCTTTATTTGATTTTTACATTTCATGACAATAAATGATAAAATTTAAGCGTGCTAAGTATTAAGTGAAAGTTTTGAATGTACTATTCAATATTTTGTCATGTGGTTACCTTAAACGTCCCTCAAACGTCTTACATATCTTCAAAAATATCAATTTTATCTATCGATTAATAGTAATTTATATCTTCCGAAATAGATAATCGATTATTTATGTACTGTTATTTATTTTATACTTCTACACTGTTAAAAATTTTGCAGCATTCTGGCAGGTCATTCAACCGTTTTTTGAAAAAACGGTTTCATAACCATAATTTAACTATATTCTGACCATAAAATGGCCAATAATATGGTCAGAATAGTGTTAAAATTACGGTTGTGTAACCGTTTTCGGAAAAAACGGTCAAATGACCTGACAGAATGCTGCAAATTTTTAACAGTGTACGTAAAACCGTTAACTTACATCTTTGCTATAGCAACACTCTTTCAAAGGAATAACCACGTTTATAGGCTTTACAAGAAACATGTATGAAAGTCATTCCATTTCGCTGTACGCAATTTAAACAGAAAAATAGCTTTCACAAGCAAACTGAATAAACCTTGTGTATATAGACTTGAGTTTATTTTGCAACTGCAAATAAAATATTTTTATAATTTGTAAAAATAATTTCATATTATAAATAATATAATATTAAAATTAAACAATATATGCAAGGCTATCTAAAATTATTAATTTTATAACTAGTATTATATTTATCCTGACTGTCAAAAATTAATTCCATGGATATCAGTAACTGGATAATAACTGTTGGAGATCGCTTTTTTATAAATTATAATCTCACAATTATTAATCATAATCTCACAAATTTTTATGCTAATTTATCTACATTTCAATACGTTCATGTTCATTTTAAGAATAAGTTTAAATATAAATAACAACAACAAGTTAAGAATGCAATATTTAGTTTCATTAACAATTTTAATTCCTTTTATTTTCAATAATTATCATGGAATTTGTTTAATTATTTTATTTAATTTTTCATGTATTTAATAAAATTTTTGATATGCAGAGAGTTTTGATGTTACTTTCTTATAGCTTTAATCTTAGAAAAGCACTGTAAAAAAAAAATAATAATAAATAAAAATGGGACAAAGACTTGTTTTAGATTTTAGGTTAATAAACATATATCTGGTAAGACTCGAAAAGTCGAATATAACGGTTTTTGAGTTATTTTTTCTAAAATTATTCGGTTCTGAGTGTATAAATAAATATAAATTGCTAGGTGCAAGAAGTAAATTCCCCAAAGAAAAAAAAACACTCTATGTAATTTCGTTTCTAATCGATGCAACAGAAAAATAGAATTGTACTGTTTTAATTCATAAAAGTCCTTTGTAATCGTATCTGATTTATTTTGTTATAATGAGTAACCTACGCATGAATACTGAACCAAACTCTTAAAAAAATCATAAACAACACCACAATTTTTTTACATATTTAAGTTTATCAAACTAAAAAACTTCGAAAGACGAATTTTCATAATTTTGTAATGATTAGTTAATAACATATAAATTATTACAAAACTGTATTTGTTTTGTATTTTACTTAGTAAAAAAAAAAAAAAAAAAAAAAAAAAAAAAAAAAAAAAAAAAAAAACCATCGCGCACGCACATGTTGGAGAAAACCTTTTTTAATTAATCATTAGAAATTACTGATTTAATTACGAGTAATTCATAAATAGAAACCTGATTAATTATTATAAGAATTTACATAGATAACACCCCCCCACACACACACACACACCAACCCCCCCCCCCCCCCTAAAAAACTTTTTGCTCACTTCTAGCCATTTGTTACAAGTAATGATGAAATGTTTAAAATCGGCAACTTTAATTGAACATACGTTATAATAAAATTAAAATTACCTTTCGTGCTGTTTTATGTATGTTAAATTCTAGCAAGTCAAAGACATGTTTATGGATTTCTATATTAAAATCGTTGCACTCGTTAACAAAGATTTATTTTTGTCAGTATTTTAACTATTTTACCTGCAATATCACTTAACCTTCAAAATGAATTTTTACAGTGCTGACCCAATCACTGAACATATTTCAATAATACTTAACGTGTTTTATAAAACAGAGGAAGTAAATTTTGTAATTAGAATAAAGGCAAGATGATAAATCGAATGAAAAGGGGGGGGGGGGGAGGGGGATATAGGTATTCGTATTGAGATTTTCAAAGTTCATGTATAAATATATATGTATACGTTCATTTAAGAAATTTTAACGATTAAGGATAATATAAGAAATTATAAAGAAGGAACCTTAATGCAAACAGCTTTATCCTGGAATTTTAGAACAGAGGTTAAGATAACATTTGTGTTCGCAGATTTTTTTTCGGCTAAGTAGACAAAAATGTGAAGGTCACAATTTCTTTCTTTAATGCACAACAGCAGAATATTAAAAAAAAAAAAACTCTTCTAAGAATATAAATAAGTGTGTACATAATTTGCATTATTTGCATATGCACTACATGTATATATATTTTATATGCAAATAATGCAAAATAATGTCAACAATATTCGATGAAATAACATATATTTAATATGAATTGTGGTTATGAAGCTCATCTGATAATTCCCTAAAACATTCACAGTTTTTTATTTTTGTATTTTCATTATCTTTAGCTTAATATTTTTTCATTTATTTGTCAATTTATTTTCACAGATGTGATTTCATTTTAATTATACACACACACACACATATACATATATATATAGGAGTAGTTTAATTGTCGATGAATAAATTTCTTTCTATATTTATAATTTCACACTTTTGTTGGTAAATTATAATTTTTTAAATGGTCATATATATTTATATATATATATATATATATCGAGGAGAGGATGTACATGTGAGTTATAAATTAGTATAAACATCAATGTATTTTAAATAGTATGCACTGAAAATGCTCGCACACAAAAATAAACACATTTAAGAACGCCATTTGTCCTCAAATTAGCAACACTTTATAGAACACTTCACAGGAAACACATATACAACAGGTTATTGTGTTGTAATAGTGTTCTGAATATGTATGAAAAGTGTTGCTATCCAGAAATGTGTTGTAAATATTTGTTGTGGTGAAAATGGTGTTCTTACAATAGTGTTTTGCATCACAACACTTTGTCCCCAAATTAACAACACATTTCTAACATCACACACAATTAGAACACCAAAAATAGAACACTATATTAACACCTGTAACACACTTTTACACAGAAATAACAGAGCTGTATTAATGTTGCAGTGTGTTAATGTATGTTAAATTGCCTTGTGCATTTGTGCATGGAGCTGTATTACATTACAGTGTTTCTATAAAAAATAGGTATGAAAAAAAATCTAAAAAATGTAGAAAAATACTGAAAGACAGCAAAATTCCATTAGAACGAACTTTATGGGACCACGAAAGTACTTTGCAGTAAAGGATTTTCATAATAACAGAATTTTAATAGGAGCTAAAAGATCTTCTTAAAACACTACCAGAAAAGATTTTTTTTAATGCTGTTTCTTTTTTTTTTCCTTAGAATTTTAATAATTAAATTTTATAACGAAATTTCACAGGTACAAAATTTTTGCTAACTTTGTTATTCATTTAAAACTAAAATTGAAAGCTTAATAGTTTAACAAAATTTTGATTTTAATTTTCATTATAAAATGTACAATTACTTTTTATTTAATGGTAAGAAGTGAAACGTAAAGAAACACAAAATGAATACAATCCTGTATTTAGCATAATCACAATGCTATTTCTCATTTTTTCAATATATTTTATATGCTAGATAATTTTATTGTTAGTAAAAAACATAACTTATTTCTTTCAACTAGGGTATGATCTTAATACTTTCCCTAAGAGGAATATTTAGTTATAATGTAGAAAAACACCTGTAAAACAATTTTTTTCGTGCAAATTCAACATTAGTGTCGGTATAACCAATTTAAACGTCCTAATAAATACACGTATTAAATTATACTATACTAAACGTTCTTATACATTGTCAAACATATTTTGGGTACACTGTAATAATTTCTAACATTATGCAATAGAATGAAATCAAGGCACAATTGTACTGAGATGCATAGTTTTAACTCAATCAAAAAAGTATACTATTGTTTAGATGACAAAAATACCTACAGTTCATAAACTCCATGTCTTCATAACATTCTCGGTTTCAGAACTACACTGTAAAAAAACCACTGTAAATTTGCCAGCACAACTCGATCACTGTTGAATGTACTGTATCTTTCTTTGGTTTCCTGACTATTTAAACGTGAAAAATACAGTAGTTGCGTAAAATTAACTGTACAATGTACTGGCAATTTCGGACGCATTTGGACCACAGCACAAACTACTGGCGTCCAAATTGCCAGTACATTGTGCTGTTAATTTTACGCAACTACTGTATTTTCCATGCTTAAATGGTCAGGAAACCAAAGAAAGATACAGTACATTCAACTGTGATCGAGTTTGTGCGCGAGATGAACAGTACTTTGTACTGTAAAAATGTCGTTTTTTTTTACAGTGTACAAATGTGAGTTTTTTTAGATAAAAGGAAAAATCACATTAGTGATTTATTATTATTATTTTCGAATTTGAAATATTTTCGGAAATGAAGGAGTATCTTTTCGATTCACAGCTGAAAAAGTAGCCTAAGAAAAATTATACCGAGGTAGACACCTTCTAAATTAAAATTTAAAATAAATTTACATATATTGCTATGAATTTAAACCGTCAATTAATTTCATCACCATTCACTGAAATAAAAAATAATAGTAAAATTAAATATTATATTTTAAATTGGTAATTAAATTTCATAAATAAACATGTCATTAAGCCAAATGTAGAAATAAAACAAGAATAAAAATTGCTTCAAGCATAGATTATGAAAAACTTCCCAACACATTCAAAAAACGTATCTTATTTCTTTGAACTAGGGTATGATCGTAATATTTTCCCTATGAGGAATATTTAGTTATAATGTAGAAAAACACCTGTAAAATAATTTTTTCGTGCAAATTCAACATTAGTGTCGGTATAACAAATTTAAAAAATGGGGGGGGGGGGGGGTAATCTTCATTGCTTGGTAAAGTGAAAGATGATATCATTAGTAAACAACTTGGAAAACGCATAACACATTTAAAATTCACTCAATTTTAGCAATTATCATCTATAGTTGGAAAAGTATCCAAATTCTCCTGTGCAGCCCTGTATATGATCTATAAATTTGTATATATACTGCGCAATAATTTAGTTCATTGAGGATACACATATCCCAATTGAAAATTCCCCTTCAGCATTTTCCGTCAGCAAACGGAAATGTTCTCTAATTATTTTGTTCAGTCCTGAATATGATCTATAAAATTTATACACGCCAATTAATATTCAAAAGACTTTTTAAATTTAAAAACGTATACCGTAAATGAAAACACACTTCTAGCAACTACCGGTCATAGACAAAACTGTAACCGAATTCTTTTTTGTGTGTCCCTGTAAATGAATGATAAATACTATGGACACCATATTCAGCAGTAAGCATTTTGTGATGCAACTCAGAGATGTCTATCTATTTTAATATGTTTTAACAGAGTGTAACATGATCAAAAAACACTGCAAATGGTTTTTCTCCAGAGACGATAATAAAAAGCAATTCTTTTGAGTGTCAACGTAAACAAACTAACTATAAATGCTACACACTTCATTTTCAATAGCGAACATGCCACAGTAAAAGTCAAAGTCAATCACATGACAATCCGAGTACAATTACGCGAGTTAAATTATGGACAAGCGTACAGAAGGCCAGAAAGACAGAGGACCAGACAAACTGAAGTCATAAACACTTTTCAGATACATTGGAAAGTTGTAAAAAATTATTGGTGACATTATGACAGACGTCAGGGAAAATACCTATGTTAATATCTTAGAAAACTCTGGATAATAATCGGTAATCTTAGTTAAAACTGTAATTGCAATATTACTAATCCTAATACCTTATAGAGAATCATGCACAACTTTTATTTCTAAGTAGAAAGTTCTTTATTAAAAAAAAAAAAAAAAAATCTCCAAAAATATTCTGCTCTCAGTTATCGAGATAAACCAATTTATTCTATTCAGAATGTATTTTTTCTTTCGTAAACTTTTAAAGGTTATTTTTCCTTTAAAAGTATATAACTACAGAAAAAAAATATTATCGTCGTTGTTTAGTATACCTGTAAATCTAGTTTTCCTTTACAGAACTATTTCTACAGTATGGCTCTAAACAGTCGTCATACACAAAAGCAAAGCCATTTGATTATATACTTCAGTTGTACATAGATAATTATAATTGTGCGTGTTATCTGGCATTTATAATAGAAAAAATAATCTAAATTCTTAAATAGGTTTCATAATAAGTGTTATAGAAAATAAATTTTAAAAATATAAGTATGCTGTAAAGTATTTTTTAGAAACGTTATTTTCTCTGACTAAAATTGATATTTTTTTCTGTAATTTAAGAATTCAATCTTTTTAAACAATGTATAATCATATTTAATAAAAGATTTTAAATTAAAGAGAAACATTCCCTTAAAAGAAAACGTTGGGATAATATAATAATGTAAAAAAAAACTAAATCTAGTTTTAAACTGATTTTTTTCCCCTTAAATATTATGATAATACTCATTGCTAAGTTAACATGATTTGAATCCGTAGATTTGTTTAGTAGAATGTATAGATGAGAACAATAATATAAAAACATGACAGAAGAGCAAACTAAACATTTTAGGTAGAAGCAATTTATAACATGAGTTAGTCAATATTTAATGTATTATAGTATGATAAAATAACATTTTGTACGACGTTTTAAAAATTTCTGATATTTTCGATGATAAATTGATGTTCAACAGCCTTGTGAATTCAAAGTTGACTGCCTATTGTTAAAACTTTCGAAAAATTTCTATCTTCTTTTCTGCTGACTTAATTGCTGATAATTTATTATGTATTTGTATTTTGACTAATCTCCTCTAATGTGAATAATGAATAAATAGAAGTAAATTTGCCTAAAGAGAAATTGATGATTACCTCAACAATAACCTTAAACGCTGTCTTTACCTGGTAATATTTTGCCATGTATTAGAGTAATTAGAGTATTTAGATTAATAGAAAAACAAAACGCTATTTAAAAATAAATAAGTAGCTAATTATGTTCATATAGTTCAACAATCTTAATACAATTTAAGTAATGAAAATTAGTTAATATTTTTACATCTTTTTGTTATGTTATTTAGGGAAATGTATGTTAATTTTGCTGAAACGTGTTGTTTCAAAACGTATATCTTTTATTTTTCTTCAAGTTTGCGTATGTGAATTCCATAATCACACGTCTATTCATCATTAACCCTCCGAATGTCTTGGAAAAGGGCAAAATTGTAATGTTGTTTTCTCTGCATTTTGTTTTAAATGCTAAAAAAATTATTGTTTGAGAATTTTATAAAAAAAACTTAACAACGAATATGAATGCAATCCTTGGAAGTATTAATCATTGTTCAATGTATTAAAAATACATTAAATCAATTGAATTATATTACTTTAAATATTGCTTGTATTGCAGTGAAACCTGGAGCTTAGTGAACGTATTAACACGGGCTTGTCAGTGAGGGGGTAATACGTTTCTGACCTGCAAATTTGTTCTTCAACAAACAATTTTGACTCGAGATTTTTGATTTTAAGCTCGTTTTAACGCTTCTAAGGGACCTATTTTATCCTAGACTGTTCGAATTATAGAAACTGTCAGATATTTTAATTCCTTTACAAAATGTGTTGTGAAATAAAAGAAAAAAATGCTTGCAATATAAAACTGTCATTTTGTCAACGTAATTCGTACACACACATATATTTATGACATTCGCCTATAAATTGTAAATTGTGGCCCCTAACGAAGTATTTCACTTTGCAAGCCATTAGAGTACAGGAGGAAAAAAAATTTCAGCTTTTAGCTTTTTTCTCTCAGAAAACGGCTGATGATTTTGCTTATATAATTGAATTCTGGACTCTTGATAACGTAATTCAATATATAAGCTTTTCAATTATTTTTATCGAAATCCATATTCTTCATTTTTTCTTTATTATTAATTTTTGTTATACAGTCAAACCTCGTTAACATGAACACGCTTAACGTGAATTACTTTTAACATGAATTGTTTTCACAGCCCCCTATAAAAACAAATACAAAGATTTGATACTGATACCATGAATTACTGTTAACATGAACAAAATTTTGATTCCCCTTGAGGTTTATGTTAACGAGGTTCGACTGTATAGTACATGGGATTTTATTTTATACATAGTATCTTGTTTATTATGTTTTTGGTATCCATTCAGAGTGTTTGGGGACACTGTATTGTTGTAAATTCATTCATGCTATCACAATTATTGATAGTGGTCAGTAATGTTTAATTAATGGTTATATACGTACATATATATATATATATACATATAATGTATGTATAACAAAACATTCTGCAAATAGTATAACTGTTAACAAGAAGATAATCAACACAATATAAATTAACTAACAATAACAATTCGATCGAAAAATTATACCCAATATTTCTAAATGCTCTGATAAAGAAAAAAAAAAACAAACAAATAAAGAAGGTGATGACATTACAAAAAGGAAAATAGAAACTTATATTGTGAAACACTTTATCAAGGGCAATTTTCCACAATAATATAAGTACGTCGCAAAGGATTTCTGTTTGAACATGGCAAGCGATCAGGCGGAATTACTACGTTCAAATTGACCGATTAACTGCGACACCTGGCATGAAAAAATTAGAATATATACTCGTATATCATCGCACTGATAAATGTTATAATATCCTCATTTTATTTTGCATGTTTGGATTGTGTTTATATCAAATAAAGAATTTCGTAAATGAAAGATATTTTATTAGACAGTTAAAGAGATAAATTATCAAAAAATTACTGTTTTGCATGGAGGAAGCGTTCAGCAGACTCTTTTATATTTTCTATACACTTCTATTTATTGCTCTATTATGTTGTTGCTGTATATTGATATGGCTGCGAGATCATTTTATAAAGCGATCGCACGTCTCAAGTTGATTAATTCCATCGACTTTGCGAACTCGTTGGATGCTATAAGGTTCCCCACTTTTATGGCTCCATCGTAATTACCAGGCACCTTTTAACCCTTTCTTGAGTGCACACTTGTGGGGTTTTAGCACTTTTGTCTGAATACACGCTTCCTAAAAGCGCAGTAGTCCAGAAATTTCAGACACTGAGGAGTAAAAATCAAGCCAAGTGACAGCTTCCCGCCGTGAGTAACGAGTTTTAATACGTTAGCAACATGCCGCAGAGATTTGTTCTACCAACAAAGTTTGCAGAATTATTGTGCTCTCAAGCACAATACAGAAACATTTGGTATACGCCACACTTTCGTTAATAAGGCTAGGGCCGAAGAAATTAGGCAAATGCGATTAATGAGCTGTTATGAGAAGCTAGGGTGGCAAGGGAGTATTGGGGGTGAAGGGAGTGAAGAACTGCCATGCTTCATTCCTTCGCTATTTCTCCTTAATCTTACACTTAGTTGGACCAGAGTTGTCGACATATTCGTGGGCTGTTTAAAAATTTCCCTGAACTGGAGACCCTTAAATAATTCATTTGGGATTCTCAGAAAGAAACTTTTCTTTATTAAACGTTATATGTTCAGAAAACAGTGGGCGCAATTCTAGTTCAAAATAAGTGTTCAACAACGCAGGAAAAAATTCTATGTTAATCATAAAAAGATGTAATTTTATGATAAAATTCCGATAGCTCGATGAAATCAGAGAGTTTTCCAGAGCAGATTTTATTACTTCCGATAAAATTAATTTGAAAAATATTCGTTCAATGTATCTTAATCATTCATTTTTTTTTAAGTTATATGAACACACTGTTAAGGAAATATATAAATACAAAAAACGTCTTGTGATATAATAGCATGTAAATTTTTCCGAAAAAATTATAGAAACAGTGTGTAAACATATATGAAACTAAATCTCAATACGTACTTTTCTATTTATTTTTTATAATTATGAATTAAAAATTAAAAAATTTATAGATAAAAGTTCTAGAATAATATGCTTTATTGTAATTTTACGCATACTCTATCTTTTAAAAAAAATAGATAGCAGTGTAATTAATACCTTTGGTATAAAAATATGTAGAAGAAAACATTTGAAATTAAAAAAAATAACAATGAAAATCAGTATTAGATAATATAGTTGTTTAATTTCAACAATATGCAAATTATGTTTCGATATAGCTCAAAAATATAATAGCTCAAAAAGTTAAATATAGCTCAATTATATAAATAATATCAGTTCTTCACAACTGATACTACTGTCCTATTAACTATAAACTATATGTAAAAGATCGTGGTAGTTGCTATATAGCTTTTGAAAAGTACACATTCAATGATGAAAAAACTTTATTCAGTATATATTCCTTATTTTCCTAGAACTTAAAAAATATTTTACCTGTATAATTTCACTATTTCATTCAATGTTTTTTTTTTCTACGTATTATGCTAAGTATTGGATTGTAGTAACCTTCAACTGCAATACTAATTATATTAAATAAAATTTAAGAAATATCGCTTTCTAAATGACCTACAGGAAATCTTCTAGTTGATATATTTCCATTTGATCTCAATATATCTTTCAAAGATTTTTCCTGGAAATAATTTAATAAACTCTAACTGTATTTTATTTATTTTTACTCGGTCCCTCGAAATTCAACAATTTGAAGCAATATGCAAACACGCAACCCGATACATATTTTTATGCGAACCCCCCAAATCTGTTGCAGACTCTTAAGCTCCATGCGGGGAAAATTATTTTATTTGTGATAGAAATATGATTAATGAACCCCCCACCCCCATTCTCTGGCTTAATAATTACTTTTATCCCGCCTCCTTTTTATTCCGCCACATTTTTTGGCTCGACAGTTTTCTCGCTGGATTGTTCCAATTGCATGTTGGATTATTTTTGAATAATGATGCTAAGATGTTTGCTTCGCTTAAGCCCGAATTTCAGACCCTTTCCAAGATTTTTTTATGACATAGTTTTTACCCTTTTTCCCCCTCCAATCATCGTTTAGAATTCTTTCTATGACTTTTTACTACTTATTTATCTAACGGATCTGCTTCATTTTTGAGCCGCTATGTCATATATCCGTTGTATTTTTAAAGATTGAAACAGTTATTAGCAACATGCCGCGAGTATGTTTTATGCACAAATAATGTTAACAGTTGTCAGTTCTTGATTGTTTTGGAATTTCGTATTTTCTATATTCTGTGAAAAGAAGCTTTATTTACGTATTAACCTAATGAAGAACTAGTTTTAATGGAAAATAATAGCAACTACGTCGATAATAATACTAATAACTCATCTTCAATGACGTTAAAAGTCGTTGACTCTAAATCTTTTTGGACCTTTTAATTCATTTTTAATATAGGAAGAAAAGCTTTTTTAGCATTTATTACCTAATGAAAAACTAGTTTAAAAAATTAAAAATAATAGTAATTAGTTCGATAATAATAATAATAACTAATCTTCAATAATGTTAAAAGTCGTTGACTCTTAATCGTTTTGGACCTTTTAAGTCTTTTTTAATGTAGGAAAAGGTGTTTTTTTAGCATTTATAACGTAAAGAAAAACTAAGTTAAAAAATAATAGCTAAATCGAAAAGAATTATTTTAGAGGAATTAAACAAACTGGTTACTTTGTATACATATATATTTAATTCTTAATAATAGTATTATTAATAATGACAATAATATTAATATTAATAATGATAATTATACTAATTTCAATAATAAGGTTTTGGAAAACCTGCAGGAAAAAATATGTCCTCTTTACGATACCAGGAGGGTTTTTTCTCTTTTAAAACAAAACACGTCCAGAAATGTTTTATCTTCTTTCCGAATTTTTTTTTTAATTTGCACATGTGCTACTTTTGTTGAGAACTCATCAATTAGTAATAAAATAGTAATCATAAAGTTCATTGTATACAAACGAAAGAAACCTTTGAAAAAAATACGGGAGGCTAATTTCATTTAACAATACGTGTATAGTAACTGGTGAAATAAAAATTACTGCTAATATTTATAACCTAGTGTTGGGGTATCGTTATTTTCTCGATCTGTCATAAAGAGGCAAATTTCAAATCCATACTGTTCAAAATTATTTTTTAAATTACAACACAATCTATTTTAGCATTACTTTAATCTTTATATTGTGTTTTAATTTAAAAATTCATTTTAACATTGTAAACTCATTTGCTGCACCCAGAGGCTGAGTATGACTGTTTGGATATAAACTTTGTATACAAAACCCTTATTACTATGCAGAAATATGAAACAAATTTCACGAGAATATCATAACTTTTAGACGTAATCATAATTAGATATTTTTGTTACAAGACAATTATTTCTCATATCTATAAAAAAATATATAAATTAAAAAAACATATAAATTAATATATTCGTTAAAATAAAAGTCCAAGGAACTTTTTCTTTACAGCAGAATATCACATCTTCGTATAACATTACATGTAAATAGTGGGTAACTCCACAACAACAGTCAAACAGGAGAAAATGCATGTTTGGCCCACACTTCGTGAGCTTTCTAAAATACTAAAATTGAACAGTACCGTTGCTGTAATTGAACAATACTGTTTAGTCTGGATTGGCTTAATGGTTTGTAAACGAGATCAGAATTTTGAAGGAAAATTGTTTCATGATTTAATGTTAACAAATTGTTATGATAAATCATAAAACTATCTAAATAATGGCATTCTACAGAAGTTTTTAAACCCTTACCGACACTGTTAAAAATTTTGTGCTGGTTAGAATCAACTCTTGGAACTGAATTTAGCTGCAATCATAGGATGGTGACAACTTGTTTCCAACATTTAGAGCTATGGTTCCACAAAATCTCCAAATATTGAAACGAGATTTCACCATTTTATGGTTGCAGCTACTGCATCACTAAAAGTTGGTTCAAACCAGAACAAAATATTTTACAGCGACAGATTTAGGCCCATAAATTTCAAAAGCCTAAAGCCTTGAGTGTACATGCGTAAAATTCAGACAGGAACGTAAAAAACAGGACCTAAAATTCAGCTTAATAAAATAATGTCAGATAGAAAGCATAATGTTCGGTATAGTGTGTTTTAAGGGAAAAAAAACACGTTTCGTTGTTTCTTTAACTGCACTTATTTTTGCAAAGTCGTCTAATTTTTTTGCAGTGTACTTTTTTTTAATTAACAGTAAGACTTTTTTTAAAATAAGATTTTAACAAACAAAACTATTATTATAGAAAAAAGTATCATCCCTACTTCAAATGTTACTCGGTCTAAATTTATCCCATAAAAATACTCAAAAGAGCATTTTTTGTCGAAATATATTAATATATTTCAAATACTTATTTATTCTTACATTTAAAACACAGTATAAAAGGAAAAGCGTCTAAAATGTTTAAATTGTTGAAAAATAATTCATAATTTATTCTCATTTTCTTGTATTATTAAATTCAAATTCATTTTTATCGCTTTTGTAAAAAAAAAAAAAAAAAAAAAAAAAAAAGAACAAAAAAAAATAAATAAAACATTTCTTCTAGATAAATCGCTGAAAAACTTTTCAAGCGAGATTATAACAGTGGGCTCTTTAAAAAGAGACATAATTATAGTATCTAACATTTGAAATATTTGTCGTAATAATTGAATCGTACAGCTTTTTGTAATCGTAGCAAACGAATTCTTTTTCACCATTTCGAAGCAAAGTGAAGCAGTATCCCTAAGGCAGCAAGAGAACATCATTCCATTGGTCTTTTCAAACAACCCGATTCAATTAACTATTCATCCAATCTTCATAAAAATAGTTTCACCTTAAGTGCCTTTTTTCAAATTGTTTCGTCATTTTATTCTTAATTTCTTATTAATTTTTATGAAGAAGAGATTGTCTTATAAATAAAAGAAGAAAACGAAAGAAACAATCTTTTGAAGTTCTGAGGCAATTTTGTGTATTTCTAAACGACAGAGATAAGTCTGAATTTTTAATAACTCCAAAGAAATTGAAAACTGAATTCGTTAAAAAAAATAATTAATATTGCATGTAAAAGAGAGAAATAATTTTGTAATGACTAAAAAATATATGTGAATTAAAAAAAGAATATGTATCTGAAACAAATTTATTTGATATCGTTAATTGCCCCGAAGTGAAACATTATTTCCTAAATTGGGTTTAAATAGCATGTTATTAATTGCGTTTGTCGCTATTTAATAAGTTGATTATGCCATTGTCTAAAAATAATTTAAAAGGACTAACAGTTACATTTTAATTACATAGATTTTTGGCTCGATTAGTTCTATTTAAACCTTCAAAAATTTTCGTATTATTTTATTTCAGTTAATGTTTATTAATTTTTTAATCGATTAACGTCAATTAAATTGTACACAAAAGTCTACGCAATATTTGTAAAGACTGAAGGATTAATTTTTGAAGTTATTTGTTTTAATTATCAAGGCATACATGTTTAACTAGTTTAGTTCGTGTAAGTAAATGCACAGGTTACTGTAGGAGTTTATATCAGCAGTTTTATTAGCCTTTTTTTTTTTCAAATTTCTTAGAATGTTAACTTTATAAAAAGTAATTAATATTGCGTGTAATGAGAGATATAATTTTGTAAAGACTAAAAAATATACATGAATTAAAAAAGGAATATGTACCAGAAATAAATTTAGCTGATGTCGTTAATTGCCCCAAAAAGAAATATTATTTCTTAATTTGGATTTAAATAGCATGTTATTCATTAAATTTGTCGCTATTTAATAAGTTGATTATGCTATTCTCTAAAAACAATTAAAAAAGGACTAAAGGCTATGTTTTAAGACGCAGTTTAATATACGCAGATTTCTGTGTGCACTGTAAAAAAACCACTGTAAATTTGCCAGAACAAACTCGATCACAGTGAATGTACTGTATCTTTCTTTGGTTTCCTGACTATATTAACATGGAAAATACTGTAGTTGCGTAAAATTAACAGCACAATGTGCTGTCAATTTGGACGCATTTTTTTACAGCACAAACTGCTGGCGTCCAAATTGCCAGTATATTGTGCTGTTAATTTTACGCAACTACTGTATTTTCCATATTAATATAGTCAGTAAACCAAAGAAAGATACAGCACATTCACTGTGATTGAGTTTGTGCGCGAGATTAACAGTACTTTGTACTGTAAAAATGTCATTTTTTTTTTTTTTTTTTTTTTTTTTTTTAACAGTGTGTTGATTAGTTTTACTTGAACCTTAAAAAATTTCGCTTTATTTTATTTCAGATAATGTTTGCTATTTTTTTATTTTTAACGATTGACGTCTAGTTGCTATCATCGATAATAAAATACATCATAACATACAACATAAAAAGGTAGGCTGTGAAAATGTGTCGCTGCCTCCCGGACTATAACAGTTATAATTAAATATATGGAATTTTTTGTTTCGTTAATCTTTAAAAAAATTATCTTCTTCCAATTGAGTTACAATTAATTTAAAACAGCGTGTACTGGACAAAAGGTGCGGGATTCGAGTCCCAACTCAGGCATGGATGTTCCTAGTGGGTCGGATTCCACTTTAAGGCTAATGTCAGACGGACGTCTTTTTCCACGCTTTTTTCCAAACGTATTATTCCTACACTATGCTGCAGCATAAACGAAAATTCCGGCCTGTTTCGCTCTCGTGCGCAAAAGATTACCTTAGCACTCCCATAAAACCAAACAAATTCAGTTAATATTTAATTTTTTATCTAAAATGTCGATTAAATTATACCTAAAAGTCCTCGCATTATTTAGAAAGGTAAGATGTAATTTTTTTAAACTGTCAAGTAAGGGAGATGGGTGGGGAGGCATATATTTCAATGTTTTCAGTTAGAAAAGGTAAATACATAAGTTTTTGTAACTACAAACAACATTTATTGCAGTAGCTTAAGCTCACATTTCTTTGAAAACTTCTTAGATTTTAAGAAATAACAACAACAATAATAATTAATAACACATCTAAAGAGAGAAATTATTTTTTAATGGAGTAAAAACATACGTAACCATAAAAAGAATATGCATTTTATTTTAATTTGGCTAATATTTAATTCCTTTATAGATTAACATCAATGAAATTGTACATCAAAGTATACGCATATTTTGAAAGATTATAACTCTGATTAATAGGGTATTTATTTGGGCTATATATTCCTTAATGAACTCCCTTAATAAAAGTAAATACAGAAGTTTATATAACTACATACATAAGGTGTTTATTCAACAATTTAAGTAGGGTTTTCTTCAAAAACTTCTTAGAACTTTAACGTTTAACTTGAACTCTCCAAACAAAGTTTATTTTTGAATACTGCTTCAGTTCCCTCTAAACCTGACTGTAAACTTTGATAGTCTTTATACAAGGAATTATTCCACAAAACTGAATTTAAATTCCACGAATTTAAAATTTCAAAGCTTCTAAAATTTGAAAACGGTTCTTTATTAAATATTTCATTATCATTATGAGACATCCATTTATTATATTTTACTGCAAGTATGCTACTTTACATATGATATTTTAATTAAACTTTAATTTTAATAGAATTAAATCCTAATCTATCTTTGTACAAAGAAATTGTCAAGTCATCGCCATTTTTTAAGTAAAATTTCCAAAGTAAAACAAGTGGTTTTAACTAAAAAACGAACGTAATTACTCTTTCTATTGTTAAGCAAATCAGGAAACACACAATAGACATTCGTTTACCGGTTGAAGAGCAAATTAGAAAATGCGATGAAAAGCTAATTTGTCATCTGTAGGGGAATTCGCTCTAGCAGCGCATGAAATCGTTGCACGGTTGTTTGACTTGTGAGTGTGAATGCTTTGTTTGCTGTTGCCACCGAAGCATATCCTAATACAATGCCGGGTCCACCTGAGTGTGATCACCCTTGCCTCCTCTTTAATCTTCTGTGATTAATCATCAACGTTGCTGTTATTAAATAGTCTCGTATGACTACATTAAATTTCCGAGAATGGAAATGAAATGTTATATTTATTTCTTCCACTTATCATACTGTTTCCCAAACGTCAAGTCCTGTTCTGGCAAGCAATATATACGCAATTATGTTTTTAATTAACTAATTGGGCTGTCTGAATTTTAAAAAGTGGGATTTTAATTAAATAGCTGGATTTGGTTTTCTAAGAATATTGTATATTTTTAATTTACTTCACCTGAAAATTTTTGTGAAGAGTATCTATTTTTTACATATCTTTTTTCTGATACCTCTATGTCAAATAATTTGATTTGTTTTAATGCCCCACAATTGCTAATAGTTCATTTACAAGCAGGAGTTTACTTTGAAAGCTCTAAAATAAAAGGTGACGAAGAAAAAAGAATACGGAAATGAAGATAAGAATTAAATAAATAATTTGTCTTACGCAGGGGTCGATCCCGGCAAAATTTAAGGCCTATTTAGGGTCCTTTCACAAAAATCCATTTAATAAAACATGCCACTTCACAAAATTACTTTTCATAAAACAGGCCCCTTCATACATTTTCTTTTCATAAAACAGGTCCCTTCACAAAATTCCATTCCATAAAAATATATTCTCCATCAATTATTTTTATTTTATTAAGTTTTAAAATACGTAATTTGCAAACAAATCATGTTCACCAGAAAGGAACACTTTAGCAGAAGGGCTTAAAGAAGTTACTATAATAAATGCTTCATTCAAATTTTAATAACAGAATTTCACCTTTCATTACAAAATATTATTTTTCACAAAAATATAATATATTTCATAAAAATAAGTTTTAATTTTCACAAAATGGTCCTCCAGAAAAGAAAAAAAAACATGGATCGAGCCCTGCTACAGAAATTATCTTTTTGATGCGAATATAATATAATATTTATACCTTGTAAAACTAAATAAGTTAAATTATCTGATTTAATAATACAGGATATGGCAATGTATAATGATAAGAAATGCAGATAGTCTACATAATGATAACAGTAAAATAGGATAACTGGATATTTCATAATGATAACGAAATATTCATTATATTGATTTCTGTTCATAAATAACGGTGAAAGAATTGCTTAAGTCAAGCCCATTGTTTTTATTCAGTGGATTGTTTTGTGCAGTTATGCATATGAAACTATGACAAGGTCTCATGAAACATCCTGTTTATATATCAGCTTTAAGAAAGTATAGCGCATTATGCTTTTATGAAAGCATATACAATATTTTGCTATAAAGTAAATGCTATAATTCAATTTTTATTAATAGATGTAAAATATAACAATTGTCAACAATATCAGGGTATTTGTCAGAGGACAGGATTGTTTTCTGTTCTTGATAAAAGCAGATCCAGTGAGATTTTACTAAAGAAGGTAAAATATATCAATATACTTTAGGGCTTCTTTTATCCTGCAATTTTTATAGTTTTATTTATTTTATTGCTATCACTCTAAATATATATGTATATATATAGATATAGATAGATGAGGACGTCAGTTTCAAAATTCGACCTATCCAAAATTTAAAAAATCGAGTTTTCTCTATCAAACTGTTCTGTTTGTGAAACTGCACAGAAAAAACACTACACTCTGCAAAAAAACTGATTTTATCCTGTATTTCTATCATTGTAAGATCTTGGGTTACAATGAAAACCAATTGACGCAGTCAGGGGATTTTTCGCGATTTCCCAAAATTTGATTTTCTGGATAAGGCGAGTTTTGAAACTCACATCCTCATATACACCGGGCCAAAAGTGCGTTAAAACTTTAAAAAGTCATAAAAAGGAAGAAATCGTGATAAAGGAGTGCGGTTTGCAAGAAAGGGCTCACAAGGTGGCCGGATTTTTTTTAGAAAAAAAAAAATAGTTAAAAAATCACACGTAGACGGCGCTGACGATCCGAAACAGAATGAACAGGTACTATGAGACAACCTGGTTGTGTCGTAGAATGTTCTGGAAGTCATGGTGAACATTTGTTATTGGAAGAACAAGTGAATTATGTATTGTTGTGTGGAATGTATTGTTGTCCTGTTCATTGTGTTTCGGGTCGTCAGCGCCCTCAACATGTGATTTTTTAACGAAAATGTTTTATGCTGCTAAAAAAAAAAATCCGACTACCTTGTGAGCCGTTTCTTGCAAACCGCACTCCTTTATCATAATTTCTTCCTTTTTTTTTATCAGTTTTTAAAGTTTTAACGAACTTTTGGCTTACCCGCTATATGTCTGTTCATTGTCAGTACAATTCCCGCATTTTCATGAAAATTTTTTCTCCGATAAAATAATTTCGTGAATGTGTCAGAAACTATCGAACCTCAATCTCAAGAACATCCTTGACATATAATTGTTCCTTATTCTATTGGTCTTAGTTTCTCATTTTCACCATGGCTTTGGGATTTCTTTTTTTTTTCACTCAAAAAAAACTTTTAGTTGATTTTTTTCTAGTACATTTTCCTTATTTTTACGGGTTTTTTTTTCTTCCAGTGCAATAAGAGAGTATATCCTACAGATTTAGAGGAAATGAAAATTTAGCATTATCTAACAAGGATAGTCTCAATTTCTGAAATAATTTTCATAGGAATAAAATCGTAAAAATACGGAAATTGTACTGCCAATCAACTTTTTATTTTTCATTTTTGTTACTTTGCTGTGTAACTTCAAGTGATTTAATTTGTTTAAAGTACTGCGCTGGGTCTTTAGGATTTGAATTTGCCTGAATCCGGGAATCTTAAGAAAGTAAACAAATATGCTAGTTCACGGCCAAACTCGATCGCCTGCCTTATACGGCCTTCACAATTCCCCTTAGTTTCGGAATCATTAATGTTCTACTCTCTCCGGCAGATGGCGTGAATACAAACTGTAAATAGATTTTCTCTACTGTAAATAATGCTTATTAAATGTTACTTTTACATATAAAAATACGAAAAACCTCGCTCTATATGCGTTATTAAAGATATATATTATATGTATACTTTCCCTCGGCATTCTTTATACTATAAACAGGAAAAACTAAAAGATTTAGAGATAAATGTATCCAATGCTTTAAGCAATTAAAAATATTTTAATTAACACTCTACTATACCATCAAAAACAAAAATTATAAGTAAATTTTTACTTTTATTTACATTTAAATTCTTGATTATTTGAAACATTCAGAATTCTGACCGTAAAATACACAGTAATTTTTTATTTTTTTTTTATAATATTTATTAGTTTCAAAATAGAGAATTAACTAAAACTTTTTCAAAAACCAAGCTCTACTCAAATCAGGATAACTTTTTAAAACATTTAATTATTTTTACATCATACTTCGAATGGAAAATATAGGTATAAAAAGTTGATTGCGGGCAATTGTTTCAATAATTTTAAACATTGCAAGTACAGAAGATGAAGTGCATTCGGAAATAGAAAAATAATAATTATTATAGATATTATGTTTAGGAAAAAAAAAATAATTTTATTTTAAGGGAAATTGTAAAATCAAATATTCGAATTCTGGACAGTCATAGTATAAAAAATAGAATACTTTTTTTTTTTTTTTTTTTTTTTTTTTTTTTTTTTTTTTTTTTTATCTACACAATATTCAGTACATCGATTATTTTGAACGATTCTTAATTATTTAAAAAATATAGATATATGTATTTTGCAAACAATTTTCAATAATTTTGGCCATTATATGTGTTGATGTGAACTATACAAGCATATAGAAAAATAACAAGCTTACATATAAAATTAAATATTTTAACTCTGGACAGTCATTGTATTAAAGTATACGATGAAAATATATTTACATGTTTCATAATATAAACAAAGTAAGCAAACCTTTTCGCCAATATCCGGCAAGAAATCATATCATTTTTTTAAAATGGAAACTTACACGACTCTTAATTATTTAAAAAATATAGATATTTGTACTTTGCAAACAATTTTCAATAAATTTGGCATTTGCCATTATATGTGTTGATTGAAATTAGAAGCATATAGATATAGAAAATCAACACACGTACATATAAAATTAAATATTTTAACTTCGGACAGTCATGGTATTAAAGTACCGTGTTTACTCGCATAATAGTCGCCCTCACGTAATAGTCGCACCCCCAGTTTTGAAGCAGAAAAAATCGCCAAAATTAACCTAGCGATATAATTTCAAAATGTTTTAAGAAAATAGGTATCTCCAGCGTTTGGACGGAAGTGAAGATGACACATTTTATGGAATGACGGACATCCTTCAGACCCCGATTCATATTACAATAGCGATACTTATAGCGCTATTATACTAGCGATACTTATAGCGATACTTATAGCGATACTTATACAATAGCGATACTTCAGTGAAGAGGATTTATTATGTGAATTTTTGTCAAAATTTTCACAAAGATTATTTGTATATTTTATGTCTATAAAAATATTACCATAAAAAGAAAAATGGTATTTAAGAAATAGCACATAATCTGAAGACATTTGCTAAGTTACTAATTTTATAATAATGTGTTTATATATATATATATAATACATAACAATAACGTTTTAGCATCAAAGTGTACAATATTGTGTAGTACATTTCCCCGCATAATAGTCGCACCTAGACTTTCACAATGAAAAATTGGTAGAAAAAAGTGCGACTATTACGCGAGTAAACACGGTATACGATAAAAATAAAAATATATTTACATGCTTCATAATATCAACAAAATAATCAAGCCTTTTCGCCAATATCCGGCAATCAAATTATATGTATTTTTTGTTCCAAAACATGGATATTTACATAATTCTTAATTATTAACGAAATATATATATCTGTACGTTGCGAATGATTTTCAGTAAATTGTGGGCGGTGATCCTGAAATACAAGGAAACAAAATAAATAAATAAATAATAATTTTTACAGATTTCATCATTTACAGACTCAATAAGTCGCTTTTTTCTTCTTTTAATATTATGTACTCCATTCATACCAGAATAGCTTTTGCAGAAGGTTTAGAACACTGGTTAGAAATTACAGAATATTTTTTTTTCTTCAGAATTTAAAAATATTAATTTGTAAATCTATTTACCATACTCATATAAATAAATGTTTCTGTAGATATATGCACGTTCAATTTCTTGGTTATATTTCAAACATTGAGAATTTTTACAATAAAATATACAATAAAAATTATAAAATTAAAATTAAGTAAACTTTAAAAATTTTCTTGATAAAGAATTCTTATATGAAGATGAATTTGCCTCATTTGTAAAGTTCTTTGCCATATATTTTAAAATAATGGGCAAAAATTTTGCACATATTGATGTTAACGAGTATATATTTATTATATGCTCGTTTAAGTCACATTCCCACAAAGGGTTTTTTATTAGTCTCGGATATATCAATTCATAACTATGTGGAACACAGCAATGAATCATTTTTAAATAAATAAAGAAATCAAAAATCGCACTTTCATTCAAGTTATACCTAAAAAAACACAAGAGTAGAGTAGGGAGAGTAGAGAAAGATAAGGAAATTCCCCATTAGACACAGTTGTTAAAAGCGCCCCCTACAATTATCCGGAGCTAAAGTATGATTCCCCGAAAACAAAGGGATTTCGACTCTTTGTTACGGCCATATAAGGGATCAAGTTTGGCCGTTGGCTAGTTACAAAGGATGGTCGGAATTCAAAAATTCATGAGACTTTGAAGACATGTAGTGCTGATACAGGAACATGTAACACGTATTTTTTCTTTTGTCCGAATTTCTTAAAGAGAGATTTTTATGAAGAATTTTAACGCCGGATTTTTTTTTTTCGATTTTATTTCAAAATTCATTCAGAGGAAGAGATAGAGGGGAAAAAAATATTACAAAAGTTACATATTTTCATTAGCTTTATTTTAATGCTAACAAAATATCAATTCTTAATGAGATTTGAAAAAAAAAATTAACGATATTTTAAAACTTTTTTTTTATATAGTTATTTATGGCGAATATGAAGCCGCTGGACAAATAAACATTGCTGGCACCATAAATTTTATTTAATTACATGTAACTTGTTTCTGTGTGGTACTTATAGCCTAAGAGATAGCAACGTCAAAAAACACGTGATTTTAGCAAGGCTCATTTTTCTATATCCTTCCGTTTTATGGTGTAGTACATATGCGGACAGTCTGGCTAGCAGGAGAAGATGCGTTTATCTGTGGGAGAAGGGGTTATACAAGTGAAAAAACTTCAAAATTACGTCATTTTAGCATGACTTTTGTTTATAAAACCTGTTTTTACTAACTATTCGTGATATTAATCCATTATTGCCAGACGTTGCCAACGGTGCTAAGACCCTGCCAGATCCCGATTAATAGGTAAAAAACATGTCATCTTCACGTCATTTTAGCAAGCTTAAAAATTGCAATTTTTTTTGTCTATTCTTTGGCTATCAGACAACATATAATTAACTTGACAGACACAAAATTGGTTGCAAAGTTTATGCCAGACGGCTTTAAATCAGGCAAAGAAAGTGTCTGTTTGAAGAGTGGTTTATAGGTTTTTAAAAAAAATATGTCCCCATTCACGTCATTTTAGCAAACTTAAAAATTCCAACATATTACTCTTTGGCTATCAGACAACCTATAATTAATTTGTCAGACATAAATTCGGTTGTGAAGTAAATGCCAGACGGCTTTAAATCTGCCAACGAAAGTGCACGCTTGAAGAGTGGTTTATAGGTTTTTAAAAAAATATGTCCCCTTCACGTCATTTTAGCAAGCTTAAAAATTGCAACATATTACTCTTTGGCTATCAGAAAACCTATAATTAATTGTCCAGACACAAATTCGGTTGCAAAGTTAATACCAGACGGCTTTAAATATGGCAACGAAACTGTCTGTTTGAAGAGTGGTTTATTGGTTAAAAAAAAATATGTCCCCATCCACGTCATTTTAGCAATCTTAAAAATTCCAACATATTACTCTTTGTTTATCAGACAAAGTATAATTAATTTGCCAGACACAAATTTGGCTGCAAAGTTACTGCCAGACGGCTTTAAATCTGGCAACGAAAGTGCATGTTTAACGAGTGGTTTATAGGTTAAAATAAATGGCATCTTCACGTCATTTTAGTAAGCTTAAAAATAGCAACTTATTACTCTTTGGATATCAGACAACCTATAATTAACTTTACAACCGAATTTGTGTCTGGCAAGTTAATTATAGGTTGTCTGGTAGCCAAAAAGTAATATGTTGCAATTTTTAAGCTTGCTAAAATGACGTAAAGGGGACATATTTTTTAAAACCTATAAACCACTCATCAAACAGGCACTTTCTTTGGCAGATTTAAAGCCGTCTGGGAGTAACTTTGCAACCGAATTTGTGTCTGGCAAGTTAATTATAGGTTGTCTGATAGCCAAAGAGTAATCTGTTGCAATTTTTAAACTTGCTAAAATGACGTGAAGATGACTTATTTTTTCAACCTATAACCACTCTTTAAACAGGCACTTTCGTCGCCAGGTTTAAAGTCGTCTGGCAGTAACTTTGCAACCGAATTTGCGTCCGGAAAATCAATTATAGGTTGTCTGAGAGCTAAAGAGTAATATGTTGCAATTTTTTAAGCTTGATAAGATGGTGTGAAAGGGACTTTTTTTTTTTTTTTTTTTTACGTATCGACCACTCTTCAAACAGGCACTTTCGTTGCCAGATTTAAAGTCGTCTGGCAGTAACTTTGCAACTGAATTTGTGTCTGGCAAATTAATTATAGGTTGTCTGATAGCCAAAGAGTAATATGTTGCAATTTTTAAGCTTGCTAAAATGACTTGAAGGGGACATTTTTTTTACTTATAAATCGGGATCTGGCAGGATCTTAGCAACGTCTGGCAATAATGGATTAATATCACGAATAGTTAGTAGAAACAGATTTTATAAACAAAAGTCATGCTAAAATGACGTAATTTTGATGTTTTTTCACCTCATAACCCCTTCTCCCCAGGTAAACGCAACGTCTCCCGCCAGCCAGACCGCCCGCATACGTACTACACCATAAATTGGAAGAGTATATAGAAAAATGAGCCTTGCTAAAATTAAGTGACGAAAACGTTGCTAGCTCTTAGACTATTATTTGACTTCCTTTATTCACTAAAATTTCTGGTGCAAAACATGTTAATTTGTTACGCTCATTATACGCCAAAAATTACGGTATTTTAGATTTTTTTGTTGTTAAAAAATTATATGTATATATATATATATATAGATAGATATCGTCGTAATATCAACGGATGAAATCAGGTAAAATTAAGAAAATTAATTGTATGCAATGAAGCAAATAATGAGAAATCCTGCTCGAAAAATTTTAATAGGTTGAAATCGAATGCATTTTCCTCGGTGATATATTTATTTTGTTTTGTTTTTCGTAATAGTTAGTGCTAGAAATGCTTAAAATAAAAAAAGTATCACCAGAAAGAGATTATTCGTAAATCAGCATTGACAGAAAAGAAACTTGTGAAATAGTTCGGTCGATTATTTGTCGGTTCTGTTTCAGCTTTAATAGACTCGATTCAAGTATTTCATTTGAATAGCTTGAAAATTTTTACCATTTTACTGCCTACTTCATAACTATTCTAGAAAAGAATGCGTTTCCGCGTCGAAATCCCGAGAAAGCCCTGAGAGTAGCGAAGAATGCAGTTGTGATTTTCGAATGTAAACTTTGTGTTTCTCTTTATGCTACTTTAATCTTTTCGCAAATGCCTCGGCGAAAGCGACAATGACTATTTCAGTAGAAACAGTGCTGAAGAGTCAGGTGCCCCTCATTCTATTGTGACATTTCGGAGCCATGTGCCTCGAAGCGCAACGCATTTGAGAAAAGAATTCCGATTGGAACAGTGGCTTAAGAAAACGGTTGATCCATCCATGCAATATGTATATGAGGTGGAGGTGGGATCGTGTAGGAATAAAAGAGCAGCGGAGAGCGAAACTTGGCTTCGGAGTCGGTCACGGATCATTAGCTGCATTACAAGTCCCCTCCCTGTAGCTGTTGGCTGTTCTTCGCTCCTGCTTTCTTCTTTCTTGCTACTTTCCATCATTCTCGGCCAGCCTTTATTAAAACTCCCAAGCCAAGTAATGGATGAAACGCAGGTTTCTCCATCTGCACTAATAATGCACGGCGACCTACAATGGCTTTCCTCTTTCAGTAATCCAATCTCATTATCTCAACCAGAACAATATTTCTGGATTTTTTTTCACCTCTCAACTCGCGCATTATTAACTTCTTCTTACTAGCTCGGATACAATATTTCCTGCAAATCCGCCTCGCTGTTAAGAATGCGTTAGATCAATCTTTTTCACAGCTAAAACTCATTATAGTGAGAAGTTGGCTCTCTTCTATATTTTCTTTGGTTGAGAAATCTCATTTTCTTTCCCCAAGTCTCTTGAATTCCGTTTTCTCTGTTAGATTTAGATTTTTCTGGACCTTTTGTTAGAGGAAGAAAGACTAACCGTGATAAATTTTAAAAGTAATTCAGTTATTTCATGTAGTTTATTTCACCAATCTTATAAAATAAAACATTTTTTTTCTCGACTCATGCAAGTTCAAATTACTTAAATGATTGTTTAAATTGTTAAAGAACAGTGTATTTAACAACCTATTGCTATCCATAGACTTAAGTATTATTTCTTTTTTTAAATTTGATCAAAGGATTTATTTGAATACTCGAAAAACAAACGAAATATAATAGAAAATTCGCAGTTTTATTTTTATTTTTATTAAATGAAAAAATAAATAAAACGACTCATACATTTTAGCTCACATTTTTATCTATTATGGCATTATTGTTCATTGTAAATGTTTTATTAAGCGCAAGTCGATGTCAGTAGTGTGGAATTGACAGTTCGGCGGCACCTGCACGCCTGCACGCTCCCAAGGTCAAATGAAGGTCATTCATTATCGTACTATAAGACGATAACGAAAGTGTAACGCGATAAGCGAAGGGGGAAAATGATAACGGAAGTGCAGTGCGATAAGCGAAGGGGGAGATAAGAGAATGTTGATAAGGATTTTTTGAGATAAGAATTTTTTTGAGCGGAATTTTTGGGAGCTTGATTTTTTTTGTCGTACTACAGTACGCGGGGTATTTTTTGGTTTTTATGTGGGGACTTTAATTTTTTAGGGGATATTTTTTAATCGGTTACATAAATTGTTAGGGTATTTTTCTATCAGTTACATGAATTAACCTGATACAGTTTGAGGGATATTTTCATATCGGTTACATGAAACAAGTGTTACAGTTCGAGGGGACTTTAATTTTTAGTGGAGCAATTTGTGTTTTGGTGCTGCCATCTAGTGTCGATTGATAGAATTTAGTTTTGGAATTGGTATTTTTCCCAAAAGGTTTCGAGGAGGATTGAACCTGCAAAATGTAGTCGTGGTTGAATAATAGACCGTTACCTTATCGATTCAGCCACGATTACATGTTTCAGAATGAAAATTTTAAGAAGTGCTGTGCTCTTTTTTTAGAAAAATAAGTCATTTTTGAACCAATCACAGATTTTTTTTTTTTAGGTACACGCGCGCCTCCTATGATTATTATAAATTGATGCGAATAAAGTTTTTTTCATTAGTTGATTAATTACTGCTGCTGAGTGAGGTTGTTCTTATGTCTAGTTTTCAAGATATTGCTGTTGTAGGAGCACCCGGAATGATTTTTGAAGCGACGAATCTCGTGCCTAAAGTGGAACCTGTTTCAGATGTTGAAATGAAGCCCTCTTCATCAGAACTTTTGATTAAAGAAGAACCCCCTTTTGTTTGTGAAACCTGTAATAAATCGTTTATGCGAAAGTTTGTGCTTAATAGACACGTGAAATCGCACTTGCAGAAAAAACCCTTCTGTTGTAATTTGTGTGGAAAAAGTTTTATTCAAAACAGTGATTTACGACGACATGTTAAGATTCATTCGAAAACGTGTGAGGTATGTAACGAAATCTTCGCAAGAAAAGTGGACTTTTTAAAACATCAAAAAATGCATAAACCTACTGAACGTAGAAAATCTGTGAAGCAGAGAAAGATCTCGAAACAACTAAAAGACGATCAACGAAGTGTGTTAATTAATCGCTTGTGTAATTTACTGCAGCGAGTGTGTGCTTCCTATGACTCATCTGTGACGTCATCCGTTTGAAAGAATGTGATTGGGTATAATATGCGTCACTAATATATAAAAGTTTTATGTTTTTTACAAATCCTTCAGTTTACTGCTAACTTTAATGATTGCTAGTCCAATGGCTGAAAATTTATTGAAAAGATTGCACGAAGAAATGTTGTCGCCTTCCGACTATCAACCCCTGCTGGACGATTCAAGATTTAACATGGAAAGTGTTACGCTGTATCCTTCCACCGACGAACCTTCATCGCCTATCAATTGTCATGATGAAGAAACGTCGTTTCCTGATTCCTGCTGTGAATCTGCTCAGGATATTATGAATGAATTTTTCATCGACTTTAACTTCCAGAAATCTTCTACTGCCCAAATGGACGAAGAACCCATGTCTGATAGACAAAATGTGTTTCAAACCCCACCTGTGAAAGATTGCAATTTTATTTTTCGATAAGAACTTGGAAACGCTTTATTTTTAGGACTGCAGTTACAGAATGCTGAATATTCTATTCAAATTCGAGAATTTACGAGTGAAGGACTTCCAACTCAGAATGGAATTGATTTAGATATTCGCACTTGGTATGAATTCCAATATAAAATATTTGCGTTTAATTTGAAATATACCAGCTCTTCATTCATCGCCAAT
This sequence comes from Maratus speciosus, assembly GCA_963932465.1. Classification (NCBI taxonomy): domain Eukaryota; kingdom Metazoa; phylum Arthropoda; class Arachnida; order Araneae; family Salticidae; genus Maratus; species Maratus speciosus. The sequence continues at coordinate 214,668,093 of OZ010796.1, read as the reverse complement.
AACACCCTTTTGGTTTTGAATGAGGATAATTCCATTATGTGGCTCAAAATGTTAAAAAATGAATCCCACATTCAATTAAACAATTATCAACTTGAACAGTTGAAAGAAAAAGCCTATAAATTCAATAAGAAATTGATTCATCATATGTATGAAAAACATTTACCTGCTTTATTAAAACAAAAATGTCAACGAAGTTCTACAGAAAATGAATTTGTTTTGTGGTCTAAACTAATTTATTGTATCGAGAATTCTATTTTAAATATATTTAATCAAATTTTTGAATGTACCGGTTGTGTTTTTAGACATCCAAGTGTTAGTCTGCATTCCTGTTTTATGTTAAACAATCGTGAAAAATTTCAACAGTTGGGAGATATGATTTTAATGCTTGTGAATTTTGACGATGTTCTATCCATGTTTTTAAAGAATGTGGATTCTGTTAGCGATCAGTTTTTATGTAAATTGAATGTAGAAACTTTTAAAAGTGTATTGTTTAAATCATTCCAATAAATTGATTTCATTTTATATTTGTGTCTTTATTTTTTAAAATGGTGTGTGTTTATTCTAACAGAGGGGAATTCAAACAGATTTTTGAAAAAAGAATGAAATATAATTTGATTAAACAATTAAAAAAAAAAGAAATAAATTAAAACAAGCTTACCAGAAACACGTGCTACATCCTTGGTTACTTGACTAGAAATGAAAAATCTTACAAGTCCTTACACAATTTTGTGTTAGAGGTAAAATTTTCAGGTGCTCATTTTTAATTGGGACACTTTCAAATATTTTTTTCTTTTTCGCGATTTTTCATTGGCAATCGAATTTTAAACATTAATTAAGAAATTTTTATGGGGAGACTTTATTTTTTTAACGCACATTTTAAGATTAAAATGGAATTTTTAACATAAATTGTATGAGAGGACTTTACGCAATTCAATTTAGCGACGTTTGCGCTTACATTTTTGGGGGAAATAGTAATTTAAAATTTAAAATATGAAGGAGGTCACAATTGAATTTTTGTCATTTAGCGTTAGAATTTATTTATGCGAATTTTGAAATAGTACTGCTCCACCTGTGGCTGAGAGGTTCTGCTCTCGAAGCTGGTAGACGTGAAGTGATCCCATTCGCGAACACTTTGAATATCAATATGAAAAAGGTTTGGTATTTAATCATATGACTTTAAAAAAAAAAAAAAAATGAAATCATCGTAAATCATTTAAAAGTGAAAAAATCTTAAAACATATGACTTTATAAAATTGGATAACCTTAAATAATTTTAATCACATGTGCTTTACAAAAATTGAATAATCTTAAATCATTTTATCACAATTACTTTATAAATTTTATATCGTTTTGAAGAAATATCTTTAGACATATTGCTTAACAAAATGTCAATAACCTTCAATCATTTTGACTAAAAAAGGGAGTTCAAACTTTGTTACAAAATTCCCTATTAACAATACTAAACCTTTTTCAAAGCAATTAAGAAAATATAACTGTTTTATACAATAAATTCTCACCGGAGATGACTTCAATAGCTTTCCCGAACTATTAAGTGTACTTGTCGAAGCCAAAAGTCCCATGGCTTCCAATGATGGGGAGACCATAGCATTTGAAGTTCTCGGCGCTACGAGCATTTGCTCAAGTAGCGATGGTCCAGGCTATAAAATAAAAAAATGAGTTAAAATCATTTAGAAAGGAATAAATATAATTAACTATAGAATGATACAAAACAGTTTTTCAAAAACATTTACTTACTAGATTTTGAATTTCTGAATTAAAATTCATAGTAACCTTTTAATTACTTTTTCAAAAATGAATAATTTAAATTGGTTAGAGCGCTAATTTTAACGTTTACTCTCTAGAACAACTAATTTAAGAATGAATCCGTTTACCCACAGCGGTACGCTTATCTGATTAATGAGATAATAGAATCTTATCTGATAATGACGTCATTTGGGTTTCCCCACAAATATGAATCATTTCAAAATAGCAATACTAGTAAAGATTGTTTAATTTCAATACTTAATAAGTTTATAAAATTTTTAATAATTTGAATGTCAAGTTCCTTCACAAACATGGAGAATTATTTTAACTGGGATAATATTTATATGTTTTGATATGGGGAGATTACTTTATTCAGAACGAATTGAAACACATAAAAATAAATTGATTTTACTCCACTGACATAGCATTCAAAAATTTTTCAAAAATAAAAACCCTTCATAGAGTATTTCCAAAAAGAATACTTTTTAACACGTTAGACAGATAAGAAAGGGGAAAAAAAAATAAGAGTATCATTTTAAATAAATTTTAAACATTGCTACAATGAGTCATCCTTCATGTTTTAAAATGATTAAGTCAATTTTAATAGTATCTAAATAAGGAATTCTACGGAAAAAGAAATTTGAAAACAGTCAAGGAAATAATAATGAAAGTCCATTTTAAATAAATTTTAAACATTGCTACAATGAGTCACCCTTCATGTTTTAACAGGATTAAGTCAATTTTATGTTTTAATAGTATCTAAATAAGGAATTTTACGGAAAAAGAAATTTGAAAACAGCCAAGGAAATATTGATAACAGTCCACTTAAAATAAATTTTAAACATTGCTACAATGAGTCATCCTTCATATTTTAACATGATTTAGACAATTTTAAGTTTTAATAGTATCCCAATAATGAATTTTACTGAAAATTAATTTTGAAAACAGTCAAGGAAATAATAATGAAAGTCCATTTTAAATAAAGTTTAAACATCGCTACAATGAGTCATCCTTCATATTTTAACATGATTAAGTCAATTTTAAGTTTAATAGTATCCCAATAATGAATTTTACAGAAAAAGAAATTTGAAAACACTCAAGGAAATAATAATGAAAGTCCATTTTAAATAAAGTTTAAACATTGCTACAATGAGTCATCCTTCATATTTTAACATGATTAAGTCAATTTAAAGTTTTAATAGTATAGAAATTCTAATAACATGTAAAATATAGAGTTTTATACAAACATGTAATTAGATACCAAAAGACAAGAATAAAATATCGTTTACTCTTTATAGATTAACCGATCAAAAAAAAAAAAAAAAAAAACAGAGAGACATTTCTTATTAAATATATTTTAAGTTTAAAATAATTGGAAAGCATATATTAGACATTAAATCAATCGTTTATTTAAAACAATGATTTTATAAATCAATATAATATAAATTGATTCTATTATTTGTAAAAAGCCTTAGATATATATTTTAAAAAATTGTTTATTAAAGAACACTATTGATTAATGGCTCTAGCTAAAATTAGCGTTCAATTTAAACAGCTTGCAAATAAATCGTTTATTTTTTAAAGCAACTTCGCATAATTACTATTAAATATAATATTAACTAAACGTTAAATTTAGTGTATTTAAAATAATTCATGTACAGTCATAAATATAATGAAATTTACTTACTTGATTGTTTGAAAATATCCATAATTTCTTGAGGAGACTCAGTAGAACTCATATCACAAGAATAAATTTTTGAAGAGCACAAAATTAGACGTCTTGACTATAGGACAACTAAAGTAAAAATGAGCTCGCAGGTTTAGGCATATCTGATAAGGCGATCTTATCATATCTTTGACTGGGTTCCCCAAGCTATGACCTCATACATGATTCTTGATGACGCGTGTTAATGAAAACACTCTAATGAGATTCCTTCATTAACGTGTGACGTCATTAATTACTAATTTAAGCATTAATCACTCATTAAAAGACAAGGTTTTCTTTTTTTTTTTTTTTTTTTTTTTTTTTTTTTTACTTTTAAATGAGATCTTTAAATTAAAATTTACTAAGATATAGTTCGCTAATTCTTTTATTATAGAACAGAAATGAACACAAGACACTCTAATGAGATTCCCTCATTAACATGCAACGTCGTTAATTACTAATTTAGTCATTAATCACTCATTAAAAGACAAGGTTTTTTTTTTTTTCACTTTTAAATGAGATCTTTAAATTAAAATTTGCCAAGATATAGTTCGCTAATTCTTTTATTATAGAACAGAAATGAACACAAGACACTCTAATGAGATTCCCTCATTAACGTGTGACGTCATTAATTACTAATTTAACCATTCATCGCTCATTAAAAGACAAGGCTTTCTTTTTTTTTTTTTTTTCACTTTTAAATGAGATCTTTAAATTAAAATTTGCCAAGATATAGTTCGCTAATTCTTTTATTATAGAACAGAAATGAACACAAGACACTCTAATGAGATTCCCTCATTAACATATGACGTCATTAATTACTAATTTAGTCATTAATCGCTCATTAAAAGACAAGGTTTTTTTTTTTTCACTTTTAAATGAGATCTTTAAATTAAAATTTGCCAAGATATAGTTCGCTAATTCTTTTATTATAAAACAGAAATGAACACAAGACACTCTAATGAGATTCCCTCATTAACATATGACGTCATTAATTACTAATTTAGTCATTAATCGCTCATTAAAAGACAAGGTTTTCTTTTTTTTTTCTTCACTTTTAAATGCGATCTTTAAATTAAAATTTGCCAAGATATAGTTCGCTAATTCTTTTATTATAGAACAGAAATGAACACAAAACACTCTAATGAGATTCCCTCATTAACATATGACATCATTAATTAGTAATTTATTCATTAATCGCTCCTTAAAAGACTAAGTTTTTCAGAATTTTATTTCAATGCTAAAACATTTTGATTTTCATATCTGATTTTCAAATAAATGGGATGTGTTATGAATATTACCTTATTAATTTCTAGTGTAATTAAAATATGAGATTAATTAAAGATTTGAGCTTAATTAAAGATTATTTAAAGATTTGAGTTTAATTAAAGACTTTTAAACGTTTGAAAATGAGATTTTTACCTAGATATATACTAAATATAAACTTAGTTATATTTAACCGAAGTGTAGAATCCTTCTATTTAAAAGAAATGATGATATGTGTAGAATTTTTAATGACTAAGCTAGATGAAAACTCAAATTTCTACTTGTAATGAACACAATCTCTAATTGTTTTTAGAATAATTCAATTAGTCTATTAAAAATAATTAATTCAAATTAACTAATTAACAAAAAATTAAACATATGAATTTTATTATCTAACTTGGTTATTAAAAATATTTTGAGAGAGAGCAAACTCAACCGTTTCCATCAAAGTCTGAGAGGTAAATGAATGATAGTATAAGTTCTTATCAGCTAATCTTATCTTATCGGCAATCTATCACGTGACATTCTCGAGCATGCGCTCTGCTGACTAGTGACGTCATACGATTTTCGAAGTGATAAGCAAGCAAGCATGTTATCAATCAGTTCTCGTTAAGGAAGCTTAGAAGAAAGACGTGTTTTTCATCTACTCAAGCGCATGGCTCTAGGTAAGTAACATTAAATATACTTTTCATAATGTGTTATAATAAGTTTTTTAATATGTAGTGTAGACAAAAAGGAATACGCAGTTTGTTACAATTTTAATTCATTTTTATTAATATAAACTTGTCCAAGTAGGATTTAGTAATACATTGTTAGATCTCCTCTTGGGTTTTACAAAGTTTCTTCATGCGCTTCGTGAAATTGGAGTACCTTCAAGTATTGTTAAAAATAAATATTTATCGCCTGCCTCAATGAAGAAACTTTGTAAAACCCAAGAGGAGATCTAACAATGTATTACTAAATCCTACTTGGACAAGTTTATATTAATAAAAATGAATTAAAATTGTAACAAACTGCGTATTCCTTTTTGTCTACACTACATATTAAAAAACTTATTATAACACATTATGAAAAGTATATTTAATGTTACTTACCTAGAGCCATGCGCTTGAGTAGATGAAAAACACGTCTTTCTTCTAAGCTTCCTTAACGAGAACTGATTGATAACATGCTTGCTTGCTTATCACTTCGAAAATCGTATGACGTCACTAGTCAGCAGAGCGCATGCTCGAGAATGTCACGTGATAGATTGCCGATAAGATAAGATTAGCTGATAAGAACTTATACTATCATTCATTTACCTCTCAGACTTTGATGGAAACGGTTGAGTTTGCTCTCTCTCAAAATATTTTTAATAACCAAGTTAGATAATAAAATTCATATGTTTAATTTTTTGTTAATTAGTTAATTTGAATTAATTATTTTTAATAGACTAATTGAATTATTCTAAAAACAATTAGAGATTGTGTTCATTACAAGTAGAAATTTGAGTTTTCATCTAGCTTAGTCATTAAAAATTCTACACATATCATCATTTCTTTTAAATAGAAGGATTCTACACTTCGGTTAAATATAACTAAGTTTATATTTAGTATATATCTAGGTAAAAATCTCATTTTCAAACGTTTAAAAGTCTTTAATTAAACTCAAATCTTTAAATAATCTTTAATTAAGCTCAAATCTTTAATTAATCTCATATTTTAATTACACTAGAAATTAATAAGGTAATATTCATAACACATCCCATTTATTTGAAAATCAGATATGAAAATCAAAATGTTTTAGCATTGAAATAAAATTCTGAAAAACTTAGTCTTTTAAGGAGCGATTAATGAATAAATTACTAATTAATGATGTCATATGTTAATGAGGGAATCTCATTAGAGTGTTTTGTGTTCATTTCTGTTCTATAATAAAAGAATTAGCGAACTATATCTTGGCAAATTTTAATTTAAAGATCGCATTTAAAAGTGAAGAAAAAAAAAAAAAAACCTTGTCTTTTAATGAGCGATTAATGACTAAATTAGTAATTAATGACGTCATATGTTAATGAGGGAATCTCATTAGAGTGTCTTGTGTTCATTTCTGTTTTATAATAAAAGAATTAGCGAACTATATCTTGGCAAATTTTAATTTAAAGATCTCATTTAAAAGTGAAAAAAAAAAAACCTTGTCTTTTAATGAGCGATTAATGACTAAATTAGTAATTAATGACGTCATATGTTAATGAGGGAATCTCATTAGAGTGTCTTGTGTTCATTTCTGTTCTATAATAAAAGAATTAGCGAACTATATCTTGGCAAATTTTAATTTAAAGATCTCATTTAAAAGTGAAAAAAAAAAAAAAAAAGAAAGCCTTGTCTTTTAATGAGCGATGAATGGTTAAATTAGTAATTAATGACGTCACACGTTAATGAGGGAATCTCATTAGAGTGTCTTGTGTTCATTTCTGTTCTATAATAAAAGAATTAGCGAACTATATCTTGGCAAATTTTAATTTAAAGATCTCATTTAAAAGTGAAAAAAAAAAAAAACCTTGTCTTTTAATGAGTGATTAATGACTAAATTAGTAATTAACGACGTTGCATGTTAATGAGGGAATCTCATTAGAGTGTCTTGTGTTCATTTCTGTTCTATAATAAAAGAATTAGCGAACTATATCTTAGTAAATTTTAATTTAAAGATCTCATTTAAAAGTAAAAAAAAAAAAAAAAAAAAAAAAACCTTGTCTTTTAATGAGTGATTAATGCTTAAATTAGTAATTAATGACGTCACACGTTAATGAAGGAATCTCATTAGAGTGTTTTCATTAACACGCGTCATCAAGAATCATGTATGAGGTCATAGCTTGGGGAACCCAGTCAAAGATATGATAAGATCGCCTTATCAGATATGCCTAAACCTGCGAGCTCATTTTTACTTTAGTTGTCCTATAGTCAAGACGTCTAATTTTGTGCTCTTCAAAAATTTATTCTTGTGATATGAGTTCTACTGAGTCTCCTCAAGAAATTATGGATATTTTCAAACAATCAAGTAAGTAAATTTCATTATATTTATGACTGTACATGAATTATTTTAAATACACTAAATTTAACGTTTAGTTAATATTATATTTAATAGTAATTATGCGAAGTTGCTTTAAAAAATAAACGATTTATTTGCAAGCTGTTTAAATTGAACGCTAATTTTAGCTAGAGCCATTAATCAATAGTGTTCTTTAATAAACAATTTTTTAAAATATATATCTAAGGCTTTTTACAAATAATAGAATCAATTTATATTATATTGATTTATAAAATCATTGTTTTAAATAAACGATTGATTTAATGTCTAATATATGCTTTCCAATTATTTTAAACTTAAAATATATTTAATAAGAAATGTCTCTCTGTTTTTTTTTTTTTTTTTTTGATCGGTTAATCTATAAAGAGTAAACGATATTTTATTCTTGTCTTTTGGTATCTAATTACATGTTTGTATAAAACTCTATATTTTACATGTTATTAGAATTTCTATACTATTAAAACTTTAAATTGACTTAATCATGTTAAAATATGAAGGATGACTCATTGTAGCAATGTTTAAACTTTATTTAAAATGGACTTTCATTATTATTTCCTTGAGTGTTTTCAAATTTCTTTTTCTGTAAAATTCATTATTGGGATACTATTAAACTTAAAATTGACTTAATCATGTTAAAATATGAAGGATGACTCATTGTAGCGATGTTTAAACTTTATTTAAAATGGACTTTCATTATTATTTCCTTGACTGTTTTCAAAATTAATTTTCAGTAAAATTCATTATTGGGATACTATTAAAACTTAAAATTGTCTAAATCATGTTAAAATATGAAGGATGACTCATTGTAGCAATGTTTAAAATTTATTTTAAGTGGACTGTTATCAATATTTCCTTGGCTGTTTTCAAATTTCTTTTTCCGTAAAATTCCTTATTTAGATACTATTAAAACATAAAATTGACTTAATCCTGTTAAAACATGAAGGGTGACTCATTGTAGCAATGTTTAAAATTTATTTAAAATGGACTTTCATTATTATTTCCTTGACTGTTTTCAAATTTCTTTTTCCGTAGAATTCCTTATTTAGATACTATTAAAATTGACTTAATCATTTTAAAACATGAAGGATGACTCATTGTAGCAATGTTTAAAATTTATTTAAAATGATACTCTTATTTTTTTTTCCCCTTTCTTATCTGTCTAACGTGTTAAAAAGTATTCTTTTTGGAAATACTCTATGAAGGGTTTTTATTTTTGAAAAATTTTTGAATGCTATGTCAGTGGAGTAAAATCAATTTATTTTTATGTGTTTCAATTCGTTCTGAATAAAGTAATCTCCCCATATCAAAACATATAAATATTATCCCAGTTAAAATAATTCTCCATGTTTGTGAAGGAACTTGACATTCAAATTATTAAAAATTTTATAAACTTATTAAGTATTGAAATTAAACAATCTTTACTAGTATTGCTATTTTGAAATGATTCATATTTGTGGGGAAACCCAAATGACGTCATTATCAGATAAGATTCTATTATCTCATTAATCAGATAAGCGTACCGCTGTGGGTAAACGGATTCATTCTTAAATTAGTTGTTCTAGAGAGTAAACGTTAAAATTAGCGCTCTAACCAATTTAAATTATTCATTTTTGAAAAAGTAATTAAAAGGTTACTATGAATTTTAATTCAGAAATTCAAAATCTAGTAAGTAAATGTTTTTGAAAAACTGTTTTGTATCATTCTATAGTTAATTATATTTATTCCTTTCTAAATGATTTTAACTCATTTTTTTATTTTATAGCCTGGACCATCGCTACTTGAGCAAATGCTCGTAGCGCCGAGAACTTCAAATGCTATGGTCTCCCCATCATTGGAAGCCATGGGACTTTTGGCTTCGACAAGTACACTTAATAGTTCGGGAAAGCTATTGAAGTCATCTCCGGTGAGAATTTATTGTATAAAACAGTTATATTTTCTTAATTGCTTTGAAAAAGGTTTAGTATTGTTAATAGGGAATTTTGTAACAAAGTTTGAACTCCCTTTTTTAGTCAAAATGATTGAAGGTTATTGACATTTTGTTAAGCAATATGTCTAAAGATATTTCTTCAAAACGATATAAAATTTATAAAGTAATTGTGATAAAATGATTTAAGATTATTCAATTTTTGTAAAGCACATGTGATTAAAATTATTTAAGGTTATCCAATTTTATAAAGTCATATGTTTTAAGATTTTTTCACTTTTAAATGATTTACGATGATTTCATTTTTTTTTTTTTTTAAGTCATATGATTAAATACCAAACCTTTTTCATATTGATATTCAAAGTGTTCGCGAATGGGATCACTTCACGTCTACCAGCTTCGAGAGCAGAACCTCTCAGCCACAGGTGGGGCAGTACTATTTCAAAATTCGCATAAATAAATTCTAACGCTAAATGACAAAAATTCAATTGTGACCTCCTTCATATTTTAAATTTTAAATTACTATTTCCCCCAAAAATGTAAGCGCAAACGTCGCTAAATTGAATTGCGTAAAGTCCTCTCATACAATTTATGTTAAAAATTCCATTTTAATCTTAAAATGTGCGTTAAAAAAATAAAGTCTCCCCATAAAAATTTCTTAATTAATGTTTAAAATTCGATTGCCAATGAAAAATCGCGAAAAAGAAAAAAATATTTGAAAGTGTCCCAATTAAAAATGAGCACCTGAAAATTTTACCTCTAACACAAAATTGTGTAAGGACTTGTAAGATTTTTCATTTCTAGTCAAGTAACCAAGGATGTAGCACGTGTTTCTGGTAAGCTTGTTTTAATTTATTTCTTTTTTTTTTAATTGTTTAATCAAATTATATTTCATTCTTTTTTCAAAAATCTGTTTGAATTCCCCTCTGTTAGAATAAACACACACCATTTTAAAAAATAAAGACACAAATATAAAATGAAATCAATTTATTGGAATGATTTAAACAATACACTTTTAAAAGTTTCTACATTCAATTTACATAAAAACTGATCGCTAACAGAATCCACATTCTTTAAAAACATGGATAGAACATCGTCAAAATTCACAAGCATTAAAATCATATCTCCCAACTGTTGAAATTTTTCACGATTGTTTAACATAAAACAGGAATGCAGACTAACACTTGGATGTCTAAAAACACAACCGGTACATTCAAAAATTTGATTAAATATATTTAAAATAGAATTCTCGATACAATAAATTAGTTTAGACCACAAAACAAATTCATTTTCTGTAGAACTTCGTTGACATTTTTGTTTTAATAAAGCAGGTAAATGTTTTTCATACATATGATGAATCAATTTCTTATTGAATTTATAGGCTTTTTCTTTCAACTGTTCAAGTTGATAATTGTTTAATTGAATGTGGGATTCATTTTTTAACATTTTGAGCCACATAATGGAATTATCCTCATTCAAAACCAAAAGGGTGTTATTGGCGATGAATGAAGAGCTGGTATATTTCAAATTAAACGCAAATATTTTATATTGGAATTCATACCAAGTGCGAATATCTAAATCAATTCCATTCTGAGTTGGAAGTCCTTCACTCGTAAATTCTCGAATTTGAATAGAATATTCAGCATTCTGTAACTGCAGTCCTAAAAATAAAGCGTTTCCAAGTTCTTATCGAAAAATAAAATTGCAATCTTTCACAGGTGGGGTTTGAAACACATTTTGTCTATCAGACATGGGTTCTTCGTCCATTTGGGCAGTAGAAGATTTCTGGAAGTTAAAGTCGATGAAAAATTCATTCATAATATCCTGAGCAGATTCACAGCAGGAATCAGGAAACGACGTTTCTTCATCATGACAATTGATAGGCGATGAAGGTTCGTCGGTGGAAGGATACAGCGTAACACTTTCCATGTTAAATCTTGAATCGTCCAGCAGGGGTTGATAGTCGGAAGGCGACAACATTTCTTCGTGCAATCTTTTCAATAAATTTTCAGCCATTGGACTAGCAATCATTAAAGTTAGCAGTAAACTGAAGGATTTGTAAAAAACATAAAACTTTTATATATTAGTGACGCATATTATACCCAATCACATTCTTTCAAACGGATGACGTCACAGATGAGTCATAGGAAGCACACACTCGCTGCAGTAAATTACACAAGCGATTAATTAACACACTTCGTTGATCGTCTTTTAGTTGTTTCGAGATCTTTCTCTGCTTCACAGATTTTCTACGTTCAGTAGGTTTATGCATTTTTTGATGTTTTAAAAAGTCCACTTTTCTTGCGAAGATTTCGTTACATACCTCACACGTTTTCGAATGAATCTTAACATGTCGTCGTAAATCACTGTTTTGAATAAAACTTTTTCCACACAAATTACAACAGAAGGGTTTTTTCTGCAAGTGCGATTTCACGTGTCTATTAAGCACAAACTTTCGCATAAACGATTTATTACAGGTTTCACAAACAAAAGGGGGTTCTTCTTTAATCAAAAGTTCTGATGAAGAGGGCTTCATTTCAACATCTGAAACAGGTTCCACTTTAGGCACGAGATTCGTCGCTTCAAAAATCATTCCGGGTGCTCCTACAACAGCAATATCTTGAAAACTAGACATAAGAACAACCTCACTCAGCAGCAGTAATTAATCAACTAATGAAAAAAACTTTATTCGCATCAATTTATAATAATCATAGGAGGCGCGCGTGTACCTAAAAAAAAAAAATCTGTGATTGGTTCAAAAATGACTTATTTTTCTAAAAAAAGAGCACAGCACTTCTTAAAATTTTCATTCTGAAACATGTAATCGTGGCTGAATCGATAAGGTAACGGTCTATTATTCAACCACGACTACATTTTGCAGGTTCAATCCTCCTCGAAACCTTTTGGGAAAAATACCAATTCCAAAACTAAATTCTATCAATCGACACTAGATGGCAGCACCAAAACACAAATTGCTCCACTAAAAATTAAAGTCCCCTCGAACTGTAACACTTGTTTCATGTAACCGATATGAAAATATCCCTCAAACTGTATCAGGTTAATTCATGTAACTGATAGAAAAATACCCTAACAATTTATGTAACCGATTAAAAAATATCCCCTAAAAAATTAAAGTCCCCACATAAAAACCAAAAAATACCCCGCGTACTGTAGTACGACAAAAAAAATCAATCTCCCAAAAATTCCGCTCAAAAAAATTCTTATCTCAAAAAATCCTTATCAACATTCTCTTATCTCCCCCTTCGCTTATCGCACTGCACTTCCGTTATCATTTTCCCCCTTCGCTTATCGCGTTACACTTTCGTTATCGTCTTATAGTACGATAATGAATGACCTTCATTTGACCTTGGGAGCGTGCAGGCGTGCAGGTGCCGCCGAACTGTCAATTCCACACTACTGATGTCAAGAAGCGTTCTAAGAAATTTATGATGGAGACTAAATTATAGAGAATTGAAACGAACTGCAGAATTCGCCTTGATATTTATATTCTGCTAGTGTATATTACCACACTACTGAATGCAATCAATCTCCTGTTTTCAATTTGCAGTGAGCCGAAAAGAATGGGTAAAGTTTAATTTTTCCATTTGTTAATAGAGTTTTGTTTAACTAAAAGTATCCTTCATTAGTGAATCCATTCTTGCACTTTTGTGTGTGTGTGTGTGTGTAAAATATATATATATCGAAAATGTTTGAAAATACATGATTTAGGCAATAGACCGTAAAGTTATTATTTAGAAAAATATAAATAAACCTACGCAGCTAATCAAATTTCCAACACATACTAAAAAATTTTCCGAAAGATTTTTCTTTTTTTTTTTTTGAAATTGTGTTCATTTTTATTTATTGTAAATTTTATTTATTTTATTCTTTTCATTTACTCGGCAAAGAATACATAATATTATTTCTATTAGTATGTATTTTATGCGCTTTTGTAACGAAAGCTATTTTTTGTTTAGGTATTTAATATTTTAATTATAGCAAAGTAAAATAAAGTAAATATTTACCAGAAATTGCGTGTTTAGAATTTCGTTAACTAACCACATACAAGCTGGAATTGTTTAGTTAAAATGATTTCCATTTAAAAGTTGAAATATAAGGTGGCCATAATTAAATTGACAGTACTCACTACCCAAAGTGTTCGTAGCGCGATCTGATGGAGAGAAAGGCGACAAATTTTATGGGAAGATTAAATAAGAGGGGAATGAAGTAGTCCGCGGAAAAAAATTAGTTCCAAAAATCATCGCTAGGGGAATATGTGGCGCTGTGTAATAGAAAAGAGGGTTTTAAAAAATGCAGGATCAATTCTGAAATAAAATTATCTTTTATTTAGCGCATTCAAATCAGGTTCAATGTGGCCACAGTTTTTGTGGACCACATATTGCATTCTGTGCACAACATGCATAGCAGCAGAAAATAAGATGTCTGATGCAATCTCCCGTACATTCCGTGTTATGGTATCCTTCAACATAGCAAGGTTTTGGACAACTCCGTGATAGACCTTGAACTTAAGGTAACCTCATAGCGAGAAGTCGCATGGTTCAAGATCAGGGGACCGAAGGTGGCCAGGTGGAAAGCAGCGGCTACTGGCGCTTTCTGTTGTGAATTTCTGTCGTAGCAGCTGCTGTACCCGCAAAGTGATGTGTGGAGGTGTTCCATCTTGCATGAAAATGATTCTATCGAGGGATTGTCTTTGCTGAAGTGCCGGAATAACAAAGTTGCTTAACATTTGGCGATATTTCCCTCCGGTAACAAAACAGGTTACCGGTCCTGTCGGGGTAATGTTCTCATAGAAGAATGGACCTATAATTATTTCCGATGTGAAACCACACCAAATAGTTACCTTTGGTGAACGTGAGGGAATTTCGTTGAATGCATTTGGTGATTTGTTATCCCAAATTCAGCAGTCCTGGATAGTTACAGTTCCATTCGGTTAAAAGTGGACCTGGTCTCCCCATAAGAGATCCCACGGTCAAATATCATCCACCTCCATTATGGCAAGAAAAGTGAGAGCAAAAATCAATCGCTTGTCATGGTCGATGTGACGTAACTCTTATACACGGCTGATTTTGTACGATAGAAGTGGATAATCTTTGATAAAGGTTTCCATACCATACTATAAGGCATATCCAGATTCCGAGCAACCCCACGAGCTCTGAAAGCCACAGCAATATTGTCTCGTGCTGTGTCGACAATCGCCGTTGCAACTTCTTCGGTTGTATCCTGTGGTACGGGTTTTTGTCCTCTGCCTGACTGAACCTTCAGAGAGCCTGTTTTCTCAAATTTCGCAACCATTGCTGTTAAACCATTAACTGACAAAAGACCGTTATCTTTACGCATTTTTTGTGCTTTCTAAAAGCACAAAGAGCGGCTGACGCATTGCACTGGTTGAGGTAAAAAAAATTGACAAGTAACGCACGCTCGACTAAAGAAGGAGACATTATTGCACATAACTTTCAATAAAATGGTTTCTAAAAGTAACACATTGCGTTTAAAAGCCCAACAAGATGGCACTATGCCAAAGGATGTAACGTGAAATTTAAACAAAGAACTTCTTCTGCTGCTACTGTGTTTGGGACCCAGTAAAGGAAATTGCAGATAAAGAGCCTTTATTCGTGTTTATATAAAGTTTTACCTTTTTTAAAAATGTTACCATGTTGAGCTTGAATTAAATCGCTAAATGTGCTAAGTAAAAGGCAATTTTATTTCAGTACTGATTCTGCATTTTTTAAAACTCTCTTTTCTATTACACAGCGCCATATATACCCCAGTGGTGTCTTTTGGAACTCGTTTTTTTTCATGGAATCCTTCGTCCTCCGTAGTGTTTAATCTTCTCACAAAATTCGGCGCCATTCTCTCAATTAGATCGCGCTACAGAACACTCTGAGTGATGTCAGCTTAATTATAGTTACCTTGTAGTTTAGTTATTCATTGATTCAAAAAATATTCGAAGTATTTATTTTATTTATATTTACCGAGATTTCCCGTAGGGCATGTTCTTTCGTATAAAACATTTTTCTGCAATGTTTTTTAATGTTTCGTTTATTAAGGCCAAAATATGCTTTCTTGTAAACAAGGCATTTCCGGTACTTTGAAGCAAACAAACTTTGTTGTAACGAGTAAACTTTGTTGTAAAAAACTTATTTTTGTTTCGAAAGGCACTGTCATTTTATTTTTCTAGTGATATAATAAACAAGAAATTCAGCTAAACTTCGTTAACGTGAATCTCAAGGAGAATTAAAATTTGTTCATGTTAACAGTAAGTTCTTGTTATCAGTAATGATATCTTTGTAATAGGTTTGACAATAGGTTTGTAAAAATAATTTATGTTAAAAAATTCACGTTAAGTGTGTTTACGCTAACAAGGTTCGACTGTATGCTGAAATGTTTGCTAATTGAAACTGCAAATTTCCTTAAATAAAGAGGTTAATAACATATTCATTCGTTATTATATATATTTTTTTAGGGTATAAAGTTTAAATTATTATATCCATGCATGATAACTCGTATTAAGAAACGCGCAAGTGCAGAATACACTGTAAAAAAAAACCGACATTTTTGCAGCATAAAGTGCTGTTCATCTCGCGCTCAAACACGATCACAGTCGATTGTGCTGTATAGCTTTCTTTGATTTCTTAACTAGATAAACATGGAAAATAACAGTAGTTTCGAAAAATTAACAGCACAAACTGCTGGCATCAGAATTGCCAGC
This sequence comes from Maratus speciosus, assembly GCA_963932465.1. Lineage (NCBI taxonomy): Eukaryota > Metazoa > Arthropoda > Arachnida > Araneae > Salticidae > Maratus > Maratus speciosus. The sequence goes on along the minus strand of OZ010796.1, from coordinate 214,651,641 downwards.
ACATTGTGCTGGCAAATCTACAGCGTTTTTTTTACAGTGTACATGCGTTATTGAATGCGTATTATACTTGAATTATTTAATTTTATCTATTACTCACATTTTTGGGGTTATTCTATAATGTACTTGTTAATTTTTACCCCACAGCATTTTTATAGTCCCTTATTACGTGCCAAATTATAAATAACGATAGTTTCCCAACCCTTCTCATATATATTTGCTATATTTTAATTTGCTATATATTAATAAAAAATGAAATGCAAGTAAAATTTTTAACTGCACTTTGATGCTAATTTATTGTTTCAGTATACAACTGGCAAAAATATGTAAAATATAAACTTTTAGCTTCCATTAGATCCATTGTCATTATTCCCAACGGTATAAATGAAAAAAATTGTTATGATGACTAATACTAGTGAGTATTAAAAACGTCAATAATACTCACAAGCATGAAAATTTCTCTACACAAGTTGATATAATACAATTTTAGTCCGAATATGCTTGCAAGTCCATCGGCAAATCAGGCATTTGTTCAGGATCCCATATTAGAGGAACCCTCAAATTATGTAATAAAGACGCATAGCTAATCATTAATGTAAATAGTGGGGGGGGGGGAGGGATCTCGGTATCTCCCTACTCCGAACCCTATCACGATGGTACCCGTGTTCTCATAATCGGAACCTACAGGCTTAGTTTAATAGTGAAAGTGGTGCCTTTTCAAAAAACTCAACCGGAAGGGATCTCGGTATCTCCGAACTCCGAACCCTACCCCGATGGTACCCGTGTTGTCATAATCGGAACCTACATGCTTAGTTTAATAGTGAAAGTGGTGCCTTCTCAAAAAACTCAAAATATTGAAAACAGAAACTGCAGTGTGCGTTTTTCACCTTTAAACCGATTCTACATCTAATTCAAAGCAAATGCATAAATGCATGCGTTACATGGTTTATACAATTACCATTGAGAAAGGCATCAAATACTGCCTAAAAAGGTTAAGACCATTTATCAATGAAAATACTTTTTTTAAATCCCCGTTGTAATAACGGCATTCGGTTGGGTAGCGAAGATTATCGAAATTGCCAGTACAACTCGTAAAACAATTGAATTAAAACTCATTTCGGTTTAAAAACAAAGCAAATCTAATTAAAAACAAAAAGTAGATTATGTACAAATGCATCAATTACATCAGTTCTCCACGAGAACTCCACAAGCCGCAATCCTGGCTTTAGCGTAACATAGCATTTCCCACGCGCTCACTGCTAAAAAAAACTATCCGTTCAGTTTGGTAACAAGTATGGGCAACCATCACGAAGATCGTCGAAAGAAGGATTCCCTCTTCTCCACATTTGCCCTTGCGGGGTCTGGACCAAACTCCTCTTCGTTCCCGGACATTCCACAACTTATCCCCTAAGTGGTGGCAATAACTCTTTTGTTCCCTCTAAAAAGAAAGGGATTTCCTAATCTGCGAAGAATGCTATTTCGCTGAGACGTTGTTACAACACTATAAAAATAAGTTTTTATGCTGTTCTTAAGACGTTATTTTCATACATGCATACATAGGTCTGTAGCTTGGAACAAAAAGGGCCAATGTCCATTTTTCTCAAATGGCAGGAAACCCAATTTAAGTTTGACACATTACAATAACAGTAAGTAACATTGGCCTCGAAAAATATTTTGTTTTCAATGATCTAATATTGGGAGGACTTTGGCCATTTTAACAATTACTTTATATCGCATCCTGAATTCATTCGTGCATTTAACTCAAATTTCTCAATTTTGGACATTGCCCTTTTTGTTCCAAGGTACAGATATATATTATATAAAAAAATTAATACAAGAAACAAACTAACGATAGCCCGAAAATAACCACAATAATATAAAAATATAAAATATAAAAATACCAGTATAAACACTGATAACTGCTTTAATCCTAAACATATAAAATGCAGAAGGGATAAAAAGGAAGAAAATCAAAACTTTGAAAAATTATAAATGGTGTGTGACATATCGTCGGGAGCATTACCACACACTATAAGATAAAAACAAGAGATTTCACTCCCTAATAATAGCGATTGCTAAAAGACTATCATAGAAATCCCAATCTCTTGTAAAAAAAATAGAGTAAAAGATGCAAAAAAACCCCCAAAAGATTGAAAAATTACAACAACCTCTTTGAATGATATGTAATGAATGAATCCCCACATTATTTCAAACCTCAACAAAACATTTATAAGGATATCTAGGAACCTCCTCTGCTATTAATTAACATCCAGTGTAAGTACCTGCCATTTTCAGATAGTTTTTTTTTTCAAGTATTTCGTAAAAATAACGAAAATGAGCATTGTAAATTTCGCATCACACAGCATTTAATCCAAGAGTTCCGAAGTTAAAAATTAGAACTATTACACAATCACGAAATCTTGATCTTGACGCCTAAGTAGGCACCATTACGTAGAAGAAACTTAATGAAATTTCTTAAGATTCATTATGTTCCATGTAATAAATAATTATCTGTTCTTTTATAACCCTTTTATAAAAATGAGAATATATATAAAACAACCAATATTGAATATTAAAATAACATTCTACTACATATAAAACCTCAAACAAAAGCATTACTTCTTTTTTACGGTTTGAGTAAAGGGCATATTTGAAGTGGTTTGGGGGACTGAGCTTCAATACCTCATCAATGAGAGTATGATGGGGAAAGGGGATTGAAATGGGGAACGTAACAATGTATTATAGGCTTTTCACTGAGTGGGGTGGTGAGCTCACAAATTTGCAGGGTGAACCACGAATGGTTTAAGAGTCTTCCCTAAGCCATCAGCGGCTCGAGTCGAAATACAAATACGGTAGACACTCTTGACATCAATAACTCTTCATCATTGTCTTTAAAAGTGCTAGAAGAAAGAAAATACACTCAAAGGGGGGAATAATATAGAAGAGAAAAAAGAAAACATATTATGTAACGATGTTTTATTGATTTATTTTGGAAATGTACTGACGAATGCTTAAAGGGTTATTATTTCTTTCCAAATGCAGATGAGTTCCACAATGATTTGTATTTTGAATTGTGATGCATAGGGAATCCATAGTGCTTAACACAAATGACTCTGTATGGTTTTCGGAATGTAAGATGAATATATAGCCTTGGAAGACAATATTTAAAATAAAATTACCTTTTATGACTATAAAACAACGACGCAATGATTTCTGCTCCTAGATTAAAAACATATATATTAATAATTTATTGAAAATGTATATGCAACCAGTGGCGTATATTCAAGGGGATCTGGGTAATCTCAGAAAAACCAAATACCTTTGAGTTTTTTTGAAAACTTTTAGTAATATCATATTACACATACAATGACAGTTTGTACTGAACATAAAACACAATTTTGGAGCATGTTTTAAACAAAAAGCAAAGCAATTCTCCCTCTTGCTAAAAACACCTCAAAATGCTCACGAAATATAAATGGGACATCTCTTTTCACATAGCTCCCCTTCAGTCAGAAAGGTTGCCAAAGCGCATGCGCTTCAAGTTGTCCAAAATTTTCTTATTCGGGATTTCGGCTGTGGGTCATCTCTCTTTCGAGAGATGGACTGGATACCACGATTCTTTTGTACCACAGAATAAAGAGAAATAAATTTCTCTTCTCTAAAACCATTTCATATGCTTATTATTATTTTTAATCTGTTTTTACAATATTCATTGTATTGTGATTTTCCTTTATCTAAATCTGTATGACAGGGGAAAGGTAATGAATAAAGAGTTATTAAAAAAATTCCCGAAGGAACTATTTCTAGAGAAATACAAGATAATAAAAAGATTGCGGGAAGTATGCAATTAAAAAGAGTTCAGCCATTTTATCGAAGCATATTATAAGAAAACATCGTTATTAACGGACTGCTCAGATCTGAGTAAATTATTTTGCTAGTCCACAGAATTCTGTGAGGTCAAGTGTCGGATTCTGTGCTTTAAATTATCTGTAGGGGAGACCGGGGCTAGTAGGCGCAGTTTTTAGTTATTCGTTTTTATTAATTTTTTGTTTAAGTTTTTTATGAAACTTTAACTGTACTTTTAAAGAACAGGCATTGGGCTATAAATACCCGGAGTTTTGAGTTTGTAGCTTTTGTAGTTTATGTTTCGCGGAAGCATAAAGTAAAAGGAAAATTGTGCGCCAACTTACCCCGTCACGGGGCAAGTTGTCTATACCCATGGGGTAAGTTGGCACATGCTTTATAAAAATTTAAACAAGACACGTAGTTAAGAGAAATCAATTTCCTTATTACCAGTAGGTTTAATCAAAGGCGTTGTTGTCGTTCAATGTAAATTCTAAATTATACAGACATAAAAATAATGAATAAAACATTAACATTGAGTAACTTCTATCTTACTCGATAACATCATTAGAGTTACAGTTGTCACAAATAAAAAATCGAGTGTCTCCATTTGGGCAAGCCTCGTGTGCCCAAAATCTTGCATTGCAACCATTTTTTTCGGTGTTTGCTGTTTTTCAAGCTACCAGCATACACCAGACACCGAGCCAACTTGCCCCGTGTTCAATGCGCCTACTAGCCCCATAATGAATTTCTTCACAGAAGGGATACGTAACCATCTAAGCATAAATAATCCAAGTAAATCACATATGGGGTAGGTACAGTTAATCATACACTAAGAAAAATTGCACAAGTTAAATCGCAATTATTAAGATAAGTATTAGAAATTAGAAAAAGAATGCAGCTACAAAAAATTACTTATGAGCGCAAAACCAGAAAAATCGTAATAAATGTTCACTGCACGTAGGTAGCGCTGCAAAACTACAATGAGGATTGTAGAACGCAAGAAGAAGTGTACTCTGTGACTGGTTGCACAATCTATCCACAAACAGGCGATTTATGGGGACTGCGCTACTTAACCATGTAGCCAACTAGCCCCGGTCTCCCCTACAAAGTTTTGGGAAAGCCTGAAAAAATTTAAAGCTCACATAAGTTACTTTTAGGCTGTAAATTTTCGGCAACTCAAGCTTCAGAATACCATATCAAAATATATTGTTTAAAAATTCAAACAGAGTCCAAAATATAAGTGTACGGAAACTGTGATTCAAAAATTTTGTTTGCAAATTAAATGAAAGGATTTTGTACTTAAATAAATATCATTTAAGAAAGTACTGCTCTTTAATTGTTCTAAAAACCGTAATTTTTTACATCGATATGCATTTTTTTTTCTTTTTCGAAAATGCATGAACCATTGAAATCACTTACTATATGTATGTTTGCGAACTTATATATCTAACGTATATGTACATACTCTTCTTAAAAACATGAGGAAAAGGTACTAGAAAATACGAGATTACCCACTGTCTGAAATCGCACTACGCCACTGATACAAACAGTTAACTCAAAAATAATTGAAATAGTGCAATGTGGATAACTAGACCTTTTCTTAACATGTTTGATGCAATTAATTCTAGAATAAAAGATTTTGTGAAAAAATAAATTAATAAATGGAAATGAAAGAAATAACGTCAGTGAGAGATAGTATTTAGATAAATTCGGTTGATCTTATGTATGTTGAAAAATAGAAACTAAAAAATTTCGAATATAAAATTTGAAAATTTATTTTCTACAGCAATGCATGTGCATTGTGCATGCATATGGATACATGTGTATTGCTGCCGATGACACATTGACTTAACTTTGTTTTCTTATTAAAATAAATTGTTCCCTGCTTACATGTGTCAAATTTATCAATAAATGTGCCTATACATCTGGCTTATTAAGTCCCAATTTTGCACGTGATTAGTGAGTATTGTAGCCAGTGACTATCACGTTCACGCCGGCGCGGTGGGTCACACTCGACTGTCTCAGAGCTGCCAAGTCTCCGGCTTTGTGGCTACCAGTATTTTAATACAGAAAATGCTGTTTTATTTAATTAGAACAATTGGCCGATTTAAAGGAACAACATTTTCTCTAAAATAAGAGTGGTGTGTAAAAAGCCAGAGACTTGACAACTCTGAGACAGTCGAGTGTGACCCACCGCGCCGGTGTGAACGTGTTAAACAGCGATGATGTATATCGAAACACTTTCATTTTAGAACGTCTAATTAAGTTGTTTTTAAAGGTAAGACATCATTTCATACAAAATCTTTGTTATTAACTTTTTTCGCAATCCCTCATAATTATCGAAATAGGGTTAAAAATTTCCAAATTTAGACACTAGAGGGCGCTTCGGTCACTCATGTTTTCGTAGTGTCGTTTTATTATAGGTTGACAATCTTACCACAACTCCAGCTCTAGACGTTCAAAAATCATTTGAATTTTTCATGACATTAATTTTCACCCGGATGTTATTATGTTCTTAAGGGGGGCTGGTCACTCAGTTTCGGAATTCTCCTCCGTAATGCTAAGTCTATGGACTTTCGATGCACACGTACATTTAAAATATCTTCTCGAGAAATTAATATTTTTAACATCTTTTTTCTGTGTATTCTTCTTAAAGGATGTCTCTTTTTTTCATAGTTTTCAAAATATTTCTAAAATCTTTGCTGAATTTAATATTTTATGTGTTAAAAGCGGGAGAACTGTAAGTAAGATTTTACCACTTCCTATAAAAGTAAGTCTATACTTTAGAAATGTTTTGAGAACTAAGAATAACAGAGACATCTTTTAGGAAGTGTACACAAACAGTAGGAGTTAAAAATATTAATTTCCCGAGGAGATATTTTAAATATGCGAATGCATCAAATGCTCATAGATATTACATTAGGGAGAGGAAATCGGAAGCTGAGTGACCAGCCCCCTTAATGCTTCAAATTACGGCTGTTCTATTTAAACCGTATCAAGATAATGAACATGAAATTTTTCAATAATCAACATTTAATAATTCCATTAAAAAATTCCAATGCATAGATGTCTCATCCCAGTTCTTAAAGCCGAATGCTTCCTAAAATATATTTCCAATTAATTCATACAGTCTATGTTACAGGAATAGACAAAATCAATGCAGCAATTAATAATGCCAACTCAATCAAATGCCAGCAATCCGAGCAATGAACCTTTATTCGCTTAATATAGATATCCCATACTATATTACACAAATTCGAGAAAATTATCAGCTATACAGAAGAATAATTAAGATTCCCTTATATTTCCAAATTTATCGGAATCCAAGGCTTCTCGGTTTACGGAATATAGGTGAAAACTGTTTTTTTTTTTTTTTTCAATTGAAAACTCTAACATATTTTTTACATTTAATATATTTTTTTAGATTGTCCACTAACAAACCAAGAAGAATTTTTATATGAAAAATATCAATAATGCATTTAAATAAAGTTTTGAAATTTATAAACATCTGTATTTTCGTATTAGCAGCGTGTCAGAAGTTTTTTACAGTGCATGAGTTCAGTTAATAGTCGAAGAAATCGCCAAAGATTTTGCTACTTACAACAGCCTTTTTTATTCTGAAAATTTCTGTATCATAAAAAATTAATAAATTGAGATACAGTTTTCAAACAAACTGCATCTAAAAGTTGAATTTTTTTCTCTATTCGACGGTGTAAAAATTAAAATTGTGCCATGTTTAAAAATTTAAAAATTTGTAGCAAAAAAAAAAAAATATATTGGTCAAGTGTTGCCTCTGTCAATATGATGTCAGCGTTGCTTACGGACATATTTTTGCTCAATAATATAGGTATAACTTAGATAAATTATTTTTAGATGAAAACTAATCTTAACTACCTCCCATACACAATAGGTAATTTTAATGGGGGGAGGGGGTTAAATGTAAATTACTTTATTTAAAATAAATAAAAAATGAACTTTGCTTTACTAAATGACGTTAAAAAAATCTCATGTATTTTCCTACCGAAACATTTGAATACAAGATAATGAAGTTTTAAGAATCTCTTACTTTTATGTGAGATAAAAATACACAAAATCCTTTCTTTTCTTTAAGAATATGGGAGAAAATTTTAGCTGGGAGGAATTTTCCGCTGGAAGTACAAGGTTAAAGTAAAAATAACAGTAACTGCTTCACAAAAAGTCTCCATAGAGTATCAGTTCAAAGGAACTAAACGAATGAATCACATTAAACTGCTTAAAAATATATATTTAAATGTTCTACAATTCAAAACTTAAACTGTATATTTTTTGGTAAAAAGTACAATTTAATTGTCCTTTATATATGTTCATTACATACATATTAAATATATAGTCAAACTTTTTGTAATAATAAACCAGTTTTACAAATAAAAAAATTACCATAAAAATGAAATCATTTATGATGCCATAAAAACTGGTCATCCAAAATGCTATATAAAATCATTATAAACTAATACAAATGATAATCTACATTTGTGAATGCACAAATTATAAATGAAGATTTTTCAAATTAAAATTGAAGTTTTATCCTTTATATATAAAAAAAATCTTCTTAAACACATCATCAAATTCAAAACAATGAATTGAAAATTCAGTAAACATTGGAAAAATGGAAAAACTTGTGGAACCAAGGCAGAATCTTAAGGTCCAAATTAGCTTAAGTTCCACAAATAAGATGTACGGTTTCATCCCATATATATACATAGATGTGTGTGTGCTTGTTTTATTTATTTATTGTCGATTTTTCATTTGTTTCATGGTTAATAATTACAAAAAGTTTTATTATATATATGTGTGTTATTTTTCATTGTTTTCGATTTAATATCTCTTCGAAAATGTTTTATAATACTTAAATTTCGGTATTTCTTCACCATTGTTGCATAACAGACTTTATTTTATATGTTCGGAAAGTTACATAAGTTAATTTGTTACATATTTCTCTGGATATGAACTTAGGTATTTAGTAGTCTCTTAAAATCCTCCGTAATCTGAAACTAAAATAACTTAAGGGGCAGAACGATGCATTCCGAATCATTAGGACTGAAGGGTATGGCTCATTGGCCTGAAAAATGAATTGGTTGGCCTTCCTTTTTTCATACTTCAACATTCGTCTTCTATGAAAATGATTACACGCTAATGGTTGATGCAAGAGAGCACATAAAGAAAAAGGTGCATTTTTCTTCAAAGAACGTACTCTCTAGTATTCGTTGAGTGCACCAGTGAGAAGCTATTTAGACATTTTTGTTATTTAACTTTGTTACACAACCTACATGGCATATCTCCAGAAAGAGACTTAAGGAGAGCAATTTGCTGAATATTTTCCTTTAAGGATAATAATTTTATCTTTAATAAATTCGTTGCACAGTGTTTTGCACAGGGAAAAACACAATTTAAAATTCGGTAGTAACAGTGAAGATTATTTTTTATAACTTATCAATATAGTTTTCGAATTTAAATTTTGGCAGAACTTTAACTAACTCATAGTTTCTTTTCAATAAATTTATATCGAAAATTCGAATTCAAACCATAAGAGCCTAACAAATATAAGTATTCATTAAAACAATATTACATCTTTTAATTTTTTTATCTCAGGAACACACGCACACGCGCGCGCAAACACACACACACCAGCAGAGACACAAGCACGTGAAGACACACGTGCACACACACACATAAAAAGAGAAAAATAACCGATATAGCTTCAGCAGCATAAAAGATTTTAATAACATATCAAAATATTCCGAAACTATGACTAACAAGGAAGAAATACTAAAGTAATCCTTTCACGCTTTAGTCTTTTAAAGAAAAAGAAAAATGACTGACAGATATTAGACATTGTTAATCTCTTGCATTTGCAAAACGAATTATTAACTGAAACGTGTGATGAGGTGAGTCTGTATAGCTTGTCTTATCACTTCGATGTAAGAGGTAATTACTCGGGAGCAAAACAAAGAGGTATTGAATGATGGTCTTTTAAGACTTTGTCTTAAGTATTTGTATGAGTTAATCAAAAGAGAAAAAAATCAAAGCTGTAAAATGTTCATCAAACGCACTTCCCTTATTGTTAAGTTGCATTTTTTTTCTTCTTTTTAAAAAAACTAAGCCCGTTTCAGAAGTTACCAACGTGGTTATGAAAGAAGACGTTTCATGGGAGATAAAAGTGAAATTAAATAAAATATTAATGAAAATTACAAAATTGACCTAAAACGTTGTGGCTTGTAAGATATATCGAACTATTAACAAAAAAAGTAATGGAGGAAAACTTTTCGTTTCTCTTTTTAACCATGTAATAAAACTGTAGTTATATGACATAGTTTGAACTTAACGTTGAAATTTACTATTCTTGTTATATAAGAATAATTTTTATTTCAGATTTTAATTTTTCGAATCCTTCATAAAAATATTTTATTATTAGCCTAGTTCAGTGCTGATGGAGTATTATATTATTTTTCGTTATTTTAAGGCCTTGTAACACTTTATTAACCCTTAGAATTACCAATGTGGCTTTTATTCTGCTTTAAAGAACATGTACTCTGTCTTAATCATGGGGTTTTAAAATTTGTATCACATGTCTCACATGGGGCTTCGGGAGTTTAATTTTTTTTTTTTTTAATTTTTGTATTGACATTTTGTTTCAGAGGGGGTGGAGGAGGACTGCTACTATTAGCCTAATATTTTTGTTTCTCCACAATTTACTTGTACACAGGTGTTACAAATAATGGGCTTCTTAATGTAAGTCCTTCAGTATGTTTTTAACTTTGAAATGATAAAAAACGGGAATCCATGAACGGAAGCTAGAGTTTCAAAAACCTCGTTTAACCCCTTGAGAGGCGGTGGGATAAAATATATTCCACCTAATTTAAACAAGGTTCTCACCAGAAAATTTTAACTAAATTTTATATTTTTAACCTTGGAGGAAAATTGTTGAAAAATTGCTTTTCATTTTTCGATTATTCCGATGAGATTTTAATATTTAGAGACATTTTTGCTTGCCCCTCAAGGGGTTAACGCGTAGTATAGATCTAATTTTAAAGTTAATTATTTATACTTTCAAGTGAGCCCCATCTTAATATTTGGCTAACTCTTGTAGAAGTTATACAACTGTCTGATAAAAAGTAAAAAATGCTGTATTTTGCTTGTCAATCTTAATCAGTTTTAATATTCGCGATATTGATGCAAAATTAGAAACGATGGGGCACCGGCTATTTTCCAAAACCTGTTGCTTTTACGTGAAATGGATCCTTCCATAAAAGGAACCTCTATGGAACCTATGCAGAAGACAAGATCCATAAAAGAGAGACGGGCGTTGCTTCAGCAGGAGTTACATGTTCGCTGGTGTATAATGCCAACTTGGAAAGGCAAAATTCTTTTATTTGAAGTTTTTCACACACGCAGAATAGTGAACAAGAACTCTTCTGCTGTGATTAGAACATTTGGCCTGCAAAAAACTTACGCAGCATAATTTTCATTCTAAAATTTCAAATTAAATCTCGAGCGCCTGGTATTAAGTCGACTCTACAGTCACCCAAAGATGCTCGCGAGCTAATACATCTATAAGCGAGTTCTTTTCGGATTTCTCGTTTGAATTTGAATATTGTTTTCCAAAGGATTGCTGGTTCGATCTCTAATAGGGCCTTTTTTTACTTTTACGATTTTGGTTGCAGATTGTTTTAATAAAGATACTACTTCATTTTCGAAACCGGTTTTGAAAGTTGAAGTACCTTTATTAAAAAATCTGCAACCGAAATTTAAAAAGTGAAAAAATGGCCCTATTAGAGATCTACCTCAACTATCATATGCAAAAAAAAATCATTTAAAAATATTCAAATTCAAACGAGTAATTTGAAAAGAACCCGCTCATATACTAAACTCTAGCTTGCATGTGGCTTCGCGTGACTGAAAGTACCCGGAAGTGTCTATTGTCTAAATTTCATGTAATTTATACCATCTATATAATATCGTACATTAGCTTTCTGAGACAAGGAAATTTATTTTCGACGCGTCTTGTGTTTACATTCGAAAAACATACTCAGATTTTTCTCCGTAATAATATCAATGTTTTATTATCAACTACCAAAAAAGCAGACAATTTATTGATCATTTTATCTTTATGCAATAGGATAGTTAATGGAAATGCGGTGCCTAGACAATCATTTGCGATGTTCATCCATGAACATCGTTTTTCAGAATAAAGAGAATTGTGCTTTCGTGTATCACACTTTTAGTGCAATCAATTTTATTCCAACATATATCTTTCGTAGGATGAATAAAAAGAAAGACTTTGACTAAGAAAAAAAATGGCAAAAATTTTTGCGGAAACATATTGAGGACAACTGTCAGGATATCCCATCCCCCCCTCGTGTTCTGTCTGAAAACGCAATAAAACTATAGAATAGCCTCCATCACACACTGCAGCAAAACTCATTGCGACAATATAGATCGCTTTAGTTAACGTTCTTGAATGCTTTATTTCACCTTTTTCTGCAGCTGGCGAAACAATTTCTTCTTGACCATTTGTCAAGCTATTGAAGTGGCCTTCCCCATATTACAGTGTGTTCACTGAATTAAGCAATACGCTTCCGATACTTTGGCTCCGAGAGCGGCGGTCACTTCAGCCGGCCATGACGAATGACCAGTTCTCTTTGAGGGCCAGAGCAACTGCCAAAGCCCAATATACGAGAACATTAGTTATTGTCAGAGAATGTTTGGCGAAAGAAATGAATGACCGCTACCGGATGTTTTGGTGGAAAGTGTAACCACTTGATGACCTATCAAAACTCAGCTATACCTTGAGGGCGTCTGAAAGCTTTTTTCCCCCTTGTCTTCGTAAAATAATTGTATTCGTGCATAATAAGCCTACACAATTCTCTTCCACAAACTCTTAAACAATAAATCAAAAGAATTAACCTCTTCATGAAAAATAAATTTTGAACTATGAATCCATCTACCTAAGACGAAAACAGTATATTAATATCTGAAATTAAATTAAATATAACAATCGTTTTTGAATTACCTAAAAGCCATCTCCTTATGATGACAAAATTTTAAAATGTAATGTTTTGTAATAACTTTTTAGTGTATCAGTTAAAGTAGGGTGTTTTAAACCGGTACCAATTAGCCTGAAACTTTATCGTTTAGGAACGCTTTCTTGCAGAAAACATTTTAACACAACAAAGTAGGTAACAACTAACGTGATTAAATTACGTTTCTAAATCGGTGAAAATTTGCCTTCAGGTTTAAGTTTTTATTTAGTCCCTTCAAAGCCGGTTTCATTTCACTTAAATTTTTCATTGTTTTATTTTATATTAAAGAAGGTTTATCTAACCTAATTTTATAGCTTTCGTGACCGGCATATATAGTTTTAATAAATGTAAAACACCTTAACAACCCACAGCTTGTTTCCTTGCTGTGGCAACACTTGATTTAACAAAATTGGCTAAAATAGACATCATCTACAGACTGACAGCAGACGTTCATCTGAAGACGTCGTGTACAGAGTCTTGTCTACAATTTTAACTGTTATTTTAATGAAAATGTGGAATAGAATCGGACCTCTAATAAATTTTCTCACTGTAAAAAAAAAAACAAATAAAAACCGAACTAAAATACGCAAATACTACTGGCAACCGAGACGACAGTACTATTTCCGTATTTTAACGGAAGTTTTCCCCCGTAAATGCCAAAAAAACGGAAAATTTTCTGCAATTCACCGGGGAAAAGTTCCGTTAAAACACGGATATAGTACTGGCGTCTCGATTGCCAATTGTATTTCCGTATTTTAGTCCTTTTTTTTTTACAGTGTAGCGCTAATATCGATTTTATGTGAAAGTACATCTTATATATATATATATATATATATATATATATATATATATATACAGGGTTCGTAGGGGTGCTTGAATTTTATGACTAAAAAATTCTTTGGTACCAGTACTTTCTTATGGAAAATCTCTCCTGAAATAAGGCGAAATTTCGTCCGTTTAAACAAGATTTATTTTTCTATTAAAAAAATTCTGATGTTGGGCCTTGAAAATAACGATGCCCGTGCGAACCCTGTATATACATACATTTTTTTTTTCAAAAGAGTGTTCGAACCTGCTAGATTCTGCCTAGAAAACGAGCTGCTTTAGAAATAAATAACGAAGCATTTTATGGTATATGTTTAGTTATACAATTACTCATACATAAGGTTATAAGTATGTAGTTTCACTATAAAGTAACACGATAAAAAACATGTTACCCGGAAATCTCAATGTGTTTGGGATCATAAGCTTATTTTAAGCGTTGAGGATGTTAAATAATAAATGAAATGATAAGGATTGAATCTCGAACAAATGTAGGAATTTTTTTTATAATAGATTGTATAATAGATTTTGTATAATAAACTTTGTATAATAAATTGAAAAGGAAATGGAATGTAGATAGCATATGATGTTGGAAAAATGAAAACAAGTGAGACGTGACTATTTAACCTTCAGTCACCAATAATACCCATGTGTCGAAAAAAATGGATTATGACATATTCTAGATAGTTATTCTAATTCTTGCTGCGATAATGCATAAAAAAATGAAGATACAAAAGAGAAAAATAATTGAATAAGAAAATCTTATTAAAAAAATATGTGAAAGTAAAAGAAAAAGAACAACAATAAATAATAATAATAATTATAGAAAATTTTACTCACAGCCCTTCATACCATGTAAGAAGCATTATTGATGAATACAACAGTTATACTACAGTTACAGGTAAGAGACAATTCGAACAGACAAGATATGACAGTTACAGCTAAAAAACACAAACTGTTATTAATTTTAAATTAGATATCAATAAATTATTACTAATTAAAATTTAATACTAAAAAACTAAATTTAATTATTTATATTTAATTTTTAAAACTATTAACGTATTGTAAAATGTTATATATTAAGGTTTTAAGACTGTTGAGCAATTGCAGAATTACATATTTTGCTAAAAATTTCTTATTGTAAACAATATAGTGCTGCAATTTATTGTCGAATTTATATGTATTTTTTAATTTATTTAATGATTGTGCATTACTTTGATTATAATTTACAAACATTAATAATATATATATATATATATAGATAGATAGATAGATATAGATATAGATATAGATATATAATATTTAAATTTGTTATTATACCAAATTAATTAACTAATTTATTTTAATTGTACATAATGCCAATTGCCATATATGATTTAGACACACATAATAATAAATATCTTACATTTTTATTGACATTTAGTTACTCCAATTAATTAAAAAAATTATTATAATTATAATTAAATTACATAATTCTTAATTTGTATCTAATTTTCATAAATAATTTTACTGGAAGAAAAATCAATAATATTTTAGGTTTTATCTTATTTTTATTAACGTATGAATCCCATTATAATATAAATAATGACTCACAAAATCAAGAAATTTAACCCATTACCCGCTGTTGTTGCATTCACGCAACGGTCAAAATAAATGCACATATTTCAGTTATTTACATACCTACCACTATTTTTGAATTAAAAAATTAGCCTTACTTAAAGACATAAAATTTTAATATCATACAAAGCGAAAATTATCTTTCAGAGTTTATGGTGGCTAACAAAGTTCAACTAAAAAGTTGAAAGTTTCAACCCTATAGTTTTGGCGGTTGATGGGTTAATAACAAGAAAAAAATTAAATTAAACATTGTATAAAAGAACATACCAATGGAAACAAATTTTCCCATGATTAACTGACTAACTTAATATCACATACCATGATTTTTTCATATATAATACATATTATAATGTATATTGCATGCATTTAAAAAATATATATGAGCCACACATATCACGAATCCAACCTCCTCTAATCTTTGAATATTTTGCTATAGAAACACTAAATTATTTAAATGAATTAATTATTGTATTTACCATTAAGTTTGTATAACCATAAAGTTTAGCTTGATTACTGTTAAATTTAATGTTTTTATTCTCTAGCTTATACCCTCCCTCTGTCTACAGCGTATACCTTCTGGTTATTTTACGACTACACCACGGATTATTAAGCGATATTTTAAGAAAATTTATTTCATTATAAGTCATATAATTTTAACTTAATGTAGGCTGTATGAGACATTGTTTTGTTGGCGATGTGATATTAGACTAACTGAAATAAAATACATGTATAGTTATAATGTATATAAAGATAGTAGCCATAACCGTTGTTATTACCTTTTGAAATCCTTTCATACTAATTTAACGCTAGAACGCCCGGAAATTTTACTCAAATTTCATAATAATATTTCACACCAGAATTTTTATTTAAATCTGTTTGACTGATTTATTTAACGTAAATCTGCGTGGTTTAATTTTAACTTATTTTATGAAAGAATTTCTGGTTCCAGTTGACATTTAATCGGACATATGGTCGTAGTCGAATCGACTCCTTCCGGGCGTTCTAGTGTTAAGTAAAAATCAAAAAGTATACTTGAAGCTGTACGTCCTTGAGATATTTTCTTGACATTGTTTATAAATGATATTATTACAAATAATATAATTATAATGCAAGGTAAAGTTCAATAATGCTTTAAAGAATATAACATACTAGCAAACCCCGCTCGCGTAATAGTTGAAATATGGCAAATGATATCTGCATGACTATTTTTTTTATTACACTTTTTGAAATAATTCAAAAATTACAAATTAAGCCACAGTTTGACTAAACTTCATTATAAAAGAGCAATAGACAGAAATGAGATTTTAATTAATAAGAAGAACTAAAACTAATTCCAATTAAATGATAATTTAGAAAGTATTTTGAGACTTTTATGCTCATTTCATACCCTCATTTCAGTATTCATTTAAAGTTTTGAATTTTTTACAAACCATCTTAACACATTTACATCTTAAAATTAACCATCATGTCAAATTCCAAGCTTCTTGTCTAATAGTCTACCACCTCTCTGGTGTTAGTGGCACCAACATAAGATGTCGAAACAGAGTTGAAATAGAATGTCTCGAAAAATGTTGAAACAGAGACTGTCACCATTAATTTGCCAACATTAAACTTGAAATCGGTTGGTATTTCCTAATATTCTATAGAAAACGGAATTTTGATGTTTTTAAAAGCTTTCTTGTTGTTCCTGCCAACCAGATGGTAGTGACACCGGTATAAAATATAGCCCGTATAGGAGCAGGGGACTATCACTCTTGATTCGCGACCAATAACTTCTGCAATCGGTATGTTATTTCCTGAGATTCCATAGAAATCGTAATTTAGGACTCTTTCAGAATGCTTTTCGCTCCTTCCTTTCGCTTCGACCCTTTCTAATTTCGAATTTATTTTCGATTGTTCATAGAGGATATTTATATTTTATAAGTAACTACCGTGCTATATTTAAAGTTTCTAGCCTCTTCAGTACCGCAGAAATCACAATTTAGAACGTTTTTTAAAATGCAACCGCAAGGTGGTAGTGACGCCGACATGAAATAGATCCTATGTTGGAGCAAGGGCTGTCATCATCACTTTCCAACAATTACATTTGAAATAGGTTGGGTACTTTCTGAGATTGCGTAGAAATCGCAATTTAGAACTTTTTTACAACGTTTTTAGAACGCATTTCGCGCATTTTCACCCCTTTTAAATTTCCAATTTTTTTCGAAACTGTTCTTAAATATCATTTAAATCTAATAATTATGTACCTTGCCTAATTTCAAGTTGCTTGTTAAGATTGTGTAAAAACCACCATTTAAAACGTTTTTTAGAACGTTTTTCGTCCATTTTCATCCGTTTTAAATTCTAATTATTTAGGAAATGTTCTTAGAGATCATTTATACCTTATAAGAATCTACCATGCCTAGTTTCAAGTTGCTAGCCCCAGCAGTATTACAAAAAACGCAATTTAGATCGGTTTTTGCTCCTTCACCCTCCTTTGGGTTAGTGGCACCGACATGAAATACAACCTATGTTTGAGCGAGGGCTGTCACCATCGTTTTCATACCATTATTTTTTAAATCTGCTCGGTACTTTCTGAGATTGCGTAAACATCGCCATTTAGAACGTTTTTTAGAACGCTTTTCGCTCATTTTCACCCCTTTTAAATTTCGATTATTTTAGGAAATGTTCTTAGAGATCATTTGTATCTTATGAATAACTGCCTTGCCTAATTTCAGGATTCTAGTCCCTTCAGTAACACAAATATCGCATTTTTAGAACGTTTTTTGCTTCTGGAACCCCTAGGTGGTAATGACACCGACATGAAATAGAGCCTATGTTGGAACAAGGGCTGTCATCATCAACTTCGAAGCATTCATTACTTTTGAAATAGATTGGATACTTTCGGGGATTGCGTTGAAAACGCCATTTAGAACGTTTTTTAGAACAATTTTCGCTCATTCTCACCCCTTTTAAATTTCGATTTTTTTAAGAAATGTTCTTAGAGATCATTTATATCTTATAAGTAACTACCATTCCAAATTACAGGTATCTGGGCCCTTCAGTAACACAAAAATCGCAATTTCGAACGTTTTTTGCTCCTTCTCCCTCTTTAGAAGTAGTGGCACCGACATAACACGTAGCCTATATTAGAGCAAGGGTTGTCACCATCATTTTGACACCATTATTTTCTTAAATCGGTTTGTTATTTCTTGAGATTGCGTAAAAATCGCCATTTAGAACGTTTTTTAGAACGCTTTTTGCGCATTTTCACCCCTTTTTAATTTCGATTTTTTAAAGAAATGTCCGTAGAGATTATTAGTGTCTTGTAAGTACCTACCATTCCAAATTTCATGTTTCTAGACCATTCAGTAAGACAAAAATAGCATTTTTGGAACGTTTTTTACTCCTGCACCCCCTTTTGACCAGTGGCACAGACATAAGATATAGCCTATGTTCTAAGTTGGACTAACACCATCATTTTAATACCATTACTTTTGGATTCGGTTCGGCAGTTTCAGAGCTTACCTCCTACAAATAAACAATTTTTACCTCTTTATAATATTAGTATAGTTATAGATATATATTCTTTTAAACTTATTCGAGATTTTTATTCTTTAAAAAGTAAACACGTAATTTTATGTAAATGTTTGATATCTATATTGTTAAAAAGGTCATAAAATCAAATATATATATATATATATATATATATATATAGGCGATTTGCATAATTCATGTTTTTGAAATTTATTTATAAACTGAAAACTGTTTTTAAGCAGTGTTTATCGTCACTGTTAATCGTTATTGTATATCCGAGTGAGAATATTTAGCAATAAATTAATTGTAGCATTATTATATGCGCGACAGCCAATAAATACAGTACAAATCTTACCGGATTTTTATGAAATTTTGGTACAATAACACAATATGGATAAAGTTTTTACATTTAGGTTTTAATGATTTATGATAATTTAAAAATTTTATATTAATAATTTAAATTTTTAATGATGTTTTGCTAAAAATATAACTATTATAAATAGCATTTTGGAGTAATTGTTTATAGTATTCTTTACAAAAACAAATAAAGGCATAATTATTTAGTGATTTATCTACATAAGTGATAATAAATTTATTTTGTAGATTCGTTATGTAAGTGTTTATGACTGTTTTATCTATAGTTTTAATGTATTGTATATTTTTAGTAGTTCATTTTTAAGTGATTTATAGGTATTAATTTCGATTCATTACAAAACTCAATTAGTTTTGTATAATCTATAGCAACTTTATAGATAAATAAATCTAAACTTTGAATAAACTGCATTAATATTGTGTGGAATGCGGCATTTAGTACCATAATGCATTGGTGTTTTTTAAATTATTTTGTTCGATAATATTAAGATCCCTACTGATAATATGTGTCCATGTGTGGTGTTGATATATTTTTTATACAGTGGATCATTACAATAATAAAAAAGTAAATTACTGAAAGAGTTTGATTGTTTTGCAAAAGTATTACAATTAAAATAAAATTACGTTTTAAAGTAACATTATATTTACAAGTTTTGGTAATATTAACATCTTTTATTAGAAATGTATTATTTTTGTTATTAATATCAAGTTTAAAATTGATTTTATTCATAACTGGATTAGAAAAATTAATTATTAGCTGATTATTGTGAGTTTTATACTTAGATTTAATAGAAAGTTTTTCATTACGTATGTTATCTCTATCAATATATACTATCAATATATACTTGTACGTCACAACGTACATCACAAAAATGTGATTAGTTTTAATGCTTTTTAATATATACA
Source organism: Maratus speciosus (assembly GCA_963932465.1). Taxonomy (NCBI): domain Eukaryota; kingdom Metazoa; phylum Arthropoda; class Arachnida; order Araneae; family Salticidae; genus Maratus; species Maratus speciosus. The sequence goes on along the minus strand of OZ010796.1, from coordinate 214,631,506 downwards.
TATATATATATACGTATATATATATATTTTTACGTTTTAATTTATTTGTTTTTTTTAAAGTTTGAAGGTTTGGTGTTGTGGGATGTCGGGTTTGTATTGAATTAATAATGCTGTTCTCATTTTGTTCAGTTTACTTATTTTATTGTGGATCAGTTCGGTGGCATTGTGTATTGTAATATAATTTTTGAATATATGTATATATATATTATATACAGAGTCTCTTTTTATCTTAGAACAATAGCTACTTCCTAAACCGTTGGTTTTAGAGGTGGAGTTCCAATTGTAAAAATATTTCAAATTTTGCTTCTCTTCATATGAAAATATGTTTACATTATTTGTTTAAGCTACGAAATTTAAAATTTCATAGTGTATCCTGGGTTTTATAAGTCATATTTAGAAAAAATGTTTCTGCTGTATCAGGAAAATTTCCTGCAATATTTTTACAATGAGAAATGAAGTAAATCCATTTAAGCACATTCTATCACATGGTTGTCTTAATGAATTGTTTTGCTTATTTTATGGTTATAACACCTTTATATGTTTTATTTAAATATTGTTGATCAAACTTCTTTGAATATTTTTGTGACGCTATCAAATCTTATGTGTTTAGCTAATATATTTAATTACTTTTTACAGGAGGATGTCCTCTAAACGCAAGAGCCCCCCTACAAAATTATCTGCCGATGGACTGAACAATTCGACTGACAGAATTGATGTAGAAGATGATGATGAGCATCTGTTAGATCAAAATGACAATAAAATTCAATATCAACGCAATACCCCCTCCTGTGAAGGGTCTGACCTTCTTAGCAGACTGTCCAACGAACAATATCAAACTGCTTTACAGGCTTCTACAAACGGAGGCCTAGAAATGGGAAGTACCATCGAGGCACTAGATGTAGCTAGCCTACAGTTATCTGTGAATGCTCTAAACAGAACACAAAACTCATTGGACCAAGAACATGACTCTTGTGACAGTTTAAATAGTGATGGTGTTACTGGCACCGAACAATTAGTACAAGACAATGCCTCTTCCTCACGGAAAAAGAGGTTGTTGTTAAGTGTTTCATCTATCAGGTCTGAAACCACTACAGACTCAGAATATGATTCTGAACCCTGCTTAAACGGCAACGAACTTGTATCTGATGTAAATGCATTCCCTTATGACTTTTTACAAGCTTCTTTGAAAGCAACGAGTCAAGTGACTGACGAAAACCATAGCAATCATTTGCATACATCGCGTGAAATTTCACATAGTGAAAATAATCAGCAATATCACATGTATCATTCATCACAAGAAATGGGAAAACAGCTCACGAGTGGGCATGGGAAAAGGACAATGGACGATGTGTTAAAAAGGTTAACGTCCAAAATGACGACAAGTGCAAGTCTGAGAGATATGCAAACACCAGGGCCAAACCAAGGTTTAATGCCCGAAAATGAATACTATAACAGAAACTTAAGTACGCAGAGGTAAGATACCCTTTAATCTTCATCATTACGTTTTTTTAGATGAGATAATTATTTAACAAAACTTTCTGAAGTATGTCTAATTATCCTAGCGAAAAAAATTTTAATATTTTTCATGTGATCAAATATTTAATTATTAACCCCTTAACTGCCCCGGACGTATATATACGTCTTTAGAAAATGCATGTATCTATTAAAGGGATGGCGAGTTCCAATTATAGCGAGGCAATTTTCACCACCTGAGCCATTATATATAACAGTATAACATGTCCATTTTCTTACTGTTATTTCTGAAAACTAATATACACCTTCTATAATTTCAGAAATATGCGATTTAAGTAAGGCACTGGAGATCGAGCAAGATTTCGTCGGCAGTTAAGGGGTTAAGTGATATTTTCTGTTTTCTTGGTGTGTTTCTCATTTACTTTGAAAAAATATGTGTAAAAAAAAAAAAAAAAAAAAAAAAGACCTGTGAAACTTGGAAACAGTTATTTGGAGAACATTTTGTAAATAAGTTTAAAAAATTTTTAAATTTTAAACCGTAAAAGATCAAATGCTTCAGGAAATTTGTATGTGGTATAGTTCTAGCCATTAATTTACTTTTAAAATTCATGTCTCAATAAAACAAAATATGTTACATAATTTTTCCTGTTGTTTAGCTCTTCTTATTTAAACAAAGAGAGTAATCCAATTTTTTATGGAACTTTTATTCTTTAAACAATAGTTAGAAAATGTCACGACAAACTATTATGCTTGAAGTTCAGAATCATCATAAATCATGTCTGTATTCTGACAATAGAGAATTCGTAAAGTAGCATGACAAAAAAATATTAATGATACAATTTCAATTAATTTTTTGTAATATCCTTTTGATTGCTGGTTTTGTATTTGCTTTAATAAAGTCAACGTTCTTTATTATTTACAAATTTCTTTTGTTTAAATTTAATTATGACAAGTAACCCCATTTCTTATTGTAAAATTAATTTTGAATGAAAAGCCAAATACCCTGAATCATAATGTAAAATAAAATAAATAAATAAATAAAAATTAAAAAATATATTATTCCACGTATAAATAAATGAATGTTTAAAATATAATGATCATTTATTAATGTGATCACATTTGTTTTACTCAGAAATGATAACAATAAACAGAATGTAATTCTATCAAAATGCATTATACTTACAAACATCGATTATACATATTTATCTGTAATTTACGGAAAAAAAAAGAAGGCTATATTATTAAAAAAAAAACTTTTTTTTGGGTTCTTTTCTCATGTTTTTTGGAGTGAAACTTTCGTATTAATTGTCCAATAACGTATCTGATTTATACTAAAAATCAATGCATAAAAATTTTGTAGGGCTTCACGCTTTTGCGCGCTGGTTTACAGCTGTAATGTCTTCATCTTTTGAATTAAAAACTACGTTTTCTAAAGTATTCGAATTTTTAAATTCTACCTGCTCAGTTCATAAGGTACATCGATCGTTTCAGCAATTAATATTCAAGAGCGGTAGCCTGCTTCTACCCATAAAAGAATGGCACACATCAATTTTTATCACTTGTCAATTTTCCTTTATTCAATTTCAAAATTTTCAATTTAGTACAATCTCACTTTTATAGTACAAACTATGAAAATGTATCCAACATTCAAATAATTTATTATTAGGTAATTTTTCACAAATGCTTCCGACCAATACGCTGTGACATAGCCTTCTCAGCAAACATTTGACCGTAGGAAACCAATAAGTATTTCCATGGAGGACAATAGTCTTTTGTGTAAAGGTATGCAGGAGAAGAAATAGCATACCTATCTGTGTCCTTGGGATGTGCTCAATAGAGTATTTCGAGATTCGAAGAAACAGCGGGGTGAATGAACAATGAAGCAGCAAGATCGCTCGTCCCCTAGTGAAAGAGAAAAAAGTTCAAGGATGTGCTAGTGAGCAGTTCTGGACATTAGACACGAGACCTTGGTAAAGAGAGGTTGTATTTTGTCAACGTGAGAGATGTGAAGTACAAAACGTTCCCTCATGTTGGGTGTTCGAAGTATAGATATCGTCGGTACCATGTCAAACTATCCAATGTGAAAACAGTGGTCTACTTTTTTAAAATTCAGATTTCTTGATTAGCACCGCTTTTTTTGAAATAGTAAAATTCATCTTATTTAAACTTATTTAATGACATATTAATTAAGACGAAAACAAGGGGGAGTTTTACCACTTCAGAAAAGTGGTGCCAATCAAGAAATCTGAATTTTAAAAAAGTAGCCCACTTTTTTCACATTGGATAGTTTGACATGGTACCGACGGTATGTTTATAAAAAGTGAGAGTGTCTCTCTATGGATTGTAAAATTATTATTGCATTTTTCAACTTAATATTAATTGTTCTAATAAAGAACTTGGGAAAGAAAAATGTGTTATTTTTGAACGATAATCCTACACGAGCTTAGAAAGTCAAAAAGCTCTGGCCCACTACATCACAAATTGAGAGCAATTTTAAAATGAAATAATACCCTAATTAGTTGAAACATACCGTTCTTTGCTATTTAAAACACATAATGCTAATGATGATCTTAAGGGTGATCACCTTAAGAGAGGTTGTATTTTGTCAACGTGAGAGATGTGAAGTACAAAACGTTCCCTCATGTTGGGTGTTCGAAGTATAGATATCGTCGGTACCATGTCAAACTATCCAATGTGAAAACAGTGGTCTACTTTTTTAAAATTCAGATTTCTTGATTAGCACCGCTTTTTTTGAAATAGTAAAATTCATCTTATTTAAACTTACTTAATGACATATTAATTAAGACGAAAACAAGGGGGAGTTTTACCACTTCAGAAAAGTGGTGCCAATCAAGAAATCTGAATTTTAAAAAAGTAGCCCACTTTTTTCACATTGGATAGTTTGACATGGTACCGACGGTATGTTTATAAAAAGTGAGAGTGTCTCTCTATGGACTGTAAAATTATTATTGCATTTTTCAACTTAATATTAATTGTTCTAATAAAGAACTTGGGAAAGAAAAATGTGTTATTTTTGAACGATAATCCTACACGAGCTTAGAAAGTCAAAAAGCTCTGGCCCACTACATCACAAATTGAGAGCAATTTTAAAATGAAATAATACCCTAATTAGTTGAAACATACCGTTCTTTGCTATTTAAAACACATAATGCTAATGATGATCTTAAGGGTGATCACCTTAAGAGAAAAACCCTATATTTTAAATCATACTGAACGCGTTGCATTCGTTTTTATGTATCTATGAAAGTAATATATCTTTTATAAAACATAGTCAAAATTTAAATTTATAGAAAATATTTTGAAACATTCCCATTAAAAAATATTTTTTCAATTATAATATGAAATGTATTACTTATATTGGGTGAAAAAACTTCTAAAACATTTATTTGGAATCTATATTAGAAAGCCTGAAATTTTAGTTTATGTAATCAGTAAAATGTAATCCATAATTGCAGCTTAAATTGACGCATAGAGTACGTCAATTAAATATAAAAAGTTAAAAATTTGCCTATTGTATTGATGCTTCATATTATTTTTTTTACGGTACGAAGACTAACCAGATAAAAACCTACAGTTTAAAGTGAATACACATATGAGTCGCTATAGAAGTCACATCAGTTTATTAGTCTTCTTAATGCCATGACAAAAAAGAATACTACTTATAGTGCATTATTAGTTTTTAGTTCCTATACACAGCAAAAAAAAAAACTGTTGATTTTACAGGAAAAAAAATTCAATATTTGAAGTATAATTGAATCTTAAGCGTTCGGTAAAATATTTAGATGGAATATTTCAAGATTTTCCGACTACTATTAGATTTATTTTGTAAAACACCATCTTCCAATTTGCTCAACAGGAAAAAAGAAAATCAATAAACGGTCTGTTTCTCAGTACACTATACAAACATCTGTTGATTTTACAGAAAAAGGTTGCCAGGCGGGATGTCAGTAAAAAACTGTTTTCATTACGAAAAAAATCTGTTTCTATTACGAAATTTCTGTTTCTTTAACAGATTTTACTGATAAAATAAACAGTTTATGGATTTATTCCTGACATGAAATCTATATATGTTACGAACTTTCTGTTATTTTAACAGATTTTGATGTAAATTAAATGGTTTGGAATTTCTATTCTTTTTTTTCTTTCTTTCTTTTCCATTTTTTTTTATTTATAAAATAAGCATTTTTTACTATAAAATCAACAGTTTTTTTACACTGTGCGCAATGGAAAATTTATTATCATCAATATTATACTTTACATATTTTATTATAAGCGTAAAAGTCTGCTATCCAGTTAATAGTTTATTAAAACGGACGCATTAAAGGGACTTGTTGGTCTTTAACGTATAAAAAAAAAAAAAAGAATTTATAAATTTTCCTTTAAATTAAAAGTTTTCAACGTTTGTACCTCGGAATAAAATCATGGTGCTGAATGCAGTACAGGGTGAGTCATAAGTTCGTTCGAACCTAAAAAATTCAAAATAAAAGAAGTAATGCTCGAAAAAAATTTCGGTTTCCGCGAATATGATCAAAGGGACGTTGGATTTTTTTTCCATGTATAAAAAAAATAATTCCGAAAGTACCCAAAAGAGGGCGCTCACACGTCATACTGAGACGTTTTATGCAAATCAGGCAAACACAAACAAACAAGAAAACAAATCGAAATAACATGGCACTGTGCATTTATTTTAAAGTAAAAGATGTTCAACACGACCACCACCACCACCACCATGTATTAAGCAAGTGAGGCGATTTTGCCTGACCACGTTGTGCCTGCATTGCAGGAAAGACACGCGTCACCTGTCGTCACCTTTATGCAGGATGGTACCCGCCCCACTTTTCACGTGAAGTCAAGACGTTCTTGTTGGACATTTTCACTGAAGACCGAGTGATAAGTCGAAGTTGTAAGTTTGAATGCCCTCACGACCTGACTCGACCCCGGTAGATTTTTGGTTGTGGGGTACTTAAAGTCTCGTGTGTACCGGGGCTCCCCTGCCACTTTGGTGGAACTGAAAGATACCATTCGACGGACCATCGATTGCACCACATGTTACACTCAGCCGTAATATGCGTATTGACGCGCCTCACTTGCCTAATATCTGGTGGTGATAGTGGTGATCATGTTGAAAATCTTTAAAATAAATGCACAGTGTCATGTTATATTGATTTGTTTTATTGTGTTTGTCTTTCCTTGATTTGCATAAAACGCCTCAGTATGACGTGTGAGCGCCCTCTTTTAGTTACTTTTTGAATCATTTTTTTATACATGGAAAAAAAAATTCAATGTCCCTCTGATCATATTCGCGCAAACCGAAATTTTTTCTGAGCATTACTTCTTTTATTATGATTTTTTTAAGTTGGCACGAACTTATGACTCACCCTGTATATGGATTCACAAACACTGAAGGAAAGGACTTGACATTTTCACAACATATAAATGCAATAATTATCTGTAAAATAAATCAAAACATTAGAAATATTTTAGGAAAAAAATACTTTAAATAATGCTTGAAAAGTTTTTGCATTATTCAATTTCTTCCAATTTATATTGAAAATTTTAAATTAAATTCTTAATTAAGTAAAAGCTTTTACATTCAGTCCATACGAAATCGTAATATTTAAGACCTCTGAAAATTTCAAGAATTTTCATACATAATGGTTACTTAGAAATCCTACACCCAATATCAAAATTAGTATTCCGAGGAAAAAGCTTTATAACTTTTAAATTAAAGAGAAACGTTTTGAAATGCTTGCATTCTTTATGCAATATATATTTTTAAAATTGAAATATAACTTTCGTAGAAAAACATTCAAAAAAACAAATTGTTTTAATTTTGTTTAAAAAGGAAACGTTAAAGATGATCTAGAACTATTATCTTAAAAACGGATAGGAGTATACGAATTGGATTTCACTTGGTTTTGTGAATAGTTTTGAATCAACTACTAAAATTTTAAAAGTTCCAGCATAATTATACGAAATATTTCTACTAGTGTTAGTAAATAATTTTTTAACGCATAAATTTCACTACATATTTCAAGAACTGATAACAAGAACAAGATACAGATCTTTGAAAGTAAGAAATTATAGCAATAGTAACTTTTAAAATTCGAATTATTTTAAAAGCATTATTTGTCTTTAACATATTTCTTTAAAAATAATAACAAAAAATAAACATCATGTTAATTTAATTCAAAAGTTTTAGAGATTTTGCTCTTTTTTATGTGGTTTTACTTATTGTTGTTGGTTTTGTTTATTTGTTGTCACCATATTTAAATATTTGAAAAATTCATCGAATATTCAGTTAAAACTCGTTATGCAGACAAAACCTCAATTATCCGCTCTAATATTAAATCATCACGGAATACATTCATATTTTCACATTTCTGATTATTTCACAATTTTTTCTCACAAATTTCTATCCGTAATTGACAAGATAATTCTAAAATATATATTTTATTTTATATTTGAAGTGTTAAAAGTAGGAATTTAACCCTTAAAATAGAATTTAGCATATATTGCAGGAATATATTGTATTTTAATTTTCTAATGAGAAATTTGAAATTTACAAATTCATTCCATGGACACAAGTTCAACATTGGAGAGGGAAATTTGAGATCTGCGAGATTATTTCTGTAAATATAACAGTGTTTAATTGTTGAAATAGAGAAAGTTCCCTAAAAAATTGCAAATTTTTTCTGCGAAATAAACAGTTTTTTACTAGCGTCCTGGCTGACAGTTTTTTACCGTAAATTGAACGGATTTTTTTTTTTTTTTTTTTTTTTTTTTTTATGTAGTGTACCAATTTCTAGCAAATGAAACATAATTCGAAAAAATAAAGTTTCATGGAATCCTCGCCTTGAAATGGCATAATAGTAACTTTGGTCACTAAATAGAAATAATTGTTAAAAATTATGCTTACACGTCACTTTATAATTATGTTTTTAGTGAAGTTGAGTGAATAAGTTACATTTCTTTCATAATTTAATTTGCCATAATACAAAATTAAAATCATGCTTAAATTCAAAATTGAACTTAAAGAGTCTTATTACCCATTGGAGCCAAAAAAGTTTTAGAGGTAAAAGTTTTACAAAATTTTATTCACTGAAATTTCCTTCAGTGAATTTCAATTTCATATAGAATTTGCACTGAAATTTTAAGAAATTTATGTAGGTCAAGATTTTTTTTTTTTTTTTTGGGGGGGGGGGTGGGGGTGGGGGGGGGAGGTGGGGGTGTCTTTTGTCTGAATTAAAGTTTTGATTTTAATAAAATAAGCTTGATTTCTTTTTCTTAGTAACAACATTAAAAAAAATGCTGTAAACTTTATTTTAACTTTATTTTTTTTGTGTTATTGTATCTTCCCATCACTCAGAACAGTAATTATTATGGTCCTACGACTTTTAAGAGAATTCCAAATACTACAAATAAATCCAAATTAAAATTATCTAGAAACCTAAGCACTTCAAATTTCCTTCAACCACGTCTGCATACTTTGAGTGTTTAAAGAAGAATATTATCGACATTTTTAAGAAAACATTTACTAAAACATAATCGGGGTTAGATGTTTGTAGCACTTCTGAATCAAATTAAATCTAGGTTCGAATTTGTTTTGCTCTCGTGGGAAAAAATATAGTTTGTAGCGCGCCTGACTAAATAACGAAACATAGTCCAAGGATAAGTCTTTAAAATCTAAAATATCTTTAGCTGGTCCATTTGTTTTTGTGACGCCTCGGACTTGAAATAATAAACGACTTAAAGCATTAGCGAAATCGAAAGAGATAATCATAACGATACATTGTTACTTTGTGCAAAAATTTGGGTGATCATAGATGTAATAGTTCGTTAGAGTAACCTTTATTTATTAAAATAGAGACGTATCCATATCGCACGTACTCAGATTAAAAATTATTTATTGTGTCCAAGCTATGGCAATTCGCACTATAGAACTTGACAATTATCACTTAGACGAGTCAACGTCATCCTTTAGGTAATGCCTAAAGGCTGAATTTCGACGTCACAGAGGGTCAACACCAGAGTTAGACCGATTACATCCAACCTTTCTTCAACTTTTACTTTTGTTTACTATTGACCTAACTTTTTAAGAAGTTGTTTGTTATTTTAAAATTTAACATTTTAAAAAGTAAGATGCATATATCAAAAATAAACAAGTAAGAAAAATCATGCGTTAAGCATAGATTATGAAACACTTTCCAACACTTCCTGAATGCTTTAACAAAACTTCGTTATTTAGGGAAATAAGGTATATAAGTGAACTAAGTAAACATTTTAGAAAACACATAAAACATTTGAAAAACTGATTTCAGCAGTTACCGTCCATAGCAAATATGTATTCCAATTCTTTTGAACAGCCCTATATTTGATCTGTAGGTTGATATATATACTATATAATGGAGAAATTTAGTTTAGCAAGAAAACACATAACAGGTTGAAATTTCTCTTTCAGCAATTTATACTAATAGATTTAAACATACTTGTATACTTTTGTAAAACTCTGCAGTACCTAATACCTTTATGACACGCCACTATTTAGCTAAAGTTTAATTCAAAATAAAACACTCTTAAAACTACCGGAATCACATTTCCAGAAATTATCATTTATAGACGGCCATGTATCCAATTCTTTGCGTGACCCTGTATGTCATTTTATATATGCTTTACAAACATTTCTTAGTAAACCAAATGCGGTTCAGCGCAAAAATGCCTAACTCATTTAAAAATCACCTTTAAGCAATTTGCAATCATACCCAGTAACCATTACGAATTCTTTTGAGTAGCCCTGTATATGAATTACAGCATTTATACACACCATATACAATGCATAAATAGAGTGAAACATAAAAGCACATAACATAATTAAAAATGCATTTCCAGCAATCATCGCTACTTTACAGTACTTCGGGTACAATATAGTATATGAAATCTTTTGTGTGTCCCTGTAAATGCTCTGCATTTCGTATTATCCATGATATAAGTTATAGTAAACCTTAGCGACGTATATCTATTTCATTATACATGTAATAGTTTAACATAATTAAAATACGCCGGAAAAAATTTCCTCCTCTTTTATATCATTATGTAAAGGAATTCTTTTGTGCGCCCCTGTAAATGAATAATAACTATTTTTTGGGCCGCATATTGTACATAAAATGCATATTTTAGCCAACTTGATAAATGCATATCAATTTTATTATATTTGAAAGCATGTACCATCATTAAAAATCATTTTAAACGATTTTTTCCCGTAGGCCGTAATGTAACGGAAAACTTTTGACTGTCCCTGTAAATGAACTAAACATGCTACAAACTTCATTTGCAATAGGGTTCGTGCTATGGTAGAGGTCACTAACATCCAAAAATTTCAGAACGATCCGAGTATATTTACGGGAGTTAGAGCGCGTACAGACGGCCAGCGGACAGACGGCCAGACGGACAGACAAACAGAAGTCATAAACGCTTTTCAACTTTGTTGGAAAGTGTTAAAAAAGCTTAGAACAACCTGCCGACATAAGCTGCAGAACCGATGTAGCATATTTCATAACTGTTCGCCTTATATATGGAGCTACTCCTCAAGGTCTTCCACAAAATATCCGTGTAAGAAATAAGTAAAATTGAAACTCTCTATTAAATTGAATTTAAACAAACCAAAATCTCAATAATAATTCGAGCAAGTTGGCCTCATATGAGACTGATATTATGTTTAGAATGAAAATCATTGCATTTTATGACAAAAAAAAAATGTCATGGAGAGAAAATGCAGTCGTTAGTATTTGAAGCATAAAAATTAAAATTGCATTATCTCATCGTTTCACTAATCTTCATTTCCACTTATATGGTGGAATATTTTATATATTTGCGGTTAAATTTTAAAAATTTTCAGTATAACTATGGATATTAACAGATTTGCGACTTCTGCATTTTAGTTTGATGAATGGAAACGTAGCTATGTAAATTATATGCATTTTATCGCAAATAAACACATGACATAGAAAAAAGTTCCAGCTTGAGAATTTCAAGGATAAAACTAAATTTTCTTAGTCATACTATTTCTTATTGTATTACAACAGTCTTAAGAAAGTATAACTTTCTTCACTTCCACAAACAAATTCAATTTTAATAATTCAATGTTAATCTTTATATATGAATATCATTAAAAATGTTACAGATATTTTAGAATTTTACAAGTAACAGTTTAAAGAAAATGAACGTGCAAGCAATTTGTTCGGAAGTTTACGTAAGCTGAGAAACCGATATAAGATAACATAAGCTTTCACCATGTGGAGCTAATCCTCGCGATCCATTTATATTCATTTTTTTTTTCGCTTTCGCTTTTTGTTAGTAAGAAAACTGAAATGGAAATTTAATATTAATCAGTAATAAAGTTACGTACCGAGATTGTTTGGTTTGAACATAATCCTTCCAATGAATAGCAACAATCCATCCCATTTATTTAATTCTTAGTCTTTAGGAAAGCCAGTAATAAATACCCTTACAAAAGGACTCAACACATTTATGCACAATGTTAAATTAATCGGATGTACCAATCCCGAAACTTTCTTCTATATCATCCTTGTTAATACTTCAAAATTTGCTATCACAGTGCCAAAATTAAATGAAAATTTATGCCAATCATGAGGATTCTAAATGTATAGGTTTGTTGAATTGTGTGCATTTAGAAAGAAGATATAAGCATCTCATTTTTCAAACAAATCATTGAATTTCAGCACCCACCCTCTAATGTCTGCAACCAAAATTCCCAACCCAAAGAGCATAAAAGTGACACCTTTAGACTATATACACCCAAGCCTAATAAGGATCTATTTATGTGAAAGTGCAACAGAATATGACCTTTGACTGATTCCGTGCATTAGTTTTTATCCAAAATCCTCTTAATCAATCCACTTTTATTGACCTATGTGCCGTTACGCTGATATTTAGAGATTTTAGCTTCGTACGTTGTACAGTTTTTATTTAAAATAAAATTATACTCTAATTTTATAAGGAATAATATCTCAAACTTTATATCCTGTAAAAACGAACTAAGGATTTACTTTACCTGAAGACTTAGCGCGCAAATATCATTAGTTGATTTTTTTAAATTAAATAGTGCCAAATATTTCATTGCTTATCAAATATGTGGGCATGTATATATTGCAGAGATCATAGGAAAGTCCTATCATCTTGAAATAACAGTTGAACGGATAACACTAGAATTGTGGAATATATTTATATTCTAATTGTACTATGTTATATTTCTATATTGTAAAAAATATTGGTGTGACTTTACACCAAAAAGGGTGGCAATGAAATTGCCACCAAAAGTAGTCTAAGGAAACACCACCAGTAAATTGGTGTAATGAAACACCATCAATCAACTGGTGTAAAGAAACACCACTATGTTTGGTGTAAAGTCACACCACTACTGATTTCATTTATTTTAACACCAAAATAAAAAATAATTTAAAACATTACTTTTTAAATCTAATACAGACATAATTTAAAATATATAATTTTACGCAGAGAAGTTGGTAAACTTTTATATAACCGAAATAATTTATTATAATATATATTTTAAATATTTTAGTTGGTAAACAACGAAATTTTTTATATTTACATGTTTAAATATATCATTTTCATGGGTGCCATACAAGGGGAAGTGGGTGCAAATGGATCTAGAGTACCTATACATTTTGGTGTAGTCAAATTTTTTATACATTTTTAGAACTAAGATTCAGCTTTTTTTGGTGCATCTGAAAGACAATTACTTATATATATGTTCCCTCCCCCCCCCCCCCTGCAAGAACTGAGCTTTCCCACTAAATATAATCAAATGGACGCCCATGATCATTTTAATTATATTTTACCAATTTAATAATCACAATAGGTATATGATAGCCTACTTATTTAATCCTTTCAGTACCAACATTTAAAAAAAGAAATAAAAATTATTAATGAAGTAAAATTATTAAGTACATGTTAATAATGCCCCCAATGAGCTAAAAACCATCTAATACAGAATTCTCGATGAAAATATTTTTTTTAGAGAACGAACATACGTTTTAAAATAATTATATAACAAAATTATAATTTACTTATAACTATCAGGATACGTTTAAATCAAAGTTTCTAGTTTTCTTAACAAAATAACAAATATAAGCTACATCTGATATTAAATTACATCAAAATTATACAATTTTAACAACTCTTGCCTGCAGAGAGCGTTCATTTTTATTCAAAAATTTCCCGATAAAGTTTTCTTTTAAAATATTCTCTTGCATATTGGTTTGATTTCTAAATATTTGTGCTTTAGATAGGAAAATGTATAAAAATACAGATAAAGTTCGTAAAATTATTTTCCATTAAAATAAACGTCTTAAAATTTTTTCAAAAATGCATGGCCTTGATCAAGGACGAAAGTAGAGAAAGTGTTAACAAAATGAAAATGAACTAAAGTTAAAATACATCACAGTAAATTAGTGTAGTTTTAATTCATAAAAATTCTTAAGTCAATATAAAGTGTTAGTAATTTCAAGAAAGGCTTTCACATTTGGATCGATAAAATCAGTTTAATGCATAACATAAAGTGATTAAACTATAGCAGCTAACGAATAAACAAAACTGCGTAAAAAAATGACTGCAGCAGTTCAGAAAATTCATTACCTCGCATTAAATTAAACCATGTGACCATTATTTTTTTTATCATCAGTATGATGTTGTATGAAAGCATGACCTTATTTTAAAAAGCATATAATAAACACTATTTATTCATCTCTTAAAGTATAAAGAATAATCACCTTGCTTACCTTATGTTTACATCTACCATGGGTTTGTTCATTTGCAGAAGTTTGAAAGTGAAAAAAGACTGATTAAAAAGCGGGAATTTTAAAATGGCGTTGTCTGCTGAATCCGTTTCGTTATCATAACACGAGGAGGATTTCGAGAACTGGTGTATGCCTTCCATAATTTGTATTCAAGAATAACATTACACCATTTTCAATCTATGAAAACATTTAAAAGGGTGCTGACAGCAAAATGAGTCCATATTTAAACCTCATTCGGCATTTCACAAACCCAAATTAAGTGTAATAATACTCCCTTCTTTTTAGAGTGTATAGTAAAACGACGTGCGTTATTATATAAGAACGATTTCAGCGGCTCTAATTCGGAATTGGGAAGTTATCGGCCCAATGTTGAAAACTATAAGAAATAGCGAAAATAAAGTCAATTACAAAAGTGTAGAACGTCCTTAGTATGAAATGACATCCTACATGTAAAAACTAACTTTATTACACAGTAAAAAAAAATACTATATTTTTACGCAAAAAAAAATGTTGGCAATACGGATGCCAGCACATTTTGCTGCAAATTTACAGAAATTTTGTTTTTCATGGGTGCAAAGAAAATTTTTAATTTTACATCATTTTTTGCAGTTATTTTTTCAGAAATTTTGTTTTTTAGATTTTACAGTAAATTTGTAAATTTTACAGCATATTTTGTTGTTAATTTTACAGCACTCTTAACAAAATAAGCTGTAAAGTTTTTATAGATTATTTTATTGACGATATATATTTGTAACCCCCCCCCCCTTCCCCCCGTATTCCCGTATATTGTTTATTTTGAATTTTCCTTATGATACTGAGACATATTTAAAAGACTAAAGACATATTTTAAAGCACTAAGCATTATCTTTGTGTTTACGCATGTCATTGTTTTAATAAAATTTTTATGTTATACATATTTAAGATACAAATTTAGAACCATAAAACAAAATAATAAATAAAACCATAAAATTCATTGAAAAAGCAATAAATGAAAATTTTCAAACTATTATAACTCGTTGTAATCACTATTTCGTATGCCAATTTCAAGTATACCGTACAATATACATCGAGAACATTCAAAATATCTAATTTCAGTATCTATAGATGACAGTTATTTTTTATTCTTAGATAATGGACAAAAGCAAATTGCGGTCTACTGATATTTAATGCTGCGATAATAGTACTCAAACTGTTGAAATACCTTATGAATTACATAAAATAGTGTATCCATAGATTCCTCATTATAAATAATTAGAAAATTACATATACATTTTTTTTTAAATGCACCTAATAGAACCTGTAAAATCTAAATATCACCGCACCGAAAATCAGTTCACTTTTAGTAAGGTTGCTAATAAAAATTTAGTGAACTACAACAATACATCAAATAAATAAAAATATTTAAATAAACAGAGAAAGTTAACTTAAACTGTTGGAGAATAAAATAATTATATGATTTAGATTAATAAGTATAAAAATACAAACGGAATTTTCAAAAATATATAAAAACGAAATAAAACAGATTTAAAGAATAGAGAACTTCGTTTTCTTTTGCTTTTAATGTGCAATTAAGTAAATAATAATAAAGTCCTACGAGAAAATACTAATTAAATTACTTAAAAATTAAACAAACTGCTAAACTCATCTTTTGTTACAATTGAAAACAAAAATATATAATTTTTATACAACGTTTTACGTGAACGTTTATATACACATAATCAAAAACGAAATTTGTATGTTAAATTATATAAGAAAACTGACTATTTAACGGTTATTAAATGAATGATACAAATATAAAAATAAAACTTACCTTTAATTTTTAAAATATATGTCCAGTCTCTATGTTCTAGTTTGTATATCCATTAAGAATTGCAATAATAAGCACATATCAAGAACGACGCTAACATAGAACGATACTATCGCTAATAATATCTTGACTTGGTCCTACTTCACGCACGCACCTGAAATGTATCTGATTTTGAATGGGATCGGATGTTTTCGTTGATCTTGAAATTATATCGTTTGCTGTAAATCAATAGTGAAATTACAAAAGTCCTGTTTCTCAGTGCCAGTGAAAGATTCACAGAAAAATCAGCAGCAATCGTTCCCCTTTTTTACAATGTAGAAGCCCTGAAATGTTAATTTTTGAACACCAAATCAGCAGCAAAAATACACCACTAATCTCTTGTAGATGTGTATCATTACAAAGGAGCTGCATTGCTAATGAAACTAACACATGAAAGGAAGTTACAGTTTATTTTATTAAAGAAATCAAGTTAAGTATCCTTTACATATCCACCATCTGCAGCAATATATGTGGATGCGTGTGGATGTGAGTGCATGTGCATTACTATCGATGCTGAAGCATTGAGCATCCGTAACTTGATTTTCTTATTAAAATAAACTGTACCTTGTTTATATATATATATATATAGGGGATAAAGGGGGCTTTTTGCGGCAATCTACCGGCCTTCAATACTTCGGCGCACTCTCGGAGTCTGACTATGAACGTCTTCCCAAGTCAGCCCGCACCCGAACTCTGAAGTTAAATCGAACCTTCGCTCTCAGGCTGGAGATTCAAAATCACTAAGTCATCAAGTTTATTGTCTTTTAGAAATTCCAAGCTTTGTCAGTTCTCATGAGAATTAGCTGCACCCACTTTCTGCGGTCAGGATGTGGTCAGGATGTTTTGGAAAGCGCAAGCCACATCCACATATATGATAATTTTTATTAGTAAATATGCATCTGCCTTCTAATGTCACACATTTAAAAGCGAATAATGACATACTTAAGACAGTGATTCGATTATCGATAACTTACATTATAGGTTATCTAAAAAGGTTCTTTTTACATATAAGTCAGGGCGCACACAGGGGCAACATGAGCAACATGAAGTGCGACTTAGGGGAAGAAACAGTTCTAAACAAAGAAGAAAGCTGTTTCAACTTTCAAACCTTTTTTAAACCTGTTTTTTCTCCGAACAACGTATTGCATTGGTCGCCTGAATGTGCAGCCTGCCTAAGAAAGGTCGCACACTGAGACAACAGGGGAAAAATGAAATGAGACATAGAAGAAAAAACACATTTAAACAAAGGAGAAAAAGCTGTTTCAAACCTGATTTTTTACCAAAATCTAGCGACATGTTGCATGTGTCGCCTCAGTGTGTGACCTATCTAAAGCGTCATATCTACTAAATTGAGAACACTCTACAGTTTTGCATTTGACTTTTCGCTATCTCATAGTTTTCGAGATAGTGTCGATAAATTCTAAATTTCCCAACCAGGGGGGCTACAGTCACTCAAGTATTATAGCGAATTAGTCATTTTATTATTCGTAGACACGTGTTACACGATTCTTGCTTTATCCATTCAAGAGTTATTCGGCATAAAGGGACTTTTCTATGCACCCTGTATGAGAAAATGAACATATTTTCATGTAATTTTATATTATAAATGAGTATATATTTCTTTCCAGCCATCAACAACCCTCGAGATCTCCAATTCTCTCCAACAAAGAGTTTCCTTCGGAAACAGACGTAAATCCCTTGGGTATGATGGACAACTCATCTTTCCGTTCAGCTCTTTCTGGTGACAACCTTCGAGAAAAAGAGCGTTGTTTGACAGATATGATTAACCAATTGCAGTTGTTGAAAGAACAGTTGTTAATTCAGCAGCAAAATAATCAGGTAAGTTATTATTGCTGTTATTGTTTATATTCATTATTGTTTAGTTAGAATGATCCTTTTCGCACTTTTTTTTACTCTTATTTGAAATTTGCCACAATAGTATAAATGGGCAAGGATTGGGGGGCTAAGGATTTGGGTATTTGGGGCCAAGAGATGCCATTACGCCGCATTTATTTAATAGAAAATTTATCCTTCTTTAATCGTTATTTTCAATATTTAAAACGAAATTTTCTATTAAGAAATTATTAATTTCTTAATCTTTCTTTCTTTTTTCTTATTAAAAAAGTGGTGTGAGTGGAATTAAAATCCTCGCCCCAGGGACATCATGGCAAACAGGAATAAATGGAAGAAAAATCTTCAAATACTCATTTTCAAATTTTAATACGTCATTAAAATGAATTCTCATTTTTTTTTCTCGTTTGTCACGTATAAATATTTCAGAAAAACTTTAATATATTTTCAAGATAATAAAACCTCATTATCTCAGGCGACACTTGCTTACTTTTCATACGAAGGTGAAAAATTATTTTAACAACTCGAAATTGATTCTGCTAGTCCACTAGCTAACCTATCAGTTTTAAGCAAATGTATAAAAATGTGTGTCACTTCGTTAAAACATCCTTCTCTCTTTGTGCCTTGTGTTTCGAAGATGAGCTGCTTCAAATCAATTATAATATCCTAATGCTTTAAGAAAACAATTGCATTAGTAATAATATTGAATCTACGAAACTTTGCCATTAAATATGTAAATATTAAATTTGGTATCTGAATATGCTCTACCGTAGTTTTAAATTTACAAGTCAATCTGCTTTCCTGATAAAGGTAAATTATATTTTGCTATGATTATATGTGTAGGGTAGTTCTAGGATAGATGGCCATAGTTTTTAATGATTGAAATAAAAATTCTTACAATGCAAATACAAGAAACATTTATGCATATTGAAAATTTTTATACAGATATTCATCATATTTTGGGCAAAATATAATTAAATATTGAGAACAAAAAGTGGAAAACAAATTGAAATTAAAATGGCATATGGTCATCTCTCCTTCAAGCCAAGGAGAGGTGGCCATCCAATACAAGAAAGAAAAAGTGAAGTTGAAATAGCAAAAAATAACACATTTCATATAGTTAATCATGAAAACCATATAGCAATTTGTAAAGATACAATTATATCACGGAAAATGAGTAAATAAAATTCGAATAAACAAAATTTGAAGTATAATTTCAGTCCTTCACTTTTCGTAATATTGTACCACATTTTTGGTAAAGGTCTTGATAATTTGTACACGTTTCATGGAACCACTTCAGGCACTTTATGCATTGTATCCAGTCTTCCTTTCTGGTTGTAGTATTGTATTCATTTCCACAACCAAGACAGGATCCTCATCTGATTCTATTCCTTTGAAATCTGTAGAATCTGATAATTTCAAATTTATTTCATCTTCTTCGCTGCTGAAAGTGTCGTTTTTTTGTTTTGTTCACGTGTTTATTTTATTCTTTTTCACGGTTTTAAGTTTATTTATCAACTTTATCTGTTTTTGGGATGAAAGTTTCCGACGTTTTTCAATATTTTCTGAAAAAAAAAAACATACATCGTTAGGTCCTATTATATTATTATTATTATTGAAATATTTATATTAGTTAAAATTTAAGCAATTATATCAATATAATTATAAACATAAAAGTTATATAATTATTTTAAATATAATTATATTTAGTTAAAATCCTCACTCCGTATAATTTTGAAATATTTATTAAAGGTGTTCCTCTCCAAGGCTTGCAGCGTTCCTAAAATTTTCAGCATTTACTACCATTATTTCAAACAAAAAAATCTTTGTGGTAGTTTCTGTTAACATCCGCAATAAATGTATGCTAAAAAGATATCGTTTTAAAATAGTGGTAGTAAAGTGAGAAATTTTTAGGAATGCTGAAATTGCATTCCTAAACCTGCATCTCTCCTCGATTTGATGTGGCCATCTGTCCTGCAATTGAAGGACAGGTGGCCGCCGAATTTAAAGCGTCACTCCGCCATTGTACGTCTTTGTTTTAGGCTTAGAAGCGAAGATTGGATTATATACATGCCTTAAAAGTCCGTATAGTAAAAAAAAAAAAAAAAAAAAAAAAAGGAACGTACATACTGCAAAATATTCAAATACCTAACTCAACAAAAATATTCAACCACTAAATTAGATAAACATTAAAATTACACTTACTTTTTAGAATCGAAAACACAGGTGCACGTCGCAATGAATGAACTCGTTGAACTATTTCCTATATGAACAAATTTTATGCTGCAATCTATGATCAACTTTTGGAAATATTTAGCCATCTATCCTAGAATTACCCTATATATTCTTTTATGTAATAAGGGAACAGCGAAATACTTATTTTGCCTGTAGAAAAGTTAAAACAACTAAAAAATTATAGATATTAAGAAATGTAACTAAACTATAAATATTAATATATATAGCTGTACATTATAGAAAATCCTCTAAAAAATTATATATTCACATATGACTCAAGATTTAAGTAAAATAATTCTTCTTAAAACATGGAAAGTTTCAAAAGTGATTACGGAAATGTGGTTGCATCCATCTGAATTTAGATGATGTAGTTGCTATGAAAAGAAAAGAAGAGAAAATTGTTTTTGCAAAATTACCAAGAACAATAGGCTATTTGAGTCTTTGTTGTGTAAAGTTTTTCGGAAACTGAAGATTTTTCAATTTTGTGTTTATGATTTATTTTTGAGTCTAAATAGGATGACTCCGCCAGTAGCTGATCAAATAAAGTCAGTGCGACGGAGATTTTATTATTTCCTTCCTTTTAAATTTTAGAAGTAAACTATCATGATTGCTCCAACCCTTAATGAATGTCCTATAATGGACGAATAGGAAATCCGCTGAAATTAAATAGCAACAAAATTATAAATAATTTTTTTAATTACCATTTTCCCAGTGCTTGATCAAGCGAAAGAAATCAATCGAAAATCTAAAAATTAATATTTAAAATATCAACCTTGGGCTGTGATTAACAATAATTCTTATAAAACTATTCGTTGAAATAAGCAAGATGGAAGAGGATTATTTTAAATTACCGTAATTTTCTCCTACTAATCAAAAACTAAGTTTTTACATTTTCTAACAAAAACATTTCATAAAAGAGCTTCTCTTACAGCAGGCAGCTGAAAACTATGTGACAACAGGTGTACCAACATTCAAACAAAAATATTATATCTAGTGCCACATATAAAACTCACTTCCGACTGAAATGGCGCAATATTTCAGAAATTTGATCAACTACTGGAAGGGTGTCAACTACTGGCGGTGTCATCCTAAATCTCTGCAGAACCTTAATATCGAAATTAAAAATTACAATAGCACCCCACCCAGAAAAGAGGAAATTGCTGGCCAGCAGCAAGATAGGTGCTGGCAATGATGGAGAAGTACTGGCTGATGGTCTACCACTGCATGACCGCTGCTGGACAGCTTCAGGCTACTTTGCTGTTGGAAATCATCAGATAAAATTCTGGTGGGCATCCATTTTATCTCATGCGCTGGCCCACCACTACATGGAAGTGCACGAACTTTTGCAGTATTATTGCTGGGAACCCTTACGCTAGGTGGCGCTGCGAATATATAAGGCATTTAGTATTTGAACACAAATCTGAAATGAATATCTTAACACAATTTAAGCTGTGAAGCTAATTTTTTTTTAACCTGTAAAAAATATAGCACCACTGCCGCCAACAAAATAAATAAGTAAATGAATAAATAAATAAATTCTTTATTTCAATGCACTTTTTTCCCCTTAAATCTGGTTTTACTAGGTTACAAAGGATTTCGGTTTTCATAATTTACGCAGTTCATAATCAATAATAAACAAAAGCGTATAAAATACATAGGATTTCTATACAATAGAATATTTTCTATGCCAGTTTAATGATTGGGAACGTAAATCGCAAAAGAAACAAACTTGAAATAGTGTAATGAGGGCTTGAAAGCTACGAGCAACCGTAGCGTACGCTAAAAGCACTTGTTCATGTCCGATCACAAAAACCAAGCAGCATCGAGCGCGGTCAGTACTTGGGAGGGTGACCACACGCAGTTCAAATATTTCTATAGACATTTCTGTTATAGACACTTCTACAAATGTTTCTATAGCTCTTGGTGAAGCTAGCTTATAGAAAAAAGAGCCGTAATTATATAATACTTTGTTTTTTTTATAGAATTCTATAAGAAATTTTTGTAAGGGAAAGTGCTGGGCCAGCAAAGGAATAGCAGTGGGATAGGTGCTAGCACTGCAGGAAAAGTGCCGGATTGAAGTAATGTGATGGCATACCAATGCTGGTCTGCTGTTGGTCATCACTGATGGGCCAGCTGCATTCGGCTTGGACACTTTTCGACAGGTTTAAGTAATGGCACCCTTACACTTTACCGCTGATAGCACTGCTGGCTGCCATCTTTTTTCCAGCTGACGGCCCACTGTTTCTTTCTTTGCTGGGCCGTTTCTCGAACGGTGCAATTGTCGAACAATTTGGTTCTTGATAAAAAAATAAGGGAGCAGTGAGTGATTTTATCGATGGCGTCAGCCAAAACAACTTACCCAGGCAGACAAAAATATATTTAGATGTAAAATGGAAAGGTCCTACCTGTATTCTCTGTAAGTAGCTGGATCTATTCCGTGCTTTTTATCTGAAAGAAATAAGCTTTATTGAAGTATATGAACGGAAATCCTGCAATTCCGTTGTGTGCGTGTACTCTTCAGAAAACACGGGATCTTGAAGAATCACAATTTTATTCTGGACTACTATGAGAAAATAGGAGAAGAAACACGGTTAATTAATATATGAGTGACATAGATAAATTTAGACAGTTCAAACTGTCTATAAAACGTTGTTATGTGACATTTTTGAGAAGGAGCTGTCGCTTCCTTCGAAGAACAATAGACGACGTCGAACACCACAAGCGTGTTGTTATTGCATTGAGATTTTAAAGCAGACTGACAAAATCTGGGGTCCCGAAAACTGTTCAAAGGGTTGAGACAGAAAATAGTACATAAGTCAGCGGTTTTCATTGTTAAATGAAGCTTCAAAGTTCAATTGCATAAGGTCACTGCATGGTGTGGCCATCTGTGAGCGTCGAGATGAAATAAGTTCCGGATTGATGAAAACTTGTGGTGCTTCCATCTGCCGGGAGTTCGTGTTAACAGTTCACTTACACACGGTATCTGTCACTTGTTTACAGGCGTGTATTATGTAGCATACCATTTATTCACAAGTTTTTTCGGAGTATAGTGTATAGTGTAGCATATTTTAATCACAAACATTAATTATTGAGTATTGTGTATGTAGTTGCATACGTCATGTTTATAAACGTTTTCTGGAATAAATAAATACTAATTACACAGGTTCTTCACGTAAAACTAGTCCTATTAAGAAAGAATTTTAACAGTTCTCGAACAAGAAATTCGAGCAATATTTGAATCACTTTTTCGAATAAAAATTTTATTCTGAAAAGAGTGAGAGTGTCGCAACTAAATCAACCGAATGAACAAAAGGAACAAAAGAGAACGATTTTTTTTCGAAGAAAACCGCACACACATGAGGCACAGAGATCGTAGCATTAATAAAATTCAAGAATTTTGATATTCCTTATCAGTGAATTTGCCCAATCCAATGTTTTCTATTATTTATCTTCTTTTCTTTCTTCCTACTTCTTTTTTGTATGTATGGGTGCAAAGCATATAAACATGCGATATAGTGATCCCGGTAGTAACGCTTTCAAAAACAGCTAGTTAGCTTAGTGTTACCAATGATCTAAGTTAATGCGAGCGGAATTCCCCTACTTTTTTCTCAATTTCAAGTGAACTAAAGTTCCAAAAAAAAAAAAAAAAACACACGTGTGCGGTTTATCTTAACATTTCATTAAAATGTTATTAAATTTCATTGTATCATGTAATGTACAGTAATTGCGACGGCAAAAGTTTCCGAGGTATCGATATATTTATTTTTTGATATATCGTCTTAAAAACATCTCGGTATCCGAAAAATATAGGACAAAGAATGTCGATATATCGATTTTTCGATATATCGGACTATTTTCATAGTTACTGAATGCTTAAAGACACGGGATGATTTACTTCTGTTTACGTTATGTAACGTTTTATTTAAGGATGGCTTTTAAGCTTTTCCAGATATTTTTAACATTAAGGTTTAAAAATTTGAGAAAATTATGTCCAGCATTCTTGAGGTAATGCATTTAAAAATAGTAGCTTTGACAATAGCTGCCACTCAAAAGATTTCTTTTCTTCGTTATAGTATTTTCGACTCTCGAAGCTGATACAGAAGTTGAAACTACTATAAAAATTATTACTTTATATTTATTATCTATGCCATTAAATATTACCTCTTGTTTGATGCAAATAAATATGTTCGGAAATTCCACTTACCTATTTATTTTTATAACTATCCAATATTGATTGCTTTAGTTCATCGGCCAGAACACATTATTATTATTGCTAATTAATATTACACTTGACACAATGAGACTGAGTCAAAACTATCGTGATAAAAACGTATAAAATCGAATAAAAATTTTATGAGTTGATTAAATAAATTTAAATATTATCTTGGTTAAATTCAATATTACTAGCTCCATTACTAAAGGCATTTAAATCTAAAATTTCAAAAAAATTCCGTTAAAATACGAAATTGTACCGGCAGTTGAGACACCAGTATAATTTCCGTATTTTAACGGACTTTTTTTTTACAGTGAAGAAGTAATAAGATTTTAATTTTTTTAAATATCGTAAAAAGATGTTAGCTTTTTATTTTAATAAAGAAAAGAAAAATATGATAGCGAGTTGTTTAAATGTACATGCTATAGATGGCGCTATAAATTTTATCGGTTTTACTTGAAATATTAGCAATGTAAAACTAACATTTAGCCAATATTGCGGAATCATTGGATATATTTTCAATATAGAGCCACGTTTAGCCAATATTGGAGTATTCTTTTGAAATGTGTCCAATTTAAATCCAATATTTGTGTAATTTTCTCTTTTCTTAAAAAAATATTAGCAATGGAAAGTCAATATTGGTGCATTTGATACTATTGCCGTTCCGTTTGAAATATTCCCAGTATAAAGTCAATATTTATGCAATACTAGCGTTTCATTGAAAATTCCCCTGTAAGACAAGTATATACGCAATTAATTACCTCGCTTTCCAAACACAGCAACTGTTTCTAAACATCATTTAAGGAACTCGTATTGTTTTGAAAGCAATACAGAAATATTCCGTAAAATTTTCAGAAAAAAAAACGTATTGCATTTATACGGATTTTTAATCTCGCAATGTCAATTACGGAAATAGTACTGTTTTCTTTAAAAAAAAAAAAAAAAAAGAAACTGTTTCGTAAAGTTTTACGGGAAAATTTGTGTATATTTACGGATTTTTTACAGTGATACACGCAGTTCTAGTAGAGCATGAACAATAGTTTCTGGACATGAAGTTCGATGCGTGTGCGAGGCGAATATGTCTGCTTTAGTAGATTCTTGCATGTGCGTGTTGAAAGGATTAAATTCCTAATTTCTTTCTCTTCTAAGTCATAAAATTGTGGGTAAATATGTAGAGATTTGAGACACAGCCACATAAAGTTATCAAACTTATTTTATTGTCTAAGGGAACGTCCATTGTTACTCTTGTGACCATTAGAACAAATTTTCACAAATACTTCCAATTATTTTATTACAAAATATAATTAAAACAAAAATTGATATAACCAGTTAAATACAATTATGTTCCACTCGCATAAAATATATCTAATTTGTAACAAAAAGCATTTCCCTTATCTATATAATCAATCAAAATTTTGTTACTCTTGTGACCAGAGTGTGACAAGAGTCATTTAATATATACATAAGTAAAATGCTTTTTGTTACAAATTAGATATATGTTTGTGTGTGGAACACAGTCGTATTTAGCTGGTTATATTAATTTTTATCTTAATTATATTTTGTAATAAAATAATTGGAATTATGTATGAAAATTTGCTCCAATTATCACAAGAGTAACGAATGGACGTTCCCCTAATCCTTTTGATGTAAGCGGTTGAGTGGTATCTTTTAATAACGTATCAGATTTTCTTTTATATTGGTAGTGTGTTATTTTAAATGTTCTTTAGCACCAGTTTTATTAATTTCGGTAAAATACATCTAAACACTTCATTTAAGACCCATATTACATTTGTAAACTTACTTATTCAATAGTAATAAAACAATTTCATTATACAAACAAACCTACCAGATTAAAAAATACGTGAAAAAAAACAACAATTCACCTATCAGATGCGATTCACAAAGACAAAACAGATACGCCTATCTTTAACTCATTTGCGAGTAGAACCATCATTTGTGAAAATGGGATGAAATAAGGGATACTCCTTTTCCCTAATTTCTGATTTTGGTAATGATGTTTAGTCAAAAATCATCTAAATTATGATGAGATACTTTTCTGACTGCAAGAAAGATATTTTCACATTACCTGAAATTGTTCACCGTATTTATTGACTATACGAATAAAAAGAGTTTTGTAAGTTAAGTTTTCTTTAAAAAAAAATAAAATTAATTCAGATAGATTTATTTAGAAATTTGCATGAAAAATGCTTAAAGTGGATTTTCACATTATGTGAAAATTCTTAATCATATGTAACAACTAAACGAATAAAAGTGTTTTTTTTAACTATTTTTTTTTATAAAATAAATTTAGGTATATTTATTTAGAAATGCATATGAAAAATGCTTGAATTTGGTTTTCACATGCAAAATATTAATTTCTAAGGCCCTAGTTATCTATACTTTCGGTATATCGATATTTTATATCACCCCTATATACTGAAATGTGCTTTTATGCTTTACTGTGTACCACACAGTGTATTGTTTGAATCAGGCAAATACCGAGAGTAACTTGAGAAATGAGAACCAATTATTCCTTTTTTCTTTATGGTAAGATTTCAGTTGGATTTTCGAACAAATTTCTGAAACGAATTGTATTCTTGAATCGAGGTACGATTCTAATTCAGTTGATAATTGAATTTTTAAAGCGCCAATGGGAGCATAACGTATTTAATAATATTAGCAGTGTGTGGGGAAATTGTTCTTGCAGTAAAATTTAGTGAAGAATAAAAAAGTTTGTATTTCAAAGTTGGAAAATATGAAATGCAGGCATGCTTTTCAAGGGGAATAATAATTAAATTTTGTGTTTTAATGTTGAATTTTATCGTAAATGCTTTCCTCTGAAAAAAATATACTTCATTAGCGCTTATTTCTAAATCATGAGTTTCGGTTTCGGTGAGGAATCTTCCAGGCGGTCTCGTTGCGCATCCATTCTCTTTCAGAAGGCAGTATGGGCATGCGCGGCATCCTACCTATTGTTCCGCCCCGACCATTGTTGTCATCTTCGGTATTCTTCTAGTAACTCCCATCATCTTCTGATGGCCATTTCCACCAATAGCAATCCTAGAAGCTTCCTCATAGGCTGAAGAGTTAGCCATTTGTTTCACTGGGTTGGAAACAATAGATGTGCAGAAGAAAGAGGAGGGATAACAATAGGAGTGGGGGATGATAGCAGATGCCCTAGAACATTATCCACCGGCATTCGGGCACGAACCGGGAAGCGCGAAAAGGGTAGTTCGTCAGAAATCCCCGACGAAAGAAAAAAGACTGAAAGTGTGAGCCCATATTGGAAGGTTGGGAAGTGTTCTCATTTCACTTTAAATTTCTTATTCATTTATGAGGTTATAACTGTAACCGGTTTAACATATTATGTATAGGGGGCTAAGAAGACTAAAAGTCATTTACTGAAAATAAACTTCAGAGATATTTTCCAGATTTCTTAACGAGGGGGCACAACCCATAAATGCGAACCTGACATAGGAGGGACAATTTTTATAATGGGACTTTTTTTTTAACTTCCTTAGCTTAAAAATATGTAATTATTTAAGAATTTTGTTTTTGTTCCACGAGTTTTTCATTTTTCAAACATGTAACATGCGTTTTAAATCAAAAACTGCGACAATTGCAGGAACTACAGTCACTAAATTTGTGGACGGCTTCAACTTTCAAGGACGTTTGGTAACCTTAAACTGGATGCGTCTATAAATAATAAAGGACACATGAAAATATAAACTCTTTTGGTTTAATCTGAGTTAAAAATTGTCCCATCTTTTACCCGTCTGTTTATTCATAACGGGAAATTTTTTAACACATCTCGAAAACTTGAAGTTACTCGTAATGTACAGATTTTGAAACAGTCATAGTTCTATGCAGTTTTTCTTTTCCTTTCCCCATGTGTGCCCAAATAATAAAGAAAATTCCTATAGTTGAATATTTTCAATAAATTTCTAAACCTTTGTGAAAAAGTCGAAACTAAAACAGATAATTATTCCTTCTATATAATACAATGTAAGACCTGTTTCAATCGATCTTTAAAGCTAATATAAAGACTTTCTTTTCCAATTCCAAAACATAAATATGAGAATCTAAGTTATATCTTTCATATTCATATTTCCTCTTTTTGTAGGTAACAGTTAGTCAGACCTTTTAACTTGTTTTAAAATTCTTTTCTTACTTTAAATAACCTATGGAAACTTTTTTCTATTAAATAATGTCTTTTTTTATTTCCTAAATAATATATGCATAGCAACTGTAAACTGCTTTTTAAATGTACGTGAAATCATAATTAATTCATCTGCATTACTTAATTATACCCATATTGAAATTAAAAACATATTTCACGAGATTATAAATTATTCGAAATGTAATATTTACATTTTAATTTGTCGTATTCTCGTGATTCATACCTTCACAAGAGTAATTCTCTGGTATCAAAATGTATTTTTAAAATAATAATTATATGTCACCTTCTTCGTTTGATGAACAGCCCCATTCTTTTCCTATATACAAAAATTACCAATTAACTAATTTAACACAGAAATTAATAGAATAACTACTAATTTAATATAGAAATAGCAGAATTTTTCTTAGAATTAATATTGAAAACAATATCATAAAATAGTCGTTTATATCTCCAACTTTAGACCAATTTTAAAAACCATTTCTTACTCAAAAATTTATCAAGTTTCCTTGTTGGTGGAAAAACATGTTGTTTCACTAATTTAGGTTTCCTCAAAATACAAAGTGTATCCATTGATGTAACCAATAATCAATAACGATGATAATGATAATAATAATTATTCTAACACCGAATAAATTAAGAATAATAAAATCATTGAGAATATTTTATTAAGCTGCAACATTCAAATCATATACACTGTAAAAAAACCACTGTAAATTTGCCAGCACAACTCGATCACAGTTGAATGTACTGTATCTTTCTTTGGTTTCCTGACTATTTAAACATGAAAAATACAGTAGTTGCGTAAAATTAACAGTACAATGCACTGGCAATTTTGGACGCATTTGGACCACAGCACAAACTACTGGCGTCCAAATTGCCAGTACATTGTGCTGTTAATTTTACGCAACTACTGTATTTTCCATGTTTAAATAGTCAGGAAACCAAAGAAAGATACAGTACATTCAACTGTGATTGAGTTTGTGCGAGAGATGAACAGTACTTTGTACTGTAAAAATGTCGTTTTTTTACAGTGTACCCAATAAAATACCTGCCATCATTTACGTTTTTCTGTTCCACTAATTTTTAATGATCATTTTTATTTTATTAAATCACAGAATTTTCTAATTAAAAAAAGGCAAAATTTTCCATTAAAAATTAGTCATAACACAAAAGAGAAAAAGTTAGAAGTTATGAAAAATTGTATCTAATTTAAAAATCATTAACACAGTTCTTACACATTTTTTCTTATCAGGGCTTTTTTTTTTTACGCACATTTTTTTTTTTAAATATACTTATATAAAATAATTTTCTGATTATTATGATCGTTCAAAATTAAAAACAGAAGGAGAAAAAAGAGGAGAATGGGTTGGATGTGAAACCAAAGCAACTGCAACTATGAAAAAAAAAATTTTTTTTCAACTTGTTTTCTTTATTTATTTTTTATTTTTTTTATTAAATTATTTTTAATTTTTAATTATTTATTAATTTTATAAAATTAATTATTTATTAATTTTTATAAAACATTTATATTTTTATTAAATGCCTATGTGATATTCCAAGATTTCACTGCCTCATATAGCTGTGATATAATTTGTAAAACTTTATTTTTATCATTAGTAATACGATTGAAATGAATTTGAAACGCCCTGTTTTATCAGTTCTATTATCAATAATTTCACGTGAACATATATATATATATATATATATACAAAGATTCAAAGAACAAAAAGATGTACATTTGAAAAGAGATTTATTTTATGAAAAATATTATATAGAGTTGGCTCTTTAAAAAAAAATTTAGTTGTTTCATTTTAGAAATTCTCATCTTAAAAGAAAATATTTCATATCACTAGCAGTAATTGAATACATAAGAATTGGTAAAGTTGTTGAAATATTTTAATAATGTCACTTTTAAATCTGCATAATTAATTTTGTATATATAATTTTTTAATTGGTAATTTTTTGAATAATATTTTATTTTAGAAATTCTCATTTTGCAAGAAGAATTTCATGTCACTAACAGTAATTGAATATATAAGAATTCTTAAAGTTGTTGAAATATTTTAATAATGTCACCTTAAAATTTTTTAATCTGCATAATTAATTTTGCATATATAATTTTTTAAGTGTTAATTTTTTGGATAATTTAAAAATAAAACGTTTAACAGTCATTTTCAATGTAAAGCAAATAAAAATGAAGTTTAAGTAAAATTTATTTTTAAAAATCTTCAGTTTTTCAATTCTTTCAAAAAAGTTGTCATTTAACTATTCTGTTACATTATATATTTACAATTGCTAGAAATTTTAAATGAAAGTATATTGAAGAACACATCTTTTACTGTTCATTGATTTGATTTCTAATTTGCCTTTGATGAAAAACAAACATAATTAGTGTCTCTTACCCTTCCTTCGCTGAAATTCGTGGATGATAAAACACGCTTTGATATTTCTCATGGAAAAAGAAATGACATTTTTTTCCTTCTCTTTGGAAAAAAATATATTTATATTGATTTTGTTTAGGGTTTTAAAAAAATAACGTTCCAAAGGTTTACCAAAACCAAGGCCAGGCAAAAATGCGCTGTTTTTAATTTTTTAATAAGCAAAAATTTTAAAAATCAGAAAAAAAGATAATAATAGATTTTAAAAGAAAAGTTACCCTTTCCCTTTGTAATTCAAAGCAAATTAAGTTAAGATGATATTTTGAAGCATTTTATATACAAAGATTTTTTATTATAATTCGGATGTTTTCAAAATAATTAATAGTAAACCTTTAATTGGTTTTAAATTTGTGCGGTCTGAACATCCGATGAATGTAAATATTACTTACCAAAAATGTTTACAATGAAATTTAAAAAAAAAATAATCAAAAATTTTTAATAATTTTTTTTTAATGCATAAAAAATATAAAGGTATCGGTTAAAGAATTTCAGTTTAATAGTTAATAGTACACTGAATGATTTAAAATTTGAGAGTGTATTATATTTCAAATTCTGGAAAAAACCACACATATTTTTTGTTCGTAAAAAATATAACATTGCTTTCAACGCTTGTTTTCCAAGTATAATCTTTAACAAAATTGCTGAAATAAAGAAATAAATTATAGTATAGATTTCTCATCCATTCTGAAGAACTGAAAGTAATGTGGGCAGAGGGGGGAGGGGTGATGAAATGCACTAGAAATACAATTCGTCTTACATAAAAGAAACGAATATTTAACTCCTTTAGAGCTGTTGCAAATGATTTTTTTTTAATTCAGCTAGTTATAGCAAAATGTTCTAAATATTCAAACTACTTGATTTTATTTCCTAAAGTTTATTTCTGTATTAGATAACGAATAAAAGAGAAAGAATTATATAAAAAGATTATTGTTTTAATTCGATTTTTTTTTTTTTTTTTTTTTTTTTTTTTTTTTTTTTTTAATTAGCTCTAACAATGTTAGAAGAAAAAATGTATATCATTTGTTAGCCTATGTGAAATAAACAAATCTTATTCAAAGCATACCTTTTTTCGAATTTGGAAAGAAAATAATCTTTTTATAATGGCGTCAATTAAGATTCAGTTTCTGTTTTACAGGAGAAAGTTTATATTCATATTGCAGACCTCATATTTGTGGGTTCTATTGCATTTTAACACAAAAAAAAGGGAAAAGAAAGAAAAAAAAGCAAACGGTCCCCCAGTCCCTATAGTTATATTTAGTAAAATTTTACACATATCATAACAGATATAACACAAAAAGTTTAACTTCTGTGCTACAAAAATTGACACAGTTATTAAATTTCCAAGTTTGAGATTTTTGCACATGATTTTGCCTTTCATTGAGGAATCAGTTAAAAGATTAATTAAAGTAATTCGAGATCAAAATCAGAGCACAGCGTCCTTTTTACGGCGAAACCACCTATAGCCGGTATCGCCAAATTGGGGTATCACCAAAGAGGGTTATTTCATTAAAAAATTTTAACTGACATTTGGGGGTCGTATACAAAGCGAAGAATGAAATATTGAAATTAAACTGAAAAATAAATATCAATTTATTATAATATTAGAAAACGATCTACCATAAAAAATGAATATGTGAAATGAGGGAATCTACTAGAGATACTGCTCATAGTGTTCTCCATTGGTGGCAATGCACAAATGAATGCGTGACAGTACTGAGTCCTGGATACGTTACAGCTCAGCAGGTGTGTAAACAGTGCGACAATCAAGGATGATGCGCTGCTTCAGGTAAACCAGAGAAGTGGTCTCAGTCACATAGACCTATCCCTTGATGTAACCCTAGAGGTAGAAATCCATGTGTGTCAAGTCCGGTGAAAGCGGTGGCCACTCTACCGGACCACCATATCCAAGGATCTGTTGACGGAATTTGGTGGCCAGATACGCCCGGACGTTTGATGTTTTGTGTGGAGAGGGCTTCATCATGTTGAAACCACACTCGGCATGCATGGCGGAGAGGCAGATCTTCATACCAATCACGTACCGTGTTTGTATCAGATGCAGGTGACGGTCGCCCGTTAAGGTCCCATTGTAGAAGATGGGTCCAGCAATCTGGGTTCCCCATATACCGCACCACACGTGTCGTACTGGCGATGTGGAGGTTTTCCAGAGACTAATAAGCCACATTGTGCACGTTCACAATGCCACCCCGTATAAACAATGACCAATCTGTGACATAGAATGTCGTAAAGGTATGACGGATTTTCCTCTAAGGTGTTGAGCATGAAATTACAATAAAAAAAATTGTCGTGTGTGGTCACCCAGCATCAATGCTTGCACCAGTGTCGGATATGGTATGGATGCTCATCAAGTGCATGTAACAAATGCCAGACATGCTGACCACATGCCTCGCTTATTTCCGCCGAGCTCAATTGTGGAATTAAAAGGACGAATCCCAGCACCTCCTCCGGTGTCACTCGAACATTACACCTTGCCTGTCTACTTGTTCTGGGTCGTGGTGAAACAGAGCCGGTTTCTCTAATATGGTGCAATGCATTAGTTACAGTTTGATGCGTTGGATATAGATCCTTCGGGAAAAGTTCTGAATGAACACTTGCAACCTCTATGGCATTCATTTGACATTCACAATAAATAAGTATCATTTTGGCATATTGCATGCATGCATAGCTTGCCAACACGATCCGATCTCAGCGCTGTCTAGCATGTCCACTGCTAGATGGCTCGTGTTTTATCCCGAACGTGTGGCGACGCTGCGGTACTATTGTAATTTGCATAATCCCAATTTTCATGCTCGCTATAGCTCGGCTGGTCGTTTTTATTCCGCTGCCAATTATCTAGTCCTTAGTGAGTATGTTTTATTTTCCGGTTGTCGATTCTACCTACTTTGACGTTTGAAGGTTGTTTGACCCATAAAAGAGTTAAACAACACTTTGAGCAGTATCTCTAGTAGATTCCGTCATTTGACATATTTATTTTTATAGTAGACAGTCTTCTGATATTATAATAAATTGATATTTATTTTTCAGTTTAATTTCACTATTTCCTTCTTCGCTTTGTATACGACAAAGTCAGCTAAAATTTTTTAATGAAATAACCCTCTTTGGTGATACCCTAATTTGGCGATACCGGCTAAAGGTGGTTTCGCCGTAGAAAGAACATTGCACCCTGATTTTGATCTCGAATTACTTTCATTCATCTTTTAACTGATCCCTCATTGAAAGACAAAATCATGCGAAAAAATCTCAAACTTTGAAATTTAATAACTCTGTCAATTTTTGTAGTACAGATGTCAAACTTTTTGTGTTATATCTGTTATGATATGTGTAAACTTT
Organism: Maratus speciosus; assembly: GCA_963932465.1. Lineage (NCBI taxonomy): Eukaryota > Metazoa > Arthropoda > Arachnida > Araneae > Salticidae > Maratus > Maratus speciosus. The sequence goes on along the minus strand of OZ010796.1, from coordinate 214,597,065 downwards.
TACTAAAGATAACTATAGGGACTGGGGGACCGTATAAAAAGTTAGATTTTGTTATTTTGGTAAAATTGGTTTTTTACTTTAAATAATGCCACAACATGAATATTTGCCTCATTTGAAACGTTTTTGTAATTGGAACTATATGTCTACAACCAACGGTTGAGAAATTAAAGGTTGGCGATAGATAACATATTGCACCCTGTATATGTCCCACCTAATTTTAATTATCAAGTGCCACAACGGCAGCAAAATTTTTAAATAAAATTTTGCATTTATAATGTACGTGTAGAAAAATCTTTTACTTATTTTGAAACAAATTTGTTCGTAAAACATGGCTTCATTCAATCATTTCAACGTTTTAGCAACTGAAGTATCTCTGAAAGGGCTAAAAGTCACCTTCAGAAATTGACTGAACTCTACAGTCATTTTTTCTAGGGAAATATCTTGTTTTATGAACAATTTAGGTTCCAGTGTTTATATTTTATCATACCATTTCGAAAAGCACCCACTAAAATATACTTGAGGAAAAAAGAAAAAAGTCTTTAATCCTGTGCTGTCCATAAAAAATGACTGAAAAGCAAATGCAAATGCAAATGCAAAAAAAAAAAAAAAAAAAAAAAAAAAAAAAAAAAAAAAAAAAAAAAAAAAATTCCTAAAAAATTCTCCTTTGCGACGGGCGTCACTTGCACGGGACGTATAAGATGCTTAAAATCCTAGATTACTCTTTCGGGTAAATAACAGAAAATTCCGCCTTATTCAATCAAAGCATTTTTACTATTATACACAAAAATATCTTTTCTGAATTACCGGTGATAACAGATTAAAAATTTTGTAGAAGACGCTTGTCGCGAAGGGATTAAAATTCAAACATTTTATTTTTCCGCTATCTTACTATTTAAAAATAATGACCTTTAAGAAATGCGCCAATTTTAAGAAGGTCATAAAAGGAACACGTTATTATTATTTATCTTTAATCATGCTGTCGGGTAGCTAATTACCCCTAATTTTTATCCTGCAAAAATGAACAACCAAACGCACTCAAGAAATGGAAAGAAGCATTCAAAAATTGCATTCCGTACCGGAAAAATAGCACAACGCACTTGAAAAATAGAATAATTCACTCATAAAATGACATGGTATACACAGAATTGACACGACACTGTGTCGTGCTAAGTATATTTAGAACAATCCCTCATTACCACATTTTTGGAAGGCAGAATAGGTGACATTGCCGACGTTTTCCCTTAAATTTCAATTCATTGAATTAAATACTGTACAATTTTGTTTTAAAATTAAAGACTCCTTTAAGTTAAAAATCTTATGATTATTCTATTTAGCTATTCCGTGGTTTATTTTTTAAATTGTTTATACCCAGGTAACATATAATGCTTTTAACATTTATGGTAAATTTGCAACGTTTTAAAAACATCTTAGGATACTTATGCACTTGCTGGCATACAAATGCAAAATAAAGTCTAAATAATTTTTATTTTAAAAAATGTGTTCATTTACATTTCCGTTACTTTTAAATACTTTGAAACTAAATAATTCGGGAACAAAACCGAGGGATATCACATACTGTCTGTTTTTGTTACTTTTGAATTATCCATGTTGAGAATTCACTTTACCGTACAAACATACTTATATATGAGTGAAATACTTTTATTTTGTTATGTCTCAATAGATATCTAACAAAAAAGTTTAATGAACAACCGGTTTCTGTTAAAGTCTTTATTATCATACGCACTCCAAAGAATGAGCAAAATTAAGCAATTTTCTCTTGACCTAGCATCGACATCACATCAAAAGAAATTTCTGTCACCCAGAGAAGTCAGTAGTGAAAAATTACACTCGAGTAAGAAAATGAGAAAAATCCTTATTCCAAAAGCATCAGACAAGGGGAGGGAAATGTCTTTTATTAAATTTTAACTCCTACTACGTTATTTGTGTTCCCCTCAACCTTTCAACTCACAGCCCCCTCTCCTGCTCCTCCCTAAACGATCAGCGGTCTCTTTGATGCAGCTAGGTCAGCGATTATTTCGCCGGTGATGAGCATTTTTTTCTCTTTCCTTTCTTTCTTTCTTTCTCTCTATCTCTCTCTCTCTTTTTTTTATTGTGAATGAGAATGGAGTCAATCTTTTCTCTTAAACCTGACGTAGTATCTTTTGTGGCTATCATGTCGCTTCTTGCATGAAATCTTTTCCTTCGTTATTTAACCGGGGCGTTTTCCCCCTTCTCTCCGTTCCTTTTCAATTCTGCCGTCGATTTTTGTTCTTTCGTTTGTGAGGAACGTTCTTTTAATAATCTACTTATTGTAACAACTCTGTCAAAAAGGAAGACGACTTTTAATACTTCATTGAGCTTTTTCTTTCAAAAGAAAAATTCAATAATAAACTGATGGATAAAGATGAAATTTGAGACCTTACTGTGCATGATTTTTTTGCAGAAGGATTTGTAATTAAGATGATATTGAATAGAGTAAAAACGGCTTTGAATCTAAAATATTCTATAGTAACTAAACACAAATTTACTTTCTAGAATTTTTTTCCCTCTTCTGATCAGAATTCCCAAATATTATCACTTTTTAAAAAACTATTAGTGTGTGGTAAACCCGTTGTTACTATACTACAACATTCTTGCGTCTTCATGATTAAATATAATTCTAAAGGAATAGTTGGCATTATAAAACAAATTTTCACTAGTTCTAAGTGTGTTAACTTTTATTCTTTTTAGAGGCTTATTACAGCAGATACTGTGAGATTGTGAGCAGATGCGATTAATGTGAGACACTGTAAACGCACCACCTCACCACACGCAAGGTTATACCACGTTTCCAAATACTACAATGGAGTTCCGTTAGTTTGTGGGAACTGGCATTTAATGAGAAAAAAGTGTTTTTAATGTCAAGAAAAGTTTTAATTAAATTATGAAACAATTTCAGTTGTAATTTTGACTCAAACTCACAGATTTTTTTTAGGCTAATTCAACTCACATTGGCTTTTCAAAGAGGGAATCACACTCAACTTAAAACACAGAAAATGAGTCAACCTCGCAAGTTTTAACTCATTGAGTTCGCTCCTATAGAACACCTGCAATCCTTTTATAAGAAACCAGTAGATGTCACATTTTGCCAGACAGAACTCACCTTGGGCTTTACGTCTGTATCATTTGGCAGCATAGAATAGTTATTTTATGGATTGTGAAACGATGCGTATCGTGATCACATTAACGCATTATGTTACTGAGTTTTCTATAATCTAGATCTTAACGTGCCATTCGCAGACACATCGGAGGATTACTTATTTCTTCGTTCTTTTGAAGATTTGTTCCGTTCCCTTATTTAAAGTACTATTAAAAAATCATATATTTTCAATAACCCAGATCATAACATGCGATAATAAATTTACTATTTAAAATATTCGATAATTTTATCGATTCTATGAAAATATGCTCTGTTTCCATATTCAAAATACTATAAAAGAATCAAAACTGAAAATTTGTTTTTCAAATATTCTTAATAGTTTTTGCATATAATGTGATCTAGTAACTAAAATTCTCCAAATCACGTGTGATTTGAGCAATATACTTTTTCTACTTTATAAATTAAGCAACGTTTTGGATACAAATAAACATGACCATAAGTTAAAGTGTCTTCTTTCCATGCGCATGGATGATTTAAGAAAAATTTACGAATGTTATATCCTCGCAGTCTGAGCGTAGTCCGAGTATTTCAGGCGCATGAGATTTTTGGGCATGTTACTATGAATCAGATCAATACAGTTTTAAAATTCCCCCCCTAAAGTAACTTTCTTCAGAGACATGGTAACGGATTGATGTTTAATAAGGAAAAAGTCACCAAACAAAATTTTTTTCATGTCAATTTAATGAATTTTGTCACTTTTCAGTTAAATTTTCAATAACTTCTGCAAGACATGCATTTGTATATGCAAAAGTTTAAATACTCCAAGAGAATTAAAGAATTAAAGAAAAAGCGAAAGCAGCAGCAACAGAACATGAGGATGAAATTTCAACATGAGTGGACCCCTAAATTAGTTTTTTTTATGTGCTGTTGCATTGATGGTATTAGGTACTTAGTGTAGCAGGCATGCTCAACAACATTACGGCATCACATAAAAAAAATTCGAAAGACCTTTATTTTTCCCTCTTAAAAATTTTAATATATCCCACTAATGTAAAGAAATTTATAATAATTGTCTTTTAAGACTAAGTAAACATTTTTTTAAATCAATAAATATTGAAAATGCATATTCCTCATAACTTTATAAAACAACACAATTTATAAAAGAGTTTTGTGTTTCTTCTTTTTCTTTCTGAACTAGAAATTCATACTGTATTTTAAAAAAGCTAATTTTAATGCGTGGAATGGTAAAAGTCATTCTTTAATGCATTTGTTTTTAATGTGTGCTTTGGGATTAATGATATGCTATTTAAAGCTCTTAAAAGATAATTCGACCGAACAATTTCCTAAATATGTAGCATCTATAGAGTTGCTCTTGTAAAAGTTTAAATGTTCCGTAACTTCTTTTTTTAAAGCTATTAACTTAGTTTAGCGCTTAAAATAATTTAGATATATTAATAATGTGCAATAAAATAGTTTTAAAAACTACTTTTTAAATAAACTAATGAACTACCAAACTGATACAAAGTCAGCGCGTGTCAACCATTGTAACATGCATGCGTCTATGAATTTCCTTTATAGCGGTTTTATTATAACGAGAATTAAAATGCTAGTAAGTGGTTATTTTTGAAAGTAGAGAAAGCAATTAATCCATTTTTGGCTTAAAGTGTTTACTTCTGTACATTCATTGTGCACAGTAATTTGATACTGCATTCCAAACCTATATTATATTCTTTAAATTTTTCCAGAAGTCAAATAAGTGACGTTACTGCTACATAAAAAGAACAGCCAATCGACACTAGGCAGGGTGTCACGAAAGGTCCTCAACAAACATTAAAATGTGTTATGAGCCCACTGCAAACATACATTTCTTTGTTTAGGCACCGCCCCCTAAATACTAGGCATGATCGCTGACACAAAAATGACGGCTATCGTAGGCTGATGCTTTTCTGCGTTTGTACGGTGCCTTGAATTTGAATACCAATAATTTTTAAAAGTTTTTCCGCTTTTTTTTAGATTAAATAAGTTAAAGAAAACTTTTGGAAAATACTGGTGTCTAAATTCAGGGGACCGTACAACCGCTTCAAAAACTCCGACCACGACAGCCGGCTCTGGCCTAGTATCAGTGCTCTGTATCAGTGCTCTGGCCTAGTATTCAATGGGCGGTGGTTTAAGAAACCAGGGTCGCATACCAACTCATTCAGTCATAAATACAAGGCGTCTCACTCCAAGCCGAGCATAGATTTCCGTTCATAACTTTAAAACAATGATGATAATTTATCGAAATATTCAACAGAATGACACTACTTTATCGGAAATATGATGATGTCACGGGAAGTGCACTGTAATTATACACTGAAGAGCCAAAACATTATGACCACCTACCTAATAATGCATTGTCTCCGTTTCTGTCTGCAAAAAAGCTGCACCGGCCTTGGCATGGATGCCACACGTCCTTGGTACATGGCCGAAGGCAGATTGTACCAGATGTTCAAATTGCAGTCACGTAAATCCGAAGAAATATTACAGCATGGTTGTTTTGTAGCTCTGAGCTGCCGTTCCATGACACCCCAAATCAGCTTTCTCATATTAAGATTTGTTTAGTTAGGCTGCCAGGACCTTAACTGGAATTCAGTATTATGTTCCTAGAACCACTCCAGCACAATTCCAGCCCTGTGTCATGGAGTGCTGTCTTGCTAGAAGACTTCATTTCCAATTGGCAGGAGAGATAACACTGTAAGGGTGCAAGAAGTCCCCAATGGTGTTCCGATAGTCTACGACCTTCGTGGTCTGTTCTACAATAACCACAGGTCCCAGAGATGCCCATTAGAACGTTTTCCAAAACTTAATATCGCTACAACCGTCCTTTGTATGGCCTGCTGTATAAGGAGGAGCAACAGTTCTCATGGAAGAAGGCGTAATTTGAAATGACCATCGATAAGTTGAAGGATGAATCGTGATTCATCTGACAAGGCAGTTCTCTCCCAACGATCCATGGTTCAGTCACGATGCTATTGGGCCTAGTGTGGGAGTAGTTGGCGATGATGCTTGGCGAACAGAGGCACATGTGTGGGGTGTTTGCTGCATAGCTTTATATCCAACAGTGTCAGCTGAACTGTGTGCTCTGAAATAACTCTACTTGGACCTGTATTGTATTGGGCTGTCAGCTGAGCCAATATCTGTTACCGATTTTATTTTTTTACCAAGTGGGGGAGCCTCCGACGTACTTTTTCTTTGGCAACGCGTCGACGTCCAACGCCATCGCGTCTGATGATGGTTTCATCGTCATTCATGAACTTTGCATAAGTACTAATGACGGTATGTCGGAAACAACTCACGAATCGAACAGTTTGGGAGATACGCGTTCTGAGCCATTGTGCCATTGAATACTGCCCTCTATCAAAGTCGCTTATATCAGCAACCTTTCCCATCACTATTAAGAATGAACTCAAAAATGATTCTTCATACTCCCTAGCAGTAGTTAAATACCATTCCCGCCTGATTACGTGCCCTATACGTCAACAAAGCGAGTTCATTGCAAAATGTGGAGGTGGTTATAATGTTTTGGCTCTTCGGTGTAGATGAATGACACCATACGGATGGTGAGTTACATTTCAAATTACGGAGCGCCAAGATTAATCTTCATCGTACGCAAATCGTTTCCAGAAGTTCTCGCTAAGTTTTCACTTTTCACAGAAAGCAATGTAACTCTGTTGAAAATATCGTACTTATCATTGTCAAAATTATGGACGAAAATTCTGGTTCGACTTGGAGTGAAACGCCCTGTATTTATGATTAAATAAATCGATTACGACCCTGATTTCCTATACAAAAAATGTTTGTTGCAGCAAGTGTGCTCTATCAACTTTTAAGGTTTCTTTATGACCTTTTGGGACACTTGTACATGCAAATTTGAAACAAAAGGTGCATAATATAATACTCCAATCTGCGAATTATACATATGATTTCCTTAAAAATCTGTAATCTCCCAGAACAATTTTATTATCGCTCGTATGAATGTTATATTTTAATTCATTCAAAATTGAGAATTAAACGCGAGTTTAAAGTGCACTTCGAGAGAAACAGTTGGCTTCACTTTGAATGTCTATTGAAAAAAAATATATATTATTTTTACAAACAGTAGTCATTCTTTTCCATTTTAGAAAATCCGGAATTTCGGATTTTAATTTGCCAAAATAACAGACATTATGGTATAGGAAGTATGTTAATTAAAATGCAGGATTACCACATAAACATGGATGTAAGAAATACCCGCTTGAAGGGGGATAGAATTTCATTTCTTGTTAATTAGTATTGATGGTTTGATTTCCATCACTCCCATATTGTTTCTATGAATTTTAATATTATTTCAATATGTACTTGATAATGGAAATTAAATATTTCTTATAACACTATACAATTAAAATGCGAAACTTTTCTATGTGTCAGAGTTTTGGTGAACATTTAAAGTAATAGAATTAACAGTCATTTATATAAAAACTTTGAATTTAAGTAGTTTTTCATGTAAAAAAAAGGGTTCAGCATACTTATTTAAAACTTAGTTGGGTTCCTCTATTACTTGCATCAAACAAATTTTGTAGGGTTTTTTATCTCTCCAACCCCCTATGTCGCAGGTTATCATACTAGTGTGATATTCACGTATCGTTCCCCTCTGTCACATCACATATTTGCAACTATTAAATTAGAATTAATTTTATGCGAAAATATTGATATTTCATTTTGGTATTTTTTTATAATTTTGATATTCTTTCAATATGTTCTTTATAATGTAAATGAATCCCTTATACATAAAATATAATAACGTAAATGCAAAATATCTGGGTATCTGTATCTGATCTTTAGCAATTGCAAAGCAATACACTGCAAATCTTTATAAACTTTTCAGCACACTTTTTAGAACACTTATTTTGTCACCTTTTTTAGAACACTATGAGGCGCAACCTTTTGGAACAAATTTTAGAATGCTTCTGAGAACACTCATTTTTTTCCGCACACTTTCTAGAACACTTTTTTAACACTTTTGGGGACACGTGATTTCACAAATGAGCCCAAATGTATTCTCAATTTGTTCTCAAATACGTTCCCAAGTTTAGATTTAAGAAATATCCTGAGCAGAACACATTCGGTATACTTTCGGAACACTTTCTTTATAGCGGAGCATATTCGGAAGACATTTCAGTATACATTAAGGTAACTGGAACACTTTTTTTTAATCAAAGTGTTCCATGTGTGTTCTGAATGTGTGCTGGGAAGTTGCAATGTACGCCTTTTCAGAAGTTCAGAAACTACATTAACTTTTCTTGTTCAGCGTATAATTTCACAACGAGGGTCATCAATAATACAGCAGGATTCTTGGTCTTAACTGTTGTTTCCAGGTGTCCCACGTAAATCGGGGCTCCAAATTTTCAGAACACTAGTATTTTAAAGTAATTTTCTTCGCCTTATCTAATATCAGAATAATCTGAGATTAAAGATGGCTAAATAAACTTTAAAAAATTAATGGTTTCTAGAGCATTTGGAACCCTGATTTACGCGGGACACCCGTGGGAGCACTAGTCTTAGCACACTTTTAATCATGGAACTATTAATAAAGAGGAACTAACATATATCGAGAAAATAATGAAACTTTCGCAGGGCTTGATTACAGCCGGTGAAACTTCCCCTAGTTAATTTAAATAGTAATTTTCTTCTTACTTAAATGCCTTATGAAAGCAAAATTTCAGTCATAAATAATCGCAGAAACAGATATTATTTTTACTGGTGGAAGTTTACTTTTGCGGTAGTCAGTTCTTGCGTTTCCGCCATATTGTGACAACCTAGACAACCTCCTGTGTCAGAGAAAAATATTATAATACCTGGGCAAACTGACACCGGTAAAAACAAATAGAAATTTTTATCATATTTGCGAGAAAATATTCAAGGCGCTTTAATAAGACGAAATGTTCTATTCAAATTTACCGGTTGGAAGTTTGTCCCATCACAAACTGCTCGTCCGATGAAAAAAAAAAACAGCCGCCATCTTGTGACAACCACCTAAGTTACTTCACTCGCAACTGGTACACTATAAAAAAAAACGGACTAAAAAACGGAAATACTACTGGCAATCTAGACGCCAGTACTATTTCCGTTTTTTTACAGGAATTTTTACCCATACATTACAAAAAAATTTCCGTTTTTCTGATTAAAAACGGAAATTTTTCTGTAATTTATGGGTAAAAATTCCCGTAAAAAAAATTGAAATAGTACTGGCGTCTAGATTGCCAGTAGTATTTCCGTTTTTTAGTCCGTTTTTTTACAGTGTAGATAATACACCTATATCGTCGGTACCATGTCAAACTATCCAATGTGAAAATAGTGAGCTACTTTTTTAAAACGCAGATTTCTTGACTGTCACCACTTTTTTGAAATAGTAAAATTCGCCTTATTTATAATCTTATTTAATGACATGTTAAATACGGCGAAAGCAAGGGGAATTTTACCATTTCAGAAAAGTGGTGCCAATCAAGAAATCTAAATTTAAAAATAGTAGCTTACTGTTTTCACATGGGATAGTTTGACATGGTACCGATGATATGTCTCCCCCATTTTATTCGTAATTCCATTCTTTAAATTAATATTCCAAGTCAGGTAAAATGGAATTGCTCCTAGCATCTGGTGAATTTTCCACCTGTTTTAATAATATTAGGGTGAAATTTTTAAGATATAAAACTGCTATTTGTGCAGATATAACATATTTTTACTGAAACATGCAGAAATATAATAAAGAAATTAATTTTCCCACATCGAAAACAGTCAAAATTATATATAACATTAACGCTACATCAATCTGATTCAGTTCTACAAGTAAAAGCTTCAGCAATTAACAAAAGGATTTTAAAAACTCAACATCTTGCCAATTGATAACCGAGTACGTAATCGAGGGCATTCAAAGGATAATAAAAGTAATAACCAGTTAATAAATATTTTATATTCGTCTCCAAAATGTTAATTGATATGCATATTAAAATTTCTTCAGCAAATTAAGAACACATAAATACATTCTCTGATTTTTAACAACATATACATTAATTTAAAGATAGTGTTTTCTCCTCCAAAGACATTGAAAAAGACCGATATACCCAAATTAGCGATATATCGTAAAAGGGCTGTCTACCCGCTCAGATATTTAAAAAAACTGTTTAATTTTTATTTTTTAACTCATCTTAAAACGCCAAAAAGAGTCCGCTTAAAAGAGAGTTTTATTTGGAGTTTTGTTTTAGAAATGGGAAGAAAGTACCACGTTTACCTTATTTTTTATTTTTTTTATTAACACAGTAAAACCTGCGAAAACGGAACCTGTCTAGAAAGGACAAAATATGAGGTATAGAAAGAAGAAATATTATGCAATTATACCAGATAAACCGAAAACCTTTCTAATTTTGTTGTCCCTGGCGATTGCATTTTCACAGGTTTTACTATATTATTATACTTTTTATAATTTTGCTCTTTAATCCAAGTTGTCTAAGAAACTTTTTTTTTTACTTTCTTCTCTCACTAATTGCCTATACTACCTCTAAATATTGATCCATAAAAAATGGCTCTGCCATTTTGAGTTTCTGGATTGCTGATAACAAGTAAATGGAGAAATAGACACAGGATAAAGAAAACGACCAAACACACACTTTCGTCTGTAATATCAGCATACCTTTTAAAATAAAGTATTTGAGCTATTTTTTCTAGTAAATAAAGTAACAATTTTCTCTTTTTTTCATTAATTTTAATTTTGATGATATTTTCAAGAAATAGAGAGGCGGGGTAATCATTTGAATCCACTGCTCAGTGGTGGAAAATATGCGCAACAGGCCGATTGTCATCACTAAATTTTAATAACATTCTTAGCCTTATTTAATGACAGAATTTCTGAGATTTAATGAGACGAAGAATACTGTTAAAATTTAGTGGTGGCAATGGCAATCGCCCACTGCTGTGCATCTTCACCACCACTGCCATATACACTATATGGCCAAAGGTGAACGGTCACTTGCGATTTTAGACGTTTTGTTAAACATCTAGAAAAATACACGGGGAATTAACCTGAAACTGCAGAAACACTATAGTATAGGTCATATATTTCCGCGAATAGTTTTTCCCGAAACCCTATAGGGGACCGTCAACAAATTGAAAAAGAATGAATATCTTTTGGATAACCCTGTAAAAACTAATGTAGCAAAAGCGTTCAAACTCGAGATTATTAATAAGTGGCTTATTGTAATATACTGTATTCATTTTTATGAGGATAGCATGTATACTCGTAGAGAAATTAAGGTTTTTATAAAAACAGTCCCAAATTTTGCCACGTTTTTTGCTTGTAATTTGCAGAGTTCTTAATATAAAAAAAAGTTATTTTCAGAAAATATGACAAACAACATTGTACATAGTACCCTGCAATGAGAATTAAAAAATAATAAAAATTGGATGAAAAATCAGCATGTTAACTAAAAAATGTTTCATGCGCATGCGCTAATGCAATCCATGCATAATGTATTAGCTAAATATATAGAGCAACCTTTGTGAAAGTCTCAAAATCATAGCTTGAAAATTCTGAAAATTATCGTCGATAGAATAAGCTCAAAATCCGTTGTTTCCAAAAAGATTAGGGGTTGTATCAAATATCTGTTGATTAGTGCCTAGATAGCGTACACAATATTGTACGTACGTAATACAATATTGTACGTATATTTGGATACAGCCCCTCATCTTTTAGGTAGGTCATTACAAAAAGCTACCTATTGCAGCCGTTCGGAGGAAAGCGATTTCAAAAAATTTTGGTATATTTTCATCGATCATGACCCCCAGACCCCGAAACCACCCTCCGTTCAAAATTGACATATATAGATATATATATATATCCATAATACACCAGGGGGTATTTTTAGCTAAATTTTGACGATATTGTTAAACTGTTATTAATTAATTTAATAGTGCATTTTAAATAATGTAATTAATATCTATTTATTTTATATTAGATTAAATGTGTTTAACAAGGTATTTCAAATTTTATTTCAAAATGTATTAACTGCATCTTTTGGTATCATTTACTGTGATTTCTTAACTGTTTTATTCACCTTAATCTTTTTGATATACTGGCAGTCATGTGCGCGTGGATTTTTGTAAAATACTGAAATATTAATCGGTATGGTGTTTATTATTTATATTTTATATCCTATAAATATTTAAATACGTTTTATTGATTCTTCCATTTCATATTATTTGTTTCTATTCTGCTTTCATTTTTAATCAATTCACTTGATTTTATGGTTGTTTGGGCACAGGGGAAAATAACTTTTAGCTTTAGCTTATTTTTCCCACAGAAAACAACCATTTTGCTTATATCATTGAATTCTGTGCCCTTGATAACGTAATTCAATGTATAAGCTTTTCAATTTTTGTCGGTGTCCACTTTTTTCTTTTTCTTCCATAATAATTCTTATATTAATTTTTTTTTTTTTTTTAATACTTACAGCTTTAATTCATTATATTTGACGGTGGAAGGTTATGTTTAATTAATGGTTATATATATATATATATATATATATATATATATATATTATATGACCTTTGTCACACTGTAACTCTCGTATTTATGAACCGATTTGGATGTAATTCGGTGTGTACATAGTACATACCAATGTCTCGACCGAGTTCTTTGGCCAGCTTCATCCGCCATTTTGTTTCAAAATGGTGGCCATTTAAACTTTTTAAAAAAATTTAAAATTTGAAATGTGGTACCAAAAATTTGAAAATGGAAAAATATTTTTTTCTTATGCATTTGACCTTTATACAAAGATTCCGGAGCACTTTTCTTTTCGTCTATATCTTAAAAAATGGCTGAGTTATAGCATTTTGAATTTCTAGCGTGGTTGACATTTTGAAACGTCCTGAATTTTGTCACGCGATAAAAGGCGTATTTATGAACCGATTTGGATGTAACTTCGTTTATACATAGTACATACCAATGTCTCGACCGAGTTCGTTGGTCAGCTTCATCCGCCATCTTGTTTAAAAATGGCGGCCATTTAAAATTTTAAGAAAAATTTAAATTTGAAATGTGGTACCAAAAAATTGAAAATTGAAAAAATATTTTTTTTCTTATGTGTTTGACCTTGATAAAAAGATTCGGGAGCAGTTTTTGTATCGTCTATACCTTAAAAATGGCTGAGTTATAACATTTTGAATTTCTAGCGTGTCTGACATTTTGAAACGTCTTGATTTTTGTCACGTGATAACGGGCGTGTTTATGAACCGATTTGGATGTACCTTGGTATGTACATAGTACATACAAATATCTCGACCGAGTTCGTTGTCCAGCTTCATCCACCATCTTGTTTCAAAAGGGCGGCCATTTAAATAATTTAAAAAAATTTTAAATTTAAAATGAGATACCAAAAAATTGGAAAATGAAAAAGATTTTTTTTTTCGTATGTGTTTTACCATAATACAAAGACTCCGGAACGGTTTTTGTTTCGTCTATATCTAAAAAAATGGCTGAGTTATAGCATTTTGAATTTCTATTGTGGCTGACATTTTAAAACGACCTGATTTTTGTCACGCGATATCAGGCGTATTTATGAACCGATTTGGATGTAACTTGGTCTGTACATAGTACATACCAATGTCTCGACCGAGTTCGTTGGCCAGCTTCATTCGCCATCTTGTTTCAAAAGGGTTGCCATTTAAAAAAAAAATTAATTTAAAATTTAAAATGAGGTATTAAAAAATAGGAAAAAGAAAAAGATTTTTTTTTATGTGTTTGGCCTTGATACAAAGATTCCGGAGCAGTTTTTGTTTCTGAAAATTTGTTCTTTTGTTTATATCTTAAAAAATGTTTGAATTTCTAGCATGGCTAACATTTTGAAACGATCTTGTATTAGTCACGCGATAACACCACGTATTCGCCTATTTCGATGTAAGAAGGCATGTGGATAGTATACATCAATATCTCGACCAAGTTCGCTGGCCAGCTTCATCAACTATCTTGTTTCAAAATGGCGGCCATTAAATTAAAAAAATATATATTTAAAGTTAGGTGCAAATAAATTAGAAATTGAAAAAGGTTTCTTTCTTAAGTATTTGACCTTGATGTAAGGATTCAGGAGCATTTTTTGTTTGTCTTTATCTTAAAAAATGGCTCAAATATAGCAATTTCAATATCTAATGTGGGTGACATTTTGAAAAATCTGATTTTTTGCCTGCGAAAGCACTCGTATATATCAATCGATTCCGATGTGAGTGAGCATGTGCACAGCAATTACTAAGGTCTCGACCAAGTTCACTGGTTAGCCTCATCCACCATGTTGTCTTAAAATGGCAGGCACTTTAAGAAATCGCCAAATTTGGTAGCCAAATATAAGTTACTTTAAATAAAAGTAGCTTGGATAAAGCTTTCTAATTTCGCGAAATTCTCATTCATAATGATTTAGTATTGATAAAAATTAGTATTGAATCTCCTATATTCGGTTTCCACTAAATTGAGCTTCGTGTGTTTGAATAATATAAGTTGGCTTTTTTTAAATAAGGAATATGAAAGCTACCTCTTCCTTCCGGCACTGCCGGAAGGACTTTTTGCTTCCTTTTGGGAACAACGGATTTCGAGCTTCTTCTATCGACGATAATTTTCAGAATTTTCAAACTATGATTTTGAGACTTTCACAAAAGTTTCTCTATATATTAGCTAATACATTATGCACATTAAATTTTATTGCATTCGCGCATGCGCAGTGAAATATTTTTTAGTAAACCTGCTCATTTTTCATCCATTTTTTATTATTTTTTAATTCTGATTAGAGAGTATTGTGTACAATGCTGTTTGTCATCTTTTCTGAAAAGAACTTTTTTTTATATTAATAGCTCTGCAAATTATAAGCAAAAATCTTGGCGAAATTTTGGACTGTTTTTATAAAAAGCTTAATTTCTCTACGAATATACATGCTATGCTCATAAAAATGAACACAGTATATTACAATAAGCCACTTATTAATAATCTCGAGTTTGAACGCTTTTGCTACATCAGTTTTTACAGGGTTATCCTAAAGATATTCGTTCTTTTTCAATTTGTTGACGTTCTCCCTATGGGGTTTCGGGAAAAAATCTTTGCGGTAATATATGACTTATATTATACTGTTTACACAGCTGCAGTTTCTGGTTAATTCCTCGTGTATTCTTCTAGATATTTAACAAAACGTTTACAATCGCAAGTGACCGGTCACCTTTGGCCATATAGTGTATATCTTTAAATACCAGAGATTCCAAAGAATAATTTTCGTGATAGATTTTTACAACATTTTCAATAGATTAATCTTCTTTCTGCTAAACTTAGAAGAATTATAAAAAAAAAAAAAAAAAAAGATATATATATGTGCGAAAGAAATGGTTTTAAAAAAGCAGACTGAATAGGAGCTCTGTTAATTACATAAATTATTAGGAATATAATAATATTCCTATAACTTCTTTTATTTAATTTATTTATATAAATGCCTGAAATATGCTTAAGTAATGTGAAAAATATAATTATACAGATATATACCAGGATTTTGTAGTAATAATTAGCATTTTTACAGAAACCCAAATTTGCATTTCTATGACTTCCGATTCGTATCATACTTCATGTTTTAAAAACATTAAAATTTTCTATTGAATTGAATTAAACTTTTTTATTGCTTAATATCTGCATTACTTTACTTTCATAATCAAATTTTTCATGGATGTAAAGTTATAATGTGGTTAGATGAATGCTTAAAAAAATTTAACATATTTTTTAAAACTTAATGAAGTTATGTAAAATGCCTTTAATATGCTTAAGTAATGTGAAAAATGCAGTTTTACGGACACAATTTGGAATTTTGTTGTAGCATAAGAAAGTTTATGCATGTAACACTGATGATAATGATACGCCATCTTATTAAATAAGTAAAAAACATCAACAAAAATTCATAATAAAAACCTATTTCCGGTTGTATAAATATGAGAAATGATCTAAGTTATTAAACATATTTTCAATACAAATAACTTTAAAATGGTCATTTATTTCTGACTAATATGCACTGCATAATTTCTGAATTGGAACTCGAAAAATCTTAGGCTTAGATAAAATACTAATAAAAAAAATTCAGGTAATAAAATAAATAAAAATTTTGTGTACGAGATAAACAGCAAAACATTATGATGACTTAATAACAGGAACATAAACAATAATCACTAGTGCACTTACCTTGAGTATTTCAAAAAGAGTAAATTATATATATATATATATAACTGTTCTGTTTTTTCAAACTTTTGAGATTTCTTTGTGGGTTCTGTATGCCGATTAGCTTTACTTTAATATATTTTTTTTAATAATGACTAATGTAATGAACTTGTAAGATGCACTACGCCATTCATATGGACGAAGCCATTAAGTGCACAATCAGTATTGCCACTTTACAATAACGTAACAGTTTGTGTTGAATCAAGATTACGGTATTTTTCTTTTCAATTAAAATTAAAACTCTCTTTTCCAGTCATTTTAACTTAAACTACAAACTTGGTGAAACCAATGTGCAAGTTCTTGAAGCCCTTTGCTTTGAAGATTTTTTTTATGTGCGAAATTTTGAACCTTTATTTTTAACAGTGTACGTGTTACATAAAGATAGGTCCATTTTTGATTTTAAATTTTAAGCATGGCTATTCTTTATTAAGGCATTTTATTTATTATTATAATCAAAGTTATTTATCTCTCTCAAATGACCTTAATAATAATAAATACAATTCCACATGTAGCTTCATTATTCAGTTGAAAATTTTAAAGTGTGGGTGCTATGGATTGCAAAAATCAACTTACGTAAAGGAAGAAAGGTGAAATTACAGCTTTTAAGGGATGTGGGGAAATAATGTGGATTTTAAAAACGATCGTAAAATGTGTGAGCAATTTTTACGATTATAACATTTTTCTATGACTAAAAATTCACCTGGATAGGCAAAAAATTATCAGTTTGCTAAATAGAAACGATTTCTAAGCAGATTAATTTTTGTTCAAATTCTATAGGACTTATAGCAAGGCGAAAAGATATTCTCGACTCCAAGCCTGTATTGTCTAGAAACCTCGATTAAAAAGTATTTCGATATTTTAATGTAACAGAAAGAAGAAAGCATTTTTAATATAATAATAAAAAAAGAATAAAGTTTGTACTAAAAATAATGTCATCAGTAAAAGAATAATTTTTGTTGATGAAAAATGTTTAATTTAGATAGATCATATGGCTGGCAATATTATTGTCTTGACTTACGAAGAGGAGAACACTTTTTTTTTCCAAACGGCAAGGAGGAAGTGATTCCGTAATGTTTAGGGCAGGCTGTGTAGTGTAGGGCAAGGAGAAACATTTTTTTACATACCGGGTGTCCCAAAAAGGACTGACTGATTTTAAAATTCAATAAATTGCAAACGGTGACAGATATTTAAAAAATTCTTGCAGGAGGGTTATGCATAAGGTCAAAAGTTTTATTACAGTGATTTTCGATTTTAGTTCGAATTATAAACAATAGATGGCGCTGTAAGCAATAGTCGCTAAATACAGGCTCGATTTCTGGTCCTTTCTCTTGTTCCATGCTGAAAAAGGAGATGAAAATGTATTATCCGGGCCACGAAGTACAAAAAATCGAGCCTGAATTCAGCGTCTATTGATCGCAGCGCCATCTATTGTTTGTAATTCGAACTAAAATTGAAAATCACTGTAAAAAAACTTTTGACCTTATGCATAACCCTCCTGCAAGAATTTTTTAAATATCTGTCACCGTTTGCAAGTTATTGAATTTTAAAATCAGTCAGTCCTTTTTGGGACACCCGGTAGTTACATGGAAACTAGACATTATCAAACAGTACTTAATAATCACTTTATACCAGTTCTTGAATAATTTGGTGGTCCACGTTTTATGATTAAAGTAGACAACTTCTCGATTCACATTAGAAATTCTACGCTTGAGCTGTTTCTATCCAATAGTGTGCACATTATCGATTTGCCAGCTTTAGGTATTTATTAAAACCTCGTACAAAACCTATGTGGAACACTGACAAGAACTGCATATGCTGGTGAAACACAGTATAATTCCACAACTAACAAAAGCAAACAATCTTGCTTCACTGACGTACATACTCTTGCATCACTGATGAAGAAACTCATCAAATCAACTGTAAAAAGAATTATTGAAGTCATTCTGAAGAGAGGAAGAATTATTTACAATTAAAATATTTTCTTATAACTATATGTCATTTTTAGAACTATCATTTTGCAACATCCATTTTTCATATATTGCTTTCATTTTTATAACTATATTTCCTATAACATTTTTTTATAATAATTTGCAGTTATAAACATTTTATAGTTTGTACAAAATATTATTTAATAATCTAATGTAGTAATTAGTTAGAAAATCTTAAAATTTTGGTGTGAACCTATCATCTTTCAACACACTATACTTTTATTTATTTAGTTTGAGATAAAAATAACTTTGTATATCATTATTTCGAACTTATCGATTAAAAAAAATACATGCTTTTGCGCACGCATACACGCACACATATATGAAAATCCTTTAGTTATGTATATCGATTTACTTTATATTTATCGAAACATATATTCATATAATTATGCAATACATTTTAAAGATCTTTTGAAACTTCTTTTCACTAACCTATCCTTTTTATTTATTGGCTTGAGATAAAGGAAGTCATGTATGTCCTTTTCAAACATAACTTTATAAAAGTAAGCATGATATAATCCATTTTCAGATAGATGCGTAAGAAATCCTTCAAGCATGAAATTTTGACACGATACCGTTGGACAAGCTGACCAAGATTTCTCGCGAAAAGGGATAATCGTTCTTACAAACCTATTGGATTTCCTAACAGAATTACGATGCTCGGTTCATGTGTGTCTTGCAGACACACCACGCTGCACCCCCACCTCTATTTTCCAGCCGAGGTCGAAATATAATAAATAGCTGTAGACGGAAAACGGCCATATTATCGTTTATGACCGGGGCTTTGGCATCTGTAAAATCCTTTTGGAGAAGATGTTGATGTGAGAATTATGAGAGCGGATTAGATGGCAACTCATCAATGAAGACATCCATAACAGACTAATCCAAGCGGATTAATCCTGAAAGTCGCTGTCATCATGATCATCCATATGAAGCAGATGCTTAATCCCTTGCTGGTGGCGGAGGGGTCAGCGGGTTATCGTCATTGTGACTATAACATTACCTACTCGCTTATCTAGAAATAATTAGAATAAATAGCTATTAACTTTGAGAGAAAAGAAAAATATTTATATGTGTGTATTATACAAGTAGTAAAAGCTGAAAATGGTAGAGAAAAGCTTGTGTTAGATATTAAGAGGTATATTTGATCTTCTAGGGATGAGGCCAGAATTTATATTTTCTGGAAAAAAATAATAGCTTCCTTATCGATTTAATAACTATTTCATAAGTTAGGGCAAATTGATTCTCTCTTGGAATTTTTTTCTACTAATACTGTTTTAAATTGTATTTTATTAGATTAACATTGTTGTGTTCTTTTTAACAATATATAAACTCACACTTATGATACACGAATAAAGACAAACTTTTATTGTGGTACACGAAGAGAACAGAATTCTGTTAAAGAGTTGCGAGCTGTTGTCAGGGAACTTTTAAGGTAAATTTGGATTATATTCACATTAATTTTTGAGAAAACGCTTAAAATTCAGAAATGTTATGTTGATAAATAAAAATAATAATAAAGAGAAAAAGCGAACAGAAAAAGGTAGAATGCATCACAAGTATAGCAGACTTAAATTATTTGCAAATTTTAATTTTTTATTCCTTTTAAATATATATTAATTCAGTGGCAATAGCTTTAGTTATTTTTAACAATTTAAAAATTGTAGAGAAATGCATTTACATAAAATAAAATGCATTAGCATTCAAATAAATTTTTATGCTAAAACGTAAAATTTTCGTAAAATAGTAATGCAGTGATTCACAAACTTATTTGGTCGACGACATTTGACTGACCACCAGATTTACTTGTTATGTTTCATATCAGAGCTGAGAAATACCTATCAGTTGTAGTTCCTAATTTATACTGTTAAATTAGTTTGTTTAAAAATAAAGAAATTAAAGTAATGATGTCTTAAATTCTGAATTTATATGATTAAAATTAGAAACTTTAAACATGAAATGTATCTTTTGAAAGCTAGTGTTAAAGAAAACTTCATGGACAGCCTTCCTTTGTTCCTTTGAAGTCCTGCACTCTGAGTTATGATTTTGCATTACTTATTCGAAAATTTAATTAACAAGTAACTCAAACAAGACTTCAATTTAAAAAATATAATTAAAAATTTTTGGGGCCTACTTCGCACCAAAAGCTAGTTGGTATTTACGTAAACCCTAGTGAGATTCTCAATATCCGAAATTTCCAGCATTTTCAAATTTTCAAGTAAAATAAGTCTTCCAGATTAATAATGTTTATTAATTTGTCTACCCACTATATCATTTTTAAATATCGGAAAGTGTCACATTTTCCTTATCAACAAGTTTTATAACTAAAATTTTATTTTATAAATCGTTCTTCCTGTTCGCATCTTTTCATTAGTTGACTTACCAAACTGTGTTCCGTTCCATTTGTTACACTAAGTGTGATGTGAAATCCCATACGGTTTTAAAATTATCCCCTTTTCCTTTATTAAATACATTTTTCTTAATTATTTTTTTCATTTATTTAGAATTAGAAACACACAGGGTATAAATAAAATTTAAAATAAATTCATCAATGAATTAAGAAAATGATATTTGATAAAGGGAAAGAGGGATAATTAACAAATCATATGTGAATTCACATTACATATATCTGTGATGTGAAATCACTTACGGTTTTTAAGTTATCCTATTTTGTTTTATTAAATGCGTTTTTCTTAATTAATGATTTCTTAATACATCTGTTTATTTTAAATTTTATTTAAACCCTATTTTTCCCCCATTCTAAATAAATGACAGAAATAATTAAGCTATTTCTATTGTTAAACACTCCCACGCAAATTTTAATCTTTTATAATAACGATTGATCAACCACATTTTCATCTAAAAATAATAAAAGAATTATCCAGGCTAAATAAATATACAGCTGCTCCTCTTTTTGAGTTCGTTACAATTTGTCATGTGTGAATTTGTTTGTTTCTTTCTGAATCGTACAATAAGCGGTAACTGACTCTTGTTTCTTTTTTCTACCTATTACCTTCTCGCCGGGTTTTTCCAAAAATTTTGTATAACGTACTTTTGGCAGGCTTTCAGTCTTCTTAACTTATCAGGAGCCCATATATTCAAAAGTCTCTATATGTTAATATCTAACGGATATATTATGATTCATATGATCTTATCAAATTAAATATGCCAACAAGTCAAACGAACAACTTATGGCGTATGATTTTCAGTATTCCATCTCTGGTCGGTCTAGGTCTACCCATCAACATTTAGACTTGAACATATGTAATTATACCGGGTTCCACTGCCACCGGCAGCCGTTATGCAAACGGGCTTACATTTTTTCTGTACCTGTACATTTGGATGTGAACCTGGATAATTAAGTATTTTTCATCTACTTCTGATGTACTTTCTTTTTGCTTACCTGGATTTTTAGATTATCCGAAATATTTAAAATATGCTAGATTAATTTTCACACAATTATTCTAATTGGTAAACGAATCATATTAGATGTTAAAATATGTTTTAACTATCAGGTCCGTTCAATCATCTTTATACCGAGTTCCAGATTATATTGTAACATTAATGTATTTATGCTTCTAAAGTGTATGTATTTTAAACTGTCAGATACAAAGAATTCTAAATTTCAACATTTCTTTTATGTCAAACTGGCAAACAAATTAATACTAAAACAGGAGATTTAGATGAGATGTTCGTTGATCAATTGTTTAGTAACTCTTTGATTACAGGGTCGGGACATATACGTCTCAGCGCTTATTTTTTTATTCTATTAGTACCACTTTTTGAAAACTAGTTTATGCCATGCACTTATTAGTAGAGTATTTTCAAGAGAGATCTAGCACAAAGAAATTTTTTTGTAAATTGTTGGTACGATTGAATTTTAAAATAATCGTCAGTCCTGACCCGTACTCAAAAAAGTTAAATTTAACATAATTTTGGCATAATAGATAATTGCACTTCTTCAAACTAACAATTACATTTTTTGAGAAAAGCCCATTGTTGGAGAACAGTAATAGATATTTTCTGGCGAAAAGTAATTAAGTAATTCGATTGTAATAAGGAACATACCCTCTCCTAGATGTAACACTTTCATGGTATAACATATTCATACTAGCAATTAACTTGTTAGAATTGGAAAAGTAGACCAAACAGGGCCATCATACTTTCATCTCTGTTGGTAAAGAAAGTAGCCACCTGTGTTCCAATTTAATCCAAAGATTCTGTCAAGATTGAGGTTCAGAATAACTGCACGCAGTCCAATCTTTGATTTTCAAGATATTTTTCAATGAGTTTAGTTTGATGAAATCAAACATTTTAATACATCAGTATGAAGTTATCATCATAGATTTATCATACGGTGTCATGGACGGATCAATAATCTTGCTACGCAACATATTGGTAAAAATGTTTGATTGGGCGAGAAAATTCTAGACAAAAATAGACTAGGTAATAATATGAAGCCCTGCATTGTTTCCATTCTAGTATTCTAAAGTCGTACCTGTAAAAGTAATATTCTTTCACAAGTAAATTCGCCTAATCGAGTATCGCCAAGTTCTGTAATGTGGATTGCCATAGTTTGGGCAAATATTTCGAATTTGACCATGGGATCCATGTGTTCTCACTACTGTTTAATAAAGCTGGTGTAGGCAGAGTTCCTCCACGTAACTTATCGAAGAAGTGTGATTATATACGGAAATTCAGAAGAAAATACAAAATTCCAACTTCTATATAATTGTATCATTCGACAACATTAGTTTGATAGTACCTGATCACTTTTTCTACACAAATCAGATCAGATCACTCTATAAGGAATTCCTAGACTCATCATTCAAAAGTATAGACGTTTATTCGTGTTGTCTGTCCCAGGTAGCGTACCCTTTTGACAAAACTAATCGGGCACCTCTGTGCAGTACACTGTAAAAGATTTTGTGCTGGCTCGAATACACTTTTAATGCTATAACAGCTGCAACCATAAGATGGTGAAATCCCGTTCAAACATTTAAAGCTCTGGTTGAACCACAGCTCGAAACGTTGGAACGAGATTTCACTATCTTATGATAGCAGGTACTGCACCACCAAAAGTTTTTCAACCGAGCACAAAATTTTTATCAGTGTAGATTAAGATATACTAATACAGCTGATCATGTTAGATAAATAGATATAGCAGGTATTTTTGCCCTGGTTCTACGAAATAATTTGCTACGAACTGGGCTACCATAGTGCTCCTGCTTCAGACAAACGGAGCCAGAAAATGATATTCGGTTACAGTTGTACTCTATACCCAGACATCGATATTATCGGTCACATATCAAACTATTTTCAAGTGGCTGTTTTAAATCCAAGGTCTTTAAATAACCTGTAACAAGAGTTTTTCTATAGATATAGTCCTTATGCTTCCGATGTAAGTGCCCAAAAACTTGATTACCTTTATGAATAAGTAATGTCAAGCTATTACAGTTAGACAAAGGTATATTCACTTCATTTAAGTAGTCAATGTACTTCATTAGGTACACATTATGCTGTATTGCTTAACACATTACATGCCATAATATTTTAGCTACATTTAATTTTAGAATTAAGACTTCTGCTACTACATAACTAACTTTTCAAATTATTTCAGACATCTTATTTTCAGGTTATTAGAGTAAATCCAATAAGATTTATTCATTTATCTATTGTATGTGTATTCAAATGAGTAAGTAAAAATGCTATATTTCTGAGTTTTTATAAAATTTTAAAGGAAGTATATAAAAATATTCAGTCTCCTAAAATCCATTAACGCAATTTATAATGAAAAAATATGAATTTTTCTAAATCAAGAAACTTTTTCATTGATATTTCTGAAATTTTGAGAGAAATTGTGAAGTGAACGGGTAAAAATGAATCCCATCAAGGCACGAAGTCATTTCCCGCAGTGGTTTCAGTAATCTTACTTCCGGCGGGTAGATTTCCCCTAGAAAGTGGTTTGCTTCCTTGTTGTGGAGGTGTGCATCAAGGCCATTTACAACTCTTTCTCGGTCAGAATCTCGTGGAAAGTGTAACTGTTTTGTGGAAGCGCCCGGGGGAGCGTCCGTTAAATACGAATCCAAAGAGAGGAGGAATAAATCCTGAAATGAAAATTCTCTCATTTTATTCCGAAAAGTGAAGTTTTCAATCAGGCTTCTCCCCCTTCCTTTAATTACAATCGAAGGCAAAGAAGCCCTTATAATGCTCTCTTTGGCGCAGAAATTCCGGCAATCATTCACATGAGGCTGCCTCCATCTAATAATGGTGCAGAATCTTAATGGCTGAGGAAGTTCTCTGTTTTGGAGTGATAATGTCTGTCTACCTATCACCATTATCATCGCCTCCCTTGAAAAGCCGACCTGCGTATTATGTTCCAATAATGTGGCCGTCTCGACTGGACCGCTTTCCCATTTGTCTGCGATGTGGTTCGTGCATGTATGAGTGTCTGGCGCTATCCTTCCAGCGTTACGCTCAGATGAGTGTCTCTCGAACCAATGGGGCTCGACTAATTGAAAAAAGCAATGCTGGGAGGAACGTGCGCAGGTATCTACACTGAAAGAGCAGGAGAAGTGCATTGTAGTACACTATGTGTCATTCAAAATAATTGAAGTTAGGAAAACTTGGGCCATTCGGAAACGAGGCAATTAGCATGGATCTTCATTTGCATGCCCGTTAAAAGGGAGGGAAGAAAAGGATAAGTGCTAAGAAGAAGCCCCACAATGGCGTCGACGCGCATCTAATCCCGCTTACTAGGAATTTATTATAACCGAGACAACAAATAGGGAGGCATTGCGATCGCTGTAAAGATAGGGATCAGTCTTAATCTTTCGTGCTAGTGTCAGGTTTTAATTTAGAACCACACATTAAAAACCTGGAAGAATTTCTCATTGGATCAGTGCAAGAACATAAACGGGAAATAGAAAATCTTCTCTTTTTTCCATCATGTCCAATAATGAACATTTCATTTCACAGAGAAAAGAAATCTTTTGTTTGAAAAAATGCATGAAAAAGATCTTTTACACAAACGAGTAAAAGCACACTCTTTTGAATTTGTTTTAAATAAATAAGTAAACAGCACTGCGATAAAATTGTTTATAAGCTTTGTTTCAACATTATACCTAGATTAAGGATGATACCAGGAAGCAACCTCAGATTAAATAACTGCCTCTCCGTTCCGCTTTAGGGAAACAATGAGTGAAACAGAAAGCGGGAACAAATCCTCGTTGAAAAATTCTATTCAGTAGTAATGTTCTTTGTATTGATTCCGAGGTAGTAAGCTCGTCTTTGGGTAAAACGACGACAGTACACGACAGTTCCGTAACGGAAAAACTGTTAGTTCCCCTTCTAATATGCGGAAACCTTTATGTGTGGGAATTGTTAGGTTAGTTCGAGATTCTAATAAAATGCTTATGATATCTCGCAAATAACCGTACTTTAGTGCATTTCTCTAAAGTTCAATATGCTTATGCTGCTAGTATGGATTTTATTGCTCTTTAAACTACGATCATGTTTGAATACATATTTTCATAATTATTTCTTCTGAACAGGATCGCCAGATTTCTTCACTTGCTATATTTGATTAAGATGGCATGCCTTAAAACAATAACTTAAGTTCAAGGGATAATTACAAAAAGGTTTTAAAAAACAGCAATTTAATTGGATGACGGAGCAGTGATATTATCGTCATAAAAAGAAAAGTAACATGACAGAAATCAAAACTGTGATGCTGGAGCTGTCCGTCTAAAAAATGGTCTTTGCTCAAGAAATAAGAAAGAGTTATTCGGAAATTAATAGAAAATCTTTTTAAAATGTTAAGTATGAATAAAATAAAACTATTCCTTAGTGCATTTATTTCTCGTTATTAGTACATCCGATGGTAGGCAAGGTTTTAAAAACAAGCTCAAACTCGGTGGTCACTTATGCATGCTGACCAAAACCAAAACGCGATAGAGCAATGTTCTGTAATTTTGTTAAGTTATTGCACAATCCTGCTGGGGGAAAAATATCAAAGACGAAGTATACAATACAGATATATATATATATATATATATATTCAGAATCTTTCAGAAACTTTTAGTATTGAATGTGATAGCATTGCGAGCATAGCTTAACAACGTCGAATCTTTTTTGTTGGGACTAATTCAAGTATAAAGTTTGCATGAATAACCTAAAATGATGAGCTCAAGTAAACATTTGCAATGAAACTGTAGAAATAAATGCATTTACGGAAAATTGTGGCACCAAAATTAATGTTTGCAAATGCAGTCACGGTAGTGACTTAAATATTTTATATACACTAAAGTCCATTCCCACCCTCTTAACTGCCGAACGGCTGCAGTTATAGTCATAAAAAGGGTATTTAGGGATAGTAAAGTGGCTATACCCTACTTGATGAGACCGCTTATAGCGCCACCTGGTGCAAAATGGCGGAGTTAGCGGTGCTATCTCGAAAACGGTACGAGATATGGGAAAAATGTGAATTACAAAGTTGTAGATCATCATCGATTTAGTACGAAAAGACACCTTGTGAACATGAATGCTAAAAACAGAATGCTTAAAACGGGCATTTGTTTGTTCGTGATTTCCGAAACTGTGACGTCACAAAAATTGAACGAAAGGAGAAAATATTACCTTTCCGACAAAAAAAGACCCCGCATCGCGGCACAGTGGTATCGCTTGTAATTCTCAGATGAGAGGACTGTGGTTCAAATCCTGCATGGTGCATTCTTGTACTGATTGTCTTTACAAAGAGTAGACAATATGCAGATCGTGCAAAATCCTATCGCAAAATGTATCAACTCAACGCAACTTGAGCTTTGTGTGCGAAATTTGTGTATTATACAAATACGTATGAAACATCACAAATGTGCACCCGAGACAGCTGTAAAAAAATATTTCCTCGGAGTTGTATGTTGAAGATCATGGAGCAATTTTCCAGAAATGAATATTGTGAGATGGTTCTACTGTACGATGACTGTGGGTGAAAGGCAGGATTGGCAGCGCGGTTGTATCGGCAACGTTTCCCTGCAGGCCCGTATCCTTCTCACAAAACCATCCTAAAGGTTGCCAAACGTTTAAGGGAGACAGGCTGCGTGATCTGCCGACATCGATCCAGTAGACTATCTAAGGCCCAGAAGATATATTATCATACCTCTCACATATCCCAACAGCAGCACAAGAGAGATAAGTGAAATCTGTTGCCTCTCAAAAAGTCCCGTTTGGAAAATCCTAAGCGAATTAGGGGCTCATCCATACTGGCCAACGCCTCATCAGACATTACTGGACAGGGATGTTGAGAGACGTTATGTATGGTGCAACATTTTAAACCAGATATATATTCAGAAAACATTCTTCGCAGATATAGTTTGGATGGATGAGTCGTGCTTTTTGCGGAATGAAATGTACATGTACAATAGGCAGAACACTCATTACAGGACGCTGGAAAATCCTACATGCTCGGTTGACGTTTGAAATCAAATGCGGATTTCGATTACTGTTTGGTGTGGAATTTACGATAACAGACTGATCTTCCCAGTATTTTAACAGGGCACACGTAAACGGACGCACGATTTTGTTGAAAACCTGTCGATGTTTCAAGTCCGGAATGTACGGTTCCAACATGGCGGCACCAGTGAAACAGTACGTGGTGGAGGAATTCGGGGAATAAATAGTCAGGTATGGTGGTTTCGTAGAATGGCCTCTACGTTCACTTGACCTGACTCTAATGGACATTTTTCTGTGGAGATACCTGAAACTGTAGGTGAATGTAACACCTCCGCTAACATTGCAGGACCTCCAACGACGCATTAAGGATGCTTGTGCCAATGTGTCACCCGCTATGCTACAATATGTTCAACATGAAGTTCAGACAAGAATTCAGATGTGCATTGTAGATGACGGAGGGAAGTTTGAACATCGAAAATAAGGATATCTTTTTTTCTTTCTAAGATCGTTTCGTCACGTCACAGTGTTGGAAATTGCTAAAAAACAAATGCGCGTTTTAAGCCCTTTGTTTTTAGCATTCGTGGACACAAGGCGTCTTTCCGTACTAAATCGTTGATACTCTACAACTTTGCAATTCATTTTTTTCATAATATCTCATACAGTTTTTTAGATCGGAACTCTAACTCGGCCGTTTTGCACCAGGTGGTGCTGTAAGTGGTCTCATCTAGTAGCACATAGCCACGTTACTATACCTAAACACCACTTTTATGACTATAGCTGCAACCGTTTGGCAGTTAAGCGAGTGGGAGCGGACTTTAGTGGGCACCCTGTATGTCCTAAAATAGACAGACTGTTTCTAAAATTCAGTAACTTGCAAATGGTTATAGCTATTAAAAAAATTCTTACAGGGGGGTTATGTAACATGTCAGGAGTTTTTTTAACTGCCATTCCCGGTTTTAGTTTCAAATAGTAGCGATAGATGGCGCTGCAAGCAATAATCGCTCAATCGAGGTCAAAACCGAAATCACTCAGCTTTGATACTAAGGTAGGGGATTAAATATAAAGAGTGTGCTTCTGGCCAATATAATCTTGTTTTTAGGATAATACTCTATATATTGAACCTCCTTATTTCGCATTAATGCTCTTTGATTTCGGTTTTGGCCATCATTGAGCGCCTATTGCTTGCAGCAGCATCTATCGCTGTTTGGAACTAAAACCGGGTATCGAAGTAAAACTCCTGCCATCTTACATAACCCTCCTGCTTTTAATAGCTGCCATCATTTGAAGTTATTGAATTTTAAAAAGTCAGTCCATTTTAGGACACTCGGTATGAGCATACTAATAATCAACATTAAAGTGCTGTGAAAAATTGTAGTTTTCATTTTATTCCAATTTAAAACCTTAATGAAAATGTTAGATAGCCCAGTGGATAAAGATAAGTTGTTCCTGAGTCAGTTCTTACAGAGTATTTAGTTCACTGGTATACCTACAGGGTGTTCAGAAAAGGACTCCCTGATTTTAAAATTAAATAACTTGAAAACTAAGATTGATAGAAGAAGGATAGAAGTGGTATATTTATTTTGAAAACCGTAAAAATCTGATACAATAGTTTCAAAATTAGTTACAAATTTTGTCGACAGGTGGTGCTGTACGGTGAAGACACAGTACAGAGTCGGAGAAATTGGCTGCAGACTGTCCTTAGAAAGCAGCCGTTCCAATCATTAGCCACTCTGCCTGTTCACTGAAATTTTTGAAAAGTTTGAAAATTGTTTTCTTATCACGACCTTTTGCAACTTTAAGCTGCGATTGAAAACTGCGCTTTGCTGCCGTAGGAATGCGATTTAACAGGCGATACTCGAGTACTAGAAAAATACGCTGCTTCACAAAATAGGTGACTTCATTCATTTCCTTCAGTAAGAAGATGGATCACTCTGTGCTTCAGAGTACTTTGTTTAGGGATCCCTCAGTAACTACAGCGCCCCCTGTCGACAAATTTTGTAACTAATTTTGAAACTATTGTACAATATTTTTTCAAAATAAACATACCACTTGTTTCCTTCTTCTATATATCTTAGTTTCCGAGTCATTTAATTTTAAAATCAGGTAGTCCTTTGCAGGACACCCTGTATGATTTATACGACTGACACTTATGCAGATATCTTTTGTTTTCGACAGTGCCTTATCGGAAAATAATCTAAAACAACACTCAGATATGCTCACTGAGGTCTCTCACTGGCTCAATAAGGTCTGAAAGGACGCAAATTAACTGAGGTTTGATTGTGATACACTTGTAATTAATTTACACTTTTTTATATTTATTTGTTTATGTTTTATAAAAAAATATATTTGTTCAATTGTAAAAAACAATAACACAAATTTTAATATTATGCGACAAAATTAATCTTGCAAAGCTAGTTTTGCCACAATTTTGAAGTCTAGCTTCCATATTAAGAGTCGTCATTTCTTTTTTTATGCTGCTTATTACGTTGTCTCTCGATTATACCTGAAAAACAAATAAACGCTTGTAAAAAAAAAAAAAAATAATAATAATAATAAATTAATAAAATATTCGAAATCCATAAAAATATATCCTAATATTTTGTTATAATTTGAAAAAGAAATGCTTGTTTCTCTTTTCTGCTATAGTTTGTAGAAAATTTAATTTCATTTATTTAAAAAAAAAAGAAACATGAAAATCCGTTAACTTGTTCAAAAGTTATCACGGTAAAACTGCTGAAAATGGTGTTTTGAGACAGTTGAGTTAAGTTTTGCCTTCCTAAGTGTATCGCCTGTCTGCACGGTTCAACGTTTACTAACGACCATAATTTTAGGAATTTTCGTATCGCAACAACTGTACGACACTCATCATTATAATAATAATAATAATAATTGTATTCTTTATAATAATATTCAATCATTATAATACAGTAAAGCCCCGTTTATACGTTCCTCATTTATACGTCGTTTCACTTCGGCCCTGATTCATCCCTGTGTATTTTACTGTTGTTATGCTTCGTTTATACGACGCATAACTTCGGATATACGTCGCCCGAATGTGATGCCGATGTAATCA
Source organism: Maratus speciosus (assembly GCA_963932465.1). Classification (NCBI taxonomy): domain Eukaryota; kingdom Metazoa; phylum Arthropoda; class Arachnida; order Araneae; family Salticidae; genus Maratus; species Maratus speciosus. The sequence goes on along the minus strand of OZ010796.1, from coordinate 214,566,115 downwards.
CATCGGAAATATACACAATTGATGAACTGATAGAAAACAGATTCCCGGATGTGCATTTAAGAAGCGATTAGCGAAGAAGAAGAAAGTTAATCCCTTGAGGGACGGTGGGATATATTATATCCCACCTACTTTAAACAAGATTCGCACCAGAAAGTTTTATTTAAATTTTATATTTTTAACTTTGGGGCGAAATGTTGAAAAATTGCTTTTCCTTATTTTAAAATAAAATTTGTCGAATATTCCGGTGAGAATTCAATATTACAGCGACATTATTGCTTGCCCCTCAAAGGGTTAAGGAGTTATCCTACCTTCTTTCAAAGATGCGTTAGACTGCATTGACACACTTAGAACATTTTTTGTTTCTGACAATACTAGTGAGAAAACTTTCCAGGAACTTAACTTCAGACATAATGCTTTTGCATGTGTGTCTCAATGTGCATAATGTCTCAAAGTAAATCAGCACGTCAGACGACGATTAAAGATTATTTTATATAAAATCTGTTTGTATGTTCGATAATGGAATGAAAAATGTGTAATTCAAAGTGTGCAATTGATAAAATGTTTGATAATTCTCACTTTTATTTTTAAATATTAGAAATGATTATATAATATTTTTTTCAATATGTTAACTTTTTTTCAATATACAGTGCATCTTAAACAACCGAAAATGGTAGCAAAATTAAATTTGTATGATTGAAGTATTATATTTCTACAGTTTTTACCCCTTAGGCGACTACGATTTTGATTGTACGTCTTTCTCAGTTATACTTCGTTTTAGAACGGTCCCCTGAGAGACGTATAATCGGTGCTTTACAGTAATAATAAAAATACTCTTTTTCGTAATTTTGCTTTCATCGTTACCTTAAAACTCCTAATAATCATTTTTTATTGCTTATTTCTTAGTTTGTTAACCAATTTAATCCTTATTTAATTTTTATTCTAACTGTCAACTTGTTTTAATTTTTTACTTATATCAATTGCCGTAATGAATTGTAATGTGATACGATCATGTTATTTAACAATTTAGAACTTCGAATATCAATCTTTGGACAGCATTCTCTGCTATATTGCGTGAATTCAGATTTGGATAAGATTCGAAAATTTGGGGAAAAAATTATTATTTTCTGAATTTAAAAGCGTTGCCAGACGTATAAAAAGATATTTATGCATAATCTCCCCAAAGAAAAACAAACAAACACCACTGGATACTTTTTGAAAAAAAAAAAAAACAATTACATGTAAATTTTGGATGAAGAAAAATGAATAACATATACGTTAAGACAATATTTTTTGCCTTTTAGAAATATAATAACTATGTGTGTGTGAGAGGGAGAGATATTGTATATATATATATAATGCCTAAATGTGTTAGCATGTTTCTGAAACTATCTATTGCGGCATTTCTTATTTATTTATTTTTATTGTTATTTAAAAGCTTCAAAACATTCTATTTTCTTTCTCCCTATTACTAAAGTGATTTACATCTACACTGTAAAAAGAAATACTGCCAGTTTTCCGGTAGGAATCGGAAAAATAGTTGCCCTTATCGTACAGGAATAATTTCCGACCCAGCTCGGAATAAAATCCGTAAAAATAAGGAAATAGTCAGTAAAACGGTATTTTACGGATTTTATTCCGATTTTACGGATTCTATTCCGAGCTGAGTTGGAAATTATTCCGATACGATAAGGGCAACTATTTTTCCGATTCCTACCGGTAAACTGGCATTATTTTTTATACAGTGTACAATTTCTTTCGCTAAATAAATACTTTATAATAAATGTTAGGTTATAGTTGGTTTTGGTAATAATTTTTGTAGCAACATAAAATGGCACATATTAAGCTATATTTTATAAACGATACAGAAAAATTGTAATGTTGGCTTCTTTGCGTTACATTATTAAGTACGATCGAGAAGAAAAAAAAAGTAAACACCCCCTACTAAATCCTCAACAAATTATCGTGGAAGAAAGTGACTGGTACCGAACGATTGGAAATAAAATCTACTTTTAAATGATGTAAATAAAATTTGCTTAGGGGGCCATCTACATATTAAAACGAAACCAAATTTCATTTTTTTCAATAACAATACCCAAATTTAACGAGGTATTTCAAATCTTTGGTTCAAACTATGCCTAGACACCGAATTTCAAGTCATTTGAATGATAAGTTTTTGAATTATAAACATTCAAAATTTAGTGCTTCTAATGTTAAATTACATTTTCATATTTTTATTTATATCTCCAGAAATTATGCTCCTAATGTGCTAATTTTTTGTGTAGCAATAATACTAATATACCCAAACATAAATACGCTGAATTTGCAATTTTTATAATTTTATTATATGAATTATGAATTATGATATTTATGTTCTAAAAAATTATGAATTGCAACTTACAATTTTTTTGATGGATTTAGATTTATTAAGTCCTGTTTTATGGAAATCCAAAATTTCACATTTTTCTTCCAAGTAGTTCTCAAATTATGCTTAAAAAACGGCAAAATGATGGTTTAAGGGGTCGTCTATAATAGAAGTGAATAGATATTTCGAAATTTCTTCTGCTGTTCTGTAATCTAGCAGACATCATTGACTTCTTAAGGTGCCTTGATCAAAATGGGGGCACTCTCGGTTAAGAATCGAGTTCCGAACTTCAATTTGGATACAGCCCTTAAAATACGCTCGTTTTAAATTAATTAATTTCTCAGAAACTTATGGTACGAATTGCATAAAAAATTGTTTTTAGGCTAATGGAAGGATGTAGAGTTCATTTATGCTGCCAGAATTGTGTACTGCTATTGAAAAAACAAAATTAGGGTTCGTTTTAATATGTAGATGGCCCTTATCTATATCATTTAAAAGTAAACTTTATTTCCAACCGTTCGGTACCAGTAACTTTCTTCTACGATAATTTGTTGAGGAGTTAGTAGGGGGTGTTTACTTTTTTTTTTCCACGAGTGTACATTGAGTTTTAAGAAATTTCAGAGCTTTCCGAAACTAAAGCAGCGTTTTTACATTTTTAATACCGCAAACCTCCGAAATTTCATGTAATTCAAAATATCATAACTTGATTAATAAGATGATATTTGGCGCAATATAATATAAAAAGAAAAAACAACGTCAATAGCACCAGAACCCCAAATTTCAAAGCATACAAGTTTCGGCAGTGGCGTAGGACTTTGTACAAACAGGGGGAGCCGGGGCATATTGCGAAAGCTAATGGCACGGATTATTTCGTTCATTTTGGAGGGTTCCTTCATAGTGTTGCACGTTTCACAAACAGAAGTGTAAAATAGAACCATATCAAAAGATCACCAACCATTATTATAGGCCTTGAAAGTTTTCGCTTATAAAACATCGTTCTCCCTTTTCGACCACTTCTTCTTTTTTTTTTTTTTTTTTTTTTTTTTTTTTTGAATGACATAAACTTTATAATACGATTTTTATTTAGTCACAATAGTACTTGTGATGGGAAACAACCTTGCGATATAGAGAAAATAAATGATTATTTTGAAAAAATATGCATATATAAATGCTTTATAAAAACAAAGTCACCGCATTAACCCTTTCAGGGGCGCCGTTTGCATGGTGCGAACGCTTAATTTTAATTCCCAAACTTCCAATTGCCACCAAGAATTTTTTTAGTGCAATTTTGCTCTCATATTATGCGTGAATAAAAGCTTTTGATTATTTTCAAATGAATTTGTTCGTAGATTGTGGTGTCGATCAATTATTTCAACATTTTTGGAAAATGAACTTGCCCCTGAAAAGGTTAACATTCCAACAATTTCTATATGTCAGAAGGAACAAAGAAAACAAATAAATGAAATAAAAACAAATTTTTTAATTTAAAAAATCTACGAACAATTAAGATTTGGATATTTTTATTTTTTTAAATAGCTGTAAGCTACAGATGGGTCATTCCATATCACGTGTGGGACAGCTTTTCTGCATATTTCCGTTGTTTTAACAATGTTACTATATCCTCAAATTAAAACAACTATGCTAATATGAAAATCTAGAGTTTTGTGTTATTTTTAATGTATAGTTTCTGTTTCAACAACTTATAAGTCAATAAATATAGGTATTTATGTAAGTGTCGCGCATAGGCCATTTTGTCTGTTTTATATTGAATGGGCCTGAAACGGGCAGATTATAGGTCTAGATTACTTAGGTCTAGGATTTAAAATGTGGAGATTTTTATTATCTATTATTTTTTTAATTTATTTATTATTAAAAGCGGGCAGCTTACTACGTTCTAGGTTTTAAAACGTGGATATTTTTATTATCTGTTATTTTTATTATTTATTTATTATTAAAAGCGGGCAGCTTACTAAGTTCTAGGTTTTAAAATGTGGAGATTTTTATTATCTATTATTTTTATTATTTATTTATTATTAAAAGAGGGCAGCTTACTAAATTCTAGGTTTTAAAATGTGGAGATTTTTATTATCTATTATTTTTATTATTTATTTATTATTAAAAACGGGCAGCTTACTAAGTTCTAGGTTTTAAAACGTGGATATTTTTATTATCTGTTATTTTTATTATTTATTTATTATTAAAAGTGGGCAGCTTACTAAGTTCTAGGTTTTAAAATGTGGATATTTTTATTATCTATTATTTTTATTATTTATTTATTATTAAAAACGGACAGCTTACTAAGTCCTAGGTTTTAAAATGTGGAGATTTTTATTATCTATTATTTTTATTATTTATTTATTATTAAAAACGGGCAGCTTACTAAGTTCTAGGTTTTAAAATGTGGAGATTTTTAAACCTATTAAAGGGCCATTCCATATCACGTGTGGAACAACTTTTCTACATATTACTGCTGTTTTAACAATGCTGTCGTATCATCAAATTGAAACAACTATACTAATATGGAAATATAGGGGGGGGGTGTTAATTTTAACGTATAGTTTATATTTTAACAACTTATAAGCTAATAAATACAAGTATTTATGTAAGCGTCACGTGCGGTGCATATTGCCTGTTTCTCATGGAATGCCCCAGATAGAGATGCACCGAGAAAATCCATAGTGAAACCAGTTTTACATATTTAATCGGCTATACTTTCCATGAATTAGTTTCATAGCATTACAAAAAAAATAAGCAAAAAACTTTTAATACTAATATGGTTTGGGATCCTCTTTCCAAATGCTGGCTATAATCGTTCCATCCCCTATCCCCTTCCCAACACATACACACGCGCGCGCCGCCACGTTCTCTCTTTCTTTTTCCTCTGTTCCTCTTCCACATCTTTCTTCCCTGCTTATAGGCAGGGGTGTCAAACAGAAACAGGTGCAAGACTAAGCTGTTTGCACACACTTCTCCCCCCTTTTTTCCAACTTTAGGAATTTTTCGCCTGATGTTACCTTTTTTCGGTTCAGGTATTTTTTCTGCGAAGCAGTATTTTCATACATTGGCTCATACCATATATTAATTAAATACAAATATATAATTACCAGATTTTAATTTAAAAATCCCATTATATAGCGTGTCCGAGAAAGAGCCTTATTATTCTAAACATTAATAACAAAGATACTAACAGGTGAAATGAAATGCAGTTTGCTGCAAAAGAATGAAGAAATCTAAGATTTTTTTTTAGAGTACCTTCAATGTAGCTGTACGTTAGTGGCACGAAGAATTTCGAGCCTGTACTCGATTTCTCTCCAAGTATTTTTTAACATTTGCGTCGTAATAGTGAGGATTGCTAATTGTATACTTTTATTATCTAAATTAACTCTTATTTATTAAATAATTAATAATTTAATAAATAAACTCTTAGATTTCTTCACTCTTTTGCTGAAAATAACATTCCGTATTAATACTTGGAAATTTTTCCAGAGAGAGAAACTTTCACATTGCATACAATATTTCAAATGAAAATCAAATTTCAAATTAATTGCTTAAAAAGCGCAAAGGCCAACATAGTGAAAAAGATTACATGCGGGACTCGAACCCAGGCCATTTGTATAGCGCACTGATTGATGGCCCAGTTCGAGTCCCGCCATGGAATCTTTTTCACTATGTTGGCCTCTGCGCCTTTTAAGCAATTAATTTGAAATTTGATTTTCATTTGAAAATAACTGCATTCCGTTTCACCTGTTAGCATTTTTGTTATTAATGTTTAGAATGATAAAGACCTTTCTCAGACACGCTGTATAGTTTGAAAGGTATTGCCTGTAGGTTGCAGGGTTGCTAGTTTGGCCTCCATTATTATTTCGAAATTTCAACTTCACACCGGAAACTTTGAAAGAAGAATTTTTACTTTAAGTAATCGCGAAATGTCCATCAGTAACGAAATAAAACTATACTTTTTTTCATTTCTGGTGTGGATTCGTATTTTCTGAATAAAAAAAGGAGGCCAAGTTAGCAACCCTGGTAGGTAGAGTATAAGAATGAATTAAATGATATCATTTGTAGTTGTTCAGAGACGTAAAGTAATCGAAATTATAAATATCATAAATTGTAGTGCTATTTTTCCTGTGTATATGAAGTAAAATTATTTTATTTATTTTAATTTCTTTGTTATTTTATTTGTTCAAATTGGATCTACATTCGTTACAAACAATTATATTCGAACAATTTTTTTAAAAGATGTATCTGGTATTTTTAACGAAATGTCTATCTTCAGCATGCATTGTAATAAGACTCCCTCAAATCCACACAGCTTGGGATCAGAGGTTGTGCAGATTTTAGAATTTTGCGGATTGCTGGTAACTGCTTTGTTTCCATTTTTTAAACAGTAAATTGAATGTAATAATGCAATCGAAATTATAAGGAATGCTTGCAATATAGTAAAATATTAAAATAAGAAATGTAATAAACTAAAATAATTAAATGTAGGATAATTTTAAAAAATATTAAATTATTAAAAGAAAAGATGAAGTAAATAATTAATAATGTATAATTAAATATGTATAATAAAGATGAGATACATTTTTATTGAATTATTCAACGAAATTTTCCTCTTAAAGGTACTCCATTAATTCACATCAAAATCATAAAGTAACGAAGTTTTATTTCAAGGTTTAGCCGGTAACCAAAAAAGATTGATTAATACATAAATTTATTTGGTAAAAAGATTGTTATTACGAGTGATATCAGCAATATCTTGATTTTTTTTTCAGAAATAAATTTATACTTCCTTTATGAAAAACCACGAGTTCGGTTAAATTATCGAGAATTACATATTAAAATACATACAGAATGATATAAAACTAAAAAATTCTGAAATTTTGTCCTTACATCTGAAATGAAAGTTTCATTGTTTACATATGTGATTATGTGCAGATTTTAGTCGTTTATGGATTTTAGAGTTGCGAATTTGATGGAGTCTACTGTATTAGTATTTTAACGCTAGACAATTTTCCCTTTAAAAATGCCGACTAAATGAAACTAAATACTTTCATTTTTTTATTTTTTTTTCTTCTGGAGACGATATAAATCTCCTGGTGGATCGAAAACCATACACTTTATCTTAAAAATGTTTTTATGGTATAATGTATGAATTTTATTTAATAAAAAAAAAAGGTTCAAATTAAGATAATTAAAAATGAATTGGCAACTTGTACGTAAAATAAAGAAAATGTTAAGAATAAAATTCGAAAACCTTTCTGTTTGAAACATTAACTTACAGTTTTACGAAGAGTTTGCGGCGAAAATATAGTGGAAATGAGCTGCTAAAATCGATTCGTCACTTTCGAAGTATTCTTAGGAGATTCGTGTAGCATTTCATTTTCTTTTTCTATTGATTTTCCTTAAGAACAAATATATTATTCATAAAAGGAGTTATTTGTTGTTAAGTACAGATCTTTATGTGTTTTTAATAAAATTATAATTAACAACTAATTAAAATTAATTGTAACGATCCAGATTTTCCAAATTAAAAAGAAATTTATTCTTCGTTAGAAATACGACTGTGAAAGGCTTTATATTTTTTTAAATATTTTTGTCACTTTGAAAAATTTTTAGAACCATTAATCAACTGATAAATCTTAATTACTCAAGGTTAATTAAAAATTTATTATTTTATTTTATTTTTTGAGTACTTTTTCCCCTGTAACTTGAATTATTAATGGGATTTTTTTTATTATTTGCGCAAAACGGATATTTCTCTTAATAGGCTAATTCTTTCAAATGTAGAATTATAATTAATAGTTGTAGAATTTTATTTAATGAATTAGCAATCATACTTTGTCTCATAATTATACATGATAATTATGATCCATCAACATATTTTATTTCGTATACTTCTCTGATTGAAAAGGGCGACATTTTCACATTCATGATCTGACTTTTCAATAATTGGGAAAATCCATCATTTGAAATTCGGGCAGAACTTTAATAATAATGGAATATTTGTCGTTTTATAAAATTATCTGATTGTGATTTTTAGAAACATTCAAATATTAGTCTTTCCTTCTGCTTTCAATAGAAAATAATAAAATTATAAACAATTTCTGTTTTGTTCTATTTTCATTTTTCATTGTAAGTTCTTAATTGTTTGATTTTTTTTTCTGTCCTGTAAAAATTATTAATACCATCGGCAATTTCAAATTTCATTTTGTTCAAAATTGTAAGCTTATGGGATTGTTGAATTTTCCTGTTCATTATTAAAAATATATAATTGTCTTTGAGTTTTACATTTAAAGTCTTTTTTTAATTATATCCTATGGAATAGCTTATTTCGTTTCGTAATTCGTCATCGTTGATTCGGATAATTTTGTTGCATTTTATTAAGTAATATTATAAGGCTTCCGGTCTTTTTGTCAAACTTTTCTCAGCATAAGAATTTATTGTTACTGCCAATGGCTTATTCATTTTCATGTATATATTTATTTTTTAGAAGAATTAATTGCAGCTTTAGAGTACAAATAATTAACAGAGTAACCGTCGTTTAAATAAATCATTTTTGGGCGTTTGAATTTGATTAAGAAAAAAAGGCAGATATTAATATATCAGCGAAAATGTAATTATTGCTTATGCTTATTTATAAATAGATGTTTATCTATCTAGTGTCATGCATTAGCAATAACGGCTTCTATGCATGTTTCAGTCTTTTATGTTAATATCTTTAGAAGTTGACCTATAGAAAATATACGCAAATCTTGTCATCGCGATAACCCCCGAAATACTGAACCACTTCAAATTGAGACAGTGGACCAATCTTGCAAACGTGTCATAAATGAGTTTATTAATAGCGTATGTAGTTCTTAATATATATTGTTCGTTTACAGGCAGAGCCCGATTCACTCTATTTTGGACCAGGGGCACACAGTCCATGACGGGGCCCCCTTTCTCAAAACAATTCATGCATTATAATCTTGACAAACACCTTTACGTGCAGTTTACAATTCAAACCATATGTAGTTTTACGAAGAAAAAATATATATTATAGACACTTGTAAAAATGCATTAAAATATATAGCACGGTGAAATTTTCTGCACTACATGGTCTTTCGAGTGAGTAAAACTCTAAACCTATAACACTGAATGAAACATGTTAAATGTAATATCCGTTCTTCTCGAAATTTCTCGTACAATTTTTTGTCATTAGTAAAAAATTGAGATAGTTTAGTTACACGAATGGGGAAATATAGATTAAGCTAAATAATGCTATAAAAAGTGATAAAATATCTTTATTTAGATTGACGAACGCTTCATCGTACAAACGTCCACATTTTCAAAATCATTCATGAATGATTTTGAAAATGTCACCGTTTGTGCGGTGAAACGTTCGTCAATCTAAATAAATATATTTTGTCACTTTTTAAAGCATTATTTAACTTAATCTGTTTATAAGTGATTATTATACATGATGGGAAAAATACATTTTTTTCTATGGAAATTTATATTAATTTTACACACTACAAATGGAAATTTATATTAATTTCTATTTTCAGACAGTTCACAAAATGCATTTTGGGGTCCCCTAAAAATGTAGGCTAGGGGCACGGGCCTTGTGTGACAATCAAGCTTTGTTTACAGAGCACACAAAAGCAAAAAGTATGCAAAATTTCTCATCACGTTAGCTCGAAATACTGAACTAATTCTAACCTAATGGGAGCAGTGCATTGATCTTGACAGTATCTTAGACGAGTTTTCTAATCGAGTATGTAGCTCTTATACTTCGTTTGAGGGACACACAAAACAAAACTCATAAAAAATTTCTCATCAGGATATCGTTAAAAATATTGAACCAATTCGAACCTAAATGGGGCAGTGTATTTATTTTGGAAGTACCTTGAATGAGTTCGTTATAATCAAGTATGTATCTCTTATAGTTCGTTTACAGTAACACACAAAAGCAAAAAAAAAAAATATATGCAATAATTACCATTACGATAACGTCCGAAATACTGAACCAATTAGAAACAAATTTGAACAGTGCATTAATCTTACCCGTATCTAATAATAACAATTTTTTTTTAAATCAACCTACTCTTCAAAATGAGCCAGAATGACTTTTCTCTTACCCACGACGAAGGGCCATCTAGGACGACTAGCAAGGACCCCGAACCTTTCAGGATCCCAAGTTAATAGATTTTGTAAATATATTTTTAATTTTTAATTAAAAATGTATTTATGACTGCATCTTGGCTAATCGCATTCAATGGCAAAAAATTATAAAGCAATCTTCATTTTAACATTTCTAGTATTTTATGAACCTTTAAACTTCTAACACTGGGTGAGAAACATGAATACAGTAAATGTCCAATAAATATTTACAGTCAGTACATTTACTCCCCATTGAAAGTTATGTGTATTGCAAAAAATGGTGAAACAGAACAGGGAAATTTGATCGCACTGATTTGTAACTTTAATTAATCAAAATACCAGCAAAGTTTGTAATTAAAAAAAATGTTGTAAATATAATGTAGCTTCTGATTATTTTGCTTTAAATGTTAATATACAGGATAGGCATAATTAAATATAATAAAGTTATTTGGATGTCCATTATATGGAAACCTATTAGTGACGAAATACGGATAATAGTGAAATTTTGTAGGCATATATATGCCCAGATTAAAGAAAATCGATTTTGAAAAATAAATTATAAAAAGGACTACCACTGATAGTTGCATATCGTAAATAAGTGGTGTTTGAGATGAAGTAATGACCAGTTAAATTTGACAAAAGTTTTATATTTACTAAATTGCAAATTAGGTTCAACATGAATAACTTTTACTAGATTAACTATACTACTAGCATATGCCCCCGTCAAAAATGACGGGAAAGTGTTATTTTAAGTTTACAACATTAAGTCAGACTCATTTAAATAGGTGATTGTTATGCATGATTATTCAAATAGCGGCAAGTCATTAAAATCATTAAAAAAAATTTGTTTGTAAAAGTCAACCTTCAGAAGAAGAAAATATGAACGGCCTCACACGCGGAAAAAAATGAGTTTTTTCCAACAACCCTATGGCGAAATTCTCGCTTTTTCCGAAAACAAGATGCAGTACAGATCTGTCGGACATGAAAAAATATTCGGTTCTTTAAAGGCGATCAAACTATCTTTGATAAACGAAGCTCTTTAAACACCCAATAGTCCGAGTCACGTGGAATGAGATCTGGCAAGCAAAAATGTCCATTTGATATGGAATAATCCGCTATCATTTTATCTTCAGTGAAATTCAAGCGTACGAGTTGCAGTATCCTTTCAACATTCCTCCTGTGACGTCTAAGCGATTTCATATTAAGATTAACTCTATGTATACAATGAATGGTACCAATGTAAAATAATATTATAGCTTTTCCTCACAATAAAATTGCCCTGGTCTAAAACATTATGTCAGCCATATATAATTGTATTAAACCACATCGCTTAAAACTTATGTTCCTGCAAACATATCGTCGGTACCATGTCAAACTATCCAATGTGAAAACAGTGGTATACTATTTTAAAATTTAGATTTATTGATTGGCATCACTTTTCTGAAATGGTAAAATTCCCCTTGCTTTCGCCGTAATTAACATGTTATTAAATAAGGTTATAAATAAGGCGAATTTTACTATTTCAAAAAAGCGGTGACAATCAAGAAATCTGCGTTTTAAAAAAGTAGCCCACTATTTTCAGATTGGATAGTTTGACATGGTACCGACGATATGTTCTTTAATTATGCCTTTCCTGTAATACGCTGTAGAAAATTGCTGCAGAAATTTTACTGAAGTAAAAATTCCTGGCAAAGTTATATTTAAAAAAAAAAAACGGGCTTTGCTCTTAGATATACAGGCTTTGCCTTTAGATAAACGGGCTTAGTCTCCCAAACATGATTTTTTGGGATTTCAGCGTTTATCTGGAAGAAGTGGCATTTTTCGTAAATTTACTCTAGTAATTCACGGTAAAATACCCGTAAATTTACAATTTTTTTACAGTGTATATTATTTTTAGAATTCCATTGTATAACAACAACATTGGTTTAGATTTCTACAACTAAATATTTTCTAAAGAATATCAGCAAATAAAGAGAGGTTAATGCGTAAGACGTTCTCCTAAAGCAATCAAAAATTGGGACTCCAATTGTCTTAAGACGATCTACTGTAATAGATAGGCTAATTTTGCACACGAATACGTGTGCTGTCAATATTTTCATAGAAGACGTTTTATTGCTATGAAACAGGCTTATTAATAATAATTTTTTGCCATGTATTTAAAAAAGGAACTCTACGCCACCCTCTCCCCAGGCATGTTTAGGGATATCAGTTTGGAATTCAACGTGTAAAAATGGGTAACATTTGATATTTTTTATTAAAAATTTATAAAATTAACACTTTTTATAAAACTAACAAACATTACCGCGATTGGAAATCGTGAACCGATCCGATAAACGCTGAAAATTGCTTTGTCGATGCCTGCCAAAAGAGCTATCCACCAGTTAAATAAAAAGGCATATCTTAAAATAATAATAACAATACATATATATATATCCTATAACGTATTCAATAAATTAAATATATATCTGTCTAATAAATATATATTTGTATTGCTAATCTTGCAGTGCTAATAATGAGAGCAAATTATGGTTACAAAACAAACTTGAAGTAAAATTCTATCCAATCCTTTCAAATTCAGGCTTCTTTACCTTCAAGATTTGCTTATAAGAATTTTTTAACATAATTTAAAACGTATTAATAATTTTTTTTAAAAAAAATTATGTGCAGACGAACGCTGAAATCCCACAGTTTCTTCCCCTTCAAAAAAATCGAACAAAAAATAAATTTGAAAGAAACCCCAATTAAATGTAAAACATTAGCTTACAAAAGATTTATAAATAATCTAATTCTTTCAAAGCGAAAGGAAATTCTTTTTAATTAAAACGGAAGAACACAATAATCAAGAGCTTTTGTTTTTAAATATAAACTTAAGGCGAAGGATACATATGCTTGATCAATTAAAAAAATAGAGTCGATGAAGCAAAAAATAAAATAGTGTTTTATTTTGTTTATTATTGGCAACCATAGTAGCAACTATTATTGTCAACCCTTTCCTAACTTTTTTCTCTTGTAAAAGCATTAAAGTTTTAAAGCTGAAGCCTGCCTTTTAAATGGGAGTTTTTTGCTATAGAGTTCTCTGCAAAGAAAGCGATTGATAGCTTTTTTTACAGTGGGGTGTAAAAAATAAAATATGATATAAAAAATGAAACGCTTCAAATACTTTGTAAGATTTCGAATAATGGATGAAAAAAATAAAACTTTGCCAGTCTAAGAGAGACTCGACTTTTTTTTCCAACTTTAGATGACGACGCAATCTAATTTTAATGATTGAAAATATCACGTACCCCGAAAATTTTTAATTATCAACATGAAACTTAACAAAATAAAATATGCTGTACTTAATTTAGAAAAGCAGGTGTTTTCAGATATTTATATATTTGCAAAAATTATATTTATTCCATATATACTTCAAAAATTCGTTATCGTGTAATTAATGTTGACGTATAACAATGTATATCAATTGCACGTCTGTTTATATCAATTGTCTTCCAATATTTTTTCACATATTCAGCCTTCCCATATGTGATATTTGGAACAAATTAGGAATGATATGAAAATTCTGAGCAAATAACAATTAATTATCGGTGTCGATTTTGAGACAAAAAAACAAAAGTCAATAAGTAGCAGGAGATGCAGAAAAAAACAGATTTTCATACATTAAAACAAGCCACACTCGAAACCTCAAGATATAAAATATTATTTTCTGTACGCTTAAAATATCACGCACTCTGTAATGCAAAAAGCTAGCCATTGGCATTTGAGGCCTTTAAAATTGAGGTACACAAATCTTAGAAGACATTTCTAAAACAAATGAAATTTATCATAACAAATACAACAGTCTTTATTGTAGTGATGTTGGAAATCTGTTTTGCTGCTCCCTGCCTACAACTGTAGTAATTTCTGTGTTGTTAGTTATATTTTTACCTTAAGATCTTGTTTAATTTTCTTGATTTTATAACCCTAAATGTCAAACAAAATGTACTATTTTTAAATATGTCAACCTGATCTGTTCCGAAAATGGATTTATACCTCGGAAATTTTCGGTTTGGAAATTTACAATGTTTAAGCTAAGTCTCCAAAAATAACAGAATCTAAAATTTTTATCACATCATTTCATCATTTAATCTTTATTCACACATCAACATGTGGCTTTAATAACACTAACAAAACAGTGGCAGAAACCATAATAATTATACAAACTGACACTAAAGATTTCAAGATTTAGAAAACTGAACAGCTTCGTTGCTTTGCAGTTTGCAGTAGGATAAAGCTGCAATCTCAAGCACTATCCTATCATAAGCAACATCAGATATTTCCTTATAAACAGGTTTCTTGTGAGTGAAATGATCAAAAACACACCGTATGATATTATACCTATCTTAACTTCTTCAACGATGAACTTATCGTATATGATGAACTTATCGATGAACTTATCAACGATGAACTTATCGTTGTATGCATGCCCTACGATTGATAACAGTTCGAATTCGATAAATCAAAGCGGTCTAAATATAGTTGTTCTCAGTTCTCTGACTTTACACAACTTTGTAAAATACTTAGCAGAGATTACTCGCCAAATGTTCTGCGAATTGCTTGCATTTGCGTATTTATTCAGTCCTGAAAATAACCTTATTTAGAGCTCAAAAGAGTCATTCAAAGAACTGAGGGGCAATAGCATATGTTTCAGACTTTAGATCGTGTGATAGAAAATTTATCACTTCACCGATTACTTATCTCCTCTATGATGTTTGGAGAAATTATTATCCGACTCAGCTATAAAAAAAAAAAGAAGAAAGAAAAAAATATAACCTTATAGTTAACAAATTTTAATTTGATATTTAAAATTCTAATATTTTCCTTAGAAATAAGAAATAAAAAAAAATCAACGACTGAACATCCTTAAAAATTTCAAAACAAATTGAAGCTATTTAGCTCAAAACAAAGGAAAAGTTAAGAAAAATACCAAAGTAAAAACACTGTTTATTCACTTGGAAAATATTCTAGATATTTAAAGATTGTTTTTCTTAATAAACCCGTTATTTTTTAATTCTTTTTAAATTATTTTGGTAGGCTAGTATGGAGCAGCTCAAACTAGAAGTGTTTTTACTGGCAAAAAGAAATAATCTAATTATAGTTTCAAAAAATAAAAAAAAACTTAAATTCCATTCAGCCTTAAATTCCATTCAAATTCATTTTTTCCAGTAATCTAACAAATGATCAAAATTCTCACGGCCATCCTGTGAAAAAGCCATGTGTCTGCCCTAGCCAAAACAAGTTTATTTTTGTATGCGTATAAGCGTGCCTATAGGCCAAAACAAGCTTATTTTCCTAGATGCATAAGCCAAGATGGGCTTATTTTTCTTCAGATTAAAAGGGTTGAAATCGTTTTAAAAACAAGTTTAAATGTAATAATTTTTTTAAACAAATTAAGCAACGGTTATAAGTGAGTAACTGTTGGCGAATTAATTACTTACAATTAATTATGTCAAAGAGAAATTTTACATTTCGTTTCATTTCTCTTTGATGTGAAAAATTCTCAAATAAATTTTCGTACGATTTGCTTAATTTCTTTTTTTAATCCTTTAAACCCTATGGGAATCAGTTAATAGCTTATTCTCTATTTCGACTGCTTTCTGTCACTTTTTAATATGCTATAGAAGTAGCGAAAACGTGGTTGATTGATACAGATGTTTCTAACTGCTGATTCAGGAGGGATTTAAAAATGTGATGAAGGGTTCAACATGTATTCAAGGAGGGGAGAAATGTTTAACATAAGCACACGCTCTTTTATTAATACTTTTTTTTTTCATTTTTGAAAGACAGAAAACAATGCAATTCTAATTTTTTTTTTCCTCCCTCCTCTAGCGCAGAAGCCAGCTGAAGAAAATACTTTATGGAAAGAAAGCTTTCTTTTTATGTATTTTCGTTCTTTGAAATCGAACAAATTTAATTCTCTCGAAAAAAAAGCCCATAAAAAATTGAGATGTTTCTTGTCGAATGATTCTCAGAGCGTCGCCCAAAATTCGGAGTGTTTTTTGTAATTTTTAGTTTTTTACACATGGTGGATTTATTTAATTAGCTTTTTGTTTAGATTCAAGATCTTTAGAATCCGCTTTCGAAAAACTTTTATTATATCCATGCTCACAGTCGAAATCAAATAAATAATTAACGACCTGCGGTTCAATAGCAGTATTTGTGTCTGCTATTCATCTGTCGCTTACTTCACTCAGTAATTATATCAAAGAAAAGGAAAGCTGAACAAGGAGTTTCAAGTTTTTCTCGATTCTAGCGTCTCTCTTTTTTTCCCCTCTTTTTTTTTTCTAAGGGGAAACAGAATCAAACGAATTATAGAAACTTGTAGCTTGGACTGATTAAATTGTTTTTTGGGGAAGGATGAAAAATTTTCACTTCATTTGGAAATGCTTGGTTAAAAGTAAGGATGGGGTTTATGCCGACAGTTTTGAAAGCACGTAACTTCTTTAGTATTCTTAGAATTCGGAGAGTTTGGCTCTTGTTTTATATTCTTGAATTATATTCGCCACGTAACAAAAATATTTCTTATTAATGGAATCTAATGTAATAGTGAGCAAGTTAAAAAGCATAAAAAAAAAGATGATTGCATAGAGTTGGAGGACTGAATTTGAGAAGATAAGCTACACGTTTTTCTGTTATGCATTACGAATTAAAACTAAAATAATAAACAAGTGTTGTCAGAACAGGTAATTGTTGAAATTGCTTATTCAGGAAAAAAATTCAGAGTTGAAACTAGGGTTTATGCAGGGGTTAAAGGGTTAAAGTTAAAGGATTAAGGCTGGCATAGAGATTTTAGTTCGGTATAAAGGAAGATTTGATCTTAGGCTTGAAACTCGATTTTGCTCGATTAAGATGTTCTAACGGTTAAATAACTATAATTTTCATTTAAAAATCTAAATAAGAAAAATTAAACATAAAATATTGAAACATACTTTGAAACTTTTTAAAGTATACTGAAATCACTCATCTTGCCGTAAGAATATGCTGAAAAAGAAACTCAGATGAGAAATAAAATAATAATAACAACCACGGCACTTTAGAAGCGTTTATAAAACAACATCAATGATGGAATTTTGGTTTATTTAACATCAAAAGAAAATTAGATCACAAAAATAGTATAAATTAGCGATGTCAACAACATTCATGAAAATCGCATCGATTAAAATTTCCATATTTTTTATTCTGATTTGGAATGTAATAGATTTTTCTTTTGCCACGAAACACTTTGCTCATTCTGTGAAATCATACAACATGGTAAATATGAACAACCAATTTTAGAAGTGGGTAGATAAAAAAGGTACTACTTGATTATCCCGTCGACCAATTTCGCCAAATTATACAAATGGAAGAATGTTGCCATTCTAAAATTTTAGGATTGTAAAATTCATGAATTTAAATTTAAAAAAATCACTAAAGAATAGGGTTTCAGAATAGCGACATACGAAATATAAAATTTGATTTATTTAGATGATTTTGGACAAAAGAATACTAATAGTTTATGTATTTAAATGCAGAATTATTATATTAAACCAAAAACAAACAGATATTTTTAAGGTATTGTATTTGTGAACAAAATGTAAGTATTTTAAATGTATTAATCTAATTTATTAAGGGACACAATAAATGTCAATGATAACCAAAAATTGTAAGGAACCTAATGCTCTTTATTTAGTCAAAAAACGTAGACGGATATAACTATAAAATGTATGTAAACATTAGATATAGGCTTGAAGAAAAAAAAAATCAAAATTTACAGTAATTTTAAATGATGAAAGAACAAATAAATTAGTAAAACATTAATAAAAATACAAACAAAACGTCGAACTAAAAAGACTTGATGGCATTACAAATACGCGTAACATGTTTAATGTCAAGTGAATGTGACATTTGTGATAATACATTATTGGCATTTAAATTTACAGTTTTAGGGACAGTTTTTTGGTCGACGGGATAATAAAGTAGTACTATAAAAATTAAACAGCAAAAAATACCACAAAGTTGAAATAGTTTTTTTTTTTCACTTTTGTAAAATTTAGAACTAATATTTTTAAATATTCCATGTCTTGATCCATTTAAAATAGTAACCAGATTTCAGACACTATATACCAGGACCTGGAACGCAAAATGTAAATGCTGAATTCCCCCCCCCCCCCAAAAAAAACACACACACACACTTCACCGCAAATATATCTTTTTTATCTCTTTCCATAAAAAATAAGAAAAAATGAAATAAATAAATAAATAAAAATGCAGACTTCTTTTTTCACAGTTTTCGAACACTGGAAAATTTTGCATTAATGCTTTCCAAAAATTTTCTCCAAATTTGCTGCCTAGTCATTTTAAAAATAAATAAAGACAGGGATTCAGTTTAATCTTTCATTAACCCCTTAACCTACGATTTACTTTTAACAGCTGCACGGTTTGGCAAATCCATAGCTACCACTAAAATTTAATAGAGATTTTCGCCTTGTTTAATCATAGAATTTAGACGATTAAATTAAACTATATTTACTGTGAAATTTTAGTGGTAAGAAGAATTTACATTTGGCTCGATCATCGTACGCGGGCTATACCGCCCGTCATTGTAGGTTAAGGGATTAATTCGTACTTTGAACGAATGTTTTTTTTCCCCTCAAACAGAGTGGAATTTCTTAGTTCGTTAAAGTAGAAGTGCAGTTTGGTGCCTTCGTATATAATTCCTTTCATAGAATCGAAGCTTTTTCAATTTCTTTAAGTTGAATTTTGGAAAACCGGGATCATATAGGGGTTTCGTTACCAACCGGTACTCTTCGGAAAAGTACTGAGACATAGTGACATTAAGTTTAAAAACTGGGACGTCCAGGAAAAACCCAGACGCCTGGTCACCGTACCTATTAATTATTTACCAGCAAATGAAAACACATATTCATTCATTCATACCGTAAGAACGTATAGCCTTTTCAGATAATTTAACGAAATTGGAAAAAATTATACTCACGGTATCTCACTAAACAAATCTTATTTATCTATAAATTATGTTTTACTACATGGAACCCACCGATGTTGGGAAGCCAGAATTTTTGTATTGTTCATATGATGCTAGTTACAAAGGTTAAGATTAAAAAAATTACCTTGGTAAAAAGGGCGAAATATATAAAAGACACACATAATGTGAAATATTTTTACTCGAAAATATTTATAGATAAAAATTACTTAGTGGATGTATTTATCGTTTATGGTCTAATTTTAAACTGGGATTATCTCATGATTTTCCGTGAGAAGTTGAATTCTTGTGCTGATATAAGGTGTGTCCCAACGAAATAAAGCCACCGTAGTTTTGTGCTGTAACTGGACACGAAACAAACAAATAAGAACGAAACAAATATATTAAGAAAGTCCATATACAAATACATATTTACAAGTAGTAACTCACTCCCTGCCCCACCTGGGCAGGAGAAAAAGATGAATGCGTAAAAAATGAGGGGAAACAGTGTCCCGCCGAAATAAAGCCACTGCCAATATTA
Source organism: Maratus speciosus (assembly GCA_963932465.1). Taxonomy (NCBI): domain Eukaryota; kingdom Metazoa; phylum Arthropoda; class Arachnida; order Araneae; family Salticidae; genus Maratus; species Maratus speciosus. Next base: position 214,546,075 of record OZ010796.1, on the reverse strand, counting down.
GTATTTATTGGCAACTATCGACATTCCAGCTGCTGCTGTTCAACATGTTTATGACATCAGGATGTTGTCAAATACTTGCTCTGTGCCTCTCGAACTTTGTGTAGGCTTTAGAAGGTTGTATTTTCTATTTCTCCTGCAGCATTGCATCGGTAAAGAAAACCCAGCTATCAAAGTTCGAGAAAGTTCAGATAACAGCTTTTAAGGAACAAGGTCTTTCACATAGACTAATATGTAAGCAAATCAAATTATCTAAAACCGTAATAGATAATGTTTTAAATCCGGGCAATGCGTACGGGTATAAAAAAATGAGGTGCACATTCAGAAAAATGACTTCCAGGCAGGAGAGAGATGTTTTGCGTCGTCTTTTACGAAGTGATATTTCCCTAAAATTCTTGGCCAATGAGGATAACATCCCAGTGAGAAGATCAAACCTGCCACGAATTGAAAAACGTAAAAGCAATTTACGATATAAGAAAAGGAAACAGCAGCCCATCTTGAAAGCTATCCATACGTTAAGGAGAATCGATTGAGCCCAATATAATCAAACCTGGAAGAACCAGTGGCATCGTGTTATAGTCTCAGATGAGAAAAAAAATAATTTGGATGGCTTAGACGGCCTTGCTTTATATTGGCATATCATGAGGAAAGAAGAGGAAACTTTCTCCGAAAGACAGCAAGATAGAGGTTCATTAATGGTGTGGGGAGGATATGGCTATGGCGGTAAACTTAACCTGGTCTTCCTTCAGACCGTATGAAGGCTACCAAATACCAGGAAATGCTAGAAACTCATCTACTGCCATTTGTAGAGAGAATTGGTGCACTAAGTTGGGTTTCAGCAGGACAATGTCGCCATTCACGTTGCAAAATCTGCCTGAAAATTGTTTTTGAATAATGGGGTGCATGTCATGGAACGGCTTGCGCTTTTCCCTTTATCTCAATCCCCAAGAAAATGTGTGGGATATCCTCAGTAGGGCGGTATATGCCAATGGCAGACAGTTTCAGTCTGTGGCCGAATAAAAGGCCGCAATCATTGAAGCCTGGGATAATATTGATACTACTGTGCTCCAGGAATTGGTAAATGGTATGCCACATCGTATATACCAAATCATATATGAATATCGCGGATATATTGGCTATTAACTGTAGTGGCTTTATTTCGGCGGGACACTTTCCCCCCTCTTTTTTTTTTACATATTCTTTTTTTTCTCTGCCCAAGTGGGTCAGGGAGTGAGCTACTCCTTGAAAATATGTATTTGTAAATAGACTTTCTTAAAATATTTGTTTCATTTTTATTGGTTTGTTTCGTGCCCAGTTACAGCACATAATCATGGTGGCTTTATTTCGGTGGGACACGCCTTATTCAAAGAAAGTGGCTAAGATAACATTGCCTTACTGAAGCAGCCTAATTTTCTTGTAAATAACATTTCACTGCATAAATCTCACTAGCGTTGGGAAATCGGAATTTATATGCTACTCACGTTAGGCAAAAGTCTTAAATTTGAATAACTTCCTTTATTAGAAATAACAGAGGAATTCGAAAATACATTTACTGGTAAAATAGTTTTTATCTAAGAAATTTGCTTCTGAAAATTATTTATCGTATATATTTATCCTTTATAGCCTAATTTTAAACTGAGATCATCTCATAATTTTTGAAAGAAATTGCTATCTTGTTTGGGTATTTGCAAGAAAGTGGCCAAGGTACATTATTGCGTGTGATTGAAGTAGTCTAATTTGCCTGTAAATCATATTCCACTGCATAAATCTTAGTAGTATTGAGTAATGAGAATTCATACAGTTTTGCATTAGGTAAAAGACTCATATGATGCTTATGTCAGGCAAAAGTCTTATATTTGAATAATTCTCTTTGTTAGGAATAATAGAGGAATTTGAAAATACACTTACCGGTAAAATAATTTTGCTTAAAGAAATTTTAATATGAAAATTAACATTTACTGGTAAAATAGTTTTTATCTAAGAAATCTGCATATGAAAAGTATTTATTGTATATATTTATTCCTTATGGCCTAATTTAAAACTGAAATCATCACATAATTTTTGGGAGAAATTGCTATCTTGCTGTGCGATTGAAGTGGTCTAATTTGCCTGTAAATCATATTCCACTGCATAAATCTCAGTAGTATTGAGTAATGAGAATTTATACACTCTTGCATTAGGTAAGAGACTGATACGCTGCTTACATTCGGTAAAAGTCTCAATTTGAATAATTCTCTTTATTAGAAATAACAGTGGAATTTGAAAATACACTTACCGGTGAAATAATTCTGTTCTAAGAAGTTTGTATATGAAAACTATTTATTGGATATATTTATCTTTTATCACCTAATTTTAAATTGAGATCATCTCATAATTTTCGGGAGAAATTGCCATCTTTGTCCGGTATTTGTGAGAAAGAGGCCATGATACACTATAGCGTGGGATTGAAGCAGTCTAATTTGCCTGTAAATCACATTTCACTGCATAAACCTTAGTAGTATTGGAAATAAGAATTTATACACTTTTGCATTAGGTAAAGGACTTACTTCTTCATTGCACCGGTCATATGTTGAACAACCAATATACTATTTTCCACGTTACTAAATAAACAAAAAGCAGAGATATCTAACCTGTAGCGTAGAATGTGGAAACCGTTTAGTATTAAAAAAAAAAACATGCTTAGTACATAGCCTGATGCATACCTTGATGCAATTAATTTGTTCATATATATATATTTTTTCATCACTATGGAGTGCTTGCTTACGAAAATTCAAATTTCAATAAAAACCATTTTGAAGAATTTCAGCTGTAAAATTTAAAATATATATACTAGAAAAATTGCATACAAAAGAAATGCACCTTTTTCGTCTTTTTAATGCCAAATCCTTCTGATAATGGATAGGGAAACACAATAAAAATACATATGGAATGCGATAAAAAAAATATTTTTTCTATTAAAATATTTATTTTTGAATTTATGTATTATTTTTTCCCCGGTCTCGATCACAAAGGAAAAACACGTATATTTTCATATAATTTTTTTTTAAATGTGCCCTGTAGGGTTAAATTTGAAAAATTTCGTCTATTAAAAATAACAGAGAATTCAGAACACTTAGTACACAAACATAAAACATTTTTTATTTTATGTTTGTTATGCAGACTAGTGCATAAAACAATTTTTGTTCTAAGAAATTTGTATACAAAAGTTATTTATTCGATATGTATTTATCTTTTACGGCCTAATTTTAAACTGACATCATCGCATGATTTTCCGTGAGAAATTGCAGTTTGGTCCAGATATTTCTTAGTAGCCAAGATAATAGTATCTCATTGAAGCAGTCTAATTTTCCTGTAAATCACATTTGACTGCATAGATCTAGCATGTCTACCAACCTTCGGGGATTTTATTTTATTTTATTTATTTATCATCAAATAAACATAGCACTTTGAACGAGAAAATGTATTTAAATAAATCTGTCTTATTTCTATGTGGTGGCCATGTGATTGCAATTTAATTTTATGTATTAAATTAAAAATTTTAATCAAATATGTTTATTTGACTTGGAAAAAAAACCGGAAGGTTAGCGGCTATATGCACTAGTGTTGGGAAATCGATATTAATGCTCACATTAGGTAGAAGGCTTACATTTGAAGAATTTTCTCTATTTCCTCTGGTATAATAATATTTTTTGTTCTAATATAATTTGTGTATGAAAATTATTTATTGGATGTATTAATTCTTTATGGCATAATTTTAAACTAAGATCATCACATGATCTTCTGAAAAAAATGGCAGTCCGGACTAGATATTTCTAAAAAGCGATCAAAATAATAATAATCTCATTAAAACAGTCTATAATTTGCCTGTAAATCATATTCCATTGCACAGATCTCAATAACGTTGGGAATCGGAAATTTAGGCTCAGGTTTGTTAAGGGCAGTTGGAAGCCCCTATACCTACCATGTTAAATCAATGTACCTTTTCGCAAAAACTACCTAAGACATTCACTTGAAATTTTTTATATACATAATATGAATATGAATAATACTTAATAAAGTGAAAAAGTGAAGACAAGTTTATAAACAGATATTCTTTAGTTATTTTTTTTTTAAATCTGGAATAAAAACCACTTTTAAATAACAATAAACTACCATTTTTCTAAAAAAAATTTTTTTAATAAAAATTTTGTAGAAATGTTTGTAACAAAAGTTCACTTCAGATTGATCAGGGATATGTGTGAAATATTCTGGAGCGATTGCAAACAATAATATGTAGTAGTTTCTATAAAAAGGTACATCGAAGTTCAAAAAGCAACATTTTGAGAAAATTCAGTTTAAAGTTTACGTATATAATGTTCATGTATGATTTAAACAAACTGAATTACTTAAATTTGTTTAACTTCTTGTTTTCGTAGAAACAAAAGTAATATACCTTTCAAAACAGGGAAAATAAAGGATTCAAAATATTAAAAAATTAAAATAATGACTTTTTTCACGAATTTGACTTCCAACTGCGCCAAAAGGCTTAAATTTGAAGTGTTTCATCTATTAAACATAATACATTATTTAAAGAATACACTTACTAGGAAAATTTTTTTTGTTCTAAGAAATTTGTTTATAAAAATTATTTATTGGATAATATTTATATTTTATGACATAATTTTAAACTGAGATCATCTTATGAGTTTCTGTGAGAAATTACAATCTGGTCGCGCTACTTGTAAGAAAATGGTCAAGATAACATCGATTCAAGCAGTCTAATTTGCCTGTAAATCACATTTTACTGCATAGATCTCACTATTGTTGGGAAATGGAAATTTATAGACTGCTTACAAGACCTCAGCCAAAAGGCTTAAATTTCAAGAATTTCTTCTCTTAAAAATAATAGATTTTAAAATTACAATTACTGGTCAAATAATTTTCTTCTAAGAAGTTGAAATCATTTACTTAAAAGAAAAATTTATCAAATTAAAGAAAATCACTCAACAAATAAATTATTACAAAACAGGGGACTTATAAAATTTATATTAATTAATTATTTAATTAATTAAAGAATTTATTTGTCTGATTAATCTGAATATCTAAAACTAATACTTTTTGATGCTGTTCTTCAAAAATTGCGATTATGTAATTTTAAATTTTATTAACCGACATAAAATTAATTTTGGAAAATATTGAAAATATTCGTTGAATTAAATGACAAAGCACATTTACATTTTTTATTAGACATTACGCTTGTCAGTGGTGCAGTAAAAAAAAAAGGAGGGGGGAATACGCTACAGGGTATATGCTATACAGGGAGGACATGGGAGAATTGTAATAGAAGATTTATAAATTTTTGTTTTTAATATCTTAATGAATGTTATACAATTAATTTCATTTCATTATAATATACAATTGAGAAAATTAGTGCACAATTAATTTTACTTGAATTGAATAAATTGTCCTCAAAATTTGGATATCATTTTTTAAATTATATACAGCTATACAAAAATAGATTATTTATGAAAAGACTATCTCTCACAATGAAAATTAATGTCGCTATTTTTACAGATTTTAAAGATAAAGTAATAAAAAGAAATTCTCTATGCTTGAAACTCTAAAAAAAATTAATAACAGAAAAAAAATTCGTAAAGTTGTAACCCAAAACGTTGTTAATCAAATAACGATTTTAATCAAATAATAATTAATATTAAAATTTATCAAGTTTATCAAAAAGTTATCAATGAATTATGAACACAAAATGAAATAGATATATATTACATAATTCATTAGTAACTTTGTGATAAATTTGATAAAATTTTAATATTAATTATTATTTTATTATAACCATTATTTGAATAACAATGTTTTGAGACGCAACTTTACGCATATGTAATTTTATTTGTGTTATTTAAAAAAAAAAAAACTTTTTTAATTGTATATTTTGAATATGTAATAATATTTTTCGTCATGTACTTAAATAAAAAATTATGAAGTAAGAAAACCCTCACACTAATTTATGGACAACCTGTATTTATAGTATAATGCTCAATACACGTAAAATAAATAAAATGCATAAATATAAGTATACTAGCAAACCCCGCGGCTTTACTCGCGTAACAGTGGAAATATGCCAAGTGATATTCATATGTCTAACTTTTATTTTTTTTAAAAATTACTTTTAGGAATAATTCAAAAATTACTATTCAAAACACAGTTTAACTAAACCTCATTATTACACTGCATTAGGCAGAAATGAGACTTAAATTAATAAAAAGAACTAAAACTAAATAAATGATAACTTAGAAAATATTTTGAAGCTTTTATGCTTATTTCAGTATTCATTTGAAGTTTTGAATAAATCGTTCTTAGTACGCATTTACATCTAAAAAATAACCATCCTCTCAAATTCCAAGCTTCTTGACTATCGGTCTACCACCTCTCTGTTGGCAGTGGCACTAACATAAAATGCCTATGTTGAAACACAAGCTGTCACCATTATTTTGGCAACATTAATTTTGAAATCGGTTTGGTATTTCCTAATATTCCATAGACATGGTAATTCAGAAAGTTTTAAAGGCGTTTTTTTAGAACATTTGTTGTTCCTCCTGCCAACCTGATGTGGTAGTGGCACTGGCATAAAATATAACCTCTGTGGAATCAGAGACTGTCACCATTGATTCGCAGCCATTACTTTTGTAATCTGTTTACTATTTCCTGAGATGGCATAGAAATCGCAATTTAGGACATTTTTATTACGCTTTTCGCCCCTTCCCTTCGCTTCACCACTTTTAAATTTCGAATTTCTTTTTGATAGTTCTTAGAGGGCATTTATATGTTATAAGTAACATTCATGTCATGTTTAAAGTTTCTAGCCACTTCAGTATCACAGAAATCGCAATTTAGAACGTTTTTTGCTCCTGCAAATTCCATATGGTAGTGATACAAACATGCAATAGAGCCTATGTTGAAGCAAAGGCTGTCATGATCAATTTCCAACCACTACTTTTGAAATTGGTTTGCTACTTTCTGAGTTTGTGTAGAAATCGCCATTTAGAACGTTTTTGGCACTTTAGAACTTTTCGCGCATTATCACCCTTCGTAAATGTCGGTTTTTTAAAGAAATGTTCTTAAAGATCATTTGTGTCTTATAACTAAAATTCCACATTTCATGTTTCTCGGCCCTTCAATAACACAAAAATCGCGTTTTTAGAACGTTTTTTTTGCTCCTGCACCCCCTTTAGGGTAATGGCACCGACATAGAATATAGACTATATTGGAGCAAGGGCGGTCATGATTATTTTGACACCATTTTTTTTAAATCGGTTCGTTACTTCCTAAGATTGCGTAGAAATCGCCATTTACAACGTTTTTTAGAACGCTTTTTTGCTCATTTCCCCCCCCTTTAAATTTTGAATTTTTTATGAAATATTCTTAGAGATCATTTATATTTTATTAGTAACTACCATTCCAAATTTCATGTTTCTAGGCCCTTCAGTAACACAAAAAATCGCATTTTAGGACTTTTTTGCTCCTACACCCCTTTTGGAGTAGTGGCACTGACAAAAATATAGCTATATTGGAGAAAGGGCTGTCACCATCATTTTGACACCATTATTTTTTAAATCGGTTCGTTATTTCCTGAGAATGCGTAGAAATCGCCATTTAGAACGTTTTTGCGCATTTTCACCCCCTTCAAATTTCGAATGTTTTAGGAAACTTTTTTAGAGATCATTTATATCTTATAAGTAACTACCATTCCAAATTTCATGTTTCTAGGCCCTTCAGAAACACAAAAATCACATTTTTAGAATGTTTTTTGCTCCTGCACCCCCTTTGGGGTAGTGGCACCGACATAAAATATAGCCTTTGTTAGAGCAAGGGCTGTCACCATCATTTTGACACCATTATTTTTAAAATCGGTACGTTACTTCCTGAGAATGCGTAGACATCGCCATTTAGAACGTTTTTAGAACATTTATTGCGCATTTTCACACCCTTTAAATTTCGAACGTTTTAAGAAATGTTCTTGGAGATCATTTATATGTTATAAGTAACTACCATTCCAAATTTCATGTTTCTAGGCCCTTCAATAACACAAAAATTGCATTTTTTAGAACGTTTCTTCCTCCTGCACCCCCTTTGGATTAGTGGCACGGACATAAGATATAGCCTATGTTCTAAATGGGACTAACACAATCATTTTGATACCAATACTTTTGAAATCGGTTCGGTAGCTCCAGAGATTACCTCAAACAAACACACAAACAAACAGTTTTTACTTCTTTACAATATTAGTATAGACATGTATCAATTAAACTGGATAATAAAATTACACGGGTTTTTTCTTCTCTTTATATAATAGTTTCTTTACAAACCGTATCCTCAGAAAATGTTTTCAAATCTTAAAAAATAAATAAATAAATAAATAAATATTAACGAACTGGTAAACAAATGTCCAAAAGAATTCGTACAATTGACTGTAAACTACCAATACCATATTTCTGGCGTTTCGAATTTTAAACAAATGATCAATATTTAATACTAATGGAATATGTATCGCTTGTGTTTAAATGAAAGTCAATATAAACTCTAAAGCTGTTTCCGAATATTTGTACATTATTGAAGTAGGGTGTTGCTAAAGTAATATTGTTTGATGCTTAAAATGACATGATTCAATATTGATCTAAACTCTGTCATAGTAGCACGTCGATCAATCTTGTAGAGATTGAGATTGCAAACAATTTTACAAACCATCATGGTGGTATTTTTCCCCCCGATTTTCTTTTCCTTTCTTTTTTTAACAAACAAGGAAATACATTGAAAGAATTGATCAGGGCTTTTTGACTTCTCCTTTATTTATACGAATATGAATGTCCAATATTCAGGCACTCCTTCCGCTTTTTGTTTCGTATTTGTTTTCACATGAATTTAATATTAAGTTTCTGCAGTCTGCTCCTTTCCAGGCCTTACTCCGGAGTAATCCGTTGTCGAATTTGTTTGTACTCTCATATATGACAGACAGCTATCTCAATGCTCAAAACCGAAATTTTTCAGGATTGTAGCATTCACGGATTTTACATTAGGCAGTTGGATATTTTCTGTCAAAGGACTTTAAATAGCATTTCGTAACTTAAAAAAAATATATATGTAGCAAAAAACGCTTTTTATCACAATATGTATTTACATTGTCTAAATAAACGCTAAAACATCATGCTTCTTTAATACGCCTTGATTTGGTGTTAGGGGCTGTACATATATAACGTTATCTACTTTTTGGCAATTTTGAACCCCCCTCCCCCCTTACGATATCATACGTTATAATTCCTCGAAAACCCCCCGCTCCTTATGATATCGTTAACAGTATCTAAAAATTATTTTTATCTTTTCCACTTTTTTTTCCTTTCTTTTTACACGTTTGCAATGATATATAGATGAATGATATACGAGGGGGGTACAAATAAGTTCTTGCCTCACATAGAAATAATTGAGTAAAATTTATGAAATTCCTACATTGTATTAGTCCCTTTGTATGTAGTCACTATGCATAGTAACACATTTCTGTAAACGGTATTTCAAAAAGACGGGGGGATGTATTCCAGGTGGCGCGATAGTAGACCCAAAAGGGGGCACTTTTCCAACTTTTACTGACCCCCCACATGTGATATATTGTTGGAAAGGCCTGTGACCACTTATTCATGTTATGCATCCCCCGAGCCCTTCACCCCAATTTGCCCTCTGGTGGTCTCTTTTCTAAATTTTGCTGACACAATTCATGCTTCCCGGGGGGGATGGGGTTGGGCGGAGGGGCTCGGGGGTGCATAACATGAGTAAGTGGTCACCGGCCTTTCCAACAATGTGTCACTTGTGGGGGTTGGCAAAAGTTAGAAAAATGCCCCCTTTGGGTCTACTATCGCGCCACCTGGAATACATCCTCCGCCCTATTTTTGAAATACCGTTTGCAGAAATTTGTCACTGTGCACGGTGACTATATAGAAAAGGACTAATACAATGTAGCAATTTCATAAATTTTACTCAATTATTTCTATGTGAAAGCAAAAACTTATTTATATCCCCTCGTTTATAATATGCAATGACATATATAATACATTTATTATTCGCACACTTTACTGATTTAAATGAAGAGAAGAAGTTAATAAAATATATGGCTATTTATTACATGAAATAACTTTATATCAAATAATACTTTAAAGAAATGCTTACTAATTTAAAAGTATTCATTATAGCTTTTTGTTACATAATGCATTCAACAGTAATATTGTTTTCTTGCACTTGCCCCCTGCACGGGGATAAGCAGAACTTCTTATAAACAAAACAGATGGACAGCGTCCTTCACCATTTTTTACTAGTAAAAATAACAAGTATAATTTTGAACCTGCTTTCTCCAACAACGGATTATATTCGCATATACCAGAAGAATAGGAACGGCGAGCGTTGGGATATTCCATATTTTGGAATGAAATGACTTTGTAATCATTCAATGGTTTTAATAATATTTTCATATAGTATTTTCATAAAAATAGATATCAGACTAAAAAAAAAGGTAACAGATGTAAATAAAAAAATTACCAATAAAAGAAAATTTTGGTTTGATCAAAAATGATCGCGATATCAAAAGACCTAGAGATATCTTACGATATCAAGTGACAGATCCCCCTTCCCACTAAAGGGATAATGTTATATATGTACAGCCCTTTACCATTTATGTCAACGGACCTTGTGCAGATGACGTCAGATGCCAGAGCTGGTGGTATGTCGATCTGTTATTTCCGCCACTGCACCGCCAGAATGCCAGTATGCGCAGGCGCAAACACCGTAAGCAGACGACTTTAGCCTTGACCCATGTTGAGTGCATACATTTTAACTGAAAATTATCAAACTTAGGGAATTTTCTCGCATACAGAGCAACATTTTGAATTTATATTACAATATATTAAGTATATGCTGCTACAAAAAAGAATTTTTTTGCCGTATTTTTTAACAAACAAGCATTAATAACTCACACTCCATAGACTGCTATGCTAAACACCGCCAGTAAATATCGCCAGCAGACGAATTTTAGCCTCGACCTCAGGTCGCGTGCATAAGGTCCATTATTCCTAACTTTGGCATGTCAGCGGACTTACATTTACCATTCCTGTTTAATATGTGAACGGAGAAAATATAGTCTAAAGTTAAGAATGAAAGTAATTGTTCCCTTTCAATCTTAAACAAAAAAAAAAAAAAAAAAAAAAAAAAAAAAAAATACTGCTGGAAAATTTGAACAAAACGCTTCAGCGACATTCACAGATGTTTAAATTAAATGTCGCCTGAAGAAATTAAAAAAATTTCGCTACGTACTACCTAAGAAAATTTTCAAAATTTGGTTTTCGCCAACAGGATGTCAACACTAGAATGACAGTGAACGGTCATTTTGACCGGTACAAAACGAATATATTTCTGTTTGAACCAGAAATTTCTTTAAAGAATAAGTTCAAAAGAAACAAAGGGGGAAAAACGTTAAATACATATGTTAAACAGTTCTAAATAAAAATTCTGGTGTGAAATATTTTTCTAAAACTTGAATAAAATTTCCTATCTTTCTAATGTTAACATCAAGTACCAACGTATTACGTTTTCAATAATTGTTTTCATAAATTTTATGTATTCTTAAAGGAAATATATATTACGATTTGTACTTAAGTAAAATTTAAAATGTTTATCTTAAAAAAAAATAATAATAATAAAATAAATTTAAAAGAGACAATTTAATACCTTAATATCGAATATTAGCTTCCCGATTGGGCAGACCCAAATTTTGAAAAATCCACTAAATAACCTTTATTTTAAATTTGTCCCCTAGTTTACACAGCGTTTCATGATCTATCAGGAGAAAACTTCGTACGCTGATAATGGTCAGTCAGATTTAAAATTCCTCTCTCAAATGTTAGTATTTTTTTAAATTCTCATCAGAAAAGAAAAATTATTTTCTCTCTCTCTCTCTTTTTGTCATATACTCTTTGTGAAGGATATCCATTTTTTTTACTTGACAAAATATTTCTAAAATATATGCTTCATTTCGTATTTTTTGTGTCAAAATCTCAGCGAAAATGAGCAGTTGTGAGGTAAATTTTAACATTTCAAACAAAATTAACTATAATTTAGGAATAGTGCATCAACTAAAAAGTAAAGAGAGATTCTTGAAAAAGGGTATACAGCAAAAAGGAGTTAAAAATATTAATTTTTTAATCAGAATTTTTTTAAATAGGAATGCATCTTCAGCCCATAAGATTAACATCAGAGAAGGGAATTTGAGATATGTTTGACAAACAGCCTTAAACGAATAAAATTTCTAAATTTTTAGTACATTTAATTCAACATTTTTTTTTAGTTTTTCCTAAACGTAATCAAATCATGTTTTCTCCAATATGACATATGACACTAACCATCCAGTGGATTTGCAGACGAAAATTTTAAGACACTTCTGGTATTTCTTTCACAGTTCTCACATACGAGATTAAAATTGCTTATAAGTCATTTCTATTCGTCTATCCGTTCTTTTCCTACTATTTCGGAGGTCCTATTTCACTTCCTGTGTTTGTTGAATGTTGTTTAAATTTCTTAAATTCATGACGCGAGCTGACTAATGGGACAGATATATTAATTAATTAATTTACGTTTTAACGCTTTATCTACTGACGGTACTTATAAATACCATTAAAATAATTTGTTATAAAATTCATTTAATACATCGATTAGTTGTAATACAGTTTAGAATGAGTTATAGATACATTACTTTATCTTGTTCCAAAAGCATTATTAACTACACAAAACAAAAATATTTTCAAAAGGATGAATTCTGTTGCCTTTGCATCTTTTCAGGTTTCTAGCTGTTGAGGGGGGGGGGGGGGGAGGAACTTTTCTATTCGGAAATATTTCTATATTTCTATTGTAAGAACATTACATTTGTACATTTCCTAATTCTGCAACATACTAAGAAAAATATTTAAAATAAAAGTTTTGAGTGGGGTTATGAATATTGCGCAAAATCCCTATCAATTCAAATTTAATTAATCCTTCTAAATCCTTCAATCCTTCTAAAATTTATTAAATGATAATGTAAATCTTCTAATGTAGTTTAAACAATTCACGAAAAATGCTTTTAAGAAGATCAAATTTTCATGAATTCATAATTCAGTACATAAAGGGTTAAAGATTAATTTCTACAATAATGTGCAGGGTGATCATAATTAAATTAGAGATGTTTAGAGCTAAGTAATAAAGAAAGTACTGGTGAAAACGCAACACCATTTCGTATAAATACAATTTAAATGATGGGGAATTCATTTAGAAGTAAAAATTTTTTCATATTTTCCACACAAATATTTCGAAAGTGGTGCTTCTGGCAGTAAAACAGGCATAAAAACTAAAATGGCACTCCATAAATGTTAGTCAATCGCTATTTCATTCTTATATTTTTATACTTATTTTACTGCCAAACAACTTTCAGCAAAACTTGCCCCTGGTGTCGAAAACGTGAATTACTTTCTTTATAAATCGATTCCCTCTGGTCAAAGTACTATGTATACGAATGGCGTTGCGTTTCCTTCAGTATATTCTGTATAATTTAGCTTGAAACACCTATTCATTAATTACAACCATCTTATAATTGACACGTGCTACGCTGAGTTATTATATAGTTTTACATAGTCAAACAATAAATATTTAATAGAATTCTTCGTTTCACAATACTTAAACGACGATCGAGAAGAATCGATTGAAGCTAAATAAATTTATATTTGTAAAGGTAAAAAAGAGTACGAAATCACGTAAAGTGCAATGTGCAAAGACACAAAAACGAAAAAGTTACGTATTGTGAAAGTTTTTTATGGGATAAAAAAAAAAATTGTGAAAAATGTAGAAGTTGAAATCTTTTTTATAATAGATTTTTTTAAATAATGTATTTTCTCATTTTTGGCTTCTTGCATTAAATCATGCTTTTATATTTTACAAAATATTATTATTAATAATAATTGGTATTTACCTCGTTTAAACGCATACTTATGCATATTTTGTTTTCTGTTTGCCAATATCCGTAAAATTTTATTTTTTCGACTGATATGTATAAATTGTTTTCTAACTTTCCTCTTTTTATTACTATTATGAAATATCTTGCATTTTTAACAGAGCGTGACAAAACGAAACACTTGCCTGGTAAAAAGTATGACATTCGCCCGTTCGTGAGAAAAATTATAGCGCGCCTGCTAAAAGGTTAAACTTAAGCGGATTATATGTTTAACTAAGAAATAACTAAAAAATATTTTTATTTGTTTCCAGTATCATTTGACAATCTCTGAGGGACAACAACGCTATTCGTTTTGGCTCCATATTTTTGCGACTTAATATCAAAATTTAATAACAAAAACTTAAATTAGTTCTGAATCGGAATCAGTTATAAAACTATCAACCCCTTTCTTTGTGAAAATAACTTCTAATGACATCCATCGAAATGAAAATGTCTCACATAATACATAATATTTTTCTCCATTTCCTACTGAATCCAAAGTGTTTCTGGCAGTTTCGTATTTACTTCCTGCCATCAACAGGCTGGAGTTCAAACATGTTTATTACGGAATTTCTGTCCTTATAAAAAAAAAAGGGGGGGGGGGGATATAGTTGTCGCCACAAGTGGGTAGGGTGGATGCAATCAACCCCCAAGTGAGGGTGGATTATATTCACAGAACCCCCAACTGCTTTTTACAATGATCCTAGACACATGTTCTGGCGACAATCAGGGAATCTCCCATTGATGTTGCCGACTTCCCATTAACGTCAGCTCTACCCTACTCCTCCAAAATCCATCCTCTCAGATGATTTCGGGTCTGAATAAAAAGTGGGAGAAAAAATGAGACTGTATATTAAAGGAGTGCTTTTTTGTGTCAGGATGATTCTCGGGTGCGGAAACAGTGACAGACGATATTGTTAGGAATATGTATAAAGAGACTTACAGGGTGGGGCTGTTTAATGTTTTAATTGGAAAATTATGACACACACACGCAGAGACTATGTATTTAAATCTTATGAGAATTAGAGCACAATTGTAGTTTGATTTAAAAAAGTGATACATTAAAACTAACGAGTTAATTAATTAATTAAAAATTAAATGATGAATTCATAAGAATGACTTTATTATATATGTATAACAATTATAGAATATTACAATTCATCATCTTTTTTAATAAAAATGAATAAATTGAGTATCAATACATGACACAGACATTATACATATTAAATCTAGATCAACAATTATTAAATTAACTAAACACTAATGACTTTTTTAAAACCTAGAACCCAATCACTTATATATGAATTATTAAAAAATTATAACGTTCAAAATTGGCGAAAGGAAAATATCAATAGGAAGGTTTATTGTATATTATTATTTAGACAGGATATGATAAATATATATATAATAAAGATGAAATCACAAATAATGAACAAATTGGTTAAATTCTAAAGATGAACAAGATATGAACATTGGAAACCAGTATGTAAAACAAGAAACTATGAGTATGAGTAACCTACAGAATGATCAGAGGAGCTTGCAAGTTTAATTCGTAGTGAAGATGCGTTATTTCATCCAATTTTGTCGGCATTAAGCCTAAAATGACAAAATTTAGCTCGTTATAGCACATCAAAAAACAAAATAGATAATAAAAAACCAAGAGGTCTAAAGAAAGGTACATATATATATATATATATATATTTGTTTATTAAAATGAAAAAAAAAAGAGCCTAAAATTACATAAAGGTTTATATTCATTTTGTTATTTTAAAATTTAAATAATTAAGTAAAAACAATAACTATGACACGCCCACGCAGAGTTATATATGTGTGGGAGTTGTAATGCAAAATTTTAGTTTCATTTAAAAAAATTATGCATTAAAAGTAATGAATGAATTAATTAATTCAATACTTAAATAATGACTTTATAAGAATAAATTTATTGTCAATGCATATGCATATTTTTTTCTTCATCAAACGGACAAAAACGAACTTAAAATTACTTAAAGGTTTGGATTCATTTCGTAATTTTGAAATTAAGTAAAAATAATAACTATTTTTAAAGAGTTTAGTGAATAAATTGTCTCTCTATTGTATTACGGGCGTCAACCCCACTCCTCCAAATCCATTCACTCACATGATTTCGGGGTCTGAAAAAAAGTGGGAAAAGTAAAACAAATGGTATCTTAAAGGAGTGCTTTTTTTTTTTGTATCACGATGATTCTCGGGTGCGGAAACAGTGACAGACGATATTGTTGGCCCTAGGTATAAAGAGACTTGCAGGGTCGGGCTGTTTAGCTATTAAACAGAAAAAATATGACAAACACAGACAAACTAAAAATCGGTTTATTACAAATGCACATGTATTAGGTTTTGATCTTAAAAAATGGTGTATTAAAAACAAAGAATTTATAAATAATTTAATGGATGAAATAAATAATAAATTTATAAAAATAACATTATTTTCACTACATATACATTTTTTTTTTCTTCGTTTCATCAAAATTAAAAAAACTTTCTTAAAATTAGATAAGAGGTTTATATTCATTTCGTAATTTTGAAATTTAAATAATTAAATAAAATGAATAACTATTTTTAAAGTGTTTGTAATTAATAAATTACTTGTCACTTTACGTGTGTCTACCCTACTCCTCCAAATCCATTTTCTGGGATGATTTCCGGTCTGAATAAAACAGCGGGAAGAGAAAATAAAACTGTTTACTAAAAAGGTGTTTTATTTTCCTTTTGGTCTGTGTTTGCGTGTGTCATGATGTTTCTCGGATGCGAAAATAGGGACAGACTATATCGTTACGCGTGTGTATAAAAAGACTTACAGGTGGGGTTGTTTAACGATTAAACTTTTAAATTATGACACACGCAAACAGACTATAAATTTATTTATTGCAAATGCGCTTTTATTATAGTTTGATATTAAAAAGGGATTCATTAAAAACGATGATTTTATAAATTATTTAATGAGTGAAATAATTAAATAATGAATTTATAAGAATACATTTATTTTCAATGCATATACATCACGCGTTTTTGTCATCAAAATGATAAAAGGAGATAAAAAAAATACATAAAATGTCTAGACCAATGCCAAAATTTTGGAATTTAAATGATTAAGCAAAAAGAATAACTTTTTTAAAGTGTTTGTAATAAATTAATTACTTTTCACTTGATTATATTATGTGCGTTTACTCCTACATATATATTCTATCGCGTGATTTTGGGTCTAAAAGAAAAGTGGGAAAAAATGAAACTGTATGTTAAAGAAGTATGTTCTGTGTCATGGAGATTCTCCGTTACGGAAACAGTGACAAACGGTAAAATGACTAACAGTGTAGGACTGTTTAATAATTCAATTACAAAATTATGACACACACATAGAGACTATATATATACATATTATTATTACAAATGCACAGTTATATGAGAGTTAATTCAAAATTGTAGTTTTATTTTTAAAAGTGGCACATTAAAACTAATGAATTTATAAACTAATTAATAAATGAAATAATTAAATAATGATTTACGTGTTGTTGTTGTTGTATTCATCAAAATGATAAACAAGTGTAACATTACATAAAAGTTTAGATTTATTTCCTAATTTTAAAGTTTGAGTAATTAAGTAAAAGTAATAACTATTTTAAAGTTTTTGTAATGAATGTTCACGGGTGCGGAAGTACTGACAGGCGATAGTGATAGGCGTATAAAGAAAGTGATGCACTAAAAAATAATGAATTTATAAATTTAATAATGAATTAAATAACTAAATAATGAATTTATAAATTTTACAATGAATTAAATAATTAAATAATGAATCTATACGAATAAATTGATTTTTAATAATTGCGCACAATGTTTTTAATTTATTTTACTTGTTTAAAACCAATACAAAAAGAGTGTAAAATTATATAAGAAAATTTAAAATCATTTAAATTTGAAAATTCAATTAAAAAAATTAATCTATGTCATTAAGCAAATTTGTTAATTAGTTTTAAAATGCTTATAATGAATTTATTACTCTCAACTTTTAAATATTATGTACATACGTCTATGAGTAATGAAAATATAAAGAACACAGTTTGAAATATTTACCTTATTACTACAAGAGAGACTTTTTATTTGAATTTTGTAAAATATATACACTACAGAATACTTTTATAATTGGAAAGAGACATGTAAATTAAGTTTGCGCAATTAGTTAATCACATAAAGTAAAATATTTTATCGGAATTTATATAAGACGAACGAAATAAGCCCCATGGAATGTTTAAAATATGTATATTACTAAAAAATATGTTTGAAGTAAAATAAATAAGAGAATACGCACAGACACACAACGATGATCTATTATAGACATTCTACAGGATGGACCAAAAGTCCTTACACATTTTAAAATTTAATAAAAAGCAAAAAAACAAGTAATTCGCGTTTGAGAGTGCCGTTTGGACGAAAATGCTTCTCATAATCAAAAGTTTTGTTTAAGTAAATAAAAGTTTAGTTCGAACATTTCTCCACTTTCCCTTCACAGCTGCAATAAACATGAAAAACTTAGAATAAGCAATTATTGACCATTTATTTTGTACATTTGTACAATCTACTACCTATATATTTTAACGTGTGCGCCGTTTGTAACTCGAACTACACCAAACAGTATACTTAATTTCATTCCACACATCCAAGTATGATCTAGATTGTACAAAATAAAGTAAAAATAATGCCTGTAGGTGCTTATCTTGAGTTAGCACCGCCTATTGTGAAATTTTTTAACTATTTTTATTTATTTAAACGAAACTTTTGATAATGAGAAGCATTTTTGTCTAACTCTCACTCTTTCACTCCAACTACTTGATTTTTTTATATTAAATTTTAACATGTCAAGGGCTTTTAGCACACGCCTTATTACAAAAATTGCTGAGTTTGATGATCCCAACGATAGCTTAAATTCATCGGGGCAACGCAAATAAAATGGTCTGTTTTAAGGATATTAAAATAAAAAGAAAGAAAATCATGAAAAATACCTATTTAATAGAGATTATCTCCAGTATTAGACATCCATAAATTGCTGAAAAGAGTAGTGAAATCATTTTTGTCATGGTTTTCTTTTCTTTTTCCTTTGTTTTTCTAATTCAATGCATTTTTCAATGATGTCGTTCATTGCCACATAAATAGATGCATTTAATTTGATTGAAAACGTATCTCACTGTAAACATTAATGAAAAGATATAATATAAATACCTTTGTAACGCATAATTTTAAAACTGAAAAATTAACTCCGAATTTGTGTCGATAACCCTTCTATTGTATCATATACATAAACTCGACCCATATGGTACTCGTGCAGCTTTTAAAGTGATTACATCATAAAATAAATTTATATTTTCTGATTTTTTTACAACCCTTGAATATAATTTTTGATTGCAGGACATTCCAGAAAGCGATTGTGCTCTACCAAACTCTTAAAAGTTAATACAGAAAAAGCATACAATATAGACACTTTTATGTGCATCGTTACCGCTTTCTAAGCCTATAATCCATCGTAAAAGTAAATTTTCTGAAGCAAGCCTCATTGTCACGTCCCTCCAAATATTCTCTTCCCCCTTACAATGTTTGTCAATTTACAATAACGATATTTATCCTGCGGCTCTTTTCCTCTCACGCATATGTTTTATTCATGCACCGTGCGGCCCGTGAAAAGGACTGTAGCCACCTATCATTTGATACTCTATTCGTCATATGCCTGTTACAAGTCATACATCAATCCTTTAACCCTTTTATCTTATAAAAAATATACGCACCATATTTTTACAAAATAAATGACATTATTTTATAAGGAACACTGATTAAGATGAAATAAAATGATAAATTCACTTCTAAGATATAAATAAATAAAAGATAGATAAAAATATAATAAATAAAAGAGGGATGTATATTACGAGGTGCGTTTACTCCTTGGAATTTTCACGGCAGCATTATTTCAGATTAGAATATAATTTAATATTAAAATTAGAATAGAATAGAATAGAATATATAATTAAAATAGAATTTGTGTTTAGAATTAAATATCATCGTATTAGAATTTAGAATTTAATATTTAACACTAGAAGCGCCGGAAATTTCCCTCAAGTTTTATATATAGAAAAAAATGTACACTAGAATGCTTATTTAAAGCTTTTTAACTTATCTATTTAACTAATTTTTGTGGGATATATATATTTACCTCTTTTTTAAAGAAATTTCTGGTTCAAATCCAATTATACATATTTAGTAGCAGTCAAATTCACTGCTCTTGGCGCTTCTAGTGTTAAAATGCAGAATTTGTAATCGCCTTATTTAATCGCAGAATTTATAATGTTTTCCGATTAAATACGGCGAACAATTTTATTAAACAATCGTGGTAAAACTGTAACGCATCCTGATATTGAGATGGACCATGAAAACCATTGAAATTCAGTTATGAAATGAATAATTGCATTCAATTTTATTCTAAATGTATTATACTTAATGTAACGGCTATAAATAACTAACAAAAACTGTAATAAACATTTTGGCTAAAATGAGAAAAAAAAGGCCTAAAAACTTTACACTCAAACATGGAAAAGTAAGCAATACCTGTCGCTTTAAAAGATAGTTTGTAATACTCTTTTTTATATATTAGTAAAAGCCTTTCGTATATCACTAAAAACACTTGCGTTTTAAGGAATTGTTGCCAGTAAATATTGTTTTTACAAATCTTATCTCATAATTTTACGTCTTGTGCGTGTAAAAGAATGTAGTTAAAATGATTCTTTTTAATATCTTCAAATTTTACTAGTATGTTGTGGCTATTCCAAAACTGTTTTCTACATAAATCAATTCAAATACATGATTTACGAGGGCAAGTCAGTAAGTAGGTCACAAAAGCCAATAAAAAAAAAGGAAAACCAAAATACATACTTTAAAAAAGCATGTTTATTTCTCTTATATAATCGTCATTTACACTGATACATTTGTACCATGTCTTTATGAGCTTTCTAATACCTGCTGCATAAAAGTCTTTGGACTGTACTCTCAGCCATCTGTATACCTCACATTCAACGTCTGGATCAATCGGCTGTAGGCTAAACCATGTGAACACCCTGTTGTATTTGCTAATGCTGTCTATTGTTGTTCGCCTGACAGCTCTGACCATTTCCTCAACCTTCCGCACTGTTTCTTCTGTCACAATCTCAACAGGACGACCACTTCATTCTTCGTCAACAACTTTTGAACGCCCCTACTCATCTTGTACAACTGTTGTCTCATAAATTCGAAATTGACATCTTACAGTTCGACAGCGCTGCCATCTATTGCCATA
Source organism: Maratus speciosus (assembly GCA_963932465.1). Taxonomy (NCBI): domain Eukaryota; kingdom Metazoa; phylum Arthropoda; class Arachnida; order Araneae; family Salticidae; genus Maratus; species Maratus speciosus. The sequence continues at coordinate 214,524,686 of OZ010796.1, read as the reverse complement.
TTTGGAAACAATTTACTACTAATTTCCAACCTCTCAAATCGGTTTGTGACGTACTTACTGACTTTCCATCGTAATTACAAGAATTGACATCGATTTAGCAAATAGGTTTTTCAATATATAAACGCATAACATTGTTATCGAATCGTAGACAATGAAGACTTTCAATGCAGGAAAAACAAATTTATTTACATCAGACAGTTTATTCCTACGATGAGATTTCTAAAGCTAAAGGTTCGTTGAATTCTGTGCATTTAAAGTGGTGATGCAAGCATTTAATATTTCAAACAAATTATCGAATTTCGGCACACCCTCTTAGATGACATCAACCAAAATTGAATGACAATCTATTAATATCATGAGGATCCTAAATTTGATGCCTCAATGAATTCTGTGCACATAATCTGGAGATATAAGCATAATATAAATCGATTAAATCATGGATTTGCGGCACCCACTCTTGGAGGATTTTGCATACAAAAACTACACTGTTAAAAATTTTCAGAAAACTGTCCAGTCATTCAACCGTTTTTATAGAAAACGGCTACATAACAGTAATTTAACTACATTTTGACCACAATATTGGCAATGATAGAGTCAGAATAGAGTTAAATTACGGTTATGTAACCGTTTTCTATAAAAACGGTAGAACGACTGGACAGTTAGCTGCAGATTTTTAACAGTGTAATCAGCGCCAGGTCTGATAAGGATAGAACTTCATATGAAATTTCATCCTATTCTACGCAGAAGCTCTTGAGTTACAGCTTCCAAATTTTTTTTCACATACAGTCACACGGACTCGCGGACAGACATTTTCTAAAAACAGTCAAATCGTGCTCAGAATTGTGATGAAGTGGCCGATGCTTTCACACTTTTCAGCTCGCACATAAATAAATTTAAAAAATAACACATGAGATCTTTCCTGAGTTCTTATTAGAACGATTAAATTAAGGTAAAAAAAAATAATAAAATTACAATGAAGTGTGAGACACTTTCACTTTGCTTAAAAAAATTTCTGTAATAAAACACTCCACATGAGTGTATACTATCGTACTCGATATGCACCATTAAGATGTTACAACATCACTCTCCAAATTCCGCGTCTAACTGTCCCGTTTACTTCTCTTGCCCCAGCTGGGGACCAAAAAAAGCTCCTCTTCCATTGATCAGGCATGACCTCATCCTTTCTTTCCTCCAAAACCCGCTATTTTTCTAAGATGTAGAAATTTACACTTTCACACACCCTATGACATTTCTCAAGGAGACAGATAAACTTCGTTATCCTCTTCCCGAATTCCTTTCAACAAAAAGCTGTTATATTGCCCATAAACATTTGCTTATTGCCTACAGGTCTTTGTGTGACAAAAACACGATGTCACAGGACCTTCTAAAACGTGTAAATTCGTTAATGATAATAATAAAAGTAATAAAGTTCATCACGATTCCTCTGAATTCTTAATGTATTGTTTTTTTTTGTTTTTTGTTTTTTAATACATATGCTACCCAAGTTTTGCTATTATGGGGCATCTGACTGAGTTGGAGCATTAGATAGAGGCTTCGCAGGCCCAGCCGTTAAGACTGTATGGGTCAATATCTGAAAATTGGACAATTTGCGTCCTCTGTCAATAATATTGCATTAATTATACTAAAATTAAAAACTGAAAAATGTAATATATTGAAACATTTGTCATAACAATTACCAATGATAAATGGACATATGATGATGTATAAATAATTAATTTAAAGTTTTAAACAAACGAAATCATCATTTCAGTCCCTGTCCCCAGGTAAAAATATCCACCATTAAATGTATGCTGTAAAAATTTTAATAAATATTTTTAACTTTTGCTATTATATATTTATACCTATGTACAGCATGGGAAAATATAATGCTCTTTTACTCGTATAGATTGTATAGTAAAATACTGTAGTAAATATATTTGTCCCTGAGGTTGACCATCATCTCAGTCCCTCTAACCACACATTTAAGTTAACAGGTATTAGGTGGCGCTGGCAGAATTATTTCCATTGCAACAGCAACTACAGTTGAACTATCCACCATGGATGAAGGTAAGTTGTTCTTCTCATTGTTCTTTTTTAAAAATATTTAGTTTTTGTTCTGAAAAGGGATGAGTATTTTTTATAGCATCATTCATGTCCCCATATTTAACTTTTTATGTATAAAAAAAGCTTATTGCAACTTTATTTATGCAACATACAAATGTCACATGGAATATTTAATCATTTACATGTGTTCAAAATGATTCAATAAAATGACTGTGCAACTGTTAAGACAAAAACATCACCTCAGTCCCTATCATCTCAGTCCCAATTATTAGAGACACTGATTATGGTGTTAACAGACACTTTCTTCCATAAAAGTTTATACTACGCATAAAATACACATCCTAGATCTAAAAAAAAAATAAAAACTCTGGAGTGAAATTGTCCAGTTTTCACATATTAACCCGTATACTAACTAAGTGCAGGTACGGTACTGCTGCCCTTTGTACACTGTTAAAATTTTGTTCTGGGATGAATTAACTTTTAGTGCTCCAGTATCTGCAACTGTACGATGGTGAAATCTCGTTCCGACATTTGAATCTCCGGTTGAACCATAGCTACAAATGTTGGAACGAGATTGCACCATCTTATGGTTGCAGCTATTGTAGCACCAAAAGTTGATTCAAACCAAGACAAAAAAATTTACAGTGTACTTTTGCCTTTCTGCGTATTGTATTCCTAAATATAGCTGCGCCAAGCTTGAATTCGAATTAATTTTTTCAGACATCCAAATCGTTTTTGCAGTTTCATAAAAAATAAGCAATATATTTTGTAGAATTTTTTTATTTCTTTAATAAGATTTAAAGCATGTCTTTATCTAGAACCATCTTGTTTTACAATGCGCTACTTGCTGACTTCTACTTAAGAGAAAATAATAAACAGTTCCGCCAACTCTTCTTACCCTCTTGGTTCCGTCTTTCCATTTATCTGCAAAAGAGATTACTTCCGTTCTTCTTTTATTCTTAACTCTCCCTATTCCATATTACTAAGTCAAGGCGTATTTGTATGCAGTTGCATAAAAGATCTGTATGCTATTTTCAAAGAACATGATAACAATACGAGAACTTATTGGCTTGTACAGCGATATTTGAAAGTAAATACTTGTACTATAAAGTAGATACCTTCTGTTCAGAAATAAGAAGCTTTTTGTGATGTTAGAAGAAGACTTAGTGAGTTACAACATTGAGCCTCACTAATGATCCTAACTGAATTTTGAGCTTCGGTTCTATTTGAGCATCTTAACTTTATACTTAAGAACTAAAATATGAAATAATTTAATAAATATAATAAATAAAATTATATGTTATATTTTTATTGTTTAGCAACCGGCGGATCGAAAAATAATGACTTTCATTGCCCCACAAGACTTTAATTTTATAACTTTAAAACACACATGAACATTACATTATATTAGATACGCATATCTTGACTCATTTTTCTATTATATGAACTGTGCATATCTCGTATGGATGTCTCGATGCTCGCATACTATCTCGTATAGAGATGTTATCAATAATTACAGAATCCCAAAAAATTTTTTACTAAGCCAAAGAGCTATGAAAAATGTATATGTGACGTCACAAAGCAAAAACCCCCAAGTAAAGACGTACTTCTCAACTCGGTGTAGGAAGACAGTAATAATTCTCGCAGAGCTAGTAATTCATATTTTATTATTTCCTACGCATACTATGATGTAGTAGTATAACTACGAGAAAATTACGAACAATTGAACTCTAAGTTTTTCCTGCGTTGAGTTGAGTAGACACGCAACAAGGCAGTTTGTTGAAAAACGTGAATATTATCAATATATTATATACTCAGTTAACTTCTCAGTGAAGTTGGTCGAACTGAAACCACCACTTTTGCATACGGTTGGCGAAAGATCGGTACCACTCGGCCACGGAAGTAACTTACACATATACCATGTTTTAAATTGGAAGTCCTGATCTATTTAATCTTTATGAGCAAAAGGTTGATTCTAGCACTCTCAATCAACCAACCAATAACCACGTGCAAAATCATAGTAGTTGTTGATTCAGTGCTACATTGTTGACAAGTCTCCAGAATTTTGAGTACTAATATTTTCGAATGGAAATATAGCTTTATTTTAGTTTAGAAAGCTAGATTAGAAAAGACGAAATTTGCTATTCGAAAATAGCGATACTCAAAATTAAGGAGACTTGACAGCTATGGTGTTTTTTTACAAACATTTTCCTTGGCGATTTTGAAAATATTCTTCATTGTAGAACACAGTTTCAGAGAATGTCTCCTGAATATACATATGGCAAAACATAAAGACTTTAATAATCAACTGAATTACAGAAATGCTGAAATTTTAAATGGATGAAGCATAACCATTACACATATTTTTCTTTTTATATACGAGAGACATATTCTAATCGATTATATCCTCATGAGGAATGTTTCAGAGAAATAGACCGAAAATGGTCTGAAAGGATTAAAAATTATACTATTTATTATTCAGTTAAAATGAATATAATAACTGATCAGCAAAAACGAAGGAAATTTTCCCTCTGTATTGCTATTTTATTTACACTTCCCGAAGCGGTTTCTATGGGGATCATCTAAAATTTAAAATTTTCATAACAATCCAAATTTAAAGTTTGATCTTGGAATAAATTTACCCCGTAATGCGGTCTATATAGTTGAAGTTTTAGAGCTGAAGCTGGTTGTTAGTATCAGAATTTTTTATTTCTGTAAGCGTTTTAATGTGGAAAAAGCCTTCAAATTAAGCTGGTACATTATTTTATAGAGAGAAAGTTATTTTTGATGAATCATTCCTTTGAACTAAAAATAAGTCCATTTAATAGTAATGCTCATTAAATAGCGCTCAAATTTGAAGTAGCGTCTTCTTTATTAGTCTTTTATTAATGTTCTTTGCAAATAGTAGTGTTAGTTAGATTTCTGTATACTTTTCTCTTGTTTTAAATAATGTATTTTTTTTAACTCATGAACCCAGTGACTTGGATATTAAATAAAGAAGATGATGCACTTTTTCACGCTGTTTATCTTCTTCCTCTTTTTATCAACCACAAATGCAGATTCTCGGAATAAATATATAAATCACAATTCAGAAAGTAAGAAACATGTGCATTTGGAAGGTTATATTCTTCCTAGGATATCTCTTTGTTGTATAAATATTATAAGACTACTGTCTGTTTTTGAGGTAGAAAAACAGTTCTTAAAAAGAAGCCGACGCAAGAAAAGCTCCCTCTAGTTCTGTGTATCAAAGGATTGTTCTCTGACGCTTTTCCTTGACTGTTTATGCTAGGAAAGGTTGAAGAAAGGACCGCCGTTGATGCAAGCGCCCACGCTTTCTCGTTTTCATTTCTTTGACGTTTTCTCTTTAAGTGTTTCTAACCTTCCTAAAATTATTTAATGTGAAAGCGAGGTAAAACTTGTAAAAATAAAGCAGTCTCTTTTTTTACGAACTGCGTGTGATTTTAAGGAAGGAGCAAAATTTAGATGCTTACATTAGTAATTCTTAGCAATGGCAGGATGTTAAGAATTCCCTTTATCAGGATTGGAGTGCAATTGCTCATTTTTTTTCTCTAAATACTGTAAATAGTAGCAGATTATTGTTGGGGAAAAGATCATTGGTTTTGTTAAGAATGTTGAAAGGATTGAGAGATTGTTTAGTAAATATTCATTTATTATTAGTTTTTTTTTAATTCTCTTTTTTAATTTTTCTCCTTTGATTTTTTCTCTGCCCTAAGTGAAAGAAAATCCCTATATGCGTGGTTAAAAACTCTTTGATTTAACTTGCATCGAAATTTTCGGACAGCATTATAACGTTTCGGTTCTGAATAAATGTACTTAATACTAATAATAATAATAATAATAATAATAATAATAATAATAATAAACTTCTTTAAGAAACGGAAACATGGGTCTAACATAAAATTAACTCATTCGCTACAAGCTATAGATTATATAAGTTCATTTTCTTTCTCATAATAATATTATTATTGTTCTCCCATCCCCCTCCCCTAATATCTCTTCTCTTCTTTCTTTAGTTAAGTGGTGTTCATTTCATTAGTAAATGGTCCCCTATGTCTTACTTGTCGATGTTTTGTTCCTTAATGGGTATTTCCTTGTTTTAAAAGCGAACCAACGTAAAGAGGGTAGTATTATCAAAAATTCGTAACCCTAGACTCACAGTGCCTGTACAAACACACGGCGACTAAAATGTCTTGAATATTTGCGCGTTATGTACTTTTATATAATCTCGATCCCTAAGATCTCGGACAAAGATTGTCTGGATGTACTTTAATCCATTTATTCCGAACATTTCACTAATAAATTATTAATAAACTTTTTCGTTTACTGTTTCGTGATTTCAAACTAGTATTTTGTCTCATTCTAAATATCACAGACTGTTACTGTAAACGTGCTTTTCACATAGCTTGGTAAAAGTATTCTAGTTCATGAATTATTTCGAGCCTAAAAGTTCCTTTTTCCCCTGCTGCACTCTTGTCAAATTGCTTTATGCACAGCAAAAAGAATCTCATTGCGTAAATCACTTCTCATATTTTACTCACTCTCCCTAAATATTTTAGACAAGCAACCGGCTGCGTATTTCCATCTGTGACATTTGAAGCACGTACAGTCTCGGAACCAATATATTTGTGGCGATTGGATTCGCAGGCTATGTATTTGCCGAGACAAAGCACAGGGAATTGGGACGAGCCAGAAGGTCTGTGAAGTGGGGTTATAAGGGGAGTATCGAAACTGATTCCCTAGAGCCACATAATGCTCCTAACATGTTCTTTTTCAAACATCAAGCTTCATGACAAGTGCGGTTGCGCCTAATCTGATTCTCTATGTTCTCGATGAGTTTTCCTTCCATATCTCGGAGTTTTTGTTATTATGACGCTGATTCTTTAAGATCTATTCTAGCATTTATTTTTCACGCACGTCGATTTCAAAACGGACCACTAAAAGAAACTGCATTTTGAAATTTTGTCCTCAAGTTCAGCGTACACTTCGAAATCGTATATCTTAATAACAGAGGTCAGAATTTTTTTGCCATGTGAATCTTTCTCCTGTGTGGGAGAAGGAGGAATATACTTTCAGATTTTTAGAAAAAAAAAATAACTTTTTGTTTTTGTTGAATAATTTAGTGATAAGACATCCATTATATGATAAATAGAATCTTATAAAGAAAGCTGTAGTTGCGGTATTTTTAGACTCTTTTAGTTTATAATTTAGCTTATATATCAGTACTTATTATTCATTTAAGGGATTAAGAAAGATAAAATTTAACTGCATTTTTTTTTTCAGGATTTTATAAGATAAAATCTTTAATGAAATACATCTGAATATCCTTTAAGCAAAGAAAGATTTTCTACAGACTGAAATTGGTCGAAATTTTATATATAAAAAAATATATTGTTTTAATTTATTAATTTTTACTAAATTAATTGCTCAATTTTAATAAATATTTTTATCGCATAGTAAATTGGGAACAGATTTCACAGTCTCATAGCGATTTAATGAATGATTATGCAAGAATTATGATCCCACAGATTTTATGCTTTTTTTTTTGTTACCACTTTTTAATAGTAAAATTTTCTTATTTAATCGTAGAAAATAACGATGAAATAAGGCAAATTTTATCAAAAAAAAAAGTTGTAACAAAATAACACAAAAATTGGCAGCTGTGTGATTCTTTAGACTTAAAAATCCAATACTAAAAAATTTGACATACGACGAGAATTTAACCAAATCTATACAAAAAAGAATCAAGAAAGTTGTCTGATACAATTTTTCCTGAATCATGGATCGGCTTAAGGCTTGCAATAAATCATACTTAAATCGCCTCTCCAATGCTAATCATATAGCCATGAAATACAATTGAATGTTTTAAAATTTCTCATCAGAACATTACAATTTATCAATTTTTTTTCTGGTTACGCTTTTAAATTACGCCTAATTTCAAGGAAAAAAGTAGTTTTTTAGCAATATTGTTATATTCACAGCTCGTCAACTTCTTTACATTTTTAAAATAGAAATATTTTGTTAATCAAACAGCAAATAATATATAGAATTTTTTTTTTTTAATTAGTTATCTGATAAAAATTTTAAATATAGGAACGCATTGTATGGTCATAGGTTTTAAATTGGAGAGGATATTTTGAAGTCTGACTCATAAGGAACCTCAAAAACGTATTTTCAGGGTTTCAGGGATTATTAAATTATCATATATTATTAACAGTTTTATTATTATTCAAGTAGTGCTTTTTATGTCTAAGAAAATACTTTTAATATTTAAAAGATATTAATGAAGAAAAGGAGAATTTTTCAAATTGCAAATATCGAAGACACCGTGTTTAATATAAATACCCATATTATCAATATTGTCTTCTGGACATCCTTTAGTGCTCTAGTGTTCCTGCAGATTCTGTAGTTGCCATATCCTATGAGAACTATCCACTAAATATCCAGAGGATACAGAGAATGAATTATTTAATTATAGTCTGCAGATTCTTTTAAAGGATGCACATTCGCATTAGACTTTTTGCTTAATTTTTTCCGCGGTCCTTCATCCTATAATTGTCCAAGAAAAGTCTTAAAAAGCCATCCGCAGGACGTCTATAGGTGTGACATTTTAACAACCAGAGACTATCTTGTGACTTTCCACTGGACAATTTCAACCAACCAGGTTGTCCTAAATATGATATCCACTATATGTGTGTTGTAAGGAATACAGGGTACGTACAGTTCTACTTTTTAATAGACTTTGCCCCCTAATTTAATCGCAGAAAAATATTACAAATTCTGCGATCAAACAATGTGATTACGAATTCCGAGATTTAAATATTAAACAGAAACTTTTTATTACAGTAGCTGGAAAAAGTTTTGAGATGATATGTTTTTATGTCCTAACTTTTTCTGTAAGCAAAATTTCTTAATGATGTAAAATGGTAATTTGTAGCTTTAGTCATCCTACATGGTGTGTAACAAATGATGGGTGTGAAAATTATTAATTTAAAAAATACCAAATGTGAATTTGAAAAGTTGAAAGCAGAAGTTTTGAGACTGTTTAGTTTTTCTAAACTTTTATTGAAATTAAGTGTCTTAATGTAACGAAATACAGCAATATTTAACATCAGAACTACCGTGAACCGTCATTTTGACGGCTACCATATGAATATGTTTCGGTTCAAACCAGAAATTTAATTATGAAATAAGTTTAAACAATGCAAAGAAGAAAAACGTTAAATAATAAAGTTAAACTGTTTTAAATCAAAATTCTAGTGCGAAACATTATTATAAAACTTGACTCAAATTTCCGGTAGTTCTAGTGTTAATATTTAGTTGCATATCCTTTTGCTTTGAGGACTGCGGCACATCATCTGGGCATGGAATTAACAAGGCTTTTTAAAGTGAACCTAGGGATTTTCGCCTATTCCGATTGAAGATCCTGAAGGAGTCCTGCCTTTGAATAATGCTTCCGTGTCCCGACTTTTCTTTTGTGCCCAAACATTTTCACTTGGATTGAGGTCAGGTGACTGACTCGGCCAGTCCAAAACTTTAATTTTCTTAACTGTAAACCAATTTGTCTCAACTTTGGAGGTGCGCTTGGGATCATTATCCTGCTGAAACATCCATCCACGAGGCACCTTTTTACGTGCATAAGGCAGCATGTGATCTTCTACAACGTTTTTATAAACATTTTGATCCATAATTCTATCGATGTGTACGAGGGGACGAAGCCATCATGATGAAAAGCTTCCCATACCATTACGGATCCGTTTCCGTGCTTCACTGTTAGATATTGGTATTGATGGATCGGGAATCCATTCTGATGCTTTTTGGACGACGAATATAACGTCAATCATCGCTTCCAAACAAGTTAAATTTGGATTCATCGCTCCAAAGGACCTTCTTCCTATCTTTGGTTGTCCACGTTTCGTGCTCCTTAGCGAATTTCAAACAGATTTTCTTATTCTTTGCTCGGAGGAGAGGGTTTTTTTGCAGGGACCCGTGCACATAATCCAGCGGCATACAGACAACTTCTTATGGTGTCCTTACTCACTGTGAGTCCATGTTCGGTGGCCATCTCCTTACATATTTCAACAGCATTCTTGTTTGGGTCAGCGACCGATTTCCTTCGGATCAACACGTCTTGAAGTTGAGTCGTTTTTTCTTGGGGCTCCTAATCTAGGAATAGCTTCTGAAATTCCAACGTACGCACTTTGTAAGATAAATTGTGCATAAATTCTCATATTGTATGCTATGCAAAACGTTCTTTATATTTAATAAACATTAATATGTAATAAAACATGAGAAATTATATTCTGAGATAAATGACAATAAGGAGAATATGCTAAAGACTGGAGATTTTAAGTTCTCTGAGTTTAATCTAGACGTATTTAGCACGCCGAAGCGTTGTGTCATTTTGAGACTTCAAAATACTATATTTCGTGTGATTCATGCTATTTTAATTCTGCACAGTACGGAAGTAACTGGTACAGAATATACGGGGTGTCCCAAAAATGATGGGTACTTTTGAAAAATAAAATGAAGAAAAACGGATTTTATTTGAGTAATTTTTAACTTATAATTAATGAAATTTCCAACTTATGATAATCCAACTTTTAGATTATTAATAATTTATTAATGAAAATTTTATTGTTGTGCGTTACATAGTTAATACTTTAGAACTGGTTTATGATTTGTTATTTTTCGTAGTATACATTGTAAAATCGGGTTAATGTATTATTATAGTGATTTTTGGCTACTGGTATTTTCGAAAGTATTCTTCGTCTTGTTCAATCGTAGCTATCCTTGATGAAAGAACTCAAATTTTCTTTTCTGAAATACTGGTGGCCAAAAATCTTTGATGTTGGCAGCTATGTATCATACTGCAATGACAACCTAACGAAATTCATTTGAAGTTTTTTAAATTCATATAATAAAAACAATATCGAAAACACTCCATAGCACGGCAGAAAAAATGTCTTCAAATAGGTTAATTTAAGCAAAATTAATTGAATTAATTGTAAAATAGCCCGTACATGTTACAATTATTTTTATTATAACGAAAAGAAAAAGGAGATTTATCTGTATGATTCTCAAATCTATTTTTTTTTCTTTTGTGTTGGAGAGAAATTGCCGTACGTACCACGTGTGCCGTTAGGTGTGCAGCATTGTTCGAGGATAATGTCGAAGTGGAAGTTCCTTCCATTGTGAAACAAAATAAAATAAAATAAAATATTATAATATAAACGAAGTTCGAGTCTTATGGAATGGTCGGGCAATATGGAATACTTCAATATCTGGCACATACGGTGTTGGAGTCAGACGTAAAACTGCCAAACGATTTCCTAGTACTGCCATGAGACACTGCGCTCACTTCTGTTTGGATGCATGTTGTTAGAGTGACGCGGTGAAATAAAATTTTATTCTCGATTTTTGCAGACAATTTTTATAAAATTCATATTAATTATAAAATCTCATTGTCAGTGATATTAACCAAGTTCAACATAATTTTCAATAGTTACATTTACTGCTGTGTTAGTCAGTTTTCTCTATGCTAACTTGTTGACGAATGATGATATAATTTTTTTCAAGATAGTGAGTCGGGTAATATGGAATATTAGCTAGACAACTGTTTCAAGACGAGTCTAGTGAAGACGATCAATCATTACACTCCGACGTATCATTTGAGGTGGGCTTTTTACCAGATTGTACACCAGATGAGGAAGATGCAGTGTGCCTGTTTTGCAATGGAAAATATTCAGAGGAAAGAAGAGAAGGGAAGTGGATATAATGCCTGATGTGGGATCATGCGGACTGTGGTGAGGCCGAAACAATGGACTACATTTGTGTTTTTGTAAAAATTAAAACAATTTTCCAAAGAATTGGATGATTTATAGATGTTGTACTAATGTTTACGTATTGAATAATTTCGATTATTCTTGTAAATCGTAGTTTTTCTTGCAATTTTAATATTCTTTATAACCCTATTCCATATTACGTGTCTGGTTGCCATTACCCGAAAAGTGTAACTTTTTTTAAAAAGCTAAATATTGATATTTATTTTTTCTTCCACTTTAAACACATTAAAAATGTGTTAAGAAATAGTCAAAGTTTGCTCTTTACTAACTTTTAATGTATTTTAATTTCTTTATGTTTACTTGCAAATAAAAATGCAAATGGTATCCTATATTACCCTAATTTTCTCTACGCATAAGTTTATTGCATAAAAACATGTGTCTTTTTTAGGCAGCATAACACAGATAAATTGAGATACCATCGCTTCACTCAAAGCCATCTTAGACCTTGTTAGTTTCAATATAGCTTATCTTCGACAGTTCTCAGTTACAAAAAATGGCTTTAATGCTGCCAAATGTAGGACTTATAAAATCGTGGGTAAAAAACAATTATGTGTTATGTATGACTTGAAAAACCAAAATTCAATGCTAAGTTCAAAATAATCTTTATTATGAGTAATTTTTTATTTTTACTAATAAATAATTTAAAAATTTTGAAAAATTTGGGGGAGATCATACATTTTGCAGCAGTTTCTTTACCTTATTTAGCCCTCACAGAAATAAAGATTCAGACAGCGGTCATAGCATTCAGGATTACACCAAAGAAAATAGCATTTGGTAAATGATACAATTGTCGTACGATATGCGAGTTTGGCTGATTAGGTTTTAAATTTTGTATTACTTTTAAGGGGACAAAGTACCTTTTAAATTATTTTTTCAATTTTGAATAATACTGTAATATCTGTGGCGGCATTATATTTAATAATAAAAAGCAAATATAATTTTTTTTAAACTTGTAGAACAGCGTAATTAACTAAAATTTAATGTTTAAAAACATTTTGAAAATACCTACTACTTTTTTAAATATGAATATTTCTGCTTCAATTTTGTTTTCTACATTTCTTAGAATAAACGACGTAAAACAGTGCATGGATTTTTAGATGTATGGGATATTGCATTTAATACGAAATTTTTTTCTCTCGTGTATAGTAAAAAATCAACAAAATTCAACAAACTCATAATTTAAATATTAAAAAAAAATAACTATAAACTTTAATGATATATCCATGCACAGAAATATTAAATACACCATGGAAAACAAGTAGAATATTTTCAAACCTTTATCTGAATTAGGAAAAAAGCATGAGCATTTATCCAACTAGAAAGTTATGAAAATATGAACAAAGAGAAAAATCAGTGCAAGTTTAAAGTTTTCATTTGCAAAAATAACATGCTTTAACTTCTAACTTGTGTCAAGTTCATGCACAATTTTATCAAACACCTAAATTAAAGTATATATACACTTGCATATAGTTTTAGTAAAAGTGTGATAATGTCTTAAAATCATTAATCACCGATAAATTAACAATGATAAAATTGTCTCATTTGTCGTATTTATACAAAATATAATTAATAAATAATTACTAACTTACTAATAATATATATCTAAGAAGGAGTTGAATAAGTTTCATATACATTTAGTATAAAATTTAAAAACAGCCAACCTTATATGTAAGCCCCTCGTTTTTCATTTTTGAGGCATATCTGCGTCCACGAAGAAGCCTAGTTTTTTTTCCCGTGCTAATTCATAAAACGTATTTGTTTTTCTCATTCTTTGGTACATGCGCCTGTAATCTTTTCACATGGCCAGATTAACTCAAACTGTTACGGTTAAAACATATCCTGACTATTCGCCATGGTGTAAATAAAATAATTCTCTCGGTTTGTTCTCTAGTTATCTAAATTAACCAGGATTGCTTAGTGGGCGTGGCGTCCCTTTAAATTCTGTCATCGCGCATAAAATCTTTAATAATTTCTTTATTATTAAAAATATACCTTTGAAATTTCACCAGTATATTTTTGAAAGTGGTAGTTATACTTTAAGCCAATTTTTTTTAATCGATTCTTGGACCATTTTCAAGGTACTGTGACACCATGGGGAGGGTGACACCATGTATCAAGTCAAAAATGACATATTGATTTCAACTACGAGATAAGAATATTTTCTGATCAGGAAATTTCAGATATTAATGAGAAATTGTCTGAAATGGATAATCTGTTTCAGTAAAATTCTGCAATGCTTTATGCTATATTTCAATTCTGTATAATAAAATAAACCACGTTTTAATCTTACTACATTCGATTCGATGTTAGCATTCGGCTAAAAATCTAACACTGCTAAAACTCTTCGAAAATCCATCTTTATTTTTAGAATAATACTCAAGTATTTTGATGAAAAGGCAAAGTAAAAAAACGTTCAAAATATAATTACCATTTTAAATTTCTCTTTTGATCTTGTTAAGACACTTAAAGTTTGCAACTATATCTTTAAGGTACTGGATTATTTTTTTAAAATTTTCACGTACTTTGTAGGTTTACCCAGGGGAAAAGTAAAGAAATCAAGAAAACGATGATATGTTATTTATTACCTTTGACACTTAAAATTCCATTCACTGAAGAAAGGGGTACAAAATTCTAAAATTATCTTTAAACATGTGTCAGTAAATGTGACATTTGTTTATGTTATGAACTAATACACTTTAAAAATTTTCATTTTTCATTTTTTTTAAAACTAAAGTAGCTTATCAAAACCCATGAAAACTTGGTATTTTCATTTCAACATGACAATTTTCTGTTGCAAAAATATTTGAAGCCTCTTCAAAAGAAAAATGTCATACTTCAACACAATCAGGAAAGGATTCAGCTTTTGACTGACCAGGAAGTTATATACCCTTTCTGGATGTGGTCACATCTCTTAGCATTTTTTCAAGATTAACATTCATTTTAATATATAAAGTGATATATAACATTTGAAATCCCTCCAATATACGTTAAAAGTTTTATATTTCTGTAATGATTATTATTTTCTAGTCTTAGAGTTTAAATAAAAAAAATTGCCTATTGCGTTTTTTATTGTTGAGGGAAGAAATGTATCTGATATTTCAAAAGTATTTTTTTTTTCGAGCCGTTGTCATTGATTCAATATTAGTGTGACACGGCTTTAATTAAAATGACAAATAAATAAACAAAAGTTTTTTCTTTTATTTTTCATAATTTGAGCGTGATCAATCTGTTTTAAGGGTGAGATCTATTTTGAAAAACTTTTTCGCAAGATATCAGTTTCATTTAACAGTACTATTGAATATATATGGGACAATATCATAAAATACGAAAATTGCAGTCCGCACAATAAAATGCTTATTACATGTTGGATAATGCAATTTTCTTTTTTACATTCTAATAAAAATATTCTTAGTAGTATTTTCAAAATATATTCATAATAACACAAAAATAAAGCAATTAAAAGACTTAAACTTTCAGATTTTCATTTTCCTGACATGTCACACTGTGATTTGTGGAAAGCAAAAGGCTTTCTGCTATACTGTATAAATATATTTTATTAATTTTCTTAATTTCTAATTATTAATTATAACTTGTATAACACATGTATGAGGAAGGTAACATGTTCTGTATTTTACAAATAATTTTCCATAGTTAAAATATGATTGTCGCTGAAATTGAATGTCATTTTCTTGGCCTGCTCATTTTAGTTATTTGTGAGGTATAAAGATAGCGTTGCTGAGTAATTCTTCTTGTTCTTGTCATAGTTCAAGTCAGAAGTAGTAAAATCATTGCTACCAGCAAGATCTTTTAGATAATTCTTTGAAAATAATGTGTTTGAAGGCTTTATAAAAATTGAATAGACTTTTATTGTGTCATTTTAATGGCTTCAATAATTTACAAATAAACTGAACATTACACTGAATTTGAGGTACTATAAACGAAACATGTACCTTTAAACGAAATTAAAATATTAGATTAAAAAAAAAAAAAAAAAAAAAAAACAAGACTGGGAAAATATTTTAGAATGAAATTGTCATTATCCTGGCGATCATTATCCTGGCATACATATGCAAAGAAAATGACACATAATTACATAAAAATGAACTTAATCTCTTCAAACTTTAACATTTTTGCGTGTAAATTCCTTTATTCAGTTGCTCAAAAAAAAAAAAAACATTTTTAAAAGAAGCAAAAGCTTTGAAACGATATAAATTTTCAAAAAATTTTGTTTTCAAATTCTTACATTTCGTGATATTCACCCATATAAAGAGAGGAAGTTCGGGTATTATGGAATACTAGAGTTGTCAAGTCTCCGCCTTTTTGCACACCACTATTACCTTAGAGAAAATGTTGTTCTTTTAAATCCCCCAAATGTTCCATTCAAATAAAAGAACACTTTTCGTTTTTAAGTCAACATAAAAAATTGTGATACGTTAAAAGTTACTAAAGAACAAACTTTGACTATTTCTTAACAAATTTTTTTAATGCGTTTAAAGTGAAAGAAAAGAATACATATCAATATTTAACTTTTTTTAAAGGTATAATTTTCCGGTACTGGCATCCAATTGAGTTATATGGAATAGGTTTATAAGGAGTATTAAAATTGCAAGAAAAATTGCGATTTAGAAGAATAACCAAATTATTTAATAAGTAAACTTTAGTATATCATCTAAAAATCATCACATTCTTTGCAAAACTGTTTTACTTTTTACAAAAATCACATATATATAGTCTTTCCGATCCCATCCACGGAATATTTTCCATTGCAAAACAGGCTTACTACATCATCCACATTTGATATGTAACCTGGTAAAAAGTCCATCCCAGATGATACGTCGAAGTTGAATGATTGTTCATCTTCACTAGACTCATCTTCAAACAGTTGTCTGAATTTGTTACATATTTTCCGATACGCCATCTGGAAAAGAATAACCTCTTCACTTGTCAACAAGTTAAACTGGCTAACAAGTAAACTAACTAACACAGCAATAAATATAACTGTTCATCTTAATACTGAACTTGGTTAACACCACTGACAAAGAGGATTTATAATTAATACGAATTATATAAAACTTACCTGCAAAAAACTGCAAAAACTGAGAATACGACTTAATTTTCCTGCGTCATTCAAACAACAGCTACCCGGACAAAATTCATCGCCGTGCATCATATGAGCAGTAAAAAGTCATTTGACAGTTTAATGCTTGGCTGGAGCACCGCACTGGCTAGGTATTGAGGTATTCTATATTTCTCGACCATTCCACAATACTCGAACTTCGTCTATATACGGGTGTCCCAAAAATGACTGATGGATTTTAAAATTCAATAACTTGAAAACGGTGATAGACATTAAAAAAATTCTTGTAGGGGGGTTATGTATGATGTCGGGAGTTTCTTTACTATGATTGTTAATTTTAGTTCCAATTTCAAACAATCGATGGCACTGAGATCAATAGGTGTTCAGTCCAGACTCAATTTTACTTCGGAAAACCATTCAATACATTTTAATCTCCTTTTTTCGCATGGAAGAAGAGAAAGGCCGGAAAAATCGAGCCTGTATTTAGCGGTTATTGCTTGCAGCGCCATCTATCGATGCTATTGTTTGAACTAAAGTTGTAACTAAAACTGAGAATCGAAGCATAAAAATTCTTGACATCTCACATAACACTCCTGCAAGAATTTTTTTAATATCTGTCACCGTTTGCAAGTTATTGAATTTTAAAATCCATCAGTCATTTTTGGGATATACGGTATATATATAATAAAACTTTTTGTAATTACAAACAATTGATGCAAATGAAAAATCGATATATATATACATAAATACATGCTTTAAATTATGGATTACTAAATGTTGTAAATAAACAAAATGCGAAAAATATAATAGCAGTGCTGCCAAGTCTCCGGCTTTTTGGATAGCAGTATTTTAATACAGGAAATGTTTTTTCATTTAATTGTGACATTTGGACGATGTAAAAGAACAACATTTTCTCTAAGATAATAGTGGTGTGCAAAAAAGCCGGAGACTTGGCAACTTTGTAATAGCATAATTAATCTTCTTCGAAAATCATACAAAGGAAAAATGGCTATAATTTTGAGCATTGTTAATTAAACGGCTTCCTTTATTAGTTATCAGAGGGTACATACACCTAAAAAGGTAGAACTATGTCTGCAGACTGGCAGTCAAATAGACCTGTCAGGTGTATGTACGCTCTTTTCTACATTATCCATTAGTTAATTACTCTCAAAAACAGAGTTGTATTTTTCTTGATTTCAAGAAACTTCATGAAGGTTGTTATGCTCGGCTCTCTGAAATCCACCACTGTATATCACCTTCCAAAAAAAACTGTATATTATCTTCACTAAAATTCTCCATTCATGTACAAATATCTTTTTCTAGTTTTCTTAATTTCTAATTATTAATTATACCTTATATAACACATGAATGAGGAAGGTAACATGTTCTGTATTTTACAAATAATTTTCCATAGTTAAAATATGATTGTCACTGAAAATGAATGTCATTTTCCTGGCCTGCTCATTTTAGTTATTTATGAGGTATAAAGATAGCGTTACGGAGTAATTCTTCTTGTTCTTGTCATAGTTCAAGTCAGAAGTAATAAAATTATTGCTACCAGCAAGATCTTTAAGATAATTCTTTGAAAATAGTGTGTTTGAAGGCTTTATAAAAATTGAGTAGACTTTTATTGTGTCATTTTCCTGGCTTCAATAATTTACAAATAAACTGAACATTACACTGAATTTGAGGTACTATAGAAGAAACATGTTCCTTTAAACGAAATTAAAATATTAGATCTAAAAAAAAAAAAAAAAAAAAAAAAAACAAGACTGGGAAAATATTTTAGAATGAAATTGTCATTATCCTGGCATACATGTGCCAAGAAAATGACATATAATTATAATTACATAAAAATGAACTTAATCTCTTCAAACTTTAACAATTTTACGTGTAAATTCCTTTATTCAGCTGCTCAAAAAACATTTTTAAAAGAAGCAAAAGCTTTGAAACGATATAAATTTGCAAAAAATTTTGTTTTCAAATTCTCACACTTCGTGATATTCACCCATATAAAGAGAGGAAGTTCGGGTATTGTGGAATACTAGAGTTGTCAAGTCTCCGCCTTTTTGCACACCACTATTACCTTAGAGAAAATGTTGTTCTTTTAAATCCCCCAAATGTTCCATTCAAATAAAAGAACACTTCCTGTATTAAAATACTGGTATCCTAAAAGCCGGAGACTTGGCAGCTCTGGAAAACCATTTACATTTTCGTTTTTAAGTCAACATAAAAAATTGAGATACGTTAAAAGTTACTAAAGAACAAACTTTGACTATTTCTTAACAAATTTTTTTAATGCGTTTAAAGTGAAAGAAAAGAATACATATCAATATTTAACTTTTTTTAAAGGTATACTTTTCCGGTAATGGCAACCAGTTGAGTTATATGGAATAGGTTTATAAGAAATATTAAAATTGCAAGAAAAATTGCGATTTAGAAGAATAACCAAATTATTTAATAAGTAAACTTTAGTATATCATCTAAAAATCATCACATTCTTTACAAAACTTTTTACTTTTTACAAAAATCACATATATATATAGTCTTTCCTATCCCATCCACTGAATATTTTCCATTGCAAAACAGGCTTACTGCATCATCCTCATTTGGTATGTAACCTGGTAAAAAGTCCATCCCAGATGATACGTCGGAGTTGAATGATTGTTCATCTTCACTAGACTCGTCTTCAAACAGTTGTCTCAATTTGTTACATATTTTCCGATACGCCATCTGGAAAAGAATAACCTCTTCACTCGTCAACAAGTTAATCTGACTAACAAGTAAACTGACTAACACAGCAATAAATATAACTGTTCATCTTAATACTGAACTTGGTTAACACCACTGACAAAGAGGATTTATAATTAATACGAATTCTATAAAACTTACCTGCAAAAAACTGCAAAAACTGAGAATACGATTTGATTTCCCTGCCTCATTCAAACAACAGCTATCCGGACAAAATTCATCGCCGTGCATCATGGGAGTAGTAAAAAGTCATTTGACAGTTTAACGCTTGGCTGGAGCACCGTACGGGCTAGGTATTGAAGTATTCCATATTTCTCGACCATTCCACAATACTCGAACTTCGTCTATATACGGGTGTCCCAAAAATGACTGATGGATTTTAAAATTCTATAACTTGTAAACGGTGATAGATATTAAAAAAATTCTTACAGGAGGGTTATGTATGATGTCGGGAGTTCCTTTACTGTGATTCTTGATTTTAGTTCCATTTTCAAACAATAGATGGCGCTGAGATCAATAGGTGTTCAGTCCAGACTCAATTTTACTTCGGAAAACCATTCAATGCATTTTAATCTCCTTTTTTCGCATGGAAGAAGAGAAAGGCCGGAAAAATCGAGCGTGTATTTAGCGGTTATTGTTTGCAGCGCCATCTATCGATGCTATTGTTTGAACTGAAGTTATAACTAAAACTGAGAATCGAAGCATAAAAACTCCTGACACCTCGCATAACACTCCTGCAAGAATTTTTTTTAAATCCATCAGTCATTTATGAGATACCCGGTATATATATAATAAAACTTTTTGTAATTACAAACAATTGATGCAAGTGAAAAATCAATATATATATATATACATATAAATACATGCTTTAAATTATGGATTACTAAATGTTGTAAATAAACAAAATGTGAAAAATATAATAGCAGTGCTGCCAAGTCTCCGGCTTTTTGGATACCAGTATTTTAATACAGGAAATGTTTTTTCATTTAATTGTAACATTTGGACGATGCAAAAGAACAACATTTTCTCTAAGATAATAGTGGTGTGCAAAAAAGCCGGAGACTTGGCAACTTTGTATTAGCATAATTAATCTTCTTCAAAAATCATACAAGTGAAAAATGGCTATAATTTTGAGCATTGTTAATTAAACGGCTTCCTTTATTAGTTATCAGAGGGTACATACACCTAAAAAGGTCTGCAGGTAACTATGTCTGCAGACTAGCTGTATAATAGACCTGTCAGGTGGTCATGTACGCTAATTGCACCTGGTGCATGTAAAATCCGTCGTGGGTGCAAAGTCCTCCAAGTTACCTGTGAATTACATCTCTGGAGGTGCCTTACCAGGTGAAGGTCTCGTCATCTGATCAAGGTTCTAAATTACGAGACCAACTTAAGTAGAAATGTGCAGGTGCCAAACGACAGGATATAGCGTTAAGTAACCGGCAAAACAAAGTATACACAAACGAGCAGTAGGCGCTGCAAATAGGATGACGATCAAGGCAACGATGTCAGGTTTATTGCCGCTCGCGGCGATTAGGCGGTCACTCACCCCGATGTCAGGTAGTAAACCCGTTAAGCTGGGGCAACCCGGCAGGTAGGGGCCTGGTCATCGGTTAGAAAGAAAGAAAGACCTGTCAGGCGTATGTACGCTCTTTTCTACATTATCCATTAGTTAATTACTCTCAAAAACAGAGTTGTATTTTTCTTGATTTCATGGAACTTCATGAAGGTTGTTATGCTCGGCTCTCTGAAATCCACCACTGTATATTATCTTCCAAAAAAACTGTATATTATCTTCACTAAAATTCTCCATTCATTTTTTGAAGTAAACAAAATGAAGATCACAGCTGAAATTTAAGCTTATAGAACAAATTAAATGTGGCAGCGAAGCGAATTCATCTACAGATGGGTGACGAAATAATACGAACACCTATGACACCAATGGCGTACGAATTGCAACTCTTCCATAAATGTTCGAAGCATAAAGCTCCCTTTGAACAGTTCTTGCTGAAATGGATTCTGGTGATAGTATTTATCTTTCAGATCATCTCGGATAAAGATTGCCTGCACTTTCTGACCGCTATGGGGGTCAACTCTTTTTTATCCCTCTCAGAAAGCTTTCTTTTCAGTCCACTGTTGTACTTCACTGACGACAATTTACCGCATTTCGTGTACGCTGTCATAACGGTTGACACGGTACTCCTTGCACGCCCCAAATAATGGCTGTTTCTGTCACGGAGCAACCAGCGCAGCGCATTCTGACAATCATTCCTTTTTCGAACTCTGACAAGTCAGTCATTATTAAGTTTTTCAGAGCGTATGGTAAGAGCATGCAACACCTATGACTGATGTTGAGCGACTGATACTTTACCTTTCATAACCACTAGGTGGCAGAATTGAGTGCAAAGTGGCATGCGCGTTCTGGTCCTTTGAAATGGACAATACCTTTTTCATGGGTGTTCGTATTATTTTGTCACCCATCTGTATGTTAATTTTCCAAAGGAGTAAATAGCGGTTTAAATTTTTTTATGTTTTTCACATACTTTATGCCAAAATAATAATTTTTGCTAAGAAAAATAGAAAATTAATTTTAAATATTAAAAGAGCAATTACAGGTTTAATAAACCTACGCATGAATGAAAACACTGGATGGTTGGAGAAATATACTTAAACAATAACTGAATTAATTATTGAAATTTTATTTTTAAAATTCTTGTGTTCCATAGAATTTCATTTTCACTTTATCTCAAAACCAAAGATAATGACTAATTTTAAAATACGGCAAAAATAGTCATCATAAAGCCAAATTTAAATTACTGTTGTTTCGATGATTTAAAATTGAATAATAACCAATGAAATTTGCCGATAGTTCTATTTTAACAGTAGAACGACCATAAGCAATAATTCTGACCTGTACCAAATTCGATTCGAACCAAAAATTTCTTCATGAAATAAGTAAAAGTTAAAGTATAAGTTAAATAAGTAAGTTTAATATCTTTCAATACAAATTCTAGCATAAAGTACTTTTATAAAACTTGAGTAAATTATACTGCCTTTCTTGTGTTAAATACGTTATTCCTGAAATGTATTTCCATTTTGCATTTTCATTTTCATTTTCTGCAAATATTGTTAATTTGTATTCAAACTAAGAAGGACAATGTGTAAACAAAGCTATTATCTAACAGTATCTTATCCGCGAAATTTTATAATTCACCGAACTCTTAGTCCCAAGCTGTTTGGATATCACAGAGTTGACTGTACAGATTGCCATACTAGATCAAGAATTCTAATTAGGACCCCAAATCACTCTGAAATTCTGGTCGAAACTATTCAACCGAAAAAAGAGTTTCAGATTTCGAACAGTCAAAATATATTTCTTCTTAGTTCCTTTGTATTATAATTCATCTAAAATTACTTATTTCCCTCATAGCATGAATGGTCACGTTGACGTCACTGTAAGTCACTGTGGTCACGTCACATCTGTGACCAAAATGCCACCACTCAGTGATCTCACATTGTAAGTGAGATGTGAACTTCTTAGAAAACTTTAAAAAATTATTAAAATTCTTCGAAACATGTTATTTACTGTAAAAGTATATTTTTCTGGCAATTAAAAAAAAATTGTGACGTCACTGTTATGTCACTGCTATGTAACGTACGTCACGTTACATATGTGACAAAAAAAAAAAAAAAACATATTGTGACAAAAATATGAACTTCAAAAATCTTTGAAAATGAATAGAAATATTTTAGACAGTCCCGAGTTACAGCGGCATAAGGAATGAAAATATATTAGTGGATAGCAAATGGTAAATTCTGTCACGAAAGGGGGGGGGGGGGGCATAATAAATAAAGTGCACGATACAAGCATTAATAAACTAAATTTTCAGGCTATATTTTGCCAATTTGATATCTAAGACAGTGAATGTATACTTTTTCATGATTTCAATTTTATCTAGCATTGCAATATAATATAATAATCCTTCACTGATTGTCATTATTATAAAAGTGTTTCTCGGAAAAATGGTACGTGCTGGAGCAATTTGGATAATATATTTAGAATTAGGTATATTAAATTTGTACACTTTACATATTTAGTTTGCTGGGAGAAAAAATTATTTATTTATTTCTTTTTTTACCGACCAGGGTTATTCGAAACACTTATGTGGTTTCAAACTAAAAATTTTCTATTACAGTTAAATCTGCACCTTTTAATGAGCACGTAGAAAGAGTCTTCAGAGTTTAGTCATCTATGCATTTCTTGATTTATAATTTGTATTCAAGTCATAAATTCTACTTCTTTCAGACTTTTTAAATAAAATTAGCATTTTCCGAAAATAAAAGAAATATGCAAAATTTGTGCAAAACAAACTTTACTTTAAAAAAAAAGAAAAAAAAAGGGGGGGGGGTCGTTATTACCATTAAATTTATTTTTACACCTTTTGAAAATTTAAACAATGTTTTATCTAATAAACTCTAATTATGAATATTATTATTATAATTATTTAGAAAAAAGGAACTTTACAATACATTTTAACTTGAATTATTTGGTACGGATAAAAAGAAAAGGTTAAATACATTGGAAATTTCTTCAAATACAAAATTTTAATTAACGATACTTTCAGAAAATTCCTGCGCATTCAAGTTCCATATCTCTTGCATACAAAAACAAATAATCTGTAACAGACCACCTGCTGAAAATCGTCTGCCCACTGAAAAATAAATGAGAAAACGTGGGAAATAGTTCACTGTTTAGAACATCACCACGTCTACAACACTTTAAGATAAGGAAATGACCATTTTAGGATACACGGATATTAATGGAACGTATATGTAAGTCTTATTTAATTTAAATATTTTATTCCTGATTTGTATACTATGAGTTAAATAGTTTTATGTTATATTTGTAAGAGACTGATCTAAGCGATATTTTCCAATTCGATAACTGTAAAGAAAAATATCTTAATCTGCCATCGCTTGAAAAAAAAAAAAAAAAAAAAAAAAAAAAAAAAAAGGCTGCGCAGAGATTGATTCATGCATACCTTCATACTGGAATTAATATAAACATTAATTTACACTTACTTGAGACTGAAAATGTGTTAAGACAATGATTTGGATTTTTTTTTTTTTCGGCTTCTTACTATTTTTGTATTACTAACCCTTATAGTTATTATTATTTTGGGGTTAAATATGATGTTCGATTTTCATGAGATCACAAAACTGTTTCAGATTAGAAATTAACATTATACTGGGAAAATGTATTTTTACATATTACAGTAGTGAAACATTTGAAAGATTTTTCTTTTAGTGCTAATAATATTTTAAATTATCTTTTAAAATCCTAAATCTTCAAACCAATGTTTTCAGATTTAACATTTGCCAAAATTATAAAATAATAGGAATTCCTTATACCATATGGAAATATTTTTGAGATATTGTTAAATCTAATAATGCATTTAATTTATCTATTGTAGTTTGCTGTTGTTTAATAATACAATTATAAATACTAATTATTATTTTTAGTGTTTTTCAAATTGATATATCTATTTTTTTAAATTGTACGTAAGCATTTTTTCTGTTGTGATTTTAATCAAACATTTAATTATAGACATTCTGAATCGGTTATTAAATTTTATTCTATTGTAAATTCATTTTCTACGTTTATGATACGCGTAATTATTGGCACTAAAAAGTAAAATATGATATTTAAGCATTGAAATAAAGTGTTTTCCAGTGCCTGATAGGAAGTTATAGATTAAACTGCTTTAGTATATATTTTTTTAAAGTTCATATAATACCGGATACATAATA
The DNA here is from genome assembly GCA_963932465.1 of Maratus speciosus. Taxonomy (NCBI): domain Eukaryota; kingdom Metazoa; phylum Arthropoda; class Arachnida; order Araneae; family Salticidae; genus Maratus; species Maratus speciosus. The sequence continues at coordinate 214,499,120 of OZ010796.1, read as the reverse complement.
TAGGACACAAAGTTCAAAAGTGCTTATGACTTCGGTTTGTCTCTCCGTCTGTCCGTCTAGCAGTCTGTCCGCACTCTAACTCTCGAAAATATACTCGGATTGCCCTGAAATTTTTGGATGTTATTGACGTTTACCATAGCACGGTACCTATTTGTAATGAAGTTTGTAGCATGCTTAGTTCATTTACAATTTACAGGGACAGCCAAAAGTTTTCCGTTACATTACGGCCTATGGGAAAAAATCGTTTCAAATGATTTTTAATGATTTTACGCACGCTTTCAAACAGAATAAAATTGATATGCATTTATGAAGTGCACTAAAATATGCATTCTGTTGACTATATGATGCAAAGAATGGTTATTGTTCATTTACAGGGCTAAAAAAGGAATTCAAATACATAATGATATAGGGGTGGAGGGAATTGTTTGCGGCATACTTTAATTATGTTAATCTATTTCATATATAATGATATTGCTATATGTCGCTGAGGTTTACATACTATAAATTATTTCATGTATAATACGAATAATACGTATATAGCATTTACAGGGAGACACAAAATATTTCAGATACTATATTGTATCTGAAGTATTGTTCATTAGCGATGATTGCTGGAAATGTATTTTAAATTATGATATGCGCTTTTATGATTCACTATATTTATGCATAGTATATGGTGTATAAAAATGCTATAATTCCTATACAAGGCTACACAAAAGTATTCGTTATGATTACTGGGTATGGGCGCAAATTGCTTAAAGGTGGTTTTTAAATGAGTTATGCTTTTTTTTCGCTGAACTGCATTTAATTTACTAAGAAATGTTTGTAGAATATAGATAAAATGTTATACAGGATCACGTAAAGAATTGGATGCATGGCCGTCTATACAGTATAACTTCAAAAATTCGGCATCGTCGGGACCGAGGCTATGCCGGATTTTTGAAAATTCCGGATTTATGAAGGAATGCCAAAAATACTTTCGATATTCTTAATGATCTCTTTAGTATTAATTTAATACATAACTGAATGATTATTAGATGAGTAAAGAGAAAAACTTGTTTTTATTTTCCATTTTCTATGTTTAAAAAAAAAATCTTACAAATAATGAAGTTAGTTATTCACCTGTAATTTCTGAAACATCAATGTCAACTTTGTTTCAATTTCTTTAGCCGTACTTTTACATTTTTTAGAGCATTTAATACAATCGAAGAATATCTATTTCGAAAGTTTAATTGTCCAATCAAATTTATATTTTTTTTTCCAGCGACATTTTTTCTTATACCTGTTTGTTCCCTGCCCTCATCTTCTGAGCTGATAGCTGCTGCTAGCGTTATTAGCTGTTCTGTTGTGACTAGATATTCGCAGTTCCGAATTTTCACGGGCGTTCTGTTGTGTAAGTAACTAATCGGATATGACAAATGAAGAAAACCCGCATATTCGGATTTTGTGAATTGTTTTTCAAACTTTCACTCTAGGATTTTAATTCGTCAACAAATAATATTTTTATTTTTTCTGTAAATTGGAAGTTTAAAAAAATGGTGAAAGGAATAATGATTTTGATGCCGAATTTTTGAAGTTGCCGGATTTCTGAATACCGGATTTTTGAAGTTATACTGTATTATAATTTCTGGAAATGCGATTTCAGCAGTTTTAAGAATGTCTTAGTTTGAATTAAATTTTAACTAAATAGTGGCGTGTAATAAAGATTCTAGGTAAACTACAGGGTTGTACAAAAGTATTCAAGTATGTTTCCATACATTAGTATAAATTGCTGAAAGAGAATTTCAACCTGTTAGGCGTTTTCTTGCTAAACTAAATTTTCCCATTATATAGTATATATACGCTTAAAAAAATGGGTACTCAAAATTGAGTAAAAAGTACTCAATTTTAAATGCGTCACATAGGCGAAACATTTGCCTTGGATACAACATTTCAAATTAAAATTGCCTTTTAAGCAATTAATTTGAAATTTGATTTTCATTTGAAATATTGTATGCAAAGCGAATGGTTTTCTCTGGAAAAAATTCCAAGTATTAATATAATTTCAATCGATTCTGGATTTAATTAAGTTTCGTGTTTTCATCATGTTGGTGGGTCACGCTAAATATTTCGTCTTCTGCTGCGTTTGTAGCCTTGCCAACATGTAATAGTGAGAAATTTTCCAGCCTGGGTATCGTTCCATGTGATTTAGTCGGTAGAATGTCAGTGCGCTGTACTGATGGCCCGGGTTCGAGTCCCAGCATGGAATCTTTTTCACTATTTGCGCCTTTTAAGCAATTAATTTGAAATTTGATTTTCATATGAAATCACTGTGTTTATGACAAGTTCGTCACAAATGACCCATATTTCACAAATTGGTCACAGTGTGACTTCAAAGCATTGTCGCTTTCGTCACAGGTTCGTCACAAAGTTAATGCCAAAATAGTCACAAATGACACACTTTTCACAAATTGGTCACACCGTGACTTCACAGCGTGGTCACAACGTGACATCACAAACGACTTCTAAAACGGCCATAACGACTTCGCATTCTAGTCACTATGACGTCACGTGACGTCACATCGACGGCCACAAAATCACAGTGTGACTTCACAACGACGTCGCCGTGACGTCACCATGCCTTACGGGTTGCGACTCGTTTCAGTTCATTTTCTGTTATATCAGAACTATTTTCCAATAATAGAATTTTTTTTATTTTTGTTGTCGTTCAATCAAATGGCACGAACTTGTGCCGTATCTCATCTGCGTGTTTGTTAGGAGAGAGATTTGTTTTCTCTTTCTAACTAATATATTCCTAATATATTAAACAGCGGATTCTTCTTCTTCTGATAAAAGGCGATGACAAAAAAGATAGAAATGTGCCTATTCTCTACTGTTCCGAATTTATTCGATTTTTCTTTCGGATCTTAATGAAAATATTTTGATCATAATTCTTTGTTGTTTGTCCTATACTATATTTCTATTTTTATTTTATTTTTTTGGCAAAAAAAGAGGAACAAGGTTATGATTACTTTGATCAATAACTCTTTTTATTAGGGAAGAATGTGAGTTAGAAATATTTTGTCAACCTCTACATGCTTGAGTTATTTAGAAATATATGTTGATTTTTTTATACATTTCACTAAAAAAGTAATCGGGTTTACTTTTTAATTCAAACTTCTTTTTTCAACGTTCATTCGAAATAATTAGCGTTGTCATTGAACTGCTGTAAGTTTGTTCTCAAATCCAAACTAGCAAATTTTTGATATATTCATGACAGCATTTGAGATCGCAATTCGCAAATGTATAAAATTGGTTGCTGTCCCTATTCATAATCATGGAATCGAAAAGCATTTCTATTTTTCTGTAAGCTTTCAGAAAATGCGACCAAAATTGGCGTTTCAAGTTGATTATTGAGACGCAATAATCCGGGAATGATCGTCGTTAGGGACCAATGGATCGAAATATTTTGGTTATAAATCGAAACAGTTTCTATTTACTAGAAAATTAAAAATGCAGTTCGATTCTTAGTAGTGTCTTCAAATTGCATGCATTTATGCCTTAAAGGTAACTCATAAATGTGTCAGAAAACTTAACGTCGTTTGGAGGAAAACATTAATATTTTGAGAACAAACATTCTTAATTATACAAGTAGCGCAGATTATTCGCTTATCGTTGGCAGTTTCTGGAAACTGTTAGGAAATGATAGGGTTGATGTGTCAACAATAAACCAATAGAGGTCCCTTTAATTCGGAACGTTGTCCGTCCAACCAAAAATACTTTCGTCGGGCCACATCGAATTCTACGCGTATCTGAGCACACAACATTTGAGCCCTGTTGACTTGTTGGCAAATGGTACGACAAGGCGGACATTTTTTACTGTTGGACAACTCGGAACTCTACAATTAGTAGACAATGGCGTAAGAGTTTTGTGCTACTGGGGTATAATATCAGCGTAATTTCTCGTGGCCTGCATCATTAAGAGTTTGCTAGTTACAATTTTACACATTTCCAATCCCAATATCTCTATTTGTATAGTTAGTGCTAACATTTCACAAACGTGAAATGAGTCTTAAGAGTAAGAAATCTTTTTGAGCAGGAGTTTCCAAACTTATATACTGATGTACCACTAAATCGAAATTCATAATCTTGTCGTACCACAGGTAATAAAAATAATGATAACATTTAAAACGGCTTTATTATTATCATTAAATCAATACCACATGTACCCTCATATTTGTGAAAATTTCAACACCATGAAGGAATCATCAGATTTAAACGAAATTTAATACGTAAACGGCTGGTATTGGAACAAACAAATGATTACATTTTCAAAGCAAAAAAACAATATTAAGTGTCCGAAATCCGCATTTGGTGTAGCCAGCATGTGCTGCAATAAGTGCTGCTATACCACGTGGTATGGAGTCAAACAGATTTTGAATGTCTGCCGGGGAAGGGCATTCCATATTTTTTGTATGCGTACCCAAAGTTCATCTGTAGAAGCGATAAGAGGAGGCTAACGAGCGAGACGCCGATCAACGAAATCCCCCATATGTTCAATAGGCGACATATCCTGCGAATAAGTAGGCCACGGAAGAAGTTGTATGTCATCTGCTGACATGAAACTTAAAAATCCCTTACAACATGTGGTCGGGCAATGTCCTGTTGAAAGATAGCTCCAAGAATGCCTTGAAGGAAAGGAACGACTTCGGGCTCCAGCCCTTCACTGATGTACCTGTTACTGTTCTGATTACCCACAATTCGTAGCAGCTGCGATCGTCCATGACGTGCAATCGCATCCCAGACCATAACTCTCGGTGTTCGCCCACTATGACGTTCAATACTGCACTCTGGAAGGTAGCGTTCACCGGCATAGCGTTTAACACAAATGTGGCTATGATGGTGCCACAAATTAAAGCGGGATTTGTCAGCCAATCTGCATGCCCGTCTCTATGTTCTTGAGCGCATTGCAGCCGCAGGCGTAGATGGTTTTGTAGGAGGGGGATCCTGTATAAAGGAGGACTTGCACGCGGTCCACGGTGCAGCAGACGTCGACGAATTGACGTTGCAGACACTCTTACACCTGTAGCAGTTGACCAGTGTGCTGCCAACTGTCTAGATGAAACTGTACGGTCCGTCAGCGCCATACGTACTATACGCGTCGCGCATCGCGTGTTGCGGTTACCCTCCGGGGTCCACTCTCAGATTTCCGAGTTGTCCGATCCTCGTTGGTCCACTGTTTCCAAACTCGCATCACTGCTGCCGTTATGCCGCACACGAGCTGTTATTGCACGATAGGAAAATCCTTCTTCACGAAGGCCGATGATTCTCCTCCATTAAAACTCCATCAGTTGTTGAAAGGCCGCCCTCATTCGTCGAAGAGGCATAGTTGCGTCTCACCTAACGTTTACCCATTAGCAAATAACCATAGACAATTCTCAACATCTCATTATAGCCTTCTACTGATACGGTTTCAGCAGCAGTCCAGAGGGCGCTGCTCAGCTCACGCATGCGTATTGACTCTGAAATTGGAATCATTTGCCTAACACACTACACTTTGCATTCTCTGAAATTTTCAACTTAATCGCGTGTCGCGTCATTCCTTCGTGGTATTGCAATTTTAACAAACATGAGTGTATCTTCTTTTATTTAGTGTATTTTTCTTTTATGAGTGTATTCTTCTTTTTTTCTTAAGTAACAGTAGGACTGTATTTTAAACACAAGATTAACTTAATTTATTATTTTTTAAGTGCATAAAAATACTTAAAATACGACAAAAACTATAAAAATTGTGCAAAAGATTTTTTGATAATTTATTAATGACAATATTTTAGGAGAAATCTCATCTCATGGCTTATTCGCATAAATGTACATACTATCAGAATAAGTCTGAAGTTTTTAAATATAAAATAGTTTAGTTTTCAGTTCTATTAGGTTGAGCAAAATGTTCTGGGAAATTTTTAATCTAACAGTTACTAGAATTTGTATCGTTTATAGGAGTACTAGTGGTACAATCTAGACGTGGCTCCACCCGATTATGGCCTCTTTCGATCAATGGAACACTTTTTCAAGGGCCGTCAATTTGAATCCTTTAATGAAGTTGAAGAAGCATGTCAAGAGTTTTCCGATTCCAAGGAGCCGCCATGGTACTTCCAGCAAATTCGGAATCTGGCAGAACGATGGCGGAAAATCGTGGCCTATGATGGTCTCTACTTTGAAGAATAAAAAATGTTGCTTTTGTTGTTAATTTGTGCATAACAACGCAACTTTTACAAATTTTCCAGAACTTTTTGCTCAACCTAGTATAATAGTTTTCTGTGGTACTTTTCGCATACCAATATCTGAAGGTTCCTCAGCCAGATTTGGTATGCGTACCGTTGCCATAGTTTGGGAGACACTGTTTTGGAGCATTTTTAGGCGCTATCGTCAATATGAAGTTTCGACAGTTAAAAATTTGCTTCATAGTAAAAAAATGGCAGGACATTTCCTGATATAGAAGAACCGTTTAATAAAATTCTATATAATCTTTTTATTGCTGCTGATGATTACGCTTGATATATTAACCTCATTAGCTATTCTCGAATGAAACTAAGATTTTGCATTTGCATCCCTAACTTTGTGGTGAAAATATTTACCTCTTTTGTTATTTTTCTCTTTATACAATAATGCATAGTATTTCATTATTATCTGTTTCAATGTATAATTTTCAAACATATCTTTAAAATTTCAAATTCCCTTTTAGCAACAGAAAATTTCCTCTCAACAGCAGAAGGAGATCAGAAAGCAACAACAAGAGCAAATTAGAAAACAACAAGAACAGCTTGTAAAACAACAATACAAAATTCAAGAACTGCAAGTAAGAAAAATTTTCATTATACTAAAAAAATCACATTTCAAATTCTTCAGTGATTCATGCCTTCATAAGAGATACAGTAATAGTAATTTTAAAATCACGCTTTTAAGTAATGCATAATTTATAGTTCTTGATGTCAAGTGGAGTTGATATTCTTAAAAAATAAGCCATTAATGCATTATGATGCCAAAGCAACTAACCCTAAGTTATCAGATCTTCTTCAGATCACAATCTTCAAAGAAAGGCAATAAATTATTTCTCTGGTCTTTCTTTTTCCAAACACTCTGTGGTCAATTGTGCTCTTTTTAAATTCTTTCAGGGGCGCCGTTTGCATGGTGCGAAAGCCTAAATTATAGGGTAGGGGGGTACACAGTGAGACATGGTACACAGTGATACAGCAGCCACTTTGACATATAGTTGTAACTTTTTGTTCAAGCTGGCACACACACATAACGACCTCATCTTATGTAACATGTGGATGTAGTTTCGGCCATTCAGTTTCTCGTCCGACACAATAGTAATTAATTCCTTATTTTATAGTGGTTAAAGTTACATAAACGTCTATTTTAGAGTTTATTTCCTTCAATTTGACATATATTTACTTAACCAAACCTAGCTGTATCTACTGTATCTAATAATATACTATTTCGGTAAAACGACATAAACTTTTTAAAGCGATTAAATTAATGTAACAGATTTTGTTACATCCATTTTGTTACAACGTAACGAAAGTACACAGTGAGACACATAGTTGTGGTACACAGTGAGACGTGTCTTATTGTGTACCTACTATGTGGTTCTGATGCTTAAAAAGTTATTTATTAATAAAATAAGTTTTTTTTTTCTCTCTCTCTCATTCTATGTGTGTGTGTGGGTGTGCGAGGGCTAGGGAAATTTACTAAACGTAAGAGGCTGAAAATTTGCATGAAATGTAGCCCAAGGTCTGCCATTGTCCACCCGAGGCTCATACTTTTAATACTTTGAAAATCTGGAAATATTAAATAGAAATCATAAACTGCAGAAAATTCGAAGTGTACTACTTGTGGTACACAGTGAGACAATTTTCGATACTCCGTTATGCTGCTTCTGTGATTGTATAAATAACTTTTTTAAAACCATTTATACATTAATGTGTAGCGCATTTGTGTAGCTTAAAGATGTAGCAAGAAATTTTTCAAAAGAATAAAAAGCGTCGCTATTTGTTAAGTAATAATAATTTTCGCCTCACTGTGAACTACCCTCCCCTATTCCCAAACTGCCAATTGGCACCAAGAAATTTTTAGTTCAATTTTGCCCTGATAATATACGCGAAGAAAAGCATTTGATTATTTTCAAATAAATTTGTTCGTAAATTGTGGTGTCAATTAATTATTTCAACATTTTTGGAGCAGAAAAGCCTTGCCCCTGAAAGAGTTATAGCTCTTCAAAGGTTTGGAAGCAAAGCGTACAAAATCAAGAACACAAATTCTTCCCATGTGCAAAATACATCAGGGTCCCTCCTTCATGAGCGACCCCCTCTATAACAGCATGAGAAAAGACTCCCTACATCCAAAAACTGAAAAAATAACCGCCTTCCGTCGCGTAGATTTGAGACAAACTTAAAGCTGTGTATTGACTATATACTATCACCAGAGTCATAAATTTTTTTCTGTGAGATAGCTTTTGAAAATACTTTGTTGTCAATTGTGCATTGTCATTGCTCTTCAAAGGTTTCGAAGCAAAGCGCACAAAATAAATAAACAAAATTCTTTTCAGGGGATGTGATAAAGAGCAATGAGTGGGCTTGAAGGCGCTGTGGTCTTCCGATGTATTAAACTCCCCATCCCTTCCGGACTCGTTGGTCGACGCCTTTAATTTAACAATAATCGCTTTTAATTTTTTCCGGTGGTATCTTCTGTGCTCGGAGCTAGCTTTTTCCAAACAGTCTTAAAAGAACAATGCGGCTTTTCTGCCATCTTCTGTTATGTAACAACGTCTACACCTACGACCAGTGGTGCAGTCGTAAAAAAAACAGAGGGTATGCGTTCTAAACAGAGGGTATACGCTCAAGACAGAGGGTATATCCTAGTACAGGGTCGGCGAACCTTTTTGTTGCCGCGTGCCAAATTTAATCAAAAAATATTTTACGTGACCATGTCGTGCCAAATAAAAAAAAAAAATTAGTAGGTGGAAAAATAATGGATTAAAATTGCTTAAAGTTATCTATTAAGATTTTAAAAATATGAGAACATACTTGTAGATATTACAGTATAATAATTATGGCAACAAATATATTTTAGAAATTAATTAAAAGAAATTAATGCTATATTATTTGATTTCTCTTGCTCCATCTTAATATCAGGTTAATTTTAATGCAAACTAAACGCCGGATTTCACTTTATCATTAGAATTTAGTAATGTCTAATAACCAATTATTGTCGATAATTTTAAATATCGTCTTTGTTCGAAAACTTTTTGAGACCATAATTAATCAGATTGGAATATAATATGCCACAATTAAAATTTTTCCATTTCCATTTCATCGAATTTAGAAAATATCAGTCGCAATTTCACGTAATCTAATTTTATTTTGATTTAAAGCCACAAGCAATGTCGTGCCAAAATTATTCTTTCGCGTGCCAAAAGTGGCACGCGTGCCATAGGTTCGCCGTCCCTGTCCTAGTGTATATATACTATAGCTTTCTTGAGAAACAGAGGGCATACTGTGTTCCTTAAAAAAACCAGAGGGTATGCGGCGTATACCCTCCATTACATCCCTGCCTACGACAATCGTTAGTTTATCGTAACGACAATTGAATGACCACCTTATACAAGCCGAGAAAGGTCCCACACGTTGTCGCGTTTGTATATTTTAACCTAAGCATCGTGACCCAAGTTTCAGCATAAGTATGCCTTTAAAGTAGACTTGAACCAAAAGTAGTTCTCACTGCTGAAACATGATTGAGTTGTATTCACGTCAGTGTGAAGTCGATATGTCCCATTTTGTAATTATTTACAAATGATTAAAAATCGGTCAAGGTGATTTCTTAGTAGAGTTACGAATTGACAAAGTAGTGGGACGAAATAAAGAAGTCAATTTGTTTCACTGTTCTGACTGCGACAACGTGTGACGATTGTGACATCTTACAGGCGTCACATCGTCTAGATGTGCTATTAGAGAAGCATCATCATTCTTCAAAAAGAATGCCATAAGGGACTCATCCCACCTCAACGACATAAATCTCTAGAAAGAATAAATACATTATTCTTTGGTAAAGCCATGAAAAAAAAAAAAGCAAATTACTTTTCCTATGAAGACACGGATTAGCAGATTTTCGTAGCCTCACATATTGTCATTGTTCGCACTTTATCAAAAGACTCCAGGCGCTTTAGAAAAAAACTAATTTGCATAAATATTCAATATAATTGCAGTATAAAGAGTGAACTGAATCTTATTAGGAGGCAGAAGAAGCAGAGTATATTTTTACACATAGAACTGACATAAATAAATCTCAATAAGGTTCGTTTAGATAATGTTGTTAAAAATCTGCGATCTACGATTAATACGTTGCTGTCAAGATTTTATGAAATGATTTCTAAATGTTCTATTGAATTATTCTATTCATCAGCAAATATCTGTTCACTTCATTTTAATCATCTGATTATAAAAGAATAAACACATTGTAAGGAATATCTTTTTTTTTATGTCAGGCAGAAAAAGTTCTTTTTGCTTACTGATGAAACTTTAAAAAGTTTCTCTAAGACGTTTCAAAAATTTTTCAAAGTCATTGTTCTTTGCAAGCTTGAAATGAAAATATGCTTAATTTTACGGGCATTAGTATGATCCATACGCACGTACGTATCAAAATTATGTGACAGATCAGAAAGTTTAAATAAAGTTACAAAGTTTCTCATTACAGACTGAACTAAATAAATCGTGCCTGAGGATTTATATGCTAACATCTAATTTGAAACATAAGCAGTTGATATTCGTCTCGAGTTGCGGTCAGTTAGATAGCTCTTCAAACTCTGGCCACTCATGAAATATCCATGATATATTATCATCTTTGTAAATTTCAGATAAGGGTTTTGGTAATAACGACGAAAGAAACAAATTGTGGTACATAATCACAATTGAATAACACCTGAGCTCCAGATTTTAAGAATGCAGTCAGAGAATTTAATAAATAATATGATATGATACGTTAAGTTTGAAAAAAATATTTATTTCTTTTCCGCTAGTTTACACTCTTAAGAATAATGTACGGTTTTTCAAATGTGAAAATAAAGTAATAGAGTATTCCCGTTAATGCGTCTCCGCTTAACCCATTCAAGGGCGTGGTTCATTTTTGGACCACCCAATTTTAAACCCGAAATTCCACATTGCCACTAGAATTTTGGAATGAAATTTTCCCTTTTATTTAATACACAAAGAAAAGCTTTTACTTATTGTAAAATAAATTTGTTTGTACATCCTGGTGTCATTTAAACGTTTCCGAACTTTTAAATAGAAGTACCTTGCCCCTGAAAGGGTTAAGACGTATCTCCGGTTAATGAGGGAAATTTCTTTTTTCCCATAATTTTTATTTACAGTTAATATTAACGTCGTCACTTAAAGCGCCCAACTCATCGGATAATGCGGGTAATTTTTTTCCCAAATTGGCCGCGCAGAATCGAAACTGCTTTTATACATTATTTTTTCAAAAGCAACTTTGATGGAATTTGGGTTATTGAGAGATTATGAAATTGTCAGTGACAATAATAAAGAGAACTTATTACCACCAAAAACATAACAGGTTGTAAATTTGTTAATGGCTCTTCGGCGATCTTAAATTCAAAATGTTATATAACATCAAATTTTCGAGTGTATCACAAAATTGGAAAATGATGAGGTGGAAAGATCATTTGTTCAAGTAACACTAAGAAAAGCGAGATATTACTTTAATTAAAGTTTAATTATGTAAGTAAGACAATTTATTTGGACATTTTGTTTGTGTTTAATAATTTATTCTTTTGTTTTAACAAATTGTAGACAACCTGCTATTTAACTGAAATTACTAAATTACAGAAACAAATTGTTTATTTTAGCATTAAATTGGTAGCATATTTAATTTCTGTCAAAATTTGAACTCAACTTTGTTCAACGAAAGCAATTAGTTAACACCATTTAAATGTTTACAGCGTTTAACCCCTTTAGGAGCTCTCGATTGTGTTTCTCCAATGTTGAATTCTGATCTTAAATGTTCGAAAAATTTTATTTCAAAATAAACCAAAGCGGTGTTTCAACTTTTTTAAACAGAAGTTTTAAACGTAAAGTTTAATTAAATTTTTTCTGATGCAAATCTTGATTAAAATTAGGTGGGATATAATTTATCCCACCGCCCGTCAAGGGGTTAATGTGGACTTCAGTTAGTGCGGATAAAAAATAGCCGCACTAACGGGAGTTCACTGTATTTGTGATATACAGTTTCATACATAATGACATTTGCATTTTATACACTAAAAATTAGTGCGTATAACTTTAAACGCGTTTTCCTAAAATTTTCTATTTTTTTTTTTTTTTTTTTTTATTGCTGTGCATAGTCAAATGTCAACAGACTGACTTGGAATTTTCATGAAAATTCACTATTCAATTACCTAAAGAAATATGTAGAATTTATGTTGAAAACAAAATCCCTCCTAATTATAGAAACAATGGTAGTCTTTTTTTTTTTTAAGTTCAAACATTAGCTTTTTTATTTAATGACTGATAGCTTTTTAAATTTTGTCACCAGTATTGTTAAATTTTTGTAGGTAATAGGATAGCAAAATCGGAAAAGAATCTTTCTAATAATAAAACACATATCTTAAATTTCAAAGAAAAAAAAGAAAAGAAAGCTTAAAACTTTTTTTTTTCAACTTAATTTTAATGATTTTTCTGGATGGTGAAACAGAATTGGGGACATTTTGGAATAAAGAATAATAATATAGCGTAAGTGCCAAGTTTTTTATAGTTCATACTATGAATTGTAACTCCCCAATGTAACTTCTTTTTTTTCCTTCAAAAAAGGTTATTAGTTATGATAAACTATACAAATAATTAGCATGTTAATTATAAAGGTGAAGCTTATTTAACTAGATTATTAACAAATTAGTTTTTTTTAATTTAAGTATGTAATCATATTATTTATGAAAAATCAGATTTATTGATAGGATACATTTCCAATAAAAAGTAAAGCAAATTAGGTAAAATAAAATTAAAATAAATAAAACAGTAATACTAAAAAGAAATGAGCCAGAAGTCAAAATCTTATAGTTATTCTAGCACACTCCGGCATTTGTTTTTTTCTGCTGCTTATTATTGTTTTTTTTCTTTGTTTTTCTTTCTTTCTTTCTTTGCTTTGTTTTTTCCTTCTTTTCTTTTCTTTACTTTTCTCTTTTTTTGTTCGAAAGAAACATAAGATATTTCGTTGATTATACAGGTTGTCCACTCCCATAGTGTCCAATGCTTAATTTCTAAACCGTTAGGCATAGACATATAATTACACTTACAAAAATGTTTGACATGAGATAAAAAAATTATTTAAAAATTCGTTTTGATGAATAAAAACTTTTTTTAAAAAGTGACGAAATTTTTACACGATCCCCTGGTCCTATATCTGATATTTAGTAAAAATTTCCTATTACACTAACAAGTAAAACAAAAAAAGTTCCATTCATCTAACACTAAAATTGACTGAGTTATGAAACTTTGAATTGCACATCTTATACCAATTTTCTGCATCTGAACACGGATGAGTTGGGCAATGCTTCGAGGGGTCGAACACAAAGTGCTTAAAGTATTAGAAGGATTTATTTCGCCTGTACATTTATGCATTGCAGCCGAAGGGAGTCACTTCGAGCAAGTTTTAAGATAACTTTAATTTGTATTAATTAAGTTTTAGATTAAATGATACAACAGAATTTAAAAATATGTATCATTTTGTATAGGCACTCCGCAACTGTTGCTTTTCATCATTTCATTTAACAAAAATTCTTTTATTTTTTAACTTATTCTTTTAGTACAATTTGTATATTTTTCTTTAACTCTTTATGTACCGAATTATGAATTCATGAAAATTTTATCTTCTAAAGCATTTGCCGTGAATTTTTGAAACTACATTAGAAGATTTGCATAATTATTTAATAAGTTTTAGAAGGATTTTAGAAGTAGTAATTGAATTTGAATTTACAGAGATTTTGAGCAATATTTATAACCCCACTCAAATCTTTTTCTTAGTATTTTGTAGAATTAGGAAATGTACAAATATAATGTTCTTACAATAGAGATATAGAAATATTTCCGAATGGAAAAATTCACCCCCCCCCCCCCCAAAGCCAAGAAAGCTGAAAAGATGCAAAGGCAAAAGAAGTCATTCTTTTAAAAATATTTTTGTTTTTGTGTAACCAATAATGCTTTTGGAACAAGATAAAGTAATGCATCTATAACTCATTCTAAACTGTATTACTACTAATCGATGTATTAAATGAATTTTATAACAAGTTATTTTAATGATACTTATAAGTGCTGTCAGTAGATAAAGGGTTAATATGTCAGAATGTAAACAGATTTAAAATTTATATTGTAATGTCAATTTTACTCCAAACTATTATTTTTTTTTTTTTTACGTCTGACGATTATTTATATTTCTAGTAAATGTGTGAATGATCCTTATTTTCCAGCAAAAAAGATGCTTCAACTTTAAACAGCTGTTACTTGGTCAGTTTTAATCGTAGAAGAATGGACTTTTTTTTGTCTTATTCTTTAGTGTAATAGAATATTTTTACTAAATATAACTTACAGAACCGGGGTACCGTATAAAAATTTTAATTTCGTAATTTTTTAAGAAATATTTCTATTGACCTAAATCGCTTTAAAAATACTTCTTTACCTCATTTAAAACATTTTTCTAATTGAAACTACGCTGGTGGACAAAAGACAAAGAAGAAATGTACACGTAAATGAGAATCTATGCGAGATTGTGGTTCAAGATGTAAACAATAAAATAAACAGAATGTTACACAGGATTTAATATACAAATGTTGTTGAAAGGATGTATACAGGGTATTACCAGAGGTTCTTTTTCTGAAACGTGAATATTGTCCGAAAACATGACTGTACAAAGAAAGCAAAATACTCGTCAATACAATCGTCTTAACAATCGTCAGTGCCATATCAACACTGTTAAAAATTTGCAGCATTCTGGCAGGTCATTTGACCGTTTTTTCCGAAAATGGTTACACAACTGTAATTTAACACTATTCTGACCATATTATTGGCCATTTTATGGTCAGAATATAGTTAAATTATGGTTATGAAACCGTTTTTTCAAAAAACGGTCAAATGACCTGCCAGAATGCTGCAAAATTTTTAACAGTGAACAAGGGATGTGACCACCGTGTAATGCGAAACAATTTTCCACATGGCGTCGCATACTCAGAACAACATGATTCAGTAGCTATTGAGGCAAGTTGCCCTATTCCTCCTTCACTGCACGTATCAGGATTTCCTTGTTTGTGGTAGGAAATTTTCGAGCAACAATACGTCTCCCCAAGGCATCCCATACATTTTGAATGACATTCAGGTCAAGGGATCGTGCTGGCCAGTCTATGCGATGGATATCTTTGGCCTCAAGACAATCTTGTACAGATTGTGAGCGATGAAAAGATGCGTTATCGTCCATAAAACGAAACTTTTCGCCGACTGCACCTCAAAAAAGTCGAACATGTGGAAGCAGGACGTCTTCAATGTACCGCGTACCGGCCATGGATCCTTGGTCAGGCACATAGAGATCCCTGCGGCCATTGAATATGATGCCTGCCCACACCATGGTACTTGAAGTGGCATATTGATGTCTTTCAGAATATTTTCGCGACAGTAAGCACTACCAACCTCGCGCCATATCAGTTTACGTCTACAATCAGACGATAGACTGAATCTACTCTCATTTGAGAAGAGCACGGTAGACCAGTCTTCATCAGTCCGAATGCGATGCATACGGCACAACTGTAAACGGGCGCTACGTTGGTGTCTCGAGAGTAGGGCACACACAACAAGCCTTCGGGCGTATAGTCCACCCGTTTTCAAACGCCTTGCAGCAGTTTTCCGGGATATTTTAGTTCCTGAGCAGCACAAAGTTGATTTACTAATTGAGCAGCTGTGCTGCATCAGTTTCTTTTTGCCGAAATAACAATATAGCGATCTTCTCGTGACGTCGTACTGGTAGGACGACCTCCTCCCGTGCGCCTAGTACATATTCCACTCTTTTGGAATGCCGCCCATAACCTAGAAACAATACTGTACGTAATGTTAAATTCACGAACAACATCTCTCATTTTGCGTCCTTCTTCCAACTTTCCGATTACTCTTCGACGAGTAATATCATTTGAATGATGCCTCGAAAACATGTTCAAAATTTCAATGTTCAAGCTTCACTCCATCTCCTTCAATTTTTACATCTAATGATAACTCACAGTACCTGCCGATTGCCCGAAATCACTTAGCTATGCTGTCACGTGATCGACAAAAGCAGAAGTACAAAATTTGCGTAAGTTTCACATAACAGAGTACATCCCGCATTAATGCAAATTTACACGTTGTGCTTCGGATCTATTTCTAACTGAAACCATTGCAAATAACAGTGGTCCTTAAGTTTTGTCCACCAGTGTATCTGTCTATGACTAACGGTTTAGGAATTAGCCAATAGTAGAGGTCTGCACGGGCCGAATTTTCCAGGACATGGCCTGACCAGATACAAAAATTAAAAGTTCGGTCTGAGCCCGGCCCGGTGAAAAAGTTAAAAGTGGCTCTGCCCGGTATAAGAGCTAAAAGATCGGCCCGAAACCGGTCCGACCCGGGAAAAAGTTTAAATTTCAGACCAAGTGAATTTCTACAAAACATTGATTTTTACGCCGATTTGGTTAAAAATTTGTCTTGTATGAGGAGTTCTGACCAAAAATATTTATGTTAACTTTTTTTTTTTCATGTTTGTAATCTTTATTCTTATAGAAGTGCCGCAGGCTGCGATATTTATTTTTCTAATGAATCACTATTTGTTGTATGTAAATGTTTCAGTTATCATTAATATTGTTAATCCCTATTCCATGTATTCAAGTATTGAAAATCTGAAAAATGCTACATTGTAAAATCTTCTAAGACGGAATTGCATAGAAAAGAAAACAAAAGGCGATATAGACAAGTTCCCTTCTTAGCAAGTGTAAATGTATTATATATATTTTTCTTACGTACGTTTTCTTACGTCTTTTCTTACGTATATTTATTTTGGATGGATCAACATGTTTTTCAGTTTAAAACAGGATTTCGTCGTAGGCAGGTTCTTTTTCATACGTTTTACTATAGTTTTAAAAGCGTATAAATGTACTATTCTTTAAAAAGAATAAATTTTAATGTTTAATTGTAGGAAAATGGCTATTTAAAAATGTATGCATTTTTTGCAAAACTTTTTGGGCCAGGCCTAATTTTTCTGACCTTCAAATTGACCAGGCCACGCTAACTGACCAGGACAATTATTTCCATACGGGCTGGGTCTAAAAATGAAACCAGTCCCGGTTCTGAACAGAAAAAATAAGTTAGGCCCGCCCGGCCCGATCCTTCAGCAAAAAAGTAAGGCCGGCCCGGCACATAAAGAGTGTTCACTTGTCCCGGCACGACCCGAAAAGAGCGGAGATCAGGCCCAGCCTGAGTGCCGTGAATGAAAATAGGCCCGAGCAGTACAGATCTCTGCATCAGACACCGTTGAGTATAGACATCCTGCTTAATTTGTTCTCATGTATTCAGGTGATTAGAAAGTATTAGAAAATATTAGAAAATATTTCGCATCTTTAATGGCTTCGCATGAAAGATGAGCAATATCTATATTAAAAAAATATATAAATATATATTGTTCCATTTATACTATATTTTTATCTTCCTATAAGATAAGATGCAAGTATTTAAAATCATAATTCCTAAATTTACAGTGACTGCACAGCCAAATTAAAAATAATCCGTGAAAATGCTTAAAAGAAAGTTAATTTTCTTGCAGAAAAAGAATAATTAGATAATTGCAATTATATGAAAAATTCAAACGTTTAACTAGACTGCCCAAAATTTATGCTTTTCTGTTTGATACTTTTCTTTGTGTGATTCAAAATTTCACGTTTTATCTTTAATGAAGTCATTTTCTCGTTCAAATAAAATGTCTTCGACTGTGCAAATTGAATAACAGTCGAATGATATACGAGGGGAAAAAATGCTTACAGCAAATTTCCATTATAGCGAAAGAATTCCATCTCTTTTCATTTCATTATTAGCAAAATGAACAGCATATTAATTTTTCGTATAGACAGGACAAGTATAGCTGTAGAAAATGGACAAAAAACAAAAAGAGTTCTTATTTATTTTTATTCCTTTTTTCCTAGATTCTCTTATACTTGTATATTTTTCCATAAAGGTGTAACAGAAAACGAATTCAACTTTTATTAATGCCATATTTTCACTTTTAAATTTTTATTTACCGAATTAAGAAACTGAAACAATTGAGACCTATAAATTTATACGCTGCGGAAAAATAAATCAATCAGGAAAAAAATTGAAATTCACATCACATTCGCACAAGCATCTCAAATGCATTGGAAATCATTTCAATAAATACGGATCTCTCCAAAGATATATTTGTTATTATATATATATATATATATATATATATATATATATATAGGCATTATATAATGTTACAATTCATCATCTTTTAAAAAAATGATAATAATAAATTGAGCATCAATACATTACACTGACATTATACATAATAAATCTGGATCAACTATTATTAATTTAACTAATTATTAATGATTTTTTTTAATAAACCAATATCCTAATAACCCATATATGAAGCATTAAAAATTAAAACATTCAAAATTGGCGAAAGGAAAACCAACAGGAAGGCGAATTCATAAAAAGAACAAGTGAATAAAGAAATGTATGTAGGAAATCATAAATATTTGAAATATTTTCTAAAACTAGTTGTAACTAAAACAATTTAACCAATGTAAAAAAGACCTGAAATAATGAATCATTGTCAGCATCAACAAACCTTTGCACGAAATGTATGATCTCAAAATTGAAAATTCATTAATTCAAGAAGAAAAACTACAAAATGAACTTAAAATGAGAGAACAATTATGAATAAACTTTGAACTAAAGATTCGTAACTCGTTATACAGGGTGTCCGGTCTCAACGGTGTCCAATGGCTAATTCCTAAACCGTTAGTCATAGGCATATAATTCCAATTACAAAAATGTTTTAAATCAGGTAAAGAAATATTTTAAAAGCGATTTGAGTCAATAAAAATATTTCTTAAAAAGTTAAGAAATTTAAATTTTGATACGGTCCCCCGATCCTGTAAGTTATATTTACTAAAATTTTCCTATTACACTGACAAGTAAGACAAAAAAAAAGTCCCATTCATATAACACTAAAATTGAGCGAGTTATGAAACTTTAAAAATGCATGACTTATGCCACATTTCTGCTCTGAAAACAAATGAGTTCGGCTTGGCTTTGAGGGGTCACATACCAACTGCTTAAAGTATTCGAAGGTCTTATTTCATGTGTATCTGCGCTTTGAAAAAAATCGTACAAATATTACGACGATTAAGTTAACATTTATTAAGTTTCAGATTGGCTAAAATAACATATGTTTTATTTTGTCAGGATTTGAGACTGTTTCTTTTATGATTTCTTTTAACAAAAATTATGTTATTTTTATAAGTTTTTATGTTACTTCAACGATCGTATGTATGTTTTTCCAGTTGAAAATTTGTACTCAATATTTAACTCACTTTTAAATATCCGATCGAGGTTACATTTTACATACTGGCGCAAATCCAATAGCAATCTAATATTATTATGATTTTCGGTGGTTACCATTTATACTTATTTTACAGGATAACACAAAAAATTTCGGATAGATTACCGCCAAGAAGTTTAAGAAAAAGTTTTAGATTAGATAATACAAGACTGCGATTGTTGGGTTTTTTTTTTTTTTTACTTTATGTACTTTTTAGCACTGAATCCGAAAATTACATTAATTTTTAGCCATCACGTCAGGATATTTCGCAAATAATAAATTGTCAAATTTAAAGAATAACAAAAATCGGATACTATAAAGTAGAGGAGATAGTTGGGTTTTTTAACTTTTGATAATTGATTTTCATGTACTTTTTAGCACTGAATCTGAAAATGACCTTCATTTTGAACCATCACGTTAGAATTCTTTTGCAAATCGTAAATGTGTAAGTTAAAATATAGCGAAAATCTCATACTATAAAACATATGTAAAACTTTTTTGTTTTATTTTATTTTATTTTATTCAATAATTTATTCGATATTTTTGCTTATCCTGGGATTCTTACAGCTAAATAGCTGAGTGGTCCGATGAGATGAGGGAGGAGATTCAATTTTAACTTTGAACTTTTTAACTTTGAAATTTGCGAAAAAACCTGATGTGCTGATTAAAAATGAAGGTCAATTTCAGATTCAGCGGTACAGAATACATAAGAATCAATTATCAAAAGCTAAAAAACAAGACATAACCCAACTTTTACAGGCTAGTGTAATCTAATAATATTTTAAAATACGTATCATTTTGTAAGGAATTGAGGCTGTTAATTTAGCATCATTTTATTTAACAAAAATTCTGTTTTTTTTTTCTTTCTTCTTAAATGTCTATTACAAATTGTATATTTTGCATTAATATGTCAGAATGATTAAAGATTTCAAATTTATATTGCAATGTTAATTTTACTCTCAACCATTTTTAATATATCTGACGAAATTATATTTCGACTAAATTTGTGAATGACCCCCAATTTGCAGCAAAAAATATGTTCCAACTTTAAACAGCTATTACTCGGTCAATTTTAATCGTAGAATAACGGGACTTTTGTGTATTACTTGTCAGTGTAAAAGGAAAATTTTACTAAATATAACTTATAGGACTGGGGGACCGTATAAAATTTAAAATTTCGTAATTTTTTAAGAAATGTTTTTATTGACCCAAATCGCTTTTAAAATATTTCTTTACCTGATTTTAAACATTTTTGTAATTTGAACTATATGTCTATGACTAATGGTTTAGGAATTAGCCATTGGACACCGTTGAGACCGGACTCCCTGTATATACATATATAGTTAGATTGTCAGATAGATAGATAGAGATAATATTACCGTAAAAGACCATGCAGCATACAAT
This sequence comes from Maratus speciosus, assembly GCA_963932465.1. NCBI lineage: Eukaryota > Metazoa > Arthropoda > Arachnida > Araneae > Salticidae > Maratus > Maratus speciosus. Next base: position 214,478,039 of record OZ010796.1, on the reverse strand, counting down.
AAACCCTGTGTAAGGAGAACTCTGTGGAAGATTAAAATATGTGTAACTCTTAAAAATTTTGAAGTCGCGGTAATACATACATCATATGCATAGAGTACAGTTTATCTAAGGCGGAATACTCTGTATAACAGAAAAAAATGTCGTTCCTGATCTATTCCGCTTTAGACAGAATTTATTGTATTTATAGACAATCAAACACCTCATATGCATATGGAACATTGTAAAAAATCATATCGAGGTATAAATTCTGACGACCTAAGTGTCATCACGGCCTAAGGCGCTGAATTAGAAAGCCCTCCTTAAAGACACTTAAATTATGGCAGTATTCAATGTGGTCTTTACCTAATAAATATATTTCTACTACGGCTTTCGACAAGTGCAGGCTTTACTTGGTTATTGTCCAATTAAAATATTCGCGGAAGACTTGAATAAGTAAACATAATCCTCATTACATAAAATAAAACTTTAAAATTATTATACAAGCATCACTAGAAATTTTCTGAGGACTGAACTTACTATTTAAGGCTCTGCAGCTTCCCAGCATAACGTAAAAAGCAAATTAATTAAGCAATTAATGACATAGGACTAATCGAGGTTTTTAAAAAATTATGAAAACATGGTTATTGAGATTTCTTAAGTAAAAAGAAAAACAATCGTATATAAGGAAAAACATGTTATATCATCGAATAAAGGAGGGAATACTACAAACTTGGCTAAATTAATTAGGTGTATAACTGCAAAAAAATTTAAATGTTTCATTGGAGTTTAAATTATTATTTAAGCCAGAAAAATGTGACTTATTTATCACATTTTATTATGCTTATCACGCTTTGCCCATATTTCCATAAATAATACAATGGTAAAAATATACTTACTTTTTTTTGTCATTTACTAGAACCCATTTTCTTGTTTTGATATTTTTTCAAATGGTTACTTTGATATCTCACTAATAAATAAAATCAAAACAATATGATTTTATTAATGCTATTAAATCAACAAGGAAATAATCTCTCAACAGGCTACGCAATGAATTCCTAACTTGATTCTTTGGGATTTAAAACACATCAAAGATAAGTTACTATAAGTGGGCAGGTATATACTAAGGCCGCCTCCCCTCTCCCCCCAATAAAAAAAACAAAACATTATTTTAAAATATAAAAGTAAGCGTAAATCTAGTCCGGGTAATTCGCCTTGAGTTTAAAACCAAAATATTGGAACATTCAGATTTTCTCTCGTACATTTTGCTTTGTTAATGCGATTTGATTAAATTAAATAAATAAATACTTAAAAGAAAATCGTAAAGGACACTTTAAAATCAGTTTTAAAAGCGTACCAAAGATAACTGCGATTGAAAATTTATTTAAAACAAAATAAAATAAATAACAGTAAATTAGCATTGGGTTCAATCAGAAGGAATATGTAGTTATAACAATAGAGAGCCAGCCATCTGAGGCTCGTTATATTGGATTATTCGGAACGTCATTTTTTCCGCGAAAATGAACCTTATATTGTAAAAATAATTCAATTAAATAGATATTAACCATTTTATGATCGTGTTGCTAATCGGCGGTTTGTTTAATCAACACTTTGATTTTGCTCTAATCAGTTTACCGCTAAGCCGAGTGTTGCCTTTCTGCAACATACCCAATTTAGGCTTCTAAAATACTATTAGAATAATATTGAAGCTATAATGCCTAATGTTGCCAATAAAATGCATTCTGAAAATATTATTAAATCGATTTTCAACATGTAGATGGCAATACTTGTGCTGTTTAAGAATAAAGATAGATTTATTTTTTCAATTGTTGCTAAATGCTCTTTTTGTTTTGTTTTGAAGCTTGCGAAATACTCCATTTTGTTCTGCAGTGAGCAAATAAAATTTATTTCTTATCATAGTTCTTAATTTTCTTGTGTGTTTAATATTATAGAATTTTATCAAACTAAATTACTAGTAACAAACTGTTTTAGCTGTAAACTATACTTAAAGCAAAATAGGATTCTTTAAAGTATTTTTCCCATGATTTATTTAAAAAATGAAAGCCGAAAAACATTTTTAAAATTATTTTTGAAAAATTAGGCATTTAAGGGTTAAATTGGCCTTATAGAAAGTGGTGCATTTTTAACATTGAAGTTGTCAGAACAAAAATTTTCAAACCATTTTAAACATTGTTATTCTGTTAATCTAATTGTTTTCGTACACTTTGCATAATTGCTTTCTTGCTTGCATAGAAGTTTTTTTTGGTAATTAAAAAAAGCAAATTTGCCGAAATGTCGAGTGGACTTTAGGGAAAATATTTTTGAACCATCAAAATTTAATAATGGTTAAATGAGAATTACAATGATTCCGACATGACAATTTGTTAAAGTTTTAGGAATTTTTCAAATGGCAAGGAAATTTTCATTAAAAAATTGTGGTTAAAATATAATATTCCTTTTTCCGAAAATATACCTTTTTTACATATTTGAAAACACTAACACTCTCCCCTCCCCCACACATACACACAAAATCTTCAAGTCTACATAAATAAGTAGTATTATTATATAATTTAATGTATTTGCACGAAAGTTGAAACTTAAAAAAAGAAGACAAAGTGAAAGTATTCTCATTTAACCATTATTGAATTTTGATGGTTGAAAAATATTTTCCTTTTTTTTTATACTTTATAGCTAAAACAAAGAGTCGGAATTTTTGTGGCAAAAGAAAAAAAAACAGTTCGGACTTTCATGGATAGATGGCGCTATTAAGGTGCAGGTTTATTAAAAGACGTGAAATATTTTGCGATTATACAACAGCTATAAACAATAGTAGTACAATATGATATAGTATATTCTCATGCGATGCTTCATCTCATCTATTGTATAATCGGAATATTTTCTATTTATTTTAATAACGTGGACTTTAATAACACTATCTATAGGTAAAATTTTGAACTATGGTTTCTTTTGTCACAAAACAACGGACTTTTTGACAAGTCTTATAGTGCAAACCACACTCCGACATGACAATTTGTTCAAGTTTTAGGAATTTTTCAAATGGGAAGGAAATTTTCATTAAAAATTGTGGTTAAAATATAATATTCCTTTTTTTCACATTTTTTACAAAAATAATTTAAGATATTCATCTTATAAGGACTTGGGCCACTTCACTGTTCCTAAAGGATGCAAAATATCATGTTAACCTATGTGAATGTCGGCCTTTTTTAAGTACGCGTGTCAAAAATTCATAAACAATATCTACCAACATTGTAACGTGCCAATCTTAAGCAAATATTACATCATATGACTAAATAAAATAAATAAAGTAAGACAGACTTGAATACACAATAACATAAAATTTATAAAATTTTAAATTATTCAAAACATTTAAATACATATAGAATACTTTTCGCCAAGCAACCGCAAGGCCTCATCAGTACAGCTTAACCATTGTAAAATGATGTATGTATATTACAAATTACAGCATATAGTGCTAATACGAAATACTGGTAAATCGAATCATTCATTAAATACTCACGAAAAAAAATCAAAATGTGATTTTTCTGTATAATGGAATCGGCCATTAAGTTTATTAAACTAAGATTCGGAAATATGATTCATTTAAGTGGCACGTAATGTAATAAGGTTAAAAAAATACGAAATTTTATTTTAGTAATTTTTAATATCATCAATCTAATATATACCAGGGATGAGAGCGTTCCGACCCAAATGACCGATTGCTACCTCTAAATTTTAATAGTATTTCTCTTGTTATTTATTGACAGAATTTCTAAGATTTAATAAAGTAAAGAATACTATTAAAGTTAGTGGTAGTAATCGGTTATTTGGGTCAGAATGCTCTCATCCCTGATAACTTAAGATAATTTAAGTTGCATAAAATGTATATTAGTAATTTATTAACTCGTCATTTGACTCCTTTGAGTCATTTTGATTCCTTGTAACGCCTTCTTCTCTCCCACTTATGTTTTGCTTGGACGGTCACCTCATATCAGTCAAAATGAGGAAGTAGTTTTTGATTAGGAGTCAAAATGACTCCTAATACTTCCAATGAAGGAGATAAAACGGATAATTCCATTCAATGGTTAATCAAACTTTACTGCATGTTCAACAGAGAATGCTTCATCAGGGCTTCCACTGGACCGTTTTTTGAACACCAGTATTTCTGCAAAAAAAATTTCGTTGTAAGTTTTTACAACATTTCCCACAAAGTTAACTTCCGCGTAAGATTCTCCAACACCTATAAGAAAAATCTAAAAAGGATGTTTTTCTTTCAAAAAAGCGGTATTCACAAAACGGACCGAGTGAGAGACCTGCTTCATGCTTGATTTTTGGTAATGTACATAGAAATATAATATAGAAGTCTGCACGGCCCTGAATTACCAGACCCGGCCCGTGCTAAAATTAGTGCAAACAGGACCGGCTCGTGCAAAAACTAATGCAAACAGACACGACCTGAATTTCCCCAGAAAATACGGATTTTTCTTATCATTCAATTAAGATTTTTAGGTGCGTTCGTAATTACTATATAAATACGTAGCAGCTACAATCGTCGTCTGGTGCGTCCGTTTGTCTATCTGTCCATCTGTCCGCATACAACAGCGCAAAAATTACCAACCTAATTGCTTGAAATTTAAAATATATAATCATTGTAGAATTTTGTCGAGTCATTGTAAATTTTATGAAAATCGGATGTATCGTTCATTACAGGGACAGTCAAAATTATTGTGTTACATTACGGCCAATGGGTAAAAATAATTTCAAGTGCATTTTAATAATGTTACACCCTTTCGAACATAATGAAATTCATATTCATTTATGACGTGCACTAAAATATACATTCTATGAAATATGCGTTGCAAAGAATATTTATTATTCATTTACAAGGCCACACAAAATAATTCCGTTACATAATGGTATAGGGCGAAACATCGTTTGCGGCGTATTTTAATTATGTTAAACTATTTCACACATAATGAAGTTAATATACGTTACTTAGGTTTACTGCAAGTTGCTTCCTGTATAATAGAAAATGCATAGTATTTACAGGGACACAAAAGATTTCGGATGCTATACTGTATCCGATGTACTGCATATTAGCGATGATTGCTGGAATTGTATTTTAGTTGTGATATGAGCTTTTAAGTTTAACTAAATTTTTGCATATTACGTTGTGTGTATAAATGTTGTAGATCTTATACAGGGCTACACAAAAGAATCCGCAAGGATTACTGAATATGAACGAAAATAGCTAAAGGTGGTTTTTAAATGAGTTATGCATTTTTACGCTGAACTAAATTTAGTATACTAAGATATGTTTGTAGAATATACGTAAAATAATATTGAGGGCCGCACAAAGAATTGGCAAAGGATACATGGCCGTCTATGGATGATAATCTCTGGAAGTGTGATTTCAGTAGTCTTAAACGTGTTTTAGTCTTAATTAAATTATAGCTAAATAGTGGCGTGTATATAAAGATAGTAGGTAAAATACAAGACTGTACAAAAGTATTCCGTCTATTGGTATAAATTGCTGAAAGTAAAATTTCAACCTATTATGCGTTTTTAATACTTTCCAACATAATTGAAAAGTGTTTATTAATTCGGTCTGTCTGACCATCTGTCTGTCTGTCCGACCGTCTGTCTATCTGTCCGAACTCTAACTTGCGTGAATATAGTTGGATGGCACTGTAATTGATATATGTTATTGGGATTTGCTACGCCATGTTCGGAATTGTAAATAAAGTATTTAGCCTTCATAGTTTATTTACAGATACACTCAAAAGTATTCCATTACAGTATGCTCTGTGGGAAAATGTCGTAATTATATAAATACGTAGCACCTATAGTCGTCGACTGGTCTGTCGTTCCATCTGTCCGCATATAACAGCACAAAAACTGCCCAGCCGAATGGTTTGAAATTTAATATATATAATCGTTGCAGAATTTTGTCGATCCATTTCAAATTTTATGAAAATCGAATCAAAACTTAAAAAGATATTCATAAAAGTTTTCTTCATTCTATTCATGGTGATTACGTCCTATTTAAGATGGAGTCCTATTATTTCTATATTACTGAATTTAATATGTATAATCGTAATAAATTTTGCATTCATACATTTTTGCATAAGACTGCAACAGCTATTGCACCAAGATTAGAATATTTATAAAGCTAAGTTATCGTACGAACGCACCTGATTTCCCCCGTTTGACGTACAATTTCCAACTTGTTCTCTAGAATACTGCATGGATATTTGTGGGAAAATTTAGAATTATAGATTACTATATGTTTTAGATTACTATACGTTTTAGATTACTATATGTTCGCAAGCCATAGAATGAAGAATAGCATCAGTACCTGCACGCCATGTAGGCTCAGTATGTAGAAAGAAAATGTAGTCTGATCCTGGCCCGGACAGAGTCTGCTGAAATAATTAAACCCTGGTTCAGACACGATACAACTGCTGCTCTATACGCTGGACATGTTATATTTCTGTACTGATGTCAATCTAGCATCGGTTCTTGCAGCATATTTATACTTATCCTCGCCTAAGTCACGTCCATTGAAAATTGTTCACATTTTATTGGCTTAGTTCGATTCTTTTAAATTTTATATCGGGCAGAATTTTTTCATCGGCTGTGCCCGGCTGTTAAAAAAATTGTCTTTAATACGCCGGCCTTGAAAAATTTCCCTTGATTTTGCCAGGACGGCTACGGGCCTCGGGCCAAGATCGGGCCCGTGCAGACTTCTAAAGCGAAATTGGTTACACTTGTCATTTTATTGTAGTGAAGGCTTGTGAAATTCATTTGATGACTTAAAACTTTGCGAATTCACATAAAACTGCAAAATTGTTAAATCTGTAATGCATTAAATTCATATAAAAATGACTGCATTATCTGTGATACTCTGGATCTTCTGTAATATTTCATTTATTATAACAACAGCGACAACAAATACTAATTTTATCAAATTTACATTTTTCGCGAGCAGGAGAAATTTTCGTTATGTACCACCTGCGACACACATGTCGTAAGTTAGCCATCTCTGACTATGGGAAAATTTAATTAGGTGATTGCTCATTACGTAATATAATTATAGGAAAATGGTTTCACCATCATAAAGTAGGCGTCAAATGCCGAGGTAGTGTATTTTTAAAAATTGTCTTGCTAAATTCTAAGTATTTTTTTTTTAAATGGTAAATTTTGAAAATTTTCGATAAATAGAAATTTCAAAGTGGAGTTTTTTTTTTTTTTTTTTTTTTTTCAATACTTAATTTTAAAAATTTATTTTTTGAAAACGTACTATGTCTTACGACATCTGCTAAACGTACAACATCTGCTTTCTGATGATGAAAACTGTTTTGCGGTAATTATATTAGGTAATGTGTAATCATCTAATTAAACTTTCCCAAAGGTTAATAGGGGATTTTGCGATCCACCAGGTGAAAACCTATATCGATAAAGCGCCTCCTTAATATTAATGTACTTTATATTGAAATTTGACTGTGGAATAAATATTTTCCCATCTTTTTATATTATTTATCTAAAACGAAATTAAAATATTCATCTTTTAATCTTTCAACGGGCGCGCTTAATTTTTCTCCATGAGCAGGCACGTGATGTATCTTTTGTGTACAGAAGTTACGCTATTACAAATGCAAGATATTTCATAGTGAAGAGAGATATACTTTTACATAGTGATAAGATATACGTTCAAACACTTATTCGTATCACTAGCAAAAATTGAATTTTATTTTAATGGAATTTATAGAAACGAAGTTTCCGAAAAATTACATTTGTCGTAAAATTTGTGACAGCGCGCTCGCTGGAAGGTTAAGAGTGTTGATCAGTCAGGTCTCCCATTCCCTCTCCAATGTTAAACCCATGAATGTAGAATTCATACGTATTTTAAACATATCTCATCAGGCAATAAATATTTGTAGCATTTTTTTTTTTTTTTTTTTTTTTTGTGTGTGTGTGTGTGTGTGTGTGTACGCTTCTTAAAGGATGTCGCTTTCTTTTTTAGTTGACAAAACATTTCTAAAACCTATGCTTAATTTAACATTTCATGTGTTAAAATCTTGCAAATTTGACGAGCTGTCAATAAAACTTTAACACTTCAAATAAAATTAAGTACATATCTTAGCAATACTTTGTCATCTAAAAAAACAGAGGAATCCTTTAGGAAGAATACATAGAAAAAAAAAAGTTTAAAATATTAATTTCCTGATGAGATAGTTCGAAAATACGAATGCATTCCACTCCCGCAAGTTTAAAATTAGCGATGAGGATTTGAAATTTCATTGACCAGCACCCTTAACTACCTAATATTAATTTAAATATTATTGAAAGTTAACGATTGAAAAATAATTTTCTTGTTTTATTATAGTAAATCTAAAACAAAAGTAAAATATTCACCTTCTAAGGACATAATCCTAATTGACTTTTTACTTTCTAGAACCGACTCAATGGGCATTACACCAGTACGGCTTCAAGCAAAAGTCTATCGGGGTCTGTCACTCCCCAAGGCCTCATGTTTCTCCCTGTCTTTGAAGGAACTCTTCCTCATCCCTCAGTTCCCGGGACTTTGCTTACCACTGCCTCCGGGATGATGCCCCCACACTTGCCTAATCACCTGAGTTCATCGAATAACGGCAGTCCACCGAGGCAGTTGTCCCCAAATGTCACTTCCCATATCCAGAATAATAACGTTGGGGACAATCCTCCCACGGTAAGTTCCATAGTCTTTGTAATGCATCATCACATCTTTCATTGATTCACTATATATCATAAATTCTATACGAAAGTCATAGGGAAAGGTATAGAAAAATATTTATTTACTCCTATACTTTTGGGCTGAGCGAACTAATTTGCAGTTTATCAGAATGGGTGGTAAGTACTTCTTTAATATTTTTTTACGTGGCACAAAAAAAAATTAACAGAAGCTTTCATGTATTCTATGAGAAAGTAAGTTATCGGTGAGTTCATATTTTGTGAAGTTTTGAGAGTATTAAATGACACTACCGAGAACCTTATCTGAGCACCTGTAAATGATTTGTAGCGGGAAAAAGTGGAAGTAGTTTTGCGTTTTGTGATCTTGCTATTAATATAATGTTGTTTTCCGCTTGACATTCGTTTAGTTCGTGCTCAGAAAATGGTTTTCATAGATAATTAATTGTTTTCTATTGAATCTATGTATCATCCTGTTCTTTTTTTTTTTCTTTTAATCTAATTTGAAAAAGAAACTTTCTTCCAGAGTATCACACAATTTGAATTGAAAAAATATATCAATATCAAGAAGACAACAAATTCATTTTACTCGTAATTGTTATAAATGCATTTTTTTCTCTTTCTTCAGTTACAACTAAATTAAGTTATAAATTTTTCCTTAAAATAAAATTTCCCGCTTTTGAATCATTTGATGCATTTTTTTTTTATTCTTAAATATTTTTAAACTTTATAATCAAAACTATAAAAAATATCAGGGAAAAGTGTTTTCTTAACAAAAAAAAAATATATGTTTCTGATTTAATTTTTTTTTTCTTCATCAATAAATAGATTTTTTCCCCGTATTTCTCATATGAAATATATGGCATTATTTTATTTACTTTTAAAAAATTATCAATTTTTAATGTTCTGTAATTTCATAACTTTTCCTATGCATTTCATCAAATCTAACTTTTGTAAATTTAGTATTATTTAATATATACCTGCTTTAAATTTGATCTTGTCATTCTATCTGATACCCTTACAGGTATAGGTGTTAAAAGAAAATGTAAGAGAGATATATTTAGAAGCGTAACTCTGTCACATTCAGTGAGTTTTTCTTTAGCTACTGTCACTAAAGCATAAGATTAGATATTGTCGAATATTCGGTTCAAGCATTTTGAAAAGTGTTTTTTATTGCCTACGCGGAATTTATTTAATTTAATTTTATTTTTTGTATGTGTGTGTTATAACATTTTTATTGAGTTTTATACCCCTTTTCACTTTAAATATTTCTTAAAGAACTAATTAAATATATTTCAATCATTATTCCAATAATTGGGAATTCCAGTTTTCATTTCCCCGTTTCACGTAAGTGTTAACTGGATTTTTCGCTGATACAGATTTTCCCCTCATGCTGATCACAAAACCCCATGTAAACCCATAGGAAAGTTATTTAGTTGATTACTCATTACCTAATGCAATTATGAACCATCAGGAAGCAGACGTTCCATACCAATGTAGAACGTTTTTGAAATTATTTTACTACATTTTAAATATTTTTAATAAACGCAATAAACTTTAAAATTTTCGCGCGAGCAAAATTTATGAACATTATTATTATTATTATTATTATTATTTTTGCAAACGTTTACTTTCTGTTGGTGAAAACCGCATTTTTATAACTATTATAACAAGTACCTCAAAGTGATTAAGCCAACGTTGGCTAATTCTTATTCCATGTTGGCCCACAGTTATGCCCACCTTCCGTACCATTGACCAACAAAAGCCCATCAGTGGTTCAATCTTTAGTTACTCAGAATTCTGCTCAGATATGCTCCAAATTAGAGAGTCATCTGTACCCTACCATTTAACTACCATTTCCCAACCACTTCTCAACCCTACCATTTCCCAATCACTTCCCAACCCTACTATTTTCCAATCACTTACCAACCTTACCATTTCCCAACGGTTTCTACAAACTCCCAACGATGAGCCAACGATCTGTTCTATGTGAAATTATATAATATGTAATTGCCTAATCTTCCCGAAGATTAAAATGGGATTTCGCGATCGTCGAGGAACGGTGAACTATCCCAATGGATATAAACTATTGAATAGACCAGGCTATTTAAAGTTCGATGGATAATTTTAGCTGATGATTATGATTATTATTATTTAACTTTCTCTTTGTTTTCTTTCATACAAAATATATACAGCTTATTGCATTTTATATTATATCCCATTTCTACTTTATTTGCACTTTATTTTAGGAGAGTTTCAGAAACGTTTTCTTCAATATATTTTTGTATGTAAATGTGGAAAATGAATAACAGGAGTTTATTTGCAAAAGTGCAGTTTATTTTTCAAATATTGTGAACACTTATGCAATTTTAGCAGAATTTGACTATTAATGATCAGGAAAATATTTTAATGTCTAAATGGATAACAACTAGAAAAATGAGAAAAAATATTATTTTATTGGGAAGGGGGTGTATTGTGTAAATATCATTATACAAATGCACATTTTCTTCATTTACGAATGTGTCGTGGTACCTAAAATAACTCCTATACTAAAATTTTCAGTAACTCAGATTTGGGAAATAATAACAGAAGTAATATTCAAAGTCAATATTAGGTCTCTGCCGACAATAATTCGTACAGGAACATCGTTCAAAGTCTTCCAGCTATTTCAGCACTTACGAGAATTAAAGTGGAAGGTTCTAAATAAACTTGTTATCCTTTATCTGTGGGAAGTGGAAGAGGTAGAAATCTATTTCTATCTTTATTTAATAGCGAGATTTGCCGCGGGCTTTCTGCTTAGTCCCTTAACAATGTCTTCAGCAGAAGGGGTCAATATTGGACTGTGTAACGCTCTGAAGAGCCTTGTCTGCGAATATTCCACTTTGTAAAGGACTCAATGTAATTAGAAGAGGGGGGTAGTTTGTTGGAGAAGCAGTTTGCTTTGATCTCTCAGTGTTCTTGAGTAAGTAAACTGCCCGCGCCGTCGAAATTTCGTGAACAAAGAGCTCTCTAAGCCCGACTTCGATCATTTATTAAAGGATTCATTTGTGCAACATCTTGCACGACTTGACCTTGTCTTAAGTAAACAAGATCAGACAGCTTTTATTGACAGCCTGCTCGAGTGACTGCATTCAAATGAATGTAGCGCGTTGATATGGGGGCGCAAATCGGAATATCGAGCCGCTCCAACTTCAGTTAACAGAAGAAAACGCCTAGAGCCAACTCGCACCAAATGAATGAAAAGAAATCTCTATACGTGTGTGGCTAGTTGATTAGATGCTCTTAATTAAATTTTCTACTTCAAATATAGTCATAGTTTGTTTATAGAGACTATGCATTTCTTCAGACTCTTCTTCGATCTAGATTTGAAAAATAAAAATTACTAAGAATGTATAACGAAAAAATTTAAATAATTGTCTTAGAAAAAACCATTGTTGTGTTCTCCTAAGTTCATAAAAAATATCTTTTACTTCCTAAACTTCGTTAAATGCATTAGTAACCTATATTTAAAATTGGAATTCTATCGCAATCTTCATGTATTACCTACACATCTTTTAGCCCTTTAAGTCCTAAATTACGAATTAATGTAAATTTCAACTTCAAAGCATTTTCTCGGAATGTTTGGAAATATTTTAGAAGATTTGTGCAATCATTAAATAAATTTTAGAAAGATTTCATCGTTTAAAATTAATATATTATATCGGTATTTATAGGGTGGAATGGGAACAACGGCACTCAAATGACTTCTTTAAAATACTGTTTTTAGTATTTTGTAGAATTATAATATATTTAAATATAATTGGCATTACAATATAAATATTTAAAAAAAATTCAAAATTGAATCTTTCCATTCAATGTCTTTCAACATCAATAAAGCTGAACAGTTTTAACGCTGTTCTCAAATCCAAACTGGCTACTTTCTGACACATTTTTAAATTCACTTTTCTTCGGATGCGTATCAAATTGGCAGGTTCTGTTATTAAGAAATTATGTAATCGAACTACTAGGTTGAGCAAAAAGTTCTGGGAAATTTGTGAAAGTTGCGTTGTTATGCGCAAATTAACAACAAAAGCAACAAGGACTATTCAAAGTAGAGAGCACATCATAGTCCACGACTTACTGACATCATTCTGCCAGATTCCGGTTTGCTGGAAGTACCATGGTGGCTTCTTGGAATCGAAAAACTCTTGACATGCTTCTTCAACTTCATTAAAAGATTCAAATTGACGGCCCTTGAAAAAGTGTTACATTGATCGAAAGAGACCATAATCGGATGGAGCCACGTCTGGACTATAGGCGGGGTGTGGGAGAATTTCGACGCTGTCCAAGTGAGCAAACTTGCCCTTGGTCCTCTGGGCCACGTGCCGTTTAGCATTGTCCTGCTGGAACAAAACGCGCTTTCGGCGGACCAATCTTGGATACTTCTGCGCCAATTTGTCGTAGACTCGATCCATCTGCTGGCATTGCTCGGCAAGAGAGCTCGGCATTGATGGCACGATCATCATATACGATAAAAATTCTGGTAACTATTAGATTAAAAATTTCCCAGAACTTTTTGCTCAACTTAATATTTTTTTTCCGTTTTGGGATAAAAACAGAAAATTTTTCAGTGACGGCTGTTAAAGTGGGCATTTTGAACTGAATTTCCGGACGCGACAGAGAACAATTTGCCGTCCTGACACAATAATCGCTTATAACTCAAAATGTAATTAATTTATCGGGAAATGAAAACAGCTTCTTCAATAATCATATCTGCAAATATTATGCTTTTATGGTTAAAAATGATTCAGAAAATGTGTGAGAAATGTTTGCGTTGTTGAGAGGTGGAAGAAAAAAAATTCCGGAAAATATCTCAACTGGAAATGAAATTATCCATTAAAAAATATTTTTGTTTTGTACAAAGAATAATGATTTTGGAACTAAACATTTGAGTTTCGATACTTAATATTTTCCCTACCTTGGCATTTAATTATTTTTTTGTAATTTTTGCATCAAATGGATAGAAAAAATGCATTAAACATATTTTTTCCCTGTTTATCTAAAATCTTTAATGATAGTTAATTAATTTGTACATTTATTTGACAATCAGTTTATATAACATTATTTTAAAATTATATTTAACGTTACAGAGAAATAGTGAATTTGCTTCTTAAACATTAAGTATTGAACATTACATTTTTAATACAGTTTAAATAGACTTTTTTAGCAGCAGTTAAATATTGGCCCATATTGAGCAATTATTGAATTGTATTTTTACCGTATTATGTTTATGTGTTAAAATTCTTAACTATACTAGTATTTTTAAAAGTGGTAATTGCATTAGAACTATTTAAAATGTGCCAATTTAAAAAAAAAAAAAATCGAAAAGTATCAATTGTAATCCATATATTTCACCAAATTGGCATTTGTTGAAAACATTTTGATTTTTATGACAACATTTCGGTGGTGATGAGTAAATATTGGCAGTTTATTGGCGCTATATTGGTAGAATACAAACCTTAGTTCACGAAATTTTAACAAATTTTAGCAGAAATTTCCAAGAAATTATTTTGCTGTAAGTTCGTTCAGATGACTGTATACGGTTTCTGATTTTTTTAAATTTTTCTTTGTGATTTTATTCTAATTTTTTTCTCCTAGAAATCAGTGGCGTAGCGACAGGGTATGCTGCATCATTTTACTCCTAGTATTATTATATATTAAATGTTGCCTTACTTAATCGTATAACGTTCAAATATTAAATAAGGTCAAATTTAGAAAATAATATTACTGATAGTAATATGATGTAGCATCCCTTGACACTACGCAACTGCTAGAAATGAAATAATTAAATTTGCATTCTAGCATTACCGTATTTCATTGTCATAAATACCTGTGTTGTAAGAACATTTTTTAATGAAAGTTAATACTATTCATTATTAAATGTATTTTGTAAAATAAAATTGTATTTATGAAGTCCGAATATGTAATTTTTATGTCAAAAACTTTTGATCTAAAATTAGTGTACGTTCATAAGATAAACGAAATTTTTCTAAAACTAACAATAAAAGAAAAAAATTTTTTAGGTACTTTGTCCATCATTTATTCTTAACTTACTTCATCATAAAAAATGTAAAATGTATTTTGGCGATTTTAGAAGCCACGGAATGTGTTTTGAAGCTCTAATATACATTTTAGGTAGATTACGTAAGAAATACTACCTATTGTATTCTCCCCTATGTTGGAATTTCTGAAAAGTTTTTGCTGATCTACGCCGATCATCACTCCTAGAACTCAAAATCACCCCCAGTTCAAAACTTTATCTATTTATCTATCTATCTATCCATCCATCTATATATATTACATTTTTATGGACATAAACTTCCATAATTCGGCACAAATCTCGTCTAAACTGATACATAAAATCAAGGGGCAGAAAGTCTGGGTCAAGTTCGTTAATGGGCAAAATCGGACCAAGGGGGTGGAAATAGGGAGGGTTTTGTGAAAACAGAAAAAAACCACCGTTTTTAGCTCACAGGCTATCAAAGCCTTTGAGCGTATGTACGTACGTATGTACGTAATGCGATAACTCTTGATAGAAACATCCCATTTGCTTCAATTTTTTCCCTAGTTTCATTCTGATAAGGCGCTTCCCTGATTAGTTTTGGGGGTTCATTGGTTAAGGATAAAGGGGGAAAAGGGGAGTTAGTCCACCCTTCCCCTTAATTCAGATAAATGGGTTTTTCATGCAGTATTATTCGATTTCCTCCAAATTTGGTATACCGGTTTATTATGTTAAGAAGTTTCCTTGATTAGTTTTGGGGGTTCATTGGTTAAGGATAAAGGAGGAAAAGGGGGGGGTTAGTCCACCTCCCCTTAATTCAGATAAATGGGTTTTTCATGCAGAATGATTCGATTTGCTCCGAATTTCGTATACCGGTTTATTATGTTAAGAAACTTCTCTGATTAGTTCTGGGGTTCATTAGTTAAGGATAAAGGGGAAAAGGGGGGCTAGTCCCCCCCCCCCACTTAATTCAGATAAATTGGTTTTTCATGCAGAATTATTCGATTTGCTCCGAATTTGGTAAACCGGTTTATTATGTTAAGGAACCTCCCTGATTAGTTTTGGGGGTTCATTGGTTAAGGATAAAGGGGGAAAAGGGGTGATAGTCCACCCCACCCCCCTTAATTCAGATAAATGGGTTTTTCATGCAGAATTATTCGATTTGCTCCGAATTTGGTATACCGGTTTATTATGTTAAGGAACATCCCTGATTAGTTTTGGGGGTTCATTGGTAAAGGATAAAGGTGAAAAGGGGTATTAGTCCACCCCTTCCCCCTTAATTCAGATAAATGGGTTTTTCATGCAGAATTATTCGATTTGCTCCGAATTTAGTATACCAGTTTATTATGTTGAGGAACTTCCCTGATTAGTTTTGGGTGTTCATTGGTTAAGGATGAAGGGGGAAAAGGGGTGTTAGTCCACCACCCTTAATTTAGATAAATGTTTTTTTTTTTTTTTTTTTTTTTTTTTTTTTTTTTTTCAGGATTATTCGATTTGCTCCAAATTTGGTATACCGGTTTATTATATTAAGGAGCTTCCCTGATTAGATTTGGAGGTTCATTGGTTAAGTATAAAGGGGGAAACGGGGACTAATCCCCCTTCACTTATTTTTTTTTTGAGGGGCATTAAAATAAGAGTGAATAAATCTTTAAAATAAGAGTGTAATATACAATTAGTGTGAATAGCCTGTGAGCTCAATGCCATCAGTTTAGTTGGGCACTTTTCTTTTTTATTTAATTATATTACATATCAAATCAGTTTAAAGTTATTATCACTTCTAGAAAATGCGTCAAAAATTTATGTATAACAGATTTTTTATATCATTAAAAATTGGCTCAAGGGACGCAAAAATAGGGTTTTAAGAAAAAAAATTCATTACTTCTTCAATTATCAAGATATCAAATCCACTTAAATTTATTATAAATTTTCTTTATATTATCTACAACTTTTATATTGACAAGTTTTTGATAGGACTAACTCTTGCAGCAAAATAATAATAATAATAATAATAAATTAAAATTAAAAATAAAAACAACAAAAAAGGGGGAGTTAAAAAGAAAAAAAATCATAACTTCCTCAATTCATACGATATCGAATCCGCTTAAATTTATTATATATCTTCTTAATATTATCTACAACTTTTATATTTACAGTTTTTGATAGAAACAACTCTTACAGAAAAAAAGGGGGGGGGGGTGAAGAAAGCATTATCGTGTTAACATGGTTCTGATAAAATCAGGCTCTTAAAGAAAAATGTAATTAAAAACTCGTAAAAAGCGGCCAGATAAAATTGTTAAACTGGATTTATCGCTAATCTTGATTTAGTTTTTGTTGGTGAAATTAGTACTTAACTTTGAAATCTACCTGTGTCCGTAGGCCGAGCCGTCAGGGATTTTTTATGACTATAATGTATTTAGCTTAAATCTGTGTACAGATTACAATAATAAGACAAATGGAAATTTTTTAAAAAGTAGACAATAAAAATTAACTTATTTTCTTCAGATAATTTCCAATAGCAGATATTTTAATTTAATTTGTCATTGGTATATAAAAGCATGCATTCAAAAATGGCTACAAGCATAATTGAAATCATTAAAATGTAAAAATTAATTTTAAAAAAATGTATATTGGGGCTTTTCGAAGCAGCAGTATACATTTTAAAGCCCTAATATATATTCTTATAACTGTAAAGTATTTAGCTTAAATCTGCATACTCATTACATTAATAAAACAAATGATTTTTTTTTTACAGCAGATAATAAAAATTTAGTTATTTTCTTCAGATAATTTTCAATAGCAAATATTTTTTATTTCGTTTTTATTGGTATATAAAATAATTCATTCAAAAATGCCTACAAACAATTTAAATGATTACAATATATATTTCTTTCATAATGAGTATACATTTTGTTTGTGTTTGCCATCATGTAGATTATCATAAATTTAAATCAACATTAAGTCTTGGAGCGTAAACTAACCTGAGAAAATTTCATTTAAAAACGAATTTTTTGAGTTTTACATATGTGCAAAATGACTTTGTGCACTAAAAAAAAAAAGAATAATGTTATATTTTACATTTATTCCTATTTATTTGTTATAAGTCCCATTTTTGCAGCTAAAGTTCTGACAGTGCATTTCTTTGCAAGTTTTGAGATACATAACATTTATTACTTTATGTTTTCTTTAGTATACATACACGCACTTATGCACACAAAGAATGTGTGAATATCTTCGAATTTTATAAGGATACTTTTCTGTAAAATTTTTCGACTCTTTGAAGTTATTCGCATCACATTTTTTATTACTCTAAACAAATATGAAATTATTTACCGAAAAATTCTGACAACTTTACGATGTCGAAATAAATTTTGCTTCAGCGATTCTTTAGATCTCTATATAATATTTGTTATAAGAATGTATAGTGAATTCTTTCTCGTAACACTTTGTGAAGTGTTTTTTCAAATAATTTGTTCAAAATATTATTCGATGAAAAAGTCTATTTTCTATTTAAAATTGAATCGATACTGCTTGAGGTTTTACAATTGCATGATCAACAAGAAGGCATAAACAAATATAATTATTCTTTTTTCTTAACTGTATAAAGTAAACATTTTCAAAGAAGGAATATGCCCATGTAAATCAAGAAAAAATTATTTTCGTCTCACATTACGATTTGATTATTCATTATTTTATTTATTTTTTAACTCCAATTATACGTTGCTTTTAATGTTTAGAAATTTGTATGAGAACATATATTTGATAAAGTCATCTAGACGTAATTACATATGCAAACATATATTGAATAAAATGTTGACATTTTTTCCCAGTAATTATTATAAAAGATTGAGAAGTCGTTGATATAAATATTCTGTCTACCATCCTTATTGATGAATATCGTTCGATCCCTTATTCCACTCCACTTAGTATAATAGTTGGCAATTTTTTTTCTGTTTGCTATTATTAATTTTTGGCTATCGTACTGCATTTCATTTTATATATACTAAAGCTATTTTTATAAATATCGGGGCTTATTAAGAAATAATGATAAATGTCGAAATCTTTATCGCATTTACGGTTATTATTGTTATTAATAGTATAGATTATTATTATTATTATTATTACCATTATTTTAAGAAAATAAGTATTAATTTTTATTTTTATTTAAAATTTTTAATAGATATGTATGTTCACGGATTTAACCAGCGCACTTCAAACTAGTGTGATTTGAGATTCCGTAAGTTCAACTGCGTATAAATTTGTTTCCAATCTAGTGATAATGAGATATAATACACAATTCCTATTTTAATTTTCATGAGAACTTGAACTGCGATATTTATTTTGATCAAAAATTTCATTTTGCTAATGAAAAATGGAAATTTATGAAAACATATTTTTTAAAAAAGCCGAAATTTGAAATTTTGTCCAGTGCGAATTCGAACCAATTTTGGAGTTCACGAGTTAACACTATGGATCACGGGTAAACACTAAGATTAATTCGTTGTGCTTTTTGCGTGTACTACTTTTTATCTACCTCTCAGTGTATGCGACTGCTTTTTATGCAAATACGCATTCAAATATAAAAATACTAACACTTATATTCTTTTAAAACTTATTTCAGTTCTACTACATGATATCAAATCCGAAAGGAGTTATTCAATTTTCAACTATTGCGTAAATAAAATACCAGTGAATACAAAACTGTCTAAAAAATTAATGATGAAGCTATCTGTTGTTTCAATAAGTAAATTTTAAATACACGATAGTTTCCATTTATGCGAATCAATGGTAAACCAAATTATCAACATTATGAATCAAATAATAATAATAATAAAATAGAAATTTTACTTTTTATAGTTGTGTGTTATCGTTACCTGTTTTTGTGAATGAAATTATGGGGGTGTACTTTCATTACGCATTTAAACAATAATTACTAAAAATTACGAATGAAGTATGGAAACAGTTTCTCTTGCCAAGTGAGTCATGAAAAAAGCTAGTGTAGACCAGGAACCATATATTTTTAACCATATTTTAAACTTAATTTCATCGTATTGGTATGTATTAATTATTAATGAAAAATACACCCATATTTGGACTTCAAAAATGCACGAGGACCGTTCATGGAATACTTAGAATTCTGGTGTGAAAACTTGGATTTCAATTCTTTCTTCGTTAGATCACTTTATTGGGGTCATTTTCTAAGAGCTGTTTTAAATTGTTAAGCGTATTTTTCTGAAAAAGACAAAACTTGCATCTAATGGATAATTGTATGTAATTACATTGACGGACTCGAATTTTTCATCGAAGGTAACAAGAAACGAGCTTGTATGGAACTCATAACCGGCATAATTGAATTGTAATACAAATTGTAATAATACAATTGTAAGACAAATGCAAATTTTGAAGTTACTAAACTTATTGTTCATGATAATGGGTAAATGAAAATACGTTTTTATCGAAAAATTCATAAGCACACATAAAGATTAAATACCATATTTATTGTTGGAACGTTAGAAAAAATTTCAACTTTCGTTTTAAAATGAAAATGCAGTGAACAAAGCCTATTATTTCAGAGAAAATATCATGCACCCTCAGTGCTAAGCAGACAATAAAAAAAGAGGTTCTACAAGGTCTACACCGCATTAGATTGTTATTATTATGATTATTATTATTATTATTCTAGATTAATTTCAACACAATTATTCCAATTGGTAAATAAATCATATTAGATGCAATTTTCCAACTGGGCGAAAAATGTCCGGACCAGGATTCGAACCAGGAATCTCCTAGCTGAAGCTGCCAGTGCTCTACCATCTGAGCTATCCCAGACGAATCTGGTGGAACTTTTTCTGAATCCATACATCCAGATGCTATAATTATTAACGTTAGCTGGGTGAAAAAGTTCCACCAGATTCGTCCGGGATAGCTCAGATGGTAGAGCACTGGTGGCTTCAGCCAGGAGATCCCTGGTTCGAATCCTGATCCGGGCATCTTTCGCCCAGTTGGAAATTTACATCTAATATTATTATTATTATTATGTAACTACCATTCCATCACAAATAGTGTTACTTTGGATTCAGAAATACATTACAAATTTTGATTGAAGTTTTTTCCCTAACGTTTTCTAATGCTTGTTAATTTTTTCTAGTGTCAATTTTATCTCGTGATTTAATAGTCAATTTAGTTTTAAAATGTTTTATTATATGTATATATATACATATATAACATTTATTTCATTTAAAGTTAAATTATAATGAAGTGAACTTCCTCAGTGAGGTATTATGATTTAAAAAGTTGACGACTCTAAAAGACAGTTTCTATCTGTCCGTCGAACATAGCCTAAAACTAAATTTGAGTGTCAGCTCGCTCGTTTCTAGTCAAGTGGTTGCTCTTGAAGGTCCCCTTCTCAAATCCGAAATGACATTTCCGTTGACGATGCCCAGGAATTGTCTTTGCGAGTTCTAGTATAAGGATACGAGTCTCGGAAATGCGACTGCTGTTGAATATAAAATACTTTTGTTTCGACTCGTGACATCCGAGTTATCTTCTTATTTTTTCAGGAGCTAACAATGTTTGTCGCGCGCATCTGAAAAATTCGTATCCTCTTATTTTATTCTCTCGTTGTATATGAGACGGGCTGCCAGCACCAAATTATGTTACGTTCAGTAGCTTGCTGCTTTTTATATATTTTTAACAATTACAGAAATGTTTCCAAAAACGCTCCCCCATACTTCAGTTTGCTTTTCGCGAAGAGTTCCGGAAAAATCCCGAGAGGAATAATGTCGTTAAGGGAGACGCGATTTTTGCGGAGCTCGTGGAAAAAATAGAGTGGAAAAAGAAATGCGCATATATATAAAAGAGACGTACACATACCCATACATTGTTTTTATTCGTCGCTTTGTTTTTATTGAATTCGTGCGTTGGATAACAGACAGAATGGGTCGGGATGTAAAAGAGGAGAAAGTGGGGAATAGATTTAGTTGGCGATAAAGCCCGAATCAGGGAGTAGGTAAGGGGGATATGCTTTATTATTCGCTTCACTTTCGATTACCTTTACCGATGTACTCTGGAGACAAAAGAAAGTGCTGGGGGAAGGAATTTGGAAGTAATAGAAGCTTCGGAGCAAGCATCCCTAAATGCGAAAGGATGGGATAGCAGTGTCATAACAAGGAAAAGTCAATTTACCGAGGAACAGAGCGATCGAGAGGGAGAGAGAGACCACCAAAAAGAAAATCAAAGGCTTCCACAATGAGTGGGCGCGATTTGTTTTTCCTTTTATCCCCCATTGTTGGCCTGCACTTCATCTGCATGAATTTTTCATGTCTTAATGTAGCCCGATTGAATAATGAACATTTACAATGCAAGCCCCTTTCCCTATCTGTGTGCTTTGGAGGCTCCTCTTTCAAAGCCTGCCCCCCCCCCCCCCAAGTTTTCCTTCGCTGTCTCTTAATATTTCATGGCAACCGCTCCTTCCGTCTTTTGTTCATGTGCGCTCACTGTCGGAACATGAAAGATTGAAGAAGAGAGAGAACGACATTCGACGGGGATGGCTGCAACATTCGCTCGCTCCCGAAGACTTGATTCAATTGGAGAGCAACAGTGGGATTGGGGGGCGATACGTGAATGCCAATTATTTCTGCTCCATCTAGACGCTGATTTACATCGAACCCAAACCACTTCAAAACCTCTCAGGGTCGGTTCAAAAAATTCTATTAGGCCACTTTTTAGGCTTAAATGCCCCAAAGAATGCTCATTTTCACATATTCATCCATTTGGGGGGGGGGGGGTGCCTGATCTCGCCATTCTCGGAAAATTTTCCCTCCCTCCGCCACTGTACTCGTCGCGTGTTTAAATCTGAAATATCATTTTGAAAATGATAGAACTTATATACAGCATTTTCAATGAATAATTTGAAACGCTGAAACAGACGTTTTTATTTCCTTATTCCACATTGTGTTTGTGATAAAGTAGCTGTTCCAATTTTACTCACTCTCAAAAACTAATCCAATAAACATTCACGAACAGTAATTTTGCCATCAGAACTTTTGACTATCCATTTAATTTAAAGAAATGGATATTGCCATTCTTTTTTAAAAATTTTAATCGCGTATTCGAGTCAATTAGAGTTCAATTCTAGAGTGTTAATAAAATTTGCAAATTAATCTACACAAAGGCTCAGCTGTTTCAAGAAATATGAAGCGAGTGCTACAAGTGCACCTGTATAACATTCAATTCTTTCTATTTTATGAACAAAGACGGTTTAGATTTTTTTCTGAAAACATATTTTTAAAAATTTTAAACAAACAGTAAAAACGCACTGTTGCTTATTTAACATATGGTATTGAGATTTCCTTCTAGTGCTTTTTGGTCTCTTTATATAGGCTGAATTGTTTATTATCGTCAATTTGAAGAGAGTCTCTATAAAGCGTTTTTATTATAAATTCATTTTAACTCTATGCAAAACACTTTTCATGCACCATTTTTTCAATACCTAATGAAACATCAATCTTTCTTTCGTGTTTTCACTTTCTATAATCTTTGAAATATAAAAATTTATCGAATTTCAATGTTAAATACTTCATTAAAAAATTGTAATGATGTCAATAAAAGTTTAATATTCATAACGCCTACTTGAATTTGTTCTTTTGGAAAACACTCCCAATTTCTTGTTAAGAACTCGATCTATAACATATTCTAAATAGACGGTCCATATAAGTGCAGCTTACATTCCCAGACGTTGGAAAAAGAAATATATTTTCAGAAAATAAAAGATCTAGAGAAAAATTACCACGTTTTTATAAAACAACTCAAAATAGAACTTGAATTCCCATTAGATAGAATATCAATGGTGTATTTTGTTTTCCCGTTACCAATATGTCCATGACAGTATAGTTCACATCGTGAAATATTAAAAGCATAATTTATTTCAGTGTAACTTGTAATAATAATGAAAGAGTTTCTTCATTTTTTCCAAAGTTCTTTGTTCTGTTGCTTATTGAGCTGTGATTATGACAAGTAATGTAACTTCCTTGTTCTTGATGGGAATGAAGTTCGATTCATGCATTTTTTTTTCAATTATTCCTACTGGTCATTTCGTACTAGTCACTCACCCACTTGCTCATTTTATCTTGATTTTTCTAATAAGCTAATTCAACGTGACCTCAGTATTCTTTTTTGTTGAATTCCTGGTTACGTGGGCATTCAAGAAATGAAGTCATGAATGCAACGTAAAACAATGTGTTGTTAATTTTCTTGGTTTTGCTGTGCCTTTCTGTGACATAAAAGTGAATGTTAAGCAGTCAATTCTAACTTCTACGAGGGACGCTAGAATTCGTAGATTATTGATAAATTGCATGCTATCTATCGTACTAGATCAAAATTTTTTATTCCAAACAGGAAGTTACGATGTTCTGGCTTGGACCCACCCATTCCGTCCATTGTCTGTTTCGGTTAAATATCAGCCAGCTTACTTGTTGCCTGCGCCCCAAACAGACCTATCTTTTTAAAGCTCCATTTTTCGAAGTTTCAAGATATTTCCGGTGATCCCGTAGTTTTTTGTTTTTTATTTTTAAATTTTGTTCATTTAAACTCTAAACTGCAATTTTTTGTTGTTTCTTTAGAGAACTTCGACTGACATTCAGTATTTATTTTCCCGTTCCCCTTTATTTTTTATTTTGAATCTAATCCCTTTGGATTTTTATTGATAGTTTTTTTTTTTCAATATTTCTATATTTGAATCGGTCATTTCAAAAACCACGCATAAGGCAAGTTTTTCCCAAATATATATATTTTTTGTCGCAAATGCTTCCTTAAATGTAGAGCCATGATCTGGATAATAACCATATATGTCAGTGTATTACTTCGCCTTCAAACAATACCTTCTAATTTTCGTTCATCACTTAAACCTCACAAGTCAGCGACTTAAGTCGTTTTTGTATGCAATACCTTCTTTGGACTTCAAGAAATCAGGGTTACCACACTTCAGGAAATTTCCAGACCAGGAAATTCTTCGGTACCAGTATTTTCTTTTAGGAAATCTCTTTCTAAATAAGCCGAAATGCGTTTAACCTACATTTATTTTTCTATAAACAAATTCTGATATTTAACCTGGAAAATTCTCTGAAGCGTGGCAACCCTGGAAATGGTGGCCGATTTTATACAAAAAACAAGTTTGTTAACAGAAACGTGCGGGAAAAGTTCTGTACAAGAAAAAAAATGCTCCTTCGATATACAGGAGTGTTCACTATGATTCTTATAAAAAAGAGCACTATCATAGCCGAGGAATTTATTGATGGATCTACTAAATATTCGTTTATCTTGATGAAAAATCTTTCAACCCCTGTGTCATTTCCATCAGTCAAAGTCTAGGCATCAAAAGTTCAAATTAATGATAAAAAATTAGACTATTTAAAACGAGTTGAGGATAGTGTTTGGGAAGAGCATGCCGTTTTATCAAAATATATTTAGCTGGCCAATTGCAAATATGGAAGATAATCCAATTGAGAATGATGAAGAATATGATTACGCACCACAGTGATATTAAAACATAAAAATGTTGCTGTATAAGTGTTATCTTCATTAATTTTTATTAAAAATATGTTTAATATGACTGTTTTGTTCAAATTAAATTCCACTTAACCTTATTTCTTGCTAAAACAACATAAGTCAGGAACAATTTTTCTGTTATTCTTCTTTTTAATATCATAAATTATAAAAATTATTCGATATTTACAAACTTTGCAGTCCAAACTCTATAATCAGCCCCAAAAAATCCATGACAATTCGTTTACTTGTGAATAATACAGTTTTTCTTATTTCTGAAAAGTTCTGATTTTGTGACCTTTGTGGTTTTTGAAATAACCGATTCATTTATTTTTTACGCTTTTGTCCTATGCGGGTCATCGTGACAATTAATCAACCATCCAACAAAACATTCTACTGAACAATCAATTTGAAGACAAGCAAATGAGATTGCTTGATTTGCAAAACAAATGTCAAATGCCTTTATATTTAGTTAAAAAGCGGAAAAAACGTTGACTAAGTTTTAAATATTTCCTCCAAATATGTATATAAAGTTAAATTTATTCCAAAGCTTCCTCGTCATTGTTTTAGAGTCTGTATATGCATCGATATTATTCTCTCTTTTTTCAGTTATTTGGAGGGGGGAAAATGCAATTATACTATTGTCAAAAGAATGCACAATTGTCAAAACGTATCTATTTTTTAAGATTTTAAAAATATACCTATAGTTGCACTGTTTTAACTCTTAATAATGTAAACTCTGTTTTACACTTGCATACATTTCTTGTGCTTAAAATTTAAAAAAAAAAATAGATTCCTTCATTAGATATAATCTGAAACATAAATTCAATCCACTTAGAAAAAATAGTCCAGTTCCAATGATTTTTCGTAAGTAACTGCCTTCCGATCTATGATGCAAGGCATTAAAATTTGGCGCCTAATATATGAGTAATTGGAGATATGTAGCTTCAAACTAAGCATCCTAAAGGTGCAAATAATGAAGAGAGAAACTTGATTTCTGGCGTGTAACTTCTATTAGATTTTGAATGCGGCTGCCTACTTAGACTGCAACAATGCTTCTTCGACGCGAATTCGAGCTCATTACACTCATTTCAACAGTCTAAAAGTGGTTGCATAGATAAATCGAAAAATTGTTTGACATTTGAGTTGGAGCGATGTGGCGATGAGAGCGTTAAAACGTGAACAACGGCATATTTATGGATCATGATGATGGGGATCCAACGCCAACAACTATTTGGGAAGATGAGTGCTAGTATAGTTCAAAAAGCACACAATTTGTACCTATCAACAAACAGACTTGTGGTCTGCATGGAAATAGGCACCAAGATTAATATGAGGTCAAAGAGCAAACCTGAGTACGCGCGAGTCGCCGAGCACACCGCTTATCTCTTACAAATGCATGTTAGCAAATGCAATTGCAATGGTATGAGGTTCACCGTAGAGTCCTGCGCGATCTGGGTGGAACCTGCAAATTCTGTGTAAAGTTAGCCTGCAACTCGATATAAACTATTCCATCGACCGCAACCCGACCCTATCCTCACAGTCAAAGAAAAATTTATCCAAAATTTAATGTAATTATGGAAAAATAGTTTGTAATATTAACACTAATATCAATTTAATCTTTTATGTTGAAAAATGAACATATAAGGAATCATTCCTATTCAAATACATAGTTTTTTTTATCTCAAATAATATTCTGGACTTTCTTTTAAAAATCAAGTTAACCCGAACACGACCCGCAAGAGTCAAAACTCAACATGAAACTCAGCCAAACCCGAAACATCTAGAATCAACTCGATCGATTATATATTAGCACCAACTCGATCGGTTACGGATAACTTGAGTTATCCGACCCGATGCAGGACTCTGATTTGATAGACCGTAAATCGCACCGAACAGAATTGTCTTAAATAATGAAAACCCATTTTTACCCGAGTCTCGTCTCGACACCATTGGGACATTCAAGACAGCATTTGTATACTTAGCTATAATTAATGTTCACTACATAAACCGACAATAACGTTATGGTTTAAGATATCATTTTATTTGATAGAAGTGTCTTTTAACCCCTTGAGGGGCGGTGGGATATATTTTATCCCACCTACGATTAATGAAGATTTGCACCAGAAAAAATTTATTAAATTTTACTTTTCTAACTTAGGTGGGAGAAAGTCGTAAAATTGCTTCTCCTATTTTGCAATAAATCTTTTTGCATATTCCGGTGTGAATTTGACATTACAAAAACACCATTACTTGCCCCGGAAAGGGTTAACAATCATGCGTGTCATCGTAACAGCACAGGGGTTCTTAGGTGAAAATTTAAGAAACATTATTTTGTGGCTACATTCTGGGCCCCAATTCCACGCTTCATATTCAACATAATAATAACCGTTGTACACGACGCGTTTTCACTGACGTTCTTCGTGTTTCGCCCTATTTCTTTGGTCACTTAGATCGACAAATGTCTCTCTCAAACACAGCACATCCCGGACTAAACAAATGACCCTTACAAAACTTTTGGATGTCCACTCCCTCCCTCCATTCTATCGGAAAATACGAAGAGAGTTACCCCAAAAATGTAAAAAAAATTGGTAAGAAATCCCTCAAAACGCTATTCGCCAATTTTATAATCCGACAGTTTGCGCCTAGACCAGAGGTAAATCAAGGCCTTATTGACTTCCTTACCTTGTACAACTCTTTTTCTTGAATAAATCATCAAACTTTTCTGAAAATGTTTTGTGTACTACATTAAAACCGTCGTTTTAATTATTTTTTTTATTTTTGTCTCAATATGTTAATTCATTCTTAGCTAATCGGTTTTTATGTTTCAGAATATATTTTGATACGTATAAGAAAACCGGAGCCTTGCGTTCGTAGTAGCTTACAATGATAGTTTAACCCTTTCAGGCGCATTGTGTTTCTCTTAACAAAATATTGAAATGGTGGAACAACACAGTATTTAAGAGCGTATCTATTTGAAAATAAGTAAAAGCTTTTCTTCACGTACATTATAAAACCAAAATTTTATTCACAAATTCTGGTGCCTTTGTGGCACTTGGAGATTAAAATTAAGTGGATATATAAATCTCACCGCCCTTCAAGTGGTTAAAATAAAAATTATCTTTCATCATGTTGAAATTTAGTATGAACTTAATATATATATATATATATATATATATATATATATATATATATATTAGATTTTAGATTTGCGTACAAAATGTGTGCGTCTGTGATTATATACGCAGAGGAAAACCTAAACATGAAAAAGCAAATTCAGCTTCACTTCAAGAAAAATAATATTTTAACTCTGAAAACTTTTTAAAACTTACAAGCAAAGTTTGAAAAGAAAATTGACAAAAAATTGACAAAGTTTTTATTTAAATTTAAAATATCCTATATCCAAATGAAAAAAAAATATATTTTTAAGACAATGCAAACACTTTGCGAAATATTTCTTTAAATTTTTTTTTTAATATTTGTTTTTGATGAAATGTAAAAAAAAAAAAATTGTTTTTAGATCGTTTGAAAAGTCTCGTTACTATCACAAACAATTATATTTATTATAATTTAACAGTAAAATTACATTTTAAGATAAGCAACTAAAAATTTTAAAAAAAATACACTCGCGTTAGAAATGGGAAACTCTTCCCAAGTTCGATTCTTTAGATTTTGGTTTGGTTATTCAAAATTATGAGTGATTTTCTTCGTAAGTAAAGTAAATGTCACCTGGGTTGCTCTTGAAATTCTTTACTCAAACTCCTCGTCCTGCATTAGATATTTTAATAAGTAAACTTGCCGCAATTCTAGAAAAAAAAGTTAAAAAACCCAATATTTCCTTAACCCCTTGGCATCCAGGACGTACAATGGGTACGTCCTAATTTTATTGGTGACAACTACCAGACGTACAGCGACATCCATGTAGAATATGAAAATCTGTGTTGCCGCATCTAGCAGATTTTTTATTTAGAAATATTGAATTCACACCAGAAAATTTTGTATAGAAATTTTATTTCATTTTACTTATGGAATATCTATGATCTTTTAAAGCAAAAATAACTATTAAAACTCACTGGTGAGAATTCCGAATGCTTAATTGAAAATTCAGCCAGATGCGGCAACACTGACGAAAATACAAATTTACACTAAGCGCTGGTATACTCGTATACGTCCGGACTTGAAAAAAGCGGTCTGAGTGGCAAGGTGATATTCTAGCATTTTTTTCCATGCTTTTAATCTATCAAATATATAACACGTGCTTTTAAAATATCGTTAGAAAAAATACTATATTATCCTCGGAAAAATTATTAGTTTGGTCATGTGTGTGTTATAAAAATATGTTATGCTGATTCTGCAAATTTCAGTCAATTAAAAACCTCACCAGCATTCAGCAAAAAATTTATGCTAGTATATATACTGGCTATATATATATATAGAATACGAGAGCTTTGTGGGGAAAAAAAGTATGATAGGCAATAAATATATTATATTAGTTACAATATTTAGCAGTTTAGTAGTAATGACCTTCTTAATCTAAACTATCTATCTGTTACTTAATAGGCGAACAAAATCTTAAAATAGTAAACTTTCGGATTTCATATCATATTGTAAAAATTCGAATAAGAATGCACGATAAAGAACAACAAATCTGAATTAATGAATTAAGAAAATACTCGTTTATTCCTATAGTCAATTGTAATCGTTATACCCATTTATTCTAAATAATTTTGCTACCGTGTCTGCATTTGGCATCCAAGAGCATCTATTCTACAGTGTGTCCACGTATAACCTGACCGACCTTTGTTTTCGCAACCGTTGATCTTAGATGCATACTTCCAGCTACAAAAATGCTTTAAATAAGATAAAGAATTATTTTTAAGGCGATTTGGATCAAGAAAAATATTTATTTAAAAATTACGAAATTTAAATTTTTATACGGTCCCCCGGTCCTATAAGTGATATTTAGTAAAAATTTACTGTGATACTAACAAGTAAGACGGGAAAAGTCCCATTCATCTAACATTAAAATTGACCGAGTTATAAAACTTTGAAATGCATGACTTATATCACTTTTTTGCATATCAAAACAGATGATTTCGACCATGCTTCCAGGGGTCGTATATAAAGTACTTAAACTTATTTCAAGGTATTTGCGGTTTGAAAGAAATCGTGCAACTATTACGATTGAGTTAACTTTATTAGTTAAATTTCAGATTAGTTAAAATAATTGTATTTTAACATATGTTTTATTTTGTAAGGATTTGAGGCTATGACTTCTTTTAACAAAAATTATGTTATTTTGATAAGGTTTTATTTAACTTGCAACGATTATCTTTCCAGTTTAAAATTTGTACTCGAACTTTAACTGATTTTCAAATGTCCGATCGAAGTTAAAATTTTTCATACTCATTTAAATCCGATTATAATGTAATATTATTATGATTTTCGACGCTTACCATCTTATACATACTTATATTAGAGAATAACATAAAAAAAATTCGGATAGATTACCGTCAATAAGTTTAAGAAATGGTTTTAGATTAGATAACATAAACCTGCGATGGTTGTGTTTTTTAAATTTTATAATTAAGTTTTATTTATTTTTTAACGCTAAATAAAAAAGTTACCTTCACTTTTAACCATCATGTCAGGATTTTTCGCAAATCGTAAATTTAAATGTTAAAATAATAGCGAAAAATCTTATACTAAAAAGTACATGTAAGACTTTTTATTCAGTTTATTTTTATTTAATTCAATAATTTATTCAGTTTTGTGACTTATACTGGGCTTCTTACAGCTAAACAGCTCAGGGGTCCATTGAGGTTGGGAGGAGAGGGGGGATCAGTTTTAACTTTGAAATTTGTGATTTGAGAAAAATCCTTACGTGATGGTTTAAAATGAAGGTCATTTTCGGATTCAGCGCTAAAAAAAACACGTGAATTAATTTTCAAAAGCTAAAAAACGTGGCACAACCCAAAACTTGAAAGCCGGTGTAATCTAACAGCATTTTAAAATATGTATCATTTTTGTAAAGAATTGAGGTTGTTGTTTTTCATCCTTTTATTTAGCAAAAATTCTGTTATTTTTTTCCTCTTATATGTTCAGTACAAATTGCTTATTTTACAGTAATATGTCAGAATGATTAAAGATTTCAAAGTTATATTGCAATGCTAATTTTACTCTCAACCATTTCTTTAATATATCTGACGATAATTATATTTCTACTAAATTTGTGAATGACCCCTAATTTGTAGCAAAAAATATGCTTTAAACAGCTATTACTCGGTCAATTTTAATCGTAGAATAACGGGACTTTTTTTGCCTTACTTGTTAATGTAACAGGAAAATTTTACTAAATATAACTTATAGGACCGGGTGACCGTATAAAAATTTAAATTCTGTAATTCTTCGCTAAATTGTTTTTTCGCTTCAAACTTTTTTTAGCTTAACTCTGCACCTAATTTTGACCACTTTTGTAATTGGAAGTATGCATCTAGGACCAACGGTTTCGAAAACAAAGGTCGGTCAGGTTATACGTGGACACACTGTATATAGGCGCTTGCATTTAGATTATCCAACACTCCTGAGTATTCTGATAATCATTTTTTCCACTTTACAGTTCATCATATATGGTAACTGTTTTGCACTAAGTCACTAACACATAAGTTATTATAAATTCATCATCTCCTGATCTGATAAGTCTCTTGGATGAATTCCTAACATTACATTCTTTTAGCTTTGATAAAATGCTTAAGATTCCATCACTATATTTATTTTATGCTTTTAACTTGTATCTCGACTTTGCAGCTATTTTACCATACTTTTTATTACGTTGATTACAGCTGGATATCAGGAATTAATTTTTAACATTCCTTGTTATTCACTTTTAGCTTCCTCTTTATTGCTTCTCTGGTATATTCTTCGGTGTATCATGTTCTTTTAAGTTAGATTTACGCCACAAAACTAAATGCAATCAAACAGCAAAAAGTTTAAAATATATATTTACATGCGCTATTTATTTTTTAAGATCCTTCTTGATCCATTCTCGTGATATAATTTCGAGACTATAAACGATTAACCCTTTCAGGGGGCAAGCAATTGGGTTTCTGTAATGTCGAATTCCCACCGGAATCTTCAAAAAATTTTATTGCAAAAATAGATAAAGCAGTTTCACGCCTTTTTCCACCAAAGTTAGAAAAGTAAAATTTAATAATTTTTTCCTGGTGCAAATCTCCATTAATCGTACCGCTCCTCAAGGGGTTAAACGATTTATTAATGCGGAAAACTCTCAAGAATTAATGTCTGATTATTGTATTTTTTAAGCTATTCTTTTGCCATATATAGCATTAAAATTCATTTAGACAGACACCAGAAAACATAGCAATTTTATAACAACAAAAGACTTAAAATAAACGAGTGTGACTAAATCTTTTCTGTATTAATCGATCCTACTATGACCAAAATTTATATTTCAAGCCCGCATAAAATGGTAAATACAAAAGAATATAGCTTAGCGTGTTTATGCTATAATTGTCTTCCTAAAATGTTTCATTTTCTAGTTTTCATTGAAAATATTCGGTGATTGTGGAAAGGGGTCAAGAATTAATTGACGGTTCAACAAAGGAATTAACAAGCGCGTGTGAGTAAATCTTTCTTGTGTTAACCGACACTGTTATGAACACAATTATATTTCCAACCTGCATGTAATGAATGGTAAAAACCAAAGAATATAATTTCGTATAGCCTGCAATTGTCTTTCGCGAAATGTTTCATTCTCCTGTTTTTATTGAAAATCTTCAGCAATCGTAACACATATTTTCTATTAAACAAAACTCATTCACACTCGTATAAATTAATATCTCGTGAACTGAATATTTCAATTCATTTATTAAAAAAAAAATTCATTGATTCTAAATAATCATTTGTTTTAAATACAGAATAATGCGTCAATCAGTGGAAAATTCTTTTTAACTGAAGAATCTTTCCATGTTGATAATAAATATTGTATTTTTGTGAAATTTTAAGCTATTCTTTTGTAATATATAGCATTAAAATTCATTCAGACAGACACCAGAAAACATAACAATTTTATAAAAGCAATAAATTCTTTTACATTGATTAAACTTATTCTTTCAAAGAGCTCTTCATAATTTTTCAGTCGCAAAATTTCTCTTTAAAATGAAAATCTTTGTCACTGAGCTTTGTATTCCCGTCATTCTTTGTATTTTAACGGAGACTTTGAATTATATCAAAACAATTTCCATTTGCTTGATTACATCTTGGCTTTCATATGTTGATTTAGGGAGAATCGCAAAGCCCATTCTATTTCTCTGTTATTTCTCTCTACATCGTTTTAAATTAATACGATTTATTCTCGATTTGTTCTATCAAAGAACGAGACCTGAAATTGTTTAACTGTTGTTTGATCTCGAAAGTGGGGTTATTTTTTTTCCTCATGCTAAAGACTTCTCGGCTTGGAGATCAAGATCTTTCCTTATGTTAGAAAAGAATTTCCTAATTAAAATACTCCATCAAACTAAGCGTATGACACAAAACTTTTAAAAAGAGGGAAAAAGATTTTTTAATCATATTTTTATGTAAAGTTACATTTCCTTGATAAACTATAGAAAACTTCGCAGTTCTTTGATATATGTACAATTTCCTTTATGAAGGAAAGAGTAATGTTATTATAGAACAATTTCAATATAGTTCAGATGTATCCGATTACTAAATAATGGAAGATTTTTTAAAGTAAAAATACTTCAAACTGTATATTTAAAGATGTTATTCTTGTGCAATAGTTTAAAATTAAAGACTAAATTTGTAAGGGAAAAGCATTAGTTACAAATTAGTGCAATAAAAACATTTGGCGAATTGGAGATTTTCTCTAAATTATTTGGGAAAAAGGGCATATTTTTTTTAAAAAATATCATTAAAAAGTTTTAAAAAATGTTTAAAAAAGTCATTTAAATTCGAAAGATAATTCAAATTACACTGTATATTTTAAGATATATTTATGTGAAAGGGTTTAAAATTTAAATCATTAAGGGGAAAATCATGTTTTCACATAGTAAAAATATAATAAAATAAAATAAAATAAAATAAAATAAAATTGGATAATTGCAGTTTTTACTTTAAATTATTTGAAAGTTGATTTATTAAAATACATATAAATCTAAACAAATTAAAAGATTTCTTTTGATAAAAAATTCTTTTAAATTCGAAAGACAATATACGAATTAAACTGTATATTTAAAGACATCTTCATATGCAATTGTTTAAAAATTTAGATTAAATTTGTAAGGGAATAATTGTGAGCTTTCATTTAGTGCGATGAAAACATTTAGAGAATTAAAGATATTTCATAAATTATTTTGAAAATTGATATGTGCTTTAATAAATCTTTTTAAAAATTTAATTAATTAAAATACAATACAAAACAACTTTTCAGTGTTTATAATTGTATTATATAAAATATATTGTTTTTATTATACTATATAAAATATCATATTAATTCTACTCTCATCTAAACCAATCTTCCAGATTATTTAGCCATGCATCACCTTATGATAATATAGAAATAGAACATGAGCGTTGAAATATGGAGGGAAGGGGGAGGGGAGGGTAAAAAAGAGGGGGAAAGAAGATAAGCTACATTATAAATCACAAAATTCAATTTTCATAAAGTAATTCTTTTGCGAATTCGAGAAAAAAAACCTTTTGTTGGTTTTATTAATCATTATGCCTTTTTGTATTTACATTTTTCGCACTCTTTTTATTGCTTGATTAATTTAACCATTTCAGCCTAAACTCATTTCGCGCTTCGCGGGAATTGAAGTTCACTATCTTTAATAGAAACAGCATTAAAAGAAGAAAAAAATAGAGAGAGAAGTGATTTAAATAAGAAAAAACAAAAACTGGAGATTTTTATACATGTCTTTAAAATATAAAATCAAAAAATGTGATTTAAATGTGAACATTTTTTTCATGTACTAGAAGAATATACAGCGAAAGTAAAATGTTTCGAGGTTCTGAATACAAAAATGCAATCACAGAGCAAAGAAAACTGTGCCAATCACTGGTTGCAGTTATTTTGCGAAAACAAAACTTAAAATAATCCTTGATATTTCACACTTAATAACTGATCAAAATTTTTAGGATTGGAAATAAAGACCAAGAACAAATTAACTTTCAAAAAATGTGATTACAAAGTAGAAACTTTTTTATTGTACCGTAAAAGTATACATAAAAAGCACATTACTTCAAAAAAGTGAATACTTCTTTAGGCAAAAGAAAGACAAACACAGAGCAGAAGAAAAATGTCATCCAGTGAAAGGCAGTTGCTTAGAAAAAGAAAAGAAAAGACTAAACAATTTCAGCATATGATATTTCACACTTAATAACTGATCAGATTTCTCAGTATTGAAAATAAATTCCAAGAACCAATTAGTTTTTCAAAAAGTGTGACTAAAATATAGAAACTTCTTGAACACCATAAAAGTCGGCAGAAAAGCAAAATACTTCTAAGGAATGCATGCTTCTCCTTTGTGCTAAAGAAAATGCAATCACAAAACAAAAGAAAACTGCGTCAGTCAGCGGTAGGTCAGGCTTTACAAAATTAAAATTTGAAGTATCCTCCATATTGATATTTCACATTTAACCCTTTGGTACCTAAAATCATTTCCGAAAATAAAAAGGCAACAATTATTTCAATATTATTTTATTAAAGACTTGATATTATAATGTAAAAAATAGAATCAAAACACCCATGATAGTACATTATAGATTATAATTACGCTTTTAGATGATGAAGCAAGAGTTTCGCATGAAAGGCTTCAAAACATAAAGAGGTTATCAAGTTCTATCAGGGGCTAAAGAGACTATCACAAGGTGGACATAAACTGACAGTACTCAGCCTGTTCTGTAGCACGATCTTATTGCGGGAATGGAACCAAATTTTGTAGGACTATTAAACAAGACGACGGACGAAGGAGCCCACGGAAAATTATTTTCAAAAGTCACTACTAGGGGATATGTGACGCTTTTTTCACGAAATTCTTTGTCTTCTATCTTGTTTAATCATCCTTCAAAATTTGGCTCCATTCTCGCAATTAGATTGCGCTGCAGAATACGCTAAGTACTGTCAGATTAAATATGGCTATATTGAGGAGGCCCTGGAGCGCGATCTAATTGCGAGAATGAAGACAAATTTTGTAGGGTGATTATGCAGGACAGGGGGCTAAGGATTCCGCAAAAAAAACAGCGCCATATATCCCCTAGTGGTGATTTTTGGAACTTTTTTCGCGGAATCCTCCGTCTCCCGTCTTGTTTAATCATGCTACAAAATTTGGCTTCACTCTCGTAATTAGATCGTGCTACAGAACACGCTGAGTACTGTCAGTTTTATTATGCCCCCACCCCCCTTGTATATCAGAAACTTTACATTTTTGGTTTATATTATTGGAATCACCGCCTGATGACATTTTTGGGGATTTAGCCAATATCACTTCGTTTCTTTTATCTGTTTCTTGTTGGCTTCTTTTTTGTTTTGTTTTGTTTGTGTTTTATGTTAACGTTGGAATTATGTATATTCATATATAGGGTGTTCATAATTAAACGACCCTACTTTAAAGTTGTCTACAGACAAAACTATTGGTCAGAAAGTTGCGAAATTTTGTGACGGATATAACGAAGGAATAGGAATTTGTTTGAGCGAAAAAAAAAATTAGTTCAAAATTTCGCCTCCAGGGGGCTTTTTAATGAATTACACATTTTAAAAAGTTTTTATGCTTTACTTTTCTCAGATTAAATGAGACAAATATACAGAACGCCCTGAAAAAAAGTTAGCGCAAAAACTTTTAAAAATTATTTGTGTTCGAATTGAATGGACCGTACAAACTCTGAAAAAAATCCGCCTACGACAGCCGCCATTTTTTTCACAGAGCTCAGGTCGAGTATTCAGTGGGAGGTGGCTAAATGTGTAATTTATTAAAAACGCCCTCTGGTGGCGAAATTTTGAACTACAATTTTTTTCGCTCAAACAAATTCCCATTTCTTTATTATGTCCGACACAACATTTCACAACTTTTTGACCAATAGTTTCGTATTTAGACAACTTTAAAGTAGGGACGTTTAATTATGGACACCCTGTATATATATATATATATACCTCTGAAAACAAAATACAATAAACAAGTTCTTCGCACAAAATCTGACCAAATCTCTAATTAAAGATAGCAAGTAATTAATTTATATATTGAATACCTTTAAATCAAAAACTAGCTGACAAATTCGAACAACAATCTGACAAAAACACCAATTTAGTGATCTCAAGTAGTACATTACATAACAGTTACATAGAAATAAATAAATAAATGCAAAATACGAAACATTATTAACATACATATATATATAATATAGATGATAAAACTTTTTAAAAATAAAATCACGGAGATACAATCGACGCTAGAAAAATATGACGAAGTAATAAAATACGTTAGAAATAAATTCAATTCAAAAATGTTAAATTCACTGTATCGATAAAGAACCTAAAAGAGAAGTAAAGAACAATGCGATTAGAAAAAGAGAAGCTTACATTGTGAAACACATTATCAAGAGCAGCATTTCGCAATATAAAGAAGCTGCAATGATTTCTGTGTAAAATGGACTGCGTTTAAGCAGGTCTAATTTTACATAGCCTGATAGACTGTGACAATATCAAAATACAAAAAATTTAGATTGGACGAATCCTCAATTCCATAAAAGAAAGAAAAATTCAAATGCAGTACTAAGATGTAAACATTGATAATAAAAAATGTATTCATATTATGAATTGTACATATATCGGATTTTACAAAAATACTTTTATAAAATAATTTTCATAAAACAAAAGTTACTTACTGTTGCTAATCGGTAATCTTGTATTATAGAACAAGCACACTCCGTTATCAAAGCGTTAATAACGGATCAAAATTTTTAGAACTGAAAACATGTTGCAAGAACAAATTAATTCTGACTTATAACTAATCGGTGATAACCGCTGCATATTAGTATATATTCCAATTTTTTTTATTTTTTGTTCTTAAGTATTCTGATATGTATGACATTTGAGTAACTTCATATCTATCCTAATTTTGATGAAAATCCCGGTCACTTCCCATAACATGCTTACACCGCCTTGTCGGCGGAAGCGACAAACTCTATGCACTATCTGACACCATCGAATTTTAGGAAGCAGAATAATGAAGACTGAAAAATGTGAAAAATCACACCACACCAATAAACTCCAGTCAGTTGGTTATAAATATCTTCCAAGTGATTACATTCCAATAATGGGGTATTATATTCCAATTCAACGTAAACTGGGTAAAAAATATTTCTTGAAAATCAGTTGTTCTAAAACCAACCTTCAAGTTCTTCAAAAGACTCGGAACAGGATTGATTTAGTAGGATTTCTGCTTTACTTAGATATAACAACTTAATAAGCACTATCACAAGGTAATTCTAAACTTGTGGATAATTCTTATTAAAACTTAAGACAAAAAAATAATTAAATGCAATTCATTTTTTCCTACGATAGATTTTATTAGAAAGGGTTATTATTTAATTTTTAAATTACAAACTATGCCAAAATAATACAAATTCAAATAACTATTACAAAAAGTGCTAACTCAAATAACAATAAACATGTATTGTAAATTTTGCGATTTTCTTTCAAACTTTCCAACTTTCTAAAAGTACAAATTAGTTATTTTTAAAAAACATTAAATATTTTTCACTTAAATATGCTCCTTAAATTATAAACTTAAAATAAGTTAGAAATATTTTGTCACAAATTAAGTTTATTTTTTTTTCTTTTAAATCTTATTAGTATTTGTTGTTGTTGTTGTTGTTTGTCCTGATTATTGCATTCCAAACATGTCTAATGCTCTAGCTTTCAGAAGTATATAAGAAGCACTTGCCTGAAAAGAAAAGAGAAAAAGATTGTTTATTTGATTTAAATACCGTAGAAAAAAAAACTGAATGTTAAAACTGAAATCTCAAATTCAATGTACGTTATTAATAGTTTGTATGTTCTCTGGAGGAAAGTCTATAAATACTTCGAGTGGAAAAAAGTTTTCAAGGTTTTCAAGGATATTTAAATTGCATCTCTTAAGCCTGCTTCACCTCATAAGGAGTAAGTCACGAACAAACACTGACCAAAGCACAAATAAGCAAAGTGTGCGGATTTCAATGATTTTATTAATGCATTGCTCCTCGAGAAAAATAAGATATTCTTCTCTCAGCCGAATTATTAAATAGTTTTAAATGGTTGCAGTAAAATTTAAAACACTTCGTCCTTTAATAATTGTGTTAGCATTTTTTATGCTATTATTACTTATATTCTATTTTTTTTTGTGTGTGTGTGTGTGTGTGTTTGAAATTTATTCGATCATTATTTGTGAATTTAGCATTTTGAATTAAGGTCACGACAATAAACAAACTGAAATTCCCAGCAAAATGTGACTTTTTTTCTTTCTTTTTTCTCCCTTTATTCGGAGATATAAAAAAAATCTAATTTGCTTTTTATTTAACATTTCTAGAGGTTAAAATTGTGTAAGTGCATATAAATATTTCTATAGAATTGCAGAATAAAAAATGACCAAACGGAAATTCGGTTTGGAATAAGTAAGATCTTAGTGTATAACGGACTGTGATGAAACATGACGTTTTCAAAATAAGAAACTTTTAAAATTGACAATGTTTTACTTAATTTGTTTTATGTTTTCCTAATTATTTGTTGTATTACATTTTTAATTATTTTACACAATCAAACTTATTGGTAAATAACTGTGAGCAACGGGGTAAGCATATACAATATCACTATTATTATCTAATCGAAAAATTTTATGAATAACTCACACTAGTAATTTTTCCAGCTGAGTGAAAATGTGTCCATCCCGGGACACGAACCCAGAACTTTGGCTTTAAATGCCAATGATCTTCCAATTGAGCTATCTGGACGCCATCCCAGCCAATACAATTCCCCTAGATAACTATTTGGCAATGAAATCTGATCTGTTATTTGAAACGGCTCGACAGAATAAACCACAGGTAAAGGAACTCCAATAAACTATGAATACTTAATTACACTTTTAATTATTTTAACACAAACAAACTTGTAGATAAATGAATCATACAAGTAGTCATTTTTTCAGCTGAGGGAAAATTTGCCTTCCAGATAGGTCGAGTAGAAGAGCATTGGCAATTACAGCCAAAGGTTCCGAGTTCGTAATATACACCTTAAATTTTTAAAACTCTCTCCCGATTTATATGTTATACCTTCACTGAAAAAATGATTCCGTATATATACGGGTGATTTCATGTGAAATGTCTGTCTTTTGACGGAAACTTTATGTTTTGAGTGGAAATCGTAATTTTTCCCGGAATAAACGAAAAATTTATTTTTTATCCTTACTCATTGAATGTTTAAAACGGAGATGTTTCTTTACAATTGAGAGAAAACGTAAAAATTCCAGTTAAATTTTCGCAATTGATGTTTTCGCCTATAACCGAGTAGTGAGATGTGGCCAGTTGGTGTAGGGAACATCCATACTCTAATGGCGAGTACCCAGCTTAGAATCGGGAGGAATGCAAGACGATAAAAAATGGGTGTGATAATATTTAGTACAAATATCTATGCTCCATGTAAATATGCATAAGTGTATATAATTATTATGCACATTTTTTTAATAATATTGCGCTATTGCCCACATTTATCTCTAAAAAGACAAATTTACGGTCTTGAATAGCGGTAAATTTCCATCTTCAAACCCTGAGAATACCAAAACGGAAGTTTTATGAAAAACGGAGAATAGACGGCAACTTTGCTGCCAGCACATTTTCCGTTTTTTCGAGTTTTTTTTTAGTATTTCTTAATTTTAAATATAACATTTTTTTTTTAACTTGAGGCCCTTTAAACAGCAACTTTCGGTTACTTAAAGACTCAATTCCGGTCAGAGCCGAAACTAGCCTTTTTTGCACCCGGGGCAAACATGAATTTGGGCACCCCCACCCCCCCCACCCCCCCCCCCCCTCTTCTTCCGATAAATATATTTACAAAGAGAATTTTACTAGTTTTCTAATAGCCGAAATATTTTAAAATTTGAAATATGTAATCATAAAATATGTAATACTGTACTACGTAATCTACAATAACGGATCCAAAGGGGAGGTCACGGTTTTTTT
Organism: Maratus speciosus; assembly: GCA_963932465.1. Taxonomy (NCBI): domain Eukaryota; kingdom Metazoa; phylum Arthropoda; class Arachnida; order Araneae; family Salticidae; genus Maratus; species Maratus speciosus. Next base: position 214,436,509 of record OZ010796.1, on the reverse strand, counting down.
TTTTTTTTTTTTTCAAAAAAACATTATGGCCATTTTTTCCCATTCTGACCAGAAAATCAGAGTTCTAACTTTTTACGACTGCTCTGTAATCTTCACCTAACACTTCATTTATTACGGCTGTTTCGTAATAATGGAAGCTATCAGTCCATCAGAAGAAAATGAACCATTCCAAAGGTATAATCCTTCATTTGGCGACCCTTTGTTCTGGCGCCAGGGGCACATGCCCCCTCTGCCCCTTCCCCTTAGTTTCGGCCCTGATTCCTGTTTCATAGGTGAAACAAAAACAGCCATAACTACACTTCCAATAATCCCAAGAAAAAAACAAAAACTGTGTTTGGTAACTAATTGCACAGTCATTCAATAAAATAATAAAGGAATTTTGGTTTTTACCAAATATCAGCTTTTAAGCGTAGTGGGATAATTTAAGGGGGGTGGGGGGGGAGGGGGACTTAATGTACATAATAAAAAAGAAGAAGAGAGAAAGAAAGAAAATTATAGGAGAAATATGATATTCAGAAGTAATTTTCTCTTTTGTTAAAATATGTGGCAAATTAGTCCTTTTTCAACATTTTTATATAAAACATGCTTTGCCATACAGATTAAAGCAACAAGTTGCAAATGTTGTAAACAATAAAGTTTAACATGATTCGTTATCTAAAAACAATTTTCCAAATTTACATCCATTAATAACAATGGCACATACATACCACTCTTATTCACAGCAACTCATAATTACAAGGATTCAGAAGAGATTTTCTCTTTTTGTAAAATATGTATCAAATTAGTCCTTTTTCAGCATTTTTTTTTTTTTAAATATAAAACTTGATTTGCCATACAGAGAAAGCAACAAGTTCCAAATGCTTCTGTAAACAATAAAGTTTAACATGATTCGTCTTCTGAAAACAATTTACCAAATTTAAATTCATTATTAACAATGCCATATACGTATTATTCTTATACACAGTAACTCATAATTAGAAGAATATTTCTCTCTCTCTTTTTTTTTCACTCACTTTTAGATGCAATATTTATATATTTTTTACTCAACTTATTGTATTTATGTAACTTATCGTACTCAATCAAAAACTAATTTCGGGCAAACATATTTCAGAATAATTTATTCTTTTGGTGTGAAATGTGGTGGAAAATGTTCTTTTTAAAACCATTATATTTTTAAAAAGAATTCTTTAGCATACAAATTAAAAATACAAGTTTCAAATATACTTCAGTAAACAATAAAATTTAATATCACTCGTCATCTAAAAACAATTTACCAAATTTGTATCCATTAATAACAATGACATATACATATCATTCTTATTCACAGCAACTCATAATTACAAGGATATCTCTTTTTATTTTTCACACAATGCTAATGTCACTTTTAAATGTAATTTTTTTAGCAATATTTTTTTTTTTTTTTTTTACCTGACTTATTGTGCTTATGTAACTTATTCTACACAATCAAAAACTAATTTCGGACAAGTGCATTCCGGAATAATTTATTCTTTTGGGGTGAAATGTGGTGGAAAATGTTTGAAAATGGTCTTTTCTAAACCATTATATTTTTTAAAAGAATACTTTAGCATACAAATTAAAGCAACAAGTTTCAAATGTTTCTGCAAACAATAAAATTTAATATCACTCGTCATCTAAAAACAATTTACCAAATTTACATCCATTAATAACAATGACATATTGAATATCATTCGTATTCACAGCAACTCATAATTACAAGGATATCTCTTTTTATGTTTCACACAATGCTAATGGCACTTTTAGATGTAATTTTTTCTCGCCGATATTTATGCATTTTATTTCTGGCACGTATTATTTAAATCGTTTGAAAAAATAAAAAAATCCATACATTTTCAATTTCAAAACCACTTCTTTCGAGACATCCATTTAATTCCTTATGAGATTTCTTCCTTTCAATATGAAGAATTTCTCGAGAAAAACATTACTTTCTGGATGGGCAATCAGGAATACTTCAGTTGTTTTCTTTTCGTTTTAATTTTCTTTTGATACCATCAATAATTCTTGTTAGACATTTTAAGCTGCTTGGCTCTCCTGCCATAATTTGACTTTATTTTATCGAAAATAACAATTGTAATTTCCAACTAATGGGTATGGATTTTTTTTCCTTCGGTATTTCGGCAGATGGGAATTGAGTCAGGCAGAACTGCGTTTTATCTTTAATTCATTCTTTGAAAGAAAACTTTCTTTGTAACTGAAGAATCATCTCATTGCATTTTTTTATGTACTGTCGGGACTCGCTTTGGTGAAAAAATAGATTTCATCGCTATTTTTTTACGGCATCATTAACAACATTTTCGATTCTTTATTAGAATGTTTTAATGTCCTATGGTATTGAAAGAAAGATCATCTATCTTCGCTTTGTAGCGGATGATTTTCGAAAAATAGAAAGATGAAGAAAGTTATGGTTAGTTTATTATTTAGATAATATACAAGAAAGAAAAATCATGTGTCAAGCATAGATTATGAAACTCTTTTTCCGGCACATTCAGAATACTGAAACAAAAATTTACCGTTTAATAAGTAGACAGATTATATGAAGAACTCACAACCATAGTAGACCAAGTCCATTTTGAAAAAAAAAAAAAAAAAAAAAAAAAAAAAAGAAATAGTCCATTTAGAAGGTGGATAAAATCTGCTTTATCCTCTCCCACAGTAAACCAAGTCTGTAAACAAATGACATATATGAGAACGTAAGTGAAAACAGACTTGGTTCGCTGTGGAAGTGGATAAAACAGATTTTATCCACCTTCTAAATGGACTATGCAGTGATGGAACAGTGTAGCAGCAAAGAATCAATTGACACCGCAAAATTTTATTAGTATTCTTCATCTAACTTTAGGACAGAATTTCTGAGATTTTTGAAGGCGAAGAATACTATAAAAATTTAGTGGTGACAATCGCTCAACTCCTGCGCCACTGTTCCATCACTGACTATGTCATTTTTTTTTTCACAATGGACTTGGTCTGACTATGGTTATATCTGACCCCTCATAAGATGATAAACTATTTGGAAAACGCACGGAATCTCAATTTCGGCAATTATGATCTATAGTCGGAAAATAATACAAATTCTTTTGTGAATCTATGTATATGATCTACCGATTTGTATATGTAGAACATATTCAGTTAGGTAAATGTGAAAATATCCCTTTCATCAATTTCCTTCAAAAAACAAAAATGGGTTCGAACTGTTTTGCACGGCCCTGTATATGATCTTTATAATTTATACACACCCAGTAATATAGAAAACATTTGCTATATTTAAAAACGCATGCAACAACTGAAAACACACTTCCAGCAATTATCACTCCTAGACAGTACTGTAACCGAGAACATTTGTGAATCCCTGTATATGAATGATAAACACTATGCACATCCTATTCTACAGACAGCATCTTTTAATGCACCTCAGAAATGCATATCAATTTTATTATGCTTGAAATAGTATAACATCATTAAAATACACTGGCCTAAAAAAGTTAAGGAACAGGGACTGGGTGCTTTCGATTCTACACGGTTTGTCGAATATCTACCAGAATTATTGATAAATTGTTCTTGAACTTCTGGGATGTAAAGCACATGTTAGATTTCATATTTCTCGGTGAAGATTTAGTCGGGGGGGGGGGGCAATTAGGGGGCTAATAATAAATTTAATAATAAAATAATATTTGGGATCACCTATGTAACAGAAAATGGTTTGTCACTGTGTTAAATGATTATTTCAGTCCTGTTCAATGTTTCTGTGCATGTATTCGTAGAGATGTTATTGTGTCTGTAAAAACTTCAAAAGTTTTTTGTTTATAGCATAGAGAGTTTTCAACCAAATTTAACACAACTTTCCGAAAACCTGACAAAAAATAGTAGCAACAGTATGCTGCAATTAAAACACGAATAACTGCGTATTAATGAACTGCGCATGCGTGGAAGATTCTAAAATTTTTATTTTATAATTTGGTAGTCAGCTACTTAGGGCAACTTATATAAAAAGTCCAGTCAAATATCGCGAAAATTCACAAAGATAGGGGCGATATAGTGAGTTGCTTTCTAAAAATAGCTTTATTACTATAAGAGATTTTCCACTACTTTTCCATCAGCTCACTATATCTTTCTGAGTTTACACAATATTTCACTGGACTTTTATAGAAGTTGCCCAAAATAGCTGACTACAAAATTATGAAATAAAAAATTTGAAATCTTCCACGCATGCGCTGTTAAAAATTGTTTCGTACAAATGCCCATATCTCATCAAATATTCAATATATTCATGTTTTAATTGCAGTATACTGTTGCTACTGTTCTTTGTCAGGTTTTCGGAAAGTTGTGTTAAAACTCTGCATGCTATAAACAAAAAACTTTTGAATTTTTCACTGACACAATAACATCTTCGCGAATATGAGTGGTATGCTTACTCAAATACACACTGTAAAAAAAAAAAGCCAGTTTTCCTTTAGGAATCGGAAAAATAGTTGCCCTTATCGTACCGGAATAATTTCCGACCCAGCTCGGAATAAAATCCGTAAAAATAAGGAAATAGCCAGTAAAACGGTATTTTACGGATTTTATTCCGTTTTTACGGATTATATTCCGAGCTGCGTTGGAAATTATTCCGATACGATAAGGGCAACTATTTTTCCGATTCCTACCGGAGAACTGGCATTATTTTTTTTTTTTTACAGTGCACACAAACGTTGAATAGGACCCAAATAGTCATTTAATACAGTGACAAACCATTTTCAGCATTTTCTGTTGCATAGGGGATCGCAAATATTATTTTATTTTTAAATTTATTATTAGCCCACTAATTGTCCTTCCGACTAAATCTTCACCGAGAAATATGAAATCAAACATGTTTTTTACTTCCCGGAAGTTCAAGAACAACTCGCAAATAATTTTGGTAGATATTCGACAAACATTGTACAATCGAAAGCATTCAGTCCCTGTTCCTTAACTTTTGGATGCCAGTGTACATTGCAAACGATTTTCCCCCCATAGACCATACTGTAACGGAATACTTTGTAAGTGTCCCTGTAAACAAACTATGAATGCGACACACTTCATTTTCAATACCGAAGAGGCCATAGTATATAACCCTATAACATATATAAATTACATAGAAATCCGACTATATTTGCACGTGTTAGAGCACAAACAGACAGACGGCCAGTCACTTTTCAACTATGTTGGAAAGTGTTAAAAAATGTACGTCCTGTTCCTTTTTTTACTAATTTTCCTCAAACAAATTAAATCTTTGACCTAATTCAAACTAATTTAACCCTTTGTGTCCCGAATTATAAATAGCTAAAATTCCACATCGATAACTTCTCTTTTTAATATTTGAATGAACACCGTAAAAAAAGACGAATGTTTCTCAAACTATGAAAACATAATAAAATCACGAAAATATACAATAACCTCTTCCGAGTTACCCGTGATTCCGTAAAGCGCTCCTTATCTTTACAAATCTAAGAAACCTATATATTTTTTTAGATTTAAAGAAGCATAAATAAAAACAAGTTTTCTTTTGCTGCCACTGATTTTCGGAAATGTTTCTGAATAATTTGTTTAATGTATTAAATAGTTTCACAAACCTGGAGTATCGGTTTTTAGGATGCTATTAATTATATATTTTCAGCTGCGTAATTGAATTTATAAATGCAAGAGAAACAAATAATATTTATTTTAATATTAATGTTAATCAGTAATCTGTTAATCTAGTCTGCAAAACATGTTTGTTGAGCCTGAAAATGCTTATTTTAAAATTGATAGCATCCGAAAACCCTCCGGTTAAGAAAACTGATTAGTGCACTAAAAAAATATACTCGGAAAAAGTTTCCGAAAGGCAGTAAAAGAAACTTGTTTTTATAAATAATTCTTTAAATATCAAAAATAATGTATTGGTTTTTGAGGTTTCTAAAGATAAAAAATGCTTTCTGGAATCGTTACTAACTCTGAAGACGTTATTGTATATTTTCGTCCGTGGTTATAAAATATTTTCCTATATTAAGACACATTTCAGGATTCGTACGTGTCCTTGAATTTCCAGACTAAAAAATTCTTTCGTACCAGTATTTTCCTATGGAAAATATTTCCTTAAATAAGGCGAAATTTCGCGCGTTTAAACTAGATTTATTTTCCTATAAGAAAATACTGATATTTGGTCTTGAAAATAACGGTACCCGTACGAACCCTGCATTTGTCTTTCTTTTTTTTACAGTGTATATTAGAAAACTAAAGTAATAGTAATATAAAGATTAAAAAAAGGAATATTTTATCAATATTTTTATTAAATTTACAGTTATAGGCCTTTTTGAAAAATATTTATATTTATCAAATAATATCGTTTTTGAAATATCTCAACTATTAAAAAATAATAAAAGTAAAAATATTATGTTTTTATCTGTAAATTGTTGTTTTATTTTTGTGGTTATGTGTAAATTTTCCACTATACAGCTTTGCCTTTCACCTTCCATATTTTTAATAAATCTTTGAATTCGATAGAAATGTGTACCTGCATACAAGTATGATTTTTTTATTATTGTTACAGTTTTTAAAAAATTACACCAAACGAACAACTCAACTTTTAATTGAGCATTTTAATTAAACAAGCTGCTTATTTATTTATTTAATATTAAACTATTTTGTTTCTCTGGAAGTTTCGTTTCTGCATTATGCAAGTTAATAGATAATCATGAAAAGTAGAACAAGTCTTGTAGAAAATTCCAAAATTTAAAGAACTTAATTTTCAGAAACGAAAATAATAAAGAAAATTTTTATGTTAAAAAAAATTCAATATAGAAAATATTTTTTTTTTAATTTTAATGTAATTTTTTTCATTGTTTTTATTAACATATTACTGAAAACTAATGCAATAAAAGTTACATATAATTATTTTAAATATTGCATTCATATATGGGGCATTCTCACAATCTTTTGACTTTCGGAAATAAAAATCTGGTAAAATTAAACTTGCTAAAATAACATTTTAATCTGATAGACGAATGCCTTAATGATTCAAAATAAAGAAAAAATGGTTAGCAGCGAAAATATTTTTATTGAACTGAGGTTTAAGTTAAACTTGCGAGTTTAAATTTCCTTACAATTTTACCACTATAACTTTTTATTTTGTTCTAAATTTTTACGTATAATGAATTTGCATAGTACCCACAGGACATTCAAATAAGAAATAATAAAAATGTAGTACTTTTAATACGAAATTTTTGTATAACATTGTCTTAAAGGGGTGTTAAAGAAGGTACAGAAAGGTACAAAATGAGGACGGTATAGGAAAAAAGGGACGAAATGGGAAAAAAGGAACGGTAAGGATGGAACACAAACGAAAATTACCACCTATTTTTAGGAAAATCATGTTCAGACTAAGTGATAGCCACAATGTTCATTGATTTTTAGAAACAGTTGTTAACATTGGATTAAATTAATTTTTTTTATTATTTATTTACTTCGAAAAGTGCAGGAATAAACCTTGGGGACGGTAAGACTACCAATAAAGCCACGATCTTGAAATTGATATTTAAATGCTGACTTAAATTCTGCAGTAAATTTCCTGTCAAAGAATTTTAGACATTCTTTCTCTAGCATACTTCTGTATGAGAAAAAACTTGAAAAAAATTCTATGGTTGCATCTGAAGTGATTTTCTGTATAAGTTTAGCAAGAGGAACGGAAGGATAAAAAAAACCCAGGGAGAGAGTTCAAAAAATAATATCAACCGTAAAAATGTGTGCAGGTTAATTTTGTGCTACATATTTATATAAAACAATTGTCCCGGTTTCGGAAAAAAATTACATCGTATTACTTTTATTGAAACAATTTTATACAGACAGCTCCAAACTTAAAAATCAGTATCAGGGACACGGGACGGTATAGGATTTTTTCTGGTATTTGGACCCCTAACATCGTCCAGAACTTATTTATCTCGTTAATATTGTTATGTAATCATACAATGGGATGTTCCCTAGTATATGAAATAAAAAAAAACACAAAAAAAATGTATTAAAATAAAAATTATTATTCAGGGACATAAAAGTCAAAAGATTGTGAGAATACCCCATATGCTTTGTGGTTTGGGAAAATTTCTGCATTTACTTTACTTATTTACAAATAAGTTTCTGCAATAACCACCTCCGCCCCTACCACCACCCTAAAAAATACCCTAATATTTTTCAATATTTTCTTTAAGCAAACAAATTAACCCTGTTATATGAGACATCATATTGAAGTAGTGATCATAAAAATACTAATAAAAAAATAACTTCTATTTTAAATATTATAATAATGCAATTATAAAATATTACAACATTATTATACATAAAAATACAGTTAATTAAGGAATATACACTTTTTTTTCCCTTTAGAGAAGCTATTAAGACTTAGAATAGTAATACTCTAAATGATATTTAGGACTTTATTTTAGCTTGGTCGCAGGGCCGTATAGCTATAAAAAATATTTCGAAGCGAGGGTAGAGGTTTTCATCTTCAATTTTAATAAAGTATATCCAATATAGTGAATATAATATTAATAATAATACAGTATATTCTCTATACTATAATAATTTTAAAATAATGTATTTATTGCACTGAAAATTTCCTAAAAATAAAGTAATTCGATTTTTTTTAAAATAAATAAACATAGGTTTGGAAATTTTCAGAGGCGGGGGGGGGGGGGGCTAAATCTCATACTCCCCAATCCCTACATGAATACGACGTTTCCTGGTTAATTTCTAAATTGGATTTACTATTAAAAGCGCCCACGTGCTTGTCTAGTGGTTAGCACACGGACAACTGGTCAAAGGGTGCTGGTTTCGAATCCCGATTTAAGGATGGATGTTTGTGGCGAATCGGATTCTGCCTTAAACGGAGGCATCTGTTGAACCCTCTTGTGCAAAATTTGATCGTAGTACTCCCAACAAACCAAACCATCTAATAAAGGACAATAATAATGCATCTTCATTTTTATGATTTCGTTGCGCTCCACAAGTATTCTGCTGTTTTCATATATATCCCCTGCCATGGATAACCATAAAACTTTGGTTTTTGAAACATATTTGAAACATTTTGAAACATATATATCTTCAAAATATCCTCGTCAGCTTGACAGTTCATCAATTGGTATGCTCCATAGTGAAATAAACCACAAAATTTAATCAACTACACATCTCAGATTCATTATTATTAGATGCGTTCGTCATTATATAAATACGTAGCACCTATAGTCTTCATCTGGTCCGTTCATCTCTCCGCATATAACAGCGCAAAAACTACCCAACCGAATTGTTTGAAATTTAATATATATAATCGTTGCAGAATTTTTTCGAGTCTTTTCAAATTTCATGAAAATCAAATCATATCTTTAAAGATATTAACGAAAGTTTTCTCCATTCTATTAAATCCTATCATACGTAATTAATTCAATGATATCCCATGATAGGTAATGATTCTAGGTTGCCATGGTGATTATGTCCTATTTAAGATAGTCATATTATTTCCGTATTACTCAATTTAATATATATAATCGTAATAAATTCTGTATCCATGCATTTATAAAACTAATTATAGTACAAACGCACCTCATTTGCCACGTTTGATGTACAATTTCCGACTTGTTATTGTTATTTTGATAAGATTATCCCACTTCCTTAAGTGATCCCTTCTTGGGGATTTATTAATTAAATATTTAAAAATTTTCTGCGATAAAATGTGTCCAAGACAGTCCGTTAAAAAAAAGTTTCATGATTTCATTTATTAAATTAAAAGTTCCATCATTATTTTCGCGTGCTTTTCAGCGAATCACTTCTTTTGATATTTTAGTAAACTTTTTAATGGGAATTTTTAGAAAATTGCATAAAAAATTATTTTTGAATTTTATTTTGAAATTTGAATGCATTAATTTTATTTCTACATTACATCATCGCTTTTTCAATGAAAAGAAAATCAAGATATTTAAGTTTCTATCCAAGCCTCGTGGTCATTAGATATAGCATAGTGATAATATTTTAATTAAACCAATACATATTCTATATTTTAGTACTCTAGTATTGTTTCATGCATGAAAATAGAACATTAAACAAAAAATTCTATGATTATTTTCGTGCTTTTTTCAGCGAATCACTTCTTTTGTTATTTTTGTAACATTTAGGAAGTGAATTTTTTAAAAATTGTATAAAAAATCACTTTATCATTTTGTTTTTGAAATTTGCATGTGAAGGATTTATTTTTATACTACAATATCGCTTTTTCTAGAAAAAAAAATACAAAAATATTTTAGTCCCGTGAACGTTAGAATTAACAGTACACTAAATCTCCCCTTCTTTCCTAATCAATTGTGAAACATGAGCTATTTTATGGGGCATTTCTAAAATAAAACAGTGATAATATTTTAATTAAGCCAATAAGTATTCTATTTTGTAGTAGTCTAAGATTGTTTCATATATGAAAATAGAATATTAAATAAAAAGTTTCATGATTAATATCGTGCGCTTTTCAGCGAATCACTTCTTTTGTTATTTTGTAAAATTTAGAATGTGAATTTTTTTTTTTAATTGTATAAAAATCACTTTATCATTTTGTTTTTTGAAATTTGCATGTAAAAAAATTATTTTTATACTACAATATCGCCTTTTCTAGAAAAAAATGACAAAAATATTTAAGATCCGTGGACATTAGAATTAACAGTACACTAAATCACCCTTTCATTCCTAATCAATTGTGAAACATGAGCTATTTTACGGGGCATTTCTAAAATAAAACAGTGATAATATTTTAATTAAGCTAATAAGTATTCTATTTTGTAGTAGTCTAAGATTGTTTCATATATGAAAATAGAATATTAAATAAAAAGTTTCATGATTATTTTCGTGCGCTTTTCAGCGAATCACTTCTTTCGTTATTTCTTGTTAAATGTGATCATTAAGCATGCTTTTTTCTCCATCAGGTTCCCAAATGATCTGCATTTCACTCCCCCTTTGATGTTCTTATATCCTCTGGCCTCCCCCGCATCCCTGGAGAATCCCGCCGCCATTTGCTCCTAAACAATACTATTTAAGAATGCGAACCATTCAGAATTGAGCGTGTAATTACTTGGCGTTTCTTCTGCGAGAAATGGGATTTTTTCTTTTTTGTTGGTTGTTGTTTCTGTACAAGAAGCACGTGCTTTGAGAAACGCCCCAGATATCTAAATACATACTGGCAAATAGATTCAAACAGATGAGCAGGAGGTGCTCGAGCTCTGAAACAGTTTTTCTTTTTTATATATTTTTTCCCTACCTTTTACCTTGCATTTTTTCCCAACAACTTTTTCTCCGGCTCAGTCGTCTAAGAAAATGGAATTTTCTTTGCCTATGCATTAAACTTCCGTCCGCTTTGGAAAGTATAATAAGCGATTTCTTTGCCTTCCCTTTCATAATTTTCTTCGGAAAAACAGTCGGGCGGTATCTAGATATTTTCAGAAGAATGAGTAGAAAAAAAAAGACGCTTTATTACTTTCCTACTCTTTTCTCCTGTTTTATTATTGATGGTTTTTGGGCACTCATTTATTATGCTCAATATTGTTTAGTTATTTTAAAGTTTTGCAAGAATTCTGGAATCTCTCTCTCTCTCTCTCTTATTTTTTCACGAGGAACGAAATTTGCCTAATGTGTTCGTTGTTTGAGCGCATAAATTTCATCTCCTCTCCTAAGTTGTACGAGACACACACAGAAATAATCCTAACTATTCGGAGTTCCACTTCGCGCAAAAGTTGAGGAAAATGAACGAAGAAAGCTGAGTAGAAAATATCATAATTTACGTATTTTGGACGTACTGGATATTTAGAAGAAAAATCATTTACATTTTTTACTTTTAGCATTGCATTTGGAGATTTTTATTCTTTTGCTTTTTGCTTGTGTCTTCCGTTTTCTAACATAAGTTGACTCAAAATTTTGATCTATTATGAAGCTTGATGAAAATGTAGAGAAGCTTTTTAATGTCATGCCTTTAAAATGTTTGACGTCGGAAGAGTAATGCATGCACTCAATTTCCGAAGACCTTTAGGTCAAATTTAGATTCACTACGTTTTATTACAGCTTTCAAAGAAGTATTTCTGCCATATTTCATAACTTAAAATTCATATTTTTTCTCTTTCACTTTTTAAAAATAGAAATAGATATTTCTTGAAAAGGAAGAATATGAGGAAATACAAAACATTTTGTTGATTTAATTAATTCTCCTAAGCCCTGTTTTAATGGACCAAAAACTTTTAAGATATGAGCATGTAGTTCGACACATCTTCATGAAAATTCACTTGGTATGAGAAGATTATCTGAGGAAGAAAAAAATGCAAAAATGTATTTCCTGTTTCAAATACTAAAATTTGTAAACAACTTTTACAAAAAATTTGCATCAATGTTTTTTTAGAATTTTTTTTTTTAACTCATATACTCATTGCGGATATTTTTATTAATTAACCCTAATTTTTAACTTCAAGTAAGCAGTAAGATGCAAAAATGTTACAGTCCTCTCGTCTTACTTTGGAAAATCCCTTTTGTATTTTAGCATTATTAAGAGTTAAATCCGTTAAAAAATATTTTTGAATGAAATTTAATACAAAACGAAAATTTCTTATTTTTATGTATTAAAAAGAAAAATAATTGAAATGATATACGCAAAAGATGTGAACTTTGACGTGCATGATGGAAGATTGTTGTTATATGTAATACGGGCAGTTTTATTATTATTATTTATTTATTTATTTAAAAACATTAGAAATTAAGATTTTCGGATGCGACGTATTTATATAAATATTTATGAGCTACAGTGTGGAGTTAGTACAATAGCTGACAGTAAAAATAAAATAAAATAAAATCGTAAAAACAAATATTTTAAACATCCAGATATGTTTGAAAAGCTAGTATTGAGTTGAGAGTAATTGCTGCTAACGTTTCCCTTCCTCCACTCTTATTGCCCTTTATATATCCTATATATATATCTAAGAATTAAAAGGTTGCTGCCATGCATTCTCGTACCCTGGTGATCACCTGAACGCTTCAATAGATGAAAGCAGCCATTATTCTCCTCGAAAACTAGCAAATCTAAGAAAATACAATATAATCACGAATGAAAATATACAATAACTTCTTCCGATTTACCCACGATTCCGAAAAACATTCATTATCTTTAGAAACTACATAAACCAATATATTTTTGAGATTTAAAGAAGCATTTATCAAAATTGTGTTTTTTTTAACTGCCACTGATTTTCGGAAACGTTTCCGAGTAGATTTTATAGAGTAATTAGTAGAGCCAGTTTTCTCAAACTGGAATATTGGTTGCTATCAGTTCTCGATAAAATATTTTCGGCTACCTAATTGAATTTATACAAGCAAGAGTAACAAAATAATATCAATTTTAATGTTAATGTTAATGTTAATGTTAATGTTAATGTTAATGTTAATGCTGTTAATTTATCATATTTGGCTGCAGAGATCTGTTTAGGAAGAAATTGGATCCTTTAAAGGACCCTTCACAAAATGTTTCATTTCAAAACAAGACCCTTCACAACTTTTTTTTATCTAAAAACAGCACCCTTCACAATTTCTTTTTATCTAAAACCAAGACCCTTCACAAAACTTTTCACCTTAAAACAGGACCCTTCACAAAATTCTTCGTCTTAAAATGGACCTTTCACAAAATATTTTCCATCTCCTAACTGAATCTTTCGCAAATTTATTTAAAAGCAAAATCTGACCTGTCAATTATGCATTTTACATACGTAATATCTCTTTAAAAATGTATAAACAAGGCCCTGAATGTAACGATCATTTCAAATTGACAAAATTATGACTAGATTTTTCACAAATGCAAAAAGCTTTTCACAATTTCACAAAAACAGGACCCTGGAAAAAGTCTGCACAGACCCCTGGACTGTAAATCCTGTTTTTTGAGCACGAAAAGGTGTACTTGGGAATTGATAGCATCGGAAAAATCTATATTCCAGGATGAAACCAGGATGACTATAATAACTACTCGTAAACGTTTCTGAAAATCATTGGCAGCAAAAGAAATTTTCTTTTCACAAACGCTTCTTTAAATTGCAAATATATATAAGTTTCTGAGATTCCTAAAGATAAAGGCCTTTTTTTGGAATTTTAGGTTACTCGAACTCGGAAGAGGTTATTGTATATTTTCTTTTGTTGTTATATTAGGTTTTCCTAGATTAAATAACATTTGTATCTTCTACAGTGTATGCCCACCAATTACTTCCCAATACTCAAAAGTATAACGCAAAAATAAATAAATTAAATAATTAAATAACTATCACTGTCCTCTCCTTAATAAATTTCGCAAGGAAATTAATTTTTCAGAATTCTTTCATAACGATTTAAAGTAAAAGAAAAATTTCAAATGAGCTTTTTCTTAAAACACCAAAATTGGACACATTTTCTATCACGACACAAATGTACACATCATATATTTTTTATTACTCGTGTGGAATCTTAGTCTATAAGGGTTTTTTTTTAAAGAAAATTTCTTAAAATTATAAAAAATAAATAAGTGGAGAGATTTATGACTACAGAAGCATCTTATTTTAAATTCTGTGAGAGGGGTTTAGCCCCCAGATCCATCTTTTATAACCATGTCTATTATAAAACTGAATTGTCGGAGGGGAGTAGGGTAGCAAATACGTTTTTTAATTCAACAAATTCTAACGAGCATAATTACAACTAGGATATGCATAACAACTTAAAATTATAAATCTCAATTTTGCTGTTTTGGTTTTAAGCTTTTCTTTGCCGCAACTTTTTTACTCGTTCTTCGTGTGTAAAAATTCCGATCCTTCCTTTGAAATTCTTAAGCGTTACTTTTTCCTGCATTAAAGCACGTTTTTTTCACGTCCTTAAAAAAATACGCATGACTTTTTACCATGGTTTCAACGGCAGAAGCATGCAGCAAAGAGTTTGTTATATTATATCCTTATTCTTAACCAAAGCAAATGCGTGCTTTTCTTTCTTTTCTTTTTTATTTTATTTTTTTCATTGGGGTTTTATAACACAAGATGAAATTGCTTCATAGGAAAATAAAATGTTGTCAGTAAGTTACTGACTAAAAATGTTTTATGTACTAAAACTATAGTAGGAAAAAAATCCCTCTGGATTTTAGTTATGCACCACGGTGCTTTATTTCTCAAAGCTTTTTATATATGTATATATTCATAATTTTGAAGGTATGTGATAATACATTTCCGTTTTTTGATAATTCTTATTAAAATTTTAACACATAAAAGGGCACACACTTATATGCATTTAAGCATTTCGTACAACTTTCTGTTCAAGATTTATTAAAAATAAAAACCGTGTTCTTGAATATATTTTTAAGCTTCTGTCACGAAATATTTTTCGTCAATGTATTTAATTAACCTTTGGGCATTTTAAATAAAATTTTAATTAAATGGTTAAATATTTTTAATTTATCTATAAAATCATCATACTATTGTTTCAACTATTAATAAATCATTATAATTTTACTATTTACAGCTTTAAGAAAAATGCTTAGTACTAAATTTAGCAATATTTTATAACATAGAGATTATTTTTATACGTTAACAAAAATTTTTGATAACTTACTTGAAATATAAAACAGATTGTTTTACATTTTTTGCCAGCGAATTTGAAATTTTTTTGTTATTATCAATAAAACATATTTTTAAGATCAGATTTCATAATTGTATCGTTTATCTCAAAAATCCCATAACTCACAAAGTATTCGAAAATTGTTTTTCATAAATTTCTTGATAGATGCAACGATAATAACTTTCTGTGATGCCACTAAAACAGGGGTGCAAAACTGTGGCCCGCGGAATACCACTAAAATTTTATAGTTATCATTGCCTTATTTAATCATCGAATCTCCTTAATTCGAGAAGTGGGCTATTTCTTTAAAAAAATTAGTGGTATCCGGCGGGCCACAGTTTGACACCCCTGCACTAACATAACATTCTGTACTGTCAAGGGAAAAAAAAAAAACATCCGTTGATTTTACGGAAAAAAACTCTCAGCCAGGATGTCAGTACTTAAAATGTAATTGAATTTTAAACGTTCTGAAAAATATTTAGGTTGAATCTTTCGTGGTTTTCCGACTACTAGATTTATTTATCTAAAGCATTATCTACAAATTTTCTCTATAGGTCAAAAGAAAGTAAATAAATGATCTGTTTCTAAGCATACAATACAAAAATGCGTTGATTTTACAGTCTGTCAGCCAGGAGGACGCCAGGGAAAAACTATTTATTTTACGAAAAACAAAATGTGTATTTGTTACGAATTTTCTGTTATTTTAACAGATTTTGCAGTAAAATAAACGGTATATATATATATATATATATATATAATTTTTTTTTTTTTTTTTTTTTTTTTTTTTTACAGTGGTATACCACTAAAATAACGTTCAATCTACCCTCGATTTGCGCCCTTGATATATTCGTTTACTGAACAAAACTCGCAGTTGACCGCACTTCGAGTCTTAAATTTGTATTTAAATTTGTATTTTAGATAATGCTTCACCTGTTCGTAACAATTTTGTTGAGCTAATTCTCTACATTGCGAAAAGCGTTTCTATCGCTAATTTTCAATTTACCGTATGGCATGATTGAAATTCCTAGGCATCTGAAAAAAAAAATTGAACATTTGAATTTAAAAAATTTTGTAACTTACCAAAATAATATTTTAGCTTACTAAAAATCTCAGATTTGTTAGTTTTTACCCTTAACTCGCCTCAATAATATAATAAAAAAAAATAGTAAAACAGATGGGACATATTTTATTGCAGAAACGGGGATTTTTGTTGTTGTTGTTGTTGTTTCTTATCCCGCCTCCTGAAGCTTTACTTTGATGTAGAGAGCAATCCTTTACATTTTGAAAAATTTTCTTAAAAAATATGTGCTTTTAGCTTAATTCGACAGTTTTTATTAAATTTCTCAAAATTAGAAATTTCGCACTTTGGGAGTTTCTGAAAAAAATCACTCAATTATAATCCTACTTAATTTGATTCTCCATAAAAGACATATTAAATACAATCCTTAATCGTCTAAATAAAATCCAAAATTCGTATAGAAATTTAAAAGAAAAAAATAAATCCACGTGCGAATATGCTTGTCATTTGTTTCATCGAAAAAAATAAAGAAAGAAAGAAAGAGAGACAGAGAGAAAAGCTATGTTTCAACGTGAATCATAAAAGTTAAACAATACATTTGAGTCTTCAAGGTTACTGATAAACTTTGTTAATTATTCTTGTCTCGCCAGTTTTTCTTTATTTGTCTATTATTTAATATAATTAATTTTGTTTCGCCATTTTAAAATTTTTATTGTATAAGTCAATATTGGAGGAATTCTCTAAGCTCTATATTTTTTTTACTGCATCTTTAATTTATGTGATATTTTAAACGAGTTTATTACAAAATGATAATTTAAGCAACGAAGAAAATAAGTAACTTTTTAACATCAACCTTTTCGCAAAAATTACCATATTACAATATTTATGATATGCTAATATATGTTCTTTGTTGCACCAACAAATTAAGTTAAGATCCATTAAAAAACTTGACAATTTTGATAATGTACAGCAGACAGCTTGAAACATGCTTAGCTCTTTTTTTTCTATCTCGAAATTTTCTCCCTCATATTTTCTCTTGTATAAAATATCATTTTCGTAAACTTTTTATATCCTTCCACACAAAAGAAAATTTTCTCTCTTTTATTATTTCTTATGAGGTCAATATGAAAAGAAAAACTTATCTTTTCTTAGAAGGAAAAATGAGTTTTCATTGTGTCACCTTCTGAAAATCATCTGCTATTGTAGTAAAAGAAAAGAAAAACATTCATTAAGCAGTTACTTTACGGGAAGTTTCTAACACTTGAAAGAATGCATTCATTTTTAAGAATTCAAAGTAAATAAGTAAATAAAAATAAAGTAAAATAAAATGAAATGAAACTAGTACAAGTGTATAAAAGATTTATTAAAAATGTTATATTTTTAACAGATAAATGTTTTGTATTTGCTTTCTACAAAGATTATAGAAGGTAGTTTTGCACTGTTGCAATTTACTAAACTTTTAAAAAAAATAGAAAATATTCAGTATTTAGTTAAGTTTTTTAAAAAAAAGAATGGAAGTATACTTCTACAAAAAATTATTAAGAATGCATCCAGATTTCTTTATTATTATTATTATTAGAAAAGTTTCAACATTTTTAACTTAAAAAAAGTTCCTAAATCCTAATTAATGCATGATAATTAAAAGTAAAGTTTTTCTTGTCGTTGAGTATGCAAAAAAATTGTTATATTATGTTTTGTTTGCCTATTTTTTTTTTCTCTCTCTCTCCTTTTTATCTTAAAAGTTCGCAAATGGAATAATGTACAAAGATGCGAAAGACCGGAAAATGTTATAAGACATAATGGCAGTACCGTCAGTTCTGTAAAAATAATTTACGGATACATAAAGTCATCTAATTTAATAACAGATTACCATTATTACCCATACCAGTGTCTTATGTGTATGAATGACAAAGTTTAGCTTTTTTTATGCAGATTTAATTTTTACAATATTTCTTGATTTTGATTGACATTATATTGATGTTTTATCCTGATATATATATGTGTGTGTGTTGTCCAACATATACTCGAAAAATATTTTTTTTAAAAACCGAAAATGTACTGAAGTACGAAAATGTACTACAGTATTGGAAATTCTGTAAAATCATGTATCTTAGACTGGAGAATTTAGGACAAATTTTAGTTTATATTGGAAAACTTCCCGCGATTCCAGGGAAAATGGATAAATCAGAAATTCCATTAAAAAACGGAATAACTACTGATAGTACAGTTGCCGGAAATTTCGCGAAATCCTGTAACTTAGAATGGAGAATTCCTGGTAACTTTAGCTTAGATAGAGAAAAATTCCATGATTTCAGAACTTTTGTCTATAAGACGAAAAGAACTAATAGCAGCACAGTTGCCGGAACTTTTGAATGATTTTACGAAAATAAAGCTTATATTCGAGAATTTTGGATAATCTTTAGCTTAAATTGCAGAATTGTTGAATTTGAAGGGAATGGATAAATCAAAGAAAATGTTCAATTTTAATTAATGAAAAAATATATCTATCGACGATTTTTTAGAGTGTGCGAAGAATTTGTATAGAGAATATCGTAACAACTTTTTAGCATTTAATTATTTTATTTTATTTTATTTTTTAATTATTTATTATTTATTTATTTATTTATTTTATTATTTATTTTGTCATTAGATTTTTTAAATCGATAGCTAGATAAACTGACAAAGAGGGCGTGTAAGAAAGAACCAAACAGCAGACAAAATTGAGAAATGCGGAGAAAAATAAAATGTAATCACTTTTAGATACCGATCAGACCTGATGATTAACATTATTTGACTAGAAAAAACAATGAAAACTATCTTAACAAAAAATAATAATAAACATTTTAAGAAATAATGTTGTTTATTATATTGACCATAGAGAAATACGTTGACATTGGTTTATAACATCTGTTTTCATTTGTTTATTTATTATTGCACGTTTTTAAGAAGATAGCAGTAATTTTGATAGCTGAGTTTTTCTTGTATTTTTAAACATATTATTTTAAGAAATTAGAACAGAACTTTTTCCCAAACATTCCGAAACCCAGTTTGTAAAAATATAGAAAATCAGTTTAATTTTCTCTCTGTAGACTGTTATCGAGTTTGTAATGGTTCTGCAGTAGAGTCCTGCATCGGGTCGGGTAACTCGATTTTATCCGAAGTCCGACACGCGGTTCGGGTTGGATAGAATTGACGCTTTTTTTTTCCGTTGCGAATCATAATCAGACCCCTTTTGACTTTTTGGGCCAGGTTTTGACGATTTCGGTTTGAGTTCAGGTTGATCTGGTTTTTCAAAAGAAAGTCCTGAATATTTTTTAATTGAAACAATTTTTTAATTATTTGAACATTAATGAGTGTATATGTGTTCATTTTTATACAAAAAAGATAAAATTGATATTTGAGATATAATTGTTGACTACTTTTCCATAATTGTATTAAAATATAGATTAATTTTCTTTCATTTCGGGTTCAGATTTTAATATTTCAGGTTCGGTTCGGGTTTCGTATTGACGAAATTTTTTTTTGTCGGGTTCTGGTCGGGTTAAGATCGACTTAAAGCAGAATTTTTGAGTATAGGATACGCGAAAGGCATCTACCCCGCGCAGGACTCTACTCTGCAGTCAAATCCATCGTTGCAAGCAGATACGTAAACCACAGACGTTGATGATGAATAATCTCTTCGAGGACTGAGATTGAATTTAAGACTCGCAACCCGCTCAACAGCATTATTCTCATGTAAGCATAATTTTAGTACTCTCTTTTTTTCCTATTTCAAAAGCATGTCATATTCGAACGCTATCTAAGTGGGGGGGGGAATGCAATATACTAAACAGCAAGTGAAGACCTGGGTCACTGTAAAAAAAAAGACGAATGTTTTTTAATCTACGAAAGTGAACTATAATCATATAATCACGAACGAAAATATACAATAACCTCTTCCGTGGCACCCAAGAATCCGAAAACCGTTCCTTTATCTTTAGATACCTAAAAAAAGAATTTATTTTCGAAATTTAAAGGAGAATTTATGAAAAATATATTTTTATTAGCTGCCCGTGAATTTCGGGAACGTTTCCGAATAGCTTTTATATTAGGTTGAGCAAACAGTTCTGGGAAATTTTTAATCTAATAGTTACCAGAATTTATATCGTATGTAGGAGTACTAGTGGTATATCTATAGGAGTTCAGGAATTTCGGCTCCAAAATGTCTATTGAAAAGCATGATTTTCGTGTATTGATCCGGCATTATTGGAGAAAAGGTCTAACGATTCTGAAAGCCGTTGATGAGTTTGCACAGTTGGACGGCGTCGAAATTCTTCCACACTCCGCCTACAGTCCAGACGTGGCTCCATCCGATAATAGCCTCTTTCGATCAATGCAACACTTTTTTAAGGGCCGTCGATTTGAATCCTTTAATGAGGTTGAAGAAGCATGACAAGAGTTTTTCGATTCCAAGCAACCGCCATGGTACTTCCAGCAAAATCCGGAATCTGGTAGAACGATGACAGAAAGTCGAGGACTATGATGGTCTCTACTTTGAAGAATAGTCCTTGTTTTTGTTGTTAATTTTCGCATAAAAATGCAACTTTCACAAATTTCCCAGAACTTTTTGCTCAACCTAGTAATAGATTAATCAGTTCTCTTTACCCGGAAAATCTGTTTTTAGGATGCTAGCTTGAAAATATTTTCATGTTTAGCAAACATGTTTAACAGACAAACATACAAAATCAACAGCATTAACATTGAAATTAAAATTAGCATTATTTAGATGGAATTGCATGTACAAATTCAAAAATGTAGCTGAAAATGTTTATTTGAGAACTGATAGCATCCGAAAAACCGATTTTCTGAGTAAAGAAAACTGACTAGTGCATTATAAAAGCTATTCTGAAACGTTCCGATAAAATACCGGTAGCTAATGTAAAAAAAAAGAAAAAATTAATTATTCTTAAATTTGAAAAATAAATTATTTTCTGAGGTTTCTAAAGACAAAGAAACACTTTTCGGATTCATGTGTTACTCGGAAGAGGTTATTGTATATTTTCGCTCCTGATTACTGCCCCACCAGTGGCTGAGAGGTTCTGCTCTCGAAGCTGGTAGACGGGAGGTGCTGGGTTCGAACCCAATCGCGCCCGTCGGCCTAATTGTTCGGAGTTTTCGTGGTTTTCTTCGAGCCATGGATTTCCATGCGTAAATACGGGTTAGGTTCCCTTAGAAAGACCCCCACGGAGGGCACTCCCCCCTCGGGTCTATATCCCTAGAGTAGATAATCGGCCGTCAAAAATCAACCAACCAACCAACCAACCGTTCCCGATTACATCACATTTTCGTAGATTAAGAAAAATTTGTCTTTTTTTACAGTGGGGAAGAAGATGTTATGTAACAAAAATTAGAATTAGAGAAAATTGAAGCGAAAGTTTTTGTTGTAATTTAGATATTTATTTAATTCCTTCTTAGTACCATATGTTTGAATGTTAATAGGTGATACTAAACTCTCCTAGAAAAGAATATTTACATTTAATTATTAAATATTAGAAATTACTTTCACCGTTTAAATTATTAAATATAATATATTATAGAAATATATTATATATTATAGAATATAGAAAATATTAAACATTAAAAGATAATGTATCATATCTTCAATACTAAGTACAATTTTAGTATTTTAGTTTTACCATATGATATAATACCTCATAACGCTTTCATCCATAAAATAAAATAAAAAGATCGAGAAAATGTATCATAACATGCTCTTCCACTAAGCTCTTCAAATGTGAAAGAATATACAGTATAGTGATAATTATACGCATTGAATTATATCTTAATGGTATAAAAAATATTAAATATTAAAAGATAATGTTTCATATCTTCAATGCTAAGTAGAATTTTAGTATTTTAGTTTTACCATATGATACAATACCTCATAACGCTTTCATCCATAAAATAATATAAAAAAATTGAGAAAATGTATCATAACATGTTCTGCCACTAAGCTCTTCAATTGTGAAAGAATATACAGTAAAGTGATAATTATACGTATTGAATTATATCTTAATGATTAGAAAAAAATTTACATCTAGGAAGATTGCTGCAAATAAATGTCGAGTTTTTTCACAATACGTTTATGTTAACCCTTTGCGGCACAGAACATTTCTGTTCGTAAAATGGTTGACTGACATCAGAATTTACAAACGACTTTTTTAGAAATTAAAAACTCGTTACTTTAAACTTTCATTGTAAAAGCAAACTTTTATTAAAATATTCTTGGTGACGTTTGTAAGTTTGGAATTAAAATTAGGTGGTACCGACATGGGACCAGTGCGTCGGAAAGGGTTAATACATTTTTGTGAAATTTTTATAATATATCTTCATATTTGCCTGCATTTATTCACAGATATACGCAATTATACACAGATATACGCAGTTATTCACATTATATACGCAAATATTTTGTATATTCTTAACACTTGTTTTCAGTCAGATTCCCCCCTTCCTAATATTGAACCTATGACCACAGGATATATTCAAATATTTTAAATTTGTAATCAGAAAAAAAAATAATTTTTTTCTGTATGCTCTTTTTAACAGTTGAACGGCGAGAAATTTTACTCAAGTTTTATAAAAAAGTATTTTACACAAGAATTTTTACTTAACACAATTTAACTTATTTGTGTAAGCTTTTTCTCTGTGGTATATATTTAACTTATTTCATAAAGTTAAATGATGTCTTTATATTGTCTGGGATTATAACAAACTATTTCTAAACTATATTATTAATTTTTCTTTTTTAAGTTTTAAGATTGAGAAGAAACCAGGGCTCCCACTGGTCCGTTTTTTGTAAAACCAGTCATTTTTAGAAAGAAATTCTTTAGAAAGAAACTCTGCAAGAATTGCAAGAAAAACGCTCTTCCTGATATCTTTCTACGAAATTTATAAAGAAGATTTTTCTTTAAATAAAAGTTGTGTTCAAAAAACGGGCTGAGTGGGAGCCCTGAGAAACTGACAAGTTGTAAATAAAACTATATTGAAACAAATCTATTTGCTATTTTCAAAATTTGATAATTAAATCATATAACGAAACACCATTTAAAATAATTCTAAACATTTCTAAACTATATTATTAATTTTTTCAAGTGTTAAGATTCTGAAGAAGCTGGCAAGCTGTGGATAAAACTACATTACAGCAAATCAATTTGATATTTTTAAATTTTGATAATTAAATCATAAAGGAACATCATTTAAAAAGAATATACACGCAAAAAACAAATGAAAAATTTTAATTTTTAGATGAGAAATTCGAAAAATAAGAATATGTTTCATTGCCATTGATTTAACATTGGAGAGGGGAAATTGATGTCTGAGTGATAACGATCCTTAAAGTTGGGAAATATATGTATATGTTATTTTCAAAAGTAACTTTTACAGACAGGATCCGATTAACCTATGAAGCTGAGAATGGCTTACCCGAGTTCACATATTTCAATAAAGAGTTATCATTATGATCATTATAGTATATACTTTAGATATACTTGAAGTAGTGTGGATATTCGTTTTTATTAATCAAACGTTCCCCTCCAAAAAAACTTTAAACACAACATAACAAATAAAAATGAAACCTTAAGGAAACATTTTAGAGTAGTTTGGATTATTTTGGGGGCCCTCTGAAATTATAGAGGCGAAGGAAGCTCGTGCTTTGTGAGCCTTTTAGATAATCAAGGCCTGTTTACAGAATGAAAAATGTGAAAAGAGAAAAGTGAGAAAAATGTAGCATCAAACACGACAGAAATCATTCTGGAATAAATTTCAAAATTGCCATCATACCATATACATAAATACTTCACTTAAGTTTTTATAATTATACTCTAGTATTACGGTTCCCAGACTTTGTTGCTGCGCGACCCACATTAGAGATCCAAATTTTTTGCAACTCATCTAATATATAAGGAAAATATTAAAGTTTGGAAAAAAAGCATGCACACGAAAACAGTAATCTGTAATACTAATGGGAAAACGGAGTTATCAAAACATTTTATTACGTAAAAAACACGTTTATTATTGAATATATTAGAAAAATACACTTTAAAAGTCATTGCGATTTGCATCAATGACAGAGTCTGTATAGAAATTTAAACTTTGTTTAAGGTAAGCCTCAAGCCGCTCTCTGCACAAAGTTCAGTCAAACACATTCTTTCCAGAAAGTTATTTGTCGTTTCCAGGGCTCCCACTCGGTCCGTTTTTTGAACACCACTTTTATTTAAAAAAAAAATCTTCTTTATAAATTTCGTAGAAAGATATAAGGAAGAGCGTTTTTCTTGCAATTGTTGCAAAAACCTACCAAGAATTTATTTCTAAACAATTACTGGTTTTACAAAAATCGGACCAGTGGGAGTCCTGCGTTCATAAAATTTTACCTTAAATATGCAACATATTGTTATAATTATATTATCTCAGGAAAACAAAAACAATTATACATTTTTGAAAATCTGACTGATTGTTCTGCGACCTACCAGAACATGGCCCTTGATAAACCAGTGGGGTTGTGACCCATAGTTTGGGAACCGCTGATCGAGTAGATTCAATTCACTGGATATAAGTCTAAAAACGGGTCATTGAAAACGCTGTCAGTTTTTTTTTTTTTTTTTTTTTTTTTTTTCAAATTTGTATCCTTTTCTGAAAAGATTTTAAAAAATGGTATATAAAAGTCTCCCCAACAGACCATAGTTTTGTCATTTAAAATATCTTTACCATAGCTTAGAATCCCATGCAATTTTGCTTAAAAGCTGAAATAGAAAACGTTATAGATTTATGATGAAGAGTAAATTGAATTTTACAATTGCTCATTTAAAGTTTTTATTCTAGCCCTCTCCTCTCCAACCTTGGGGAAATCTCCCACCTCTCATTCCGATGTCCACCAGTCCTCTTGGTGGAGGTGGTCCGTCCCGTGTAGGACAGAGTCCATCAGCTGGACACCGGTCGCCACCGCCAACTAAAGCGACCGACGCCGATACTCCACTCAACCTCAGTAAACCGAAAAACTGTGAAAGCAATGCTAGCAGGTAAGTCTATACTTAATTCGTTTTTAGTTTGTCGAAATGTTCACCCGCACAGTGGAGAAATTTCCCATAATGCTGGTCAAAACCAGAAAATAAATGTTGATGCAGTTATGAAATTCAATTCATGCAGAACTTTGAAAAATTGCAGACCAGAATTTCGTAGAATATGTTTAGATCATCTGTATGGCATGACGTTAGTAAAATGGATAACAGTTTGTTTTAGGTCGTAAGTTTTTCGTGTTGGAAATTTAGAAACTTAACTTTATTTGGTGTTTTGAACACTAAAACCGCCGGCTATTTTAATCAAGTTTTATAAAAAGTGTTTCACACCAGAATTTTTATTTAAAACTATTTAACTTATTTAATTAGCCTATCTTTGTGCTGTAGACATTTAACGTATCTTATGAAAAAAATTCTGGTTTGAGTCGACTATTATCAATTTGGCAGGGGTCAAAATGACCCCTAATGGCTGTTTTAGTGTTAAAGTCATGCGCTAAAATTTTACATTTTTAGAGTTTATATTTTTTAACATGTACTGTGTTAACAAGGCTATATCCAAAGATTTTTATTGTAATTATTTAATTTTTTTTAATAAAGCCATCAAATAATGAGTATATGTCCACATTTCAATACATATTTCTTTGAAAAAAAAACAAAAAAACAAATTTCATCGTATTCCGCAGAAATAAGGAATGCGTCAAAAAAATTTTAATATTTACAAACATAATATTAATAACTTCTTTTAAACGCTCTTATTAAAACTAAAACAGTTTTATTATTTATTATTCCTTTCAAAAAAGGCACGAAAATACTTAAAATTTTTAATATGGTTCATAAAATTTCATTAACATGTACTTTGTGAGATCTATGTTTTATAAAATTTTGATCCTTAGAAATTTCGAAACAGAATACTCCATTCTGAATATTCGCGCATTTTCAGAAGAAACTCGAAAAAGCAGAAAGCGAGCCGAATTTAAGCTAAGAATTCGGGAAAGTTCGTCACAGTGCGGCACTACTGATCGTTCGCGCATTGATGTTCATGTATCACCCGTCTTTGTACGTCGCATACTTATAAATAAACAGTCTTTCCAAACCCGATGAATCATTTAGGCTTACCTTGTATTTTGCGGGTACGAAGTCGCCTTTTTTTTTTTTCCTTTTTTTTTTAATCTCTGAGTAGCACATTATGATAGCAGAAACAATTAACTACGCTTAATCAATGCTATTTTACTTTATACGTCCAATCGTTTATATATTATTAACAGTAGAACTGCATCGAAGCCCAGTGGTGTAGTGGTTAGAACATCTTTTGCACCGCAGGTCGAGAGTTCGACTCCCGATTGGGCAAGGTTCACTCAGCCTTTCATCCCTTCGGGGTCGATAAAATGAGTACAGAGCTTGCTTAGGAACTAAACACCGAGGGCCTCGCGTTAGGTTGACCACCTTGCCGGGGTGCATGCTGCATAGCACCTCGGGGTCCAAGGTCAAGAAAACAGAGATGGGCACTGTCGGCACAGATCCTACTTGGATTGTATAGCCGCAGAGTTTAGTCTTTAGTTTTTTAGAATTTCATTAGTATCGGTGCATGTTAAAAATGTTTGCGACTTAAAATTGATATAAGATTTAACTGTTACAGGGAAACAGAGAGACCCGCCTTTTACCTTGCGTTAATCAACAAATTCAAAAGCTGATATGCCAAGTAATGACATTTTATCGACCAACAATGAAGCTTCAGTCTGCGATGATCTTAAAATCAACTCATTTCATCCAAAACTTATCGGACATGTCCCATCGGGATGACTTCAGTTGACGACCGACAGGATGAAATTTAGATAGAAACGGTATTAGTTTCCAATGATATTTTTGTGTTGTGATAGGTATCTTCGAAATTTCATTCGGAAATGAACAGGTATCGAAATTATTTTATGGTGAAAGCCTCTTCATCAGTCAACGCATATCAGAAACTGCTCTAAAAAGATATTAGTATGTAAACAGTTTTCTATCAGATAGATGACTGGCCCATGAATGGGTTGATGCTGCTAAAAAAAGTTACAAAATTATCAAATTTTTAAGTCTCAATGTAGCTATATAGTACCCTTATTTCCCCTCTTAACGTTCACGAGGGTTAGGTTCGCAGACTATTTTCCCATGCATAAAAAGGGGTTAGGTTTTATGATTTGTTTTTAATAGAAAAGCAATTTAAACGCAAAAAGTATATTTATTAAGCATTAAAAAGTACATGCTGTAAATAAATTTGAATAACTATAAACATATTGTGCAAAGTTTATTTGCTAGTTGATGGCTAAAAAAATTTAGGATATGCGACTGTTTGGCCGAACAGATCTTTTGTTTATGAGCTTTCATACTATAAAGAAATGTCGCGGCCTCGATTTCTCTTTTTAATTTAAAACTCCTCACCAGTGAAAGATTGCATTCTATTGCTTTTTCAACAAGTTGTTGTTGAAGTTTTAAAATTTCGCCGTCAGTTTTTACAAAAAATATTTCACCTGACAATAAACAGTTTCAATTTTAGAAAATTTAGAAAATTAAAAAATATATGTGCATAAAAAGAGAGAGAAACGTTTACCAGCAGTTTCAGAATTTCTGCTCTCATCGTCAGTGTCGTTGTCTGGTTCTGTAATTTCTCGGAACTTAGGCTATACAGTACAATGCAAGTGTCCAGTGTCACGTAGAATTGGTAAAACAAAGTGAGTTTACTTTGTAAAAAAATATTCTTTATAAAATAAATTCGCGAATAACCAAGTATTCGCGAATGTTGAAATGTCTTTACTTTTTTATTTCTCGAATAATTAAAACTCGCGAATGTTAAAGGATTACTCTAATAGGTAGGATCAGTAAACCTAGACTTGCGTTTCGCTGTGCATTAGATAGTATGCACCACCGGTGACTCACATTTTAATGTCCCATGTTCACTGTTAAAATATTTTGTGATTTTTCCTGAACTTTATGTCTTAATTTTTCAAGCACCAATGCTATGAAATCGAATTCAAGCACCGATGCTCTGTTGAATTCAGGCAACAATTGAAGTAAAAATTGAAATATTTTTGTCACATGCACTACACATAGCCAATAGCAACGCGATTTTCCAAAGACTTGAGAATTTTTACAGCACTCTTAAATACAGAACTTTGTAAATTTTACAGCAACTGTGTTGGAAGCCATGGTGCCAGCTCCTTTTGTTGTAAAATAAAGTTATTGTTCTTGTACGTTATGTTGTAATTTTTCAAGCGCTGATGCTGTGAAATTGAATTGAAGCACCGATGCTGTGAAAGCTAATTCAAGCAATAAGTGAAGTAAAAATAGAATTATTTACCACGCAGCCAATAGCAACGCGACTTTTCCCAGGCTTAAGTAATTTTATAGCTATCTTAAAGACATCGACTTGTAAATTTTACAGCAACTGTGTTGGCAGCCGGGGGTGCCAGCACTTTCTGTTGTAAAATACAGATTTACTTTTTTTTTTTTTTTTTTTTTTTTTTTACAATGTTCCACTGCGGTTAAGATTCAACAAAGGGCAATATTCCATCATGCTGCGTCATTCATCTGATAATTTATTAAGAAACAATTGTTTGAGAAAGTAGTTCCATTTTCTTGCTAAATAACTGAATAAAATCATATAATCATTAATAGGTGTCATGAAATATTTTTCTATAGAACGAGGTTAAGAAACTATATAATATGTTTTAAAAAATGCAAAATTACAATTTATTACTATGCCTTGAAATAATGAGAGAGAGAAAAAAAAAACTTGAATGTAAAAAAATGGTTGCGCCGAAACTTTGGAAAATTATATTTCAATTATTTTCAGAAAAATGTACTCGATATTAAAAATTTATTAATACAATTTTTCGTTAGTTATTATCTTTTTACCAATAGGTAATATGTTGTTTCAAGTTTTTAGGAGTTTTTGTTTAAGATTCCTTAAAATCTGGCACTTTGCCAACTTTTGAGGAAACGACTTCTTGTTCACTTTCGGTTAAGATTTTAAAAATTCGGGTAACAGAAGAAATTTTTCTTTCACGAGAGTAAAAACGGATTACAACAGCAATGAATTTAACGGCGTATAAAGAAAAATGTGCAATACTCATCTCTAACAAAATTGTGACCTTCCTTTTTATAAGCCCTTTTTATGAAGAGCTGTACTTTATTTGATTTTGAAGGAAATAATAACATTACATAGTGTAGAAAAAACATTCTGGGCGATAATTCTTTTGCTCTTAGCTTTTCTGCAACCGAAACCATCTCTGTAACTTTGCGATGCAATTTCTACAAATCACAATTCTTTCCCAAAAATGACAAGCTGCACACCTCACAGGGCACTCTTAGACTTTATTAATTTTTCCCGGAAAGATTTAATCTTAAAAATTTGTGCATGAAAGAAGTTTACTTTTTTTCAATATTTCTTAAATTACCGACAGTACACATGTGTCCCAATTAGTGCGGAAAACGATATACAACGGGTTAATGAAAACATATTTCCTTTTATGATTCCTGAATTTTGTTAATCAAAAATATATTATCAGTTTGGATGGAATTGTAATTAAATTTATTTTCAATTAAGCACTACAAAAATTACACCGTAAGTAAAAATATTTTAAGTAACTTTAGTCAGATGACGAGTATTAACGTAGTAGTTAACGTTAATTAAGAGATATATTCAATTTAAAAAAATTATAAAGTGCTCCGAAGAAAGTTCGGTACAATTTAATAAAAAAACGAATATATAAACAAGCCCTTTCGGCTCAGTCGGAAGACTATTTTGATATATATATTCAACTCCATGAGCATCTGAGGACTTCCCTGCATTTCATCAAACTGCTTGGGTTAAATTTAATGTCCACTTTTTTACGCGATTTAGTATTTAAATATCTTTCATATCTCCTCATCTTATAATCTTCTTAAAACCTAATTCTGTTACAACATTTTTGTCTACACTCAATTTAAATTGTTTTCTTGAAACGCAAAAGTACGGACCAGCCGCTTAGAAGGAGGTACATACATCAGGTTTAATACAGATACACTGTTCTGGAAAGGCTTGTTTCTATAGTCAAGACTTTCACAAGTAAAAAAAAAGTAGGAGGGATCCGTCAGGCACATGAAATTCTTCAAGGGGTAGGTGAGGCATAAATGTTTGGAAACCACTGCATTAATACATTCAAGATTGCAGTTTATCTACAGTCATCAGATTGAATGATTTTTTCTGAGAGCATCATATCACCTATTAACCCCCATAATCGCCACATTATTAAGTGAAATCCTCGAAGAGAATTTTTTGATACAATGAAAAGATGAAAGTACAGGGATGACAGTGATGACCGCCCCGGGAACCCAGCTTTCGCTTTAGAGTATAAGTGCAATCCCGGGGGGGGGGGGGGGAGAAGATGAAAGTACAATGGGAACAGAATTTTAACATATATTAATAATGAACTGTTAAATTCAGCCCCATTCGCCATAATATTATTCCGATTTTCAAAGTGCCGTTTTTTAGGAATGGATTATAGGAGCTTCTTTATTAACGACCAATGTACAACCTAAAGCAATCCACTGTCCAAATTTGGTTCTAATCTGTCCAGTATATTAAACGGTTATCCTGCGATGGCACATATGATGATACTAAGCTATATTTCCTACTCTCAAACCAAATTCGAACCCAAACCATTCAATGAATGCCAGCAAAATTCTTTTAGTATGTCGTACCATAGGTTACCAAACTAAACAACTCCTATTTATTTTTAACCGAAGAAATTTAACATATATTAATAATGATCTGAAAATATCCATTGACCAAAATGTTATTCGGATTTTCAAAGGGCAGTTATTTTCAAACTGATTATCAAATTTTCTCGATTAACGATCCAAGATATTTGCATGATCTATAAACTGTCCTAATTTTGCTCGAATTAGTTCAGTATTCAGGATGACAAGTTTTGCAATATGCATAAATCTGTAAACGAAGTGATTGAAATTGGTCAATTTTTAAAAAAATCAGCCTAAAAGGGTGAGATTGGAGATTAATGATATTGAGAAATAATTTGATGCAAATTTATTAGTGTTTTCTGTTTGTTAAATGTTTGATCAAATTTCATCTTAATTTGAAATGTAGTGCCAGCTGCAGTCCCAGTCCTCAGTCTACAGGTAAGTCCGATGCCAGTCACTCCTCTGGAAATACGTCCTCCGCATCTGCCTCTCCCACTTTGACTTCTACACACAGTGCACTCTCTCTTGCGTCGACCAGTGGTTCATCAGGACTTCTACATGGAGCACCGTCATATCCAGTAAGATAACGCACTTTTTAAAAATTTAAATTCCATTCTAAGTCTATAGCAGACATAATTGTTATTATTATTATTATACCGCTGACCAGGGCCCTGTCTGCCGGGCGTTATGCCAAGCTTAACGGGTTGTGTACCTTGTCGTGGGGCGAAATTCATCTGATCACCTCATGGCGGTGATCTACCTGACTAGTACCTTCGCCGTCATGGCTGCAGTGTTATTTAGTGAATCCCTTTATTTACTGTGTTTGCCGGTTCTAAACGTACTATCATAACATATATATATATATATATATATAAACTCGGTTTATGGCATCAGATGCCGCTATCCGAAGAATCCACAATAGTCTTTTTTTCCCTTTGTTTCCGCTCAAGGGTCCATTCTTCCTCCAGACCTCTATCCCTTATTGCCTTTGCAATATCATCCATCCAGTTCTTTCGTGGTCTTCCCCGTTTCCTTTTTTTTGTTTGTTTTACAATTAAATGTGATTTTGGATAGTCTTCATCAAATTGGAAAAATTGGGACCGGAAAATTGGATAGTTTTCCGGTAAAGGGTCCATTCTTCCTCCAGACCTCTATCCCTCATTGCCTTTGCAATATCATCCATCCAGTTCTTTCGTGGTCTTCCCCGTTCCCTTTTTTTGTTTGTTTTACAATTAAATGTGATTTTGGGTAGTCTTCATCACTCAATTTTTTAAAATGACAATACCAGATTAATTGCTTTTTTTTAATATCATCTATCTTTTTATTTTCATCATTTCCTTGATTCTTTCATTTCTTACTCTTTCTATTCGTGATATCCTGCATGATCTTCTTAGGGTATCTATTCCTACCGCCGCCAATTTTTTTTTTCTGTCTCCATAATTCTCCATCCTTCTGCTCCATATAACAATGCAGGAAAAATTAAAAGAACAAGCATAAAATCTCATATAACTTAAATGATTTTGCAGATAAAAACATGGAACTTGCATAAGATCTCTCAAGCCTGATA
The DNA here is from genome assembly GCA_963932465.1 of Maratus speciosus. NCBI lineage: Eukaryota > Metazoa > Arthropoda > Arachnida > Araneae > Salticidae > Maratus > Maratus speciosus. The sequence continues at coordinate 214,403,496 of OZ010796.1, read as the reverse complement.
TATCTTCGAAATGCAGAGTATTTCTGCAAAAAAATAAAATAAAGTAAAATAACTTAGAATATAGGAAATGTTACACAATGTGAGGTTACTTATAAGGTTTGTGTTACTCTCTACAACTTTTAGAAAACATTAATAAGGTGTGTGGACACCCCTGACCGAATTGAAAGCATTACAACTTTATCGTCCCCAATCCTTCCTCCCAATTAAACGCCATCTTTCAAAAATCCGTCAAATGGCTTATCAAGGATATCTTCCACCTCCCACATTTGAAAGTTTTATCTAATTTGTGTGTTTATGTGTACCAAAGGTGGATACCATTAGACAACGTAAGAATGTCACCATGAGTTACCAATTTACCTTTCACTGCACTTCAAAGTGGGGTTTTAAAGAATCAAAAAGTGAAAAAAATTGACCATTTTGTCGTTTTATATTTTAAAAGGTATACATTACAAAATCACAATTTTAAAGGCAGTAATAGATACTTATTTCATATTTTTTTTCAGATCATAAAAGAAAAAGTTAGTTTTTATCGGAGTTTTAAACTTGTCGAGCAGAAAATTTGAATTGCAAGTTGCGCGCACGCTTAGAAAAGAATTCTTGCATGTTAAAATAAAATTTTTGGTATCCTATTATACTGAGTCTTGTGCTGACATTGAACATAAAAAATTGTTTATTTATAGCATTTTTATGTTATAAGAACAAAACTGTATCTTGCTTATGTACATTTTTTAAAAATTTTAGTAATATAACACAAAGACAAAATTATTTTTTCAACAACAAAAGATGAACATTTATTGTCACTTTACAGAGCCTACCATGAACAAGATATCCTCGAAAAAATATTGATAAGTTTTTTAACTACCTTGTGCGTAATGCCAAGAAAATCACATTTTGAGAAAAAATGACTTTAAGATTCTCTCTGTAAATATTCAATATTTAATAACTATTAAGAGTGAGATTTATTTTGTTTTAAAGTATTTAGAAATGATAAATCTTTAATACATATAATTTTACAAAAATTTAACTTTTTTTTTAAGTTTAAGAGTCCTAAATTCTCTTTCAAAATCACAAAATTGAACAAAAAAATCAAAACATTTTTTTTTCTTTTTTTGAGAATTATGAAACTAGATGCTCAAATTTATGTGATGCAAAAAAATCTTTTCAATTCCGATGCTTCTTCGCAGAGATATAAGCTTTGATATTTGTAAAAATTGTATATATTTATGTAGTTTGTTTTACTTAAAATGCTGTTTTCTGAACATTAGAATTTCGCACATTTCTAACATTTGAAACGTTCCACGCGCATTCCTAATTATCAGATTCTTTGAAATTTATACTGTATATCCTACAATAATTACTAAATGTTTGCATAAAAAGTTGCTTTCATTAGTATTTTAGTGTTGAAATTTATATGCATATAAAAATACGTATATAGCTACTTTTTTTGAAAAAAAAAAAAAAAAGCCTAATTATATAAAAAAAAAATTCTACTTATATATTCAGTGAACTTTCACATTTCATGCCAACTTCCATTGTAATAGTATATGAAAAGTATCTCATAAGTAAATATTATCCTATTTTATGCAAAAGTAATGCGCATGAGACATTTTAAATTGTGACAATTATTTGTTGTTGTTTTTAAATTGAAAATTGAATAATTTAAAAACTTTTTATTACTTTAACACCAAATTTTGAATATAACTATTTGAGCCTGCCATTAACAAGTCCGCAATTTTCAAATGAATCCATTGAAAAGTGAAGGATATAGCTTTTAATGTCCACTGCCCCCTTAATAGAATTAACACAAAGTACTTCGTTACAGTTGTTCCTTAAATTTTTCCCTCCAATGTAATTAAATGTTAGATATTGCCGTATACACCAGTTTTCAAGCAGGACTCTCTCGAAGACATAGAATATATGTAAAATATTATTAATTAGGTTAACATGGGATTTTGCGATAGGGGAGGATATCGCAAAATCCCATGTTAACATGTGGGAGAATTTAAATACGTAATTCATTACCTAATATAAATATCAAAATACGGTTTTCATCATCAGAAGGTAAACGTCCGAAGACGACGAAGTGCGTTTTTAAAAGACGTCTCCTTAAATTGTAAGTATTTAAACACCTATAAATTTTGAAATTTCAACTTAATGAAAATTTTAAAACGTTTTTATCTTAAATTTATTTAACATTTAAGGCGACAATTTTTTACTTCGCCGGCATCTGACGTCTGCTTTCTGATGGTAAAAACCAGTGTTGAAATCAGAAGGTGGCCCGGGGGAGGGGGACACTCGCCCCCGGACAAATGAGATGCCCCCGGAAAATTTGAGATTTTGTATTTTCAATGGTCAAAAAGTGCAATTTTCCCTCCCCCGGAACTCTATAATGTCCCCCACGGAGCCACAGAAATCCCTCCCGGAGAAAAGTGTCTGAATTCAACACTGGTGAAAACCGTATTTATATATTGATATTAGGTAATGAGCAATCACTTAAACCGACATTAAAGAAAATTAATCCATATAATCCATACAATTATTGAAAAATAGTCTACAATTACATCTCTAATGTCAATTTTATCTTTTATATTGAAAAATGAAAATATATATACTCATTAATGTTCAAATATGTAGGGATTTTTTTTCATCTGAAAAAATATTCTAGACATTTTTTAATCGGGTCAACACGAACCCGACCCGCAAAAGTCAAATCCCAACCCGAATCTGAAACAATTACATGTGTATGCTCATTAATGTTCAAATATGTAGGGATTTTTTTTTTTTATCTGAAAAATATTCTAGACATTTTTTTAATCGGGTCAACACGAACCGGACCCGGAAAAGTCAAATACCAACCCGAAACTGAAACAGTTACATGTGTATGCTCATTAATGTTCAAATATGTAGGGAGGTTTTTTTCATCTGAAAAAATACTCTAGACATTTTTTTTAATCAGGTCAACACGAACCCGACGGGCAAAAGTCAAATCCCAACCCGAAACTGAAACAATTACATGTGCATGCTCATTAATGTTCAAATATGTAGTTCTATTCATCTGAAAATATATTCTACACTTTTTTTTAATCCCGACCCGTAGCAAGAGTCAAATTCCAACACGAAAGAAACAGGTCCTGAAACAATTTAGCTCAACCCGACCGGAAAGAAAAAAAAATTGCATTAACTCGACCTCGACCCAACTCGAACCGGGGGTCGGTTTCAGGTGAAATAGGGTTACCCGACCGATGCAGAACTCTACCTACTTTGCTGTTACTTTCCAGGTTTTGTTATTGTGCTGCCATCTAGTGATTTACATAGCAATCTGGAATGTTATAGCAGTATTATTATTTTATGATGTAGCGCGGGTTTTCAACCATGGTTGACCGTTTGTCCTCCTTCTTTTTTAGAAGAAATTACGAATCCATACCTGAAATTCCGAAAGAAGAATTTTTAATTTAGTTAACCACGAGTCATCAAATAAAGCGAAAATTGTCATTCAGAATTTCTGTATGAATTTGAAATTCCTGAATAAAAGGCGATATCATGAAAGCTGGTGAAACGTTATTATATTAAAAAGTTTTTTTTTTTTTTTTTTTTTTTTTTTTTTTTTTTTTTATGTTGGCTGGATTACACTGTAATAAAATCCTTGAATCATTCAATGAAACATCATTTGACAAGAAAATATAAGGGAGGTCTCTTTTTTGGCCACCACTATTTCTAAATGATAATCATCGTGGTAAATTTCTTGCAAATTTTCAAGAAAAATCTACATTTAAGGGGATTTCAACGACATTTTCAAGAGGAATCTAAAGCGAAAATTGTTATTTGGAAATAGTGATGGCCAAAAATGAACCACTGAAAATAATACTTAAAAAATAAACAGAAAATTGTAGAAAATTATTATTTACAATAATGTAAGAACTATTAACATTTAAAGATATTTTATAAGTTTTTTTCTTAGTCTTTTAATTCCATATAACGATCATTAAACCTTTGGCTCTAGCGAATGACGCATTTAAAACATGATCCTTGAAAAGTAACTTTCAATTCGCAGGGGTTTTAAAAAATTGCAAATTACTTAATTTCTATCTGGGAGTTTAAAATATTAATCCTTTAACGCTCATTAAAGAATATCACTAGGGTAATAGTAAAAGACAGGTATGCAAGATTTTAAGTCAAAATAAGCAATAAAAAGTTTGATTGGAGTTCTGAGACCTTTTCTTCATAAAAATTGTGTAATTATCTCGATTTGTAAATTAAGAAATATTTAAATATTTTTTAAAAACTTTGAATGTTAATACTTTAAATATCAAAACACACTTGTGTGTCTCTGGCACACCGGTTGAGGAACACTGATCTCAAATCACTGGTTCTCAAACGGTATGCTGTAAGAATACTTCAGGTGTGCCGTTAAATTTTCAGTCAAGTTGTATTAAGATTTTACGAATTAGCCCCGACGGGACCAGTATCCTATACACGAATTATTCGCTTGGCATAATTTTTTAAGCAATTATTTTTACTAATATAATCACGAAAATGCCCTAATTAAAAAAGACATATTACTTTTCTTAATTACTGGTACAATAAACAATTGCCGTATGCACCTTTTGAAGATGCATTATATGCACCCATGGTCTCGAAAGGGTAATAGTATTATTACTTTCAGATGCGCGGTTCCATATTATACAACTTATTTTCTAATGAAGTTTAGTGGTTTAGCGTCATAAAGTTGCATTTCATTTCTTGTAAATTTATTAGTGTTTGCATACTTTTTATAAGACTATGCACAGAGATCGTGCAGGGGTGCCATTTAGAGGAGGCTAGAAATGCAGTTGTACCTCTCTAGGAATTCGATATTTAAGAATGTTTGAGTCATCACAGATCCGAATGGTGTTGCAAATGCTCTGGACACCACACTAATTTCTTATACAGTTTATTTCGCGATCTTTAATCACAGATAATTCTGACATTAGATAAGGCTAAGAAAATTACTTTAAAATACTGATGTCCAGAGTATTTGAGTCTCGATTTACGGGGGACACCTAACAACACAAACATCAGGCACATAATTTTTTTTTTTTTTTTTTTTTTTTTTTTTTAGATATTGCACAACAGGTAAAATAACTTGTCACATTTGACTAAAATAGAAATATTAGCATTCAATAAACTGTTAAATAATTAATAATATTATTTATTATATTAATAACAGTAGCAATAAAAATAATAACAATTACTAATAACGCTTGTTTTATTTTTATATAATTATTAATAATAATAACTAATAATAATAATAATAATAATAACTAATAATATTAATTAATAATAATAATTATTATTATCAATAATATTGGCTAAAGCCTTGCTATTGCAATATATTCAAAGTAAGACACATGTATTATTAACGAGTACTTTGGCTAATTGAAAATATATATGTGAGAATAGAACTGCACCAGTTGCTTTTTAGAAGGCGAAACAAAATCAAAAGTAATTTTTGCCCCCCTTAATATTGTTTTGAAATGGCGCTCTTGAAATCGTAAACATGATCTCACATGTTCAGATAAATTTATTGTTTTCAGAGAAAAACTATTCCTCCGAAAAGAATATATGTATATAATAGTGTAGGAATGTTTGATGATGTAATATAGGTGTAATCTAGATAAAAATATTATTGAACCAATTTTACAAACTTTCTATTTATGTTGGATAAGTATTGAAGAATATACATCCTGCAATGATTGATAACAATATCGCTAAGATCAGGTGAAAAAAAAAAATTAAGTACATGTGCATGTATACTGTATTGTAATACTCAAATACATGAAATTTGAGTATTACAAAAAAGAATTTGACAGAAATAAAAAATGGCAGAGGATTGAAAAAAATAATAACAACAATGGACATTACAATTTGTTGATTTTCTGTCAATTCTAAATTTTGTAAATACTGGGGAAGCACGTGTGGGACCAGATCAAAATTGAGCTGGGCAAGTTAATTTGCAAACGTTCATTTGACTTCGTCAAAGAGACAGTGATAATTTCTAATTTTGAAATGAACATTAAGATTACTTTAGTTGCCGAAAAAAAGTGTTTGTCTTCCAACATTTCAAAAACTATTTCTATACTTGCACTGCGGCCATAAGATTATGACACGTTTCAAGCTCCATTCTTAAAGTGGCTTTTCATGCCTACATTTCAAAATTTGACTCCTGTGCGATAGTAGATGCTACCGTTGGCACCAACCAATTTTATTTTCAATGTTATGATAATGAAGCAATGTATCCAAAATAATTCTAGCAAAAGTGATCGGTCGATGACGAACTTCTCAAAAGCTCAACTCCTATGCGACAGTCCAGTTGCTGTCATCACCACTGGATATTTTGTTCAGCGGAGCAATAACATGTCTCCGCTAGCTGGGGGTTGCCAGTTTGGCTTCCATTTTTATTCCGAAATTTCAAATCAAAACCGGAATTTCGAAAAAAGCTTTAACGTTAGGCAATCACAAAATGTCTGTTATTAAATAAAGCAAAGCATACCATTCATAATTTCTGGTATGAACCCTGAATTTCTCATTAAAAATGGAGACCAAACTGGCAACCCTACACTAACTTTGGTAAAGTTCTTGGTTGTCAAAGACTGCGGCCAACAGTAGGCAAACCGGAATATATATATATTATTGTATATATAATGCTATAGGAATGTTTGAATGTGTAATGCGGTGTAATCTAGATAAACATCTTAATGTCTTATCTTAATCTAGATAAACATCTATTATAATAAATTTTACAAACTTTAGATTCATATTGCATAAATTTTGAAGAATACGTCTTCCAATGCTAGACAATAATTTCTCTAAGATTTAGGAGATAAAAAGTTTTAAGTGCATGTGCTAACATTAATAGGGATGTGCTTTTTTGCTAACTTCTTGAAATATGCTTTAAAAAGTTTAAATTGAAAGCCGGTTTAACGTTAAGTATAAGGTATTCATAGTCTTTAAAGTGTGAAAAAAAAACCTTAAATTGAAACCTGTGAGCTTTTAACATTGGGTCTATGGTACTTATGATCTCGAGGACGCGATTTGTGTCAGATTTTTTTTTTCTTTTTACGCGAACCATGGCATCTGAATTAGAAAATATACATGATTTTAAAAATATGTGGCCGAACTAGGAGTAGCGACAGGAAGTTACCTTTGCAGTGGACGCAAAGATCTTCGCACATTCAGCTTAATTTAAAAGAAAAAAAAAACCTTTGCTCTCAACATTATATTATAAGAAATGAGCTTTCTTGCTACGAATAATATCAAAGACAAAATTAAATCCTAGTGAAAAGATTGAAGAATATGACTATCTAAAATTTCTGCCTTACGAAAAAAATTTCCTAATTATTATTATTTTTTTTTTTTCCGAAGTCAGATATCTCATTAAATGTATATTAAAGAATAAAGTTTTATATTAGCTCATGCACTTAAAACCTTTTCTCTCCTAATCTTAGAGAAATTATTTCCAAGCGTTGGAAGATTTATTCTTCAAAATTTATGCAACATAAATCTAAATTTTGTAAAATTTATTCAATAAGATGTTTATCTAGATTACACCACATTACAACTTCAAACATTCCTACAGCATTATATATAATGTAATACAAGTTATAATAAACTATTTTTGTCTATTTTAGCTCTGATAAAACTTTTAATAAATAAATTAAAACTAACATATATTCAGTTCCTTTTTTGTATAATCGGGATTTTAACCCGTGGCCGTGTGCCGCAAAAGTTTGCTGGATTACCATTTTTTGGTTTTGTGGCGCCATCTGTCAGAAAAATATTCAACAAATGTAGCAATGAGATGAAAAAATAATGAGTTAATTTAGGAATGGTTGGGGCTGGCCATAAGAACGCCCCTAAGCTTAAAATTTTTTGATGTCACGATTAAAGTAAATATGAATGCATAATTCAATATCACTCGAATTTCTGAGAATTTTTGAGGTGCAGGGTTTTAATACAGGGCATAATTTCTAACAAAAAGTACCGGAGCTCTATTATTCCGCAGTAATTCCGTCCCTTCCATTCGCATATTTATATTTCATGCTTTGTTTTCAAAATGTAAAGCAATTTCTTCTACAGAAAAGGAAAATTTTTAATATATTTTGACAACATTTATATGCATTTATCTATAATAAAATTTAACAAATGAACAGAAAAAAAATATTAAAGGAGTGAGGAATTTTTAGAAAATCCTACTCGTCACAAATCCTACTCTTCAGGAGGAAAAGGAAAATATAATATAATATAGGGTTTCATTTTTCGGAAGCGCTTTTCCGCTGAGTTCCGGAGCGCAGCATTTATGAACTCCGGTGAATTCTGACCAATATTTAAATATTCACTAAAAACAAATAAGTACCGGAGCTGAGCTCTGGCGCAAATTAATCACTGCTTTAATAACTATAGCTTGTACAACTCATTTGTAATGGCCCTATATGTTGCTAAATTTAATTTCACAAAATTTAAAAAATAATTTTACCTAAAATTTTGTGGGAATTAGGGAATTATTAAGATTTCTTTTAAGTCACCGTCACGATTTTTTTTTTTATATCCGTCTATATATGATATATATTTCCGAAAAAATAATCAAAATCTCAAAATGTAGCTAAATATTAAATAATATTTGAGAAGTAAAAACTTCAAAAATGCAACAATAAACCACTAATCAAATACTTAAAAAAATCTAGACGTTAAAAATAAATTTTAAAAACATAACATTTTTACGAAATAATAGTTAGAATACCTTAAAAATTTTTAAGACAGGGTAAAACAAAACAAAAAAAATGCCAGAATAGATTTTTTTCTTCTTTCCTATTTTTGTTTCTTTATTTATTAATGATGCATGCAAGTTTGTAGCTCCTTTCGTTTACAGGTATTTCAACACCCGCTCCGTTTTTCTCTATCCTCTCTATATCTCTTGCAAAAACTCAGTTCTTCACATGCTAATTTCTTCAAAATTCTATTCATTTACAATTACAGCATTCTATTTTTAGATTAGAAAATGTCTACATAAGGTAATGTTACCTGACTATTTTGTGATCTATAGCATTTAATTTTATTCATTCGCTAAATCATTCAATTAGTCACTAGTCAGCATTTGGCTCCTGATACCTATACAAGACTCAAGTGAAAATAAGAGTTTTTTTTTTCTTTTTTGTATCATTTAAAATAATTTAGGGGTCTCAAAATTTTCTTGCACCCGGGCCTATTTAAGGAGAAGACCGACCCTGACTAGGTGGCATCAGCAACGGCAACACGAAATCCAAGGGTAGGGGTCAATAATTTTGGGGGGAATTTTGTGATAAGTCGATGCTTAAATTTGAAAAAGACCGTGAAAACTCGAACCAAATCAAGAGGCGATGAAGAAAGCGTCAGTAAAACTGAAGATGTTCGAGGGTGAAAATATTTTTTAACATTTTTATGAACACATATAACTATTTTTAAAGACTGAATTGTCCTATTCTGAAAAAAATTAAGTACTCTTTTTTAAAAAATGACATCTATATGTTATTTATATGTGAAAAAAAATTGTTTTAATGTCTGTAAATAGGTAAATCGAAAGTAAAACTATGTGATTAAATATTGACATTATTGTAACATACTTAAAACTAAATAAAAACAGTTTGAATGTTTAACTGTCTAAATTACCCTGAAAAATATAAATCTTACTATTTTCTTTCAATTAAGTAAAATTTAAATATTCAGAGGAAAGGTTCTCGATGGAGCCTTATCGTATAGGATACTGGAACTTTTTAAAAATATTTAATTATATTTGATGAGAGAAATCTCAGTGGAAGGACTTTTAGGACTTGTGGCGTCATCTGTAAGAGAAAAGTTGAACAAACATTGCATATAAATAAGTAAACATGTAACGTTTGGTGTTGGTGAAGTTTTAATTTTCCATGTACGGTTAAATAAGTATTTCATAGAATTAATACAATTTGAATAAATATATATTTCTGAATTGCTATTTTTCACAACATATATGCAGGAAAACAGAACTTGAGATGAATAATCAGAAGTTGCAAGTTATGTACTTTTTTCCCCTCAAAACTCCTTCATTAAATAAAGCTTGCGGAAAATGTAAGTCTGTTACATCGAGGTTTGTCATAAAAGGTTGAGATTGTAATAATTTTTAATTACGAAAAAGATTTTGATATTACCATTCTCTTTTACTTTCGGTCCCATTCGAAAGTCTTTAGTTTTAGTGCTGCCATCTAGGAGAATGTTATGGAACAAAAAGCTTCTTTTTAGAATTGATTTTTGAGAGATGATTTTGAGAAAATATCTAATTTTCTTATTTGGAAAACTCTCAAAGTACGAAATCAATTATTTAAAATATAAGTATTATAGCTAAATAAAACTTAAGGAAAAATATATTCAAGAAGCTATAAAAAGTTTAGAAAGAATTTGGCAAATGTATAGCAGTTGGTTTTTCTCTTACAGATTGTAAAATTCCATGACAAAATTAAAGGATTATATGATATAATTATCCACATTCGATTTTCACTATCATAAACTTAACGATCGCTTGCAAAAATTATTAAGTATTTAAAAAAAAAACAACAACGAACTTTGAAATATTTTCTTGTATCCTTTGTCTGAATTTTGATAAAGAAATAACGCCCATATGGTCGAAAGTCGTCGTTTCACCAAAATGCATGAGACCTCTTTAGACGTAAAATTAATTAAGGTGATTCTCAAAAAAATATTTTTCTCACTCAACAACACGAAACTTTCTGACGGACTCATTTTAAATGTAAAAGCGTGGCACTTCCAGACATGACTATTGAAGTGATTTGTTATCGAACATTTTTTTTTTCAATAAATGGATTACTTCTTGAGTTATAATCGTTTGTGTATCATGGCGACAGTTTCTTTTTTTCTTTCTCGTGGAGCGTCTGGAAATTCATTTAAAACGCCAAGTTTGACAGAATTTCCTGTAAGATATTCTGCCTTTACCGAAACTAGTTGGCATAGCAACCCGGAGTGTTGCATTTAAATTTCATGAGATCTTACGATTTTATTTTTTTATTTTTTTTTTTTTGGAGGGGGGGGGGGGGTAAATGTAAATCTAGTTTTATTATAGATTTAGAAAAAAAACTATAATATTAATTTGGTTAAATACTGAATTTCAAGCAATAAATCATATTGTAATGTAGGTTAACAGTTTATTCGATAAAAATGCACATTTTCAACGATTCATTTATAAAAATGTTGTGTTCTTTTAAGACTTGCCTATTTATTTCGGAGCTACTGAAATGAATATGAAATCATTTTGACAAAATTGTACAAAAATGACATCATTTGGACAAACTTATCAAGAAACATTTAAATAAATGCTTACAAAATTATTATTATTATTATTATTATTATTATTTCGTTTTGCTCAATCCCTCCGCTTTTAGTGGCCTTGTGAAAAATCGTAATCGTCATCTTTAAGAAATAATTAAGTTGAAAATCGGTGTTTCTTCTTTAAATTTATTTGGTTAATTCTCTAGTTATATGAAGGAGCTTAAATATATTTTTGTTTACCTCCTTGGTTGAATAATAATAATAATAATAACACCTTACATTCTAATATTTACAGATGACAATTTGCTGACAGCACAGACGATATTTTCTAGTTTAGAATAAACTGATTCATGGAAATGAATATGTAAAATTATGTTTTACTCTTAATTTTTTTATTCTTAGCGCTTCGTTATACTTCATGATGGATTTATAAAATTCAAAGGGTAAGAAAGAGCGAAATCAAGACAGAAAATATAAAAGAGAAAGGAGAATTATTTTACCAAAAACCTTGATTACTTTTTTTCTCAGTTATTTATTTATTTTTTTTCTTATGTGATCCTTATTTTGAATTCTTTCTTCATTTACTTCAAGAAAAAGGGCTAACTCTCTCTTTTTCGTGTATTTTGATTTTTTATATAGCTTTTCAACACTTTTATCACACATTTAAATGCCACTTTCAGGGGCAAGGTACTTGTGTTCGTAAAATGCTGAAACGAGTGGACGACACCAGAATCTATAAACAAATTTATTCCAAAGTAAGCAAAAGCTTTTGTTTGCGTACATGTGCTTGGTCACCTGGCCAGGACGCCAACCGTGAGGTTTATGGACTGAATGTCCTGGCAGGAAAAAACCCCTCAACCATCCAGCATCACCCTATCCAAGAAACGGGCTAAACAAGCGACAATTATTTAACATAAGAAAAAGAACAGGTGCATAATCCTAATAATGCAAATAGCAGCTCGCTATGACAAAAGGTACAAATAATGCAAGTTTATAGGATTCTTGCAACAAAACTAAATTAAACAACAAATGTAGGTTTATAGGTTACCTACAACTAACATAAAATACCAAAATAAGGACAATTTACATAGTTTGAGGGTTTGAGGTAACCCACAACTAAAAAGTAAAGTTCATAAAGTTCATAAAGAATCAATAGCCAAACTTCCTCAACAGGTAGCATGTCAGAAAGTCTCAAGTAAACTGCAGCCTCTTAGTAGAAGAACATTTCTGTAGAAGATGTCTAGTAACAAGCAAACTGAATGAAGTTTTCACCAATCGAAATATCAACATCACATGTGGAGAAGAAGAAACAGTATTAAAAAAAATTTTTCAGTATATATCAGGCTTTTCCAAAAACAGTTAAACTTAAAATCTGATATTCATATAGATTCTAAACAAGTGATTAAGGTTTAAAAGAGAAGTTCACCACTTGAGTGTTGAAAAAAAAAAAAAAAAAAAAAAAAAAAAAAAAAAAAAAAAAAATCAAAGTTAAGTCAATAAAAATGAAATGTCCAGACACCCTCAGAGAATATTCCCAATCAGAAAATGCCACTATGAAAAAAAAAAAAAAAAATTTCTTTCATAAAACCTAATCTTCTTATAAAGGTTCAAAAGGATTAAGTGGTAGGTTTATAACACTTTCTCTATTTGTTTGCGTACATAATAAAAGGAAAATTTTCTTTCTAATATTCTGGTACCAATGTGGCATTTAGGAATTAAAATTAGGTGGCCCAAATATCAACCACCGCCCTTGAAGGGGTTAAAAAAAATTAAAGACGCCTAATCAGTAAAATGCGATAGAGTTTTCAAACAATTTATATTTGAAAATACATTTTTCTCCCTATTCGACAATATAAAAATTGAAATTGTTGGATTGCATATATGTTAAATTCATGTGTTATTTATTTTATTTATTTATTTATTTATTAAGTTTTAATTTCATTATGGAATATTAGCCGGAGACAAATGCTGAACTATTTATATTGTTTTAAGCGTGAATGGGTTAATATTATTCTTCTATAATAGAACCTGCACGCGATATAGATATAAAAATTCATGATTAAAAATTATTTTAAAAGCTATAAAAAGTGAGTAAATTGCGATACATGTTTCCAACAAACTGCATTTGAAAGTACATTTTTTCCCCTATAAGTCTGTGTATAAAATGTAAATATGCTATATTTAGAAGTAAAAATTGCAGTATCGAAAATTACGAAACCGAAATTTCATCCTCATGTGTTGTCATTCTCAAAATGACGCCAGCGTTACGCATGGACACGTTTGCCCTTTATAATATAGAAAGTGGACAAAAATTGTTCTATTACAAGAACAGTAATTAAATCAAAAATGTGTCTGAAAGTAACCAGTTTGGATTTGAGAAGAGCTTTAAATATTTATGAACCTCAGCACTCTGCCAAATAAATAAAATTTCCTAATAAAGAAATTTCTTCTTCTTTTTAGGGTTTCGTTCATCTGACAAAATCCGATTCGTCTCACTCTTCTGTCGGTCTGTCTGCCTGTCTGTCGCATAGCCGTTCTCAGAAACTATACATGTTGGAGACTTGAAATTTTGGATTCTTATAGCTAAACACCTCACATAAAACGACAAATCATAAAATTTTGAAAAAGTCTTATATTTACCCCTCTGGGATCTAACTTGTGTATTTTAAACAATTTTTCTAACTCAGCCCCTAATTAAGCTGGAGATGTGAAATTTTGCGTACGTATAGCAGAGCACCTGCGATCACACGCAAAATCATAAAATTTTCAAAAAGTCTTATATTATTTACCCCTCCGGGGTCTAACTTCTGTATTTTTAACAATTTTTCTAACCTCCATCCTTTTCCCCCGGAGTGCACTTTTCTAACTTTTGCCGACACTCCTTTGACCACTCTTTCATATTTTGCACCATAGCCGTACATATTTTAGTTCCAAATTTTACCACCAGGGGCGCCTACCTATCTCGGGTACTATGGGCCGGATCCCCTCGACTAGTATATCTACGGATAGTTTGTAAAACGGAGTTTCGTTCAGATAGAGGTTTGTTTAGAATAGAGTTCGGCCCCCGGTTTGCGAAATGTGGAACTAAGAGATTTTGCAAAAGGATCAAGTGTCTTGTAAGGAATATTAAACGAAAATCTTTGTGCGATCTGTGATCACACTTACCGACTTGTTTAGAGTTTCGTTCGTATGGCGAAACCCTATTCATTTCACTCCTTTGTCTTTCCGTCACAGAGCTCGTTCTCAGAAACGGTATAAGTAAGAGACTTGAAATTTTGCATACTTGTAGCTGAATACTTCCGATCAAACGACAAATCATAAAGTTTTGAAAAAGGTCTTATATTACTTTAATTATATGAATTAATTTAATGACATCCGACCAGTTTTGCGATTTAGATTTTAAAACAGAACCTTAATTTCAAGCTCTTTTGCGGATGATCCATAGCTTTTAGGTAGCGTATCTGCCTGCTAATCAAACGGTTCCCGGTTCGATACTCGGCGTAGGAGGTTGAAATTTTTTCCCCGGAATAGATTTCCCTATGTAATAGATTCAGTTTTAGAGAATTTTTCTAATTTTTTCTGCCATTTTAAGGTCAAAAGCTGTTGTGTAATATTTTAACAGTTTTTTTTAATTCAATTTTTTTTTTTTTTTTTTTGAGAAATTGTGGAATTTTAAATTGACTACATTTCATTGCCCGATGAATTTAATTCGAAGAACTTTCGTATTTTTTTTCTTTTTTTTTTTTTTTTTGCCATGGGATTTTTCTTGTTTTAGCTAAAATTAAATCATATAACTAAATATGCTTTTCCGATATACAAACATATGCTATTATAATTGTCTGAAAAGCAGTTCTTGAATGCGTTTCATTTTATTTTTTAAAAATCTTCCAAATGTCATAATTTTAAAATTAAATTTAATGTCACTGTCATCTGTGTTCTTAAAGGTACGTTAAAAGAGGTTAAGGATTTAATAATTATAAACTACAGATTTGGTTTTATTAATTAAAGGATAAAGTGTTTTGAAAGTAATATTAAACGAAACCCTCTTTATGATCTTCGACCAATCTTACCCACTTGTTTAAATTTCTTTTAATTAAAGTCCTTTTTTTTTCAGCTTGCACCATCCTTCCTGACAAATCCATATGGGGTGTTACCACCACATTTACGAGGTGCAGGCCATCTCGGAGGTCTGGTAGCTCACCCAGCAGCATTATCAGTAGGTGAGTGCTTGTTTAAAATTCAATGATTGCGCTATTATTTGAAGTATTTCATCGAATTTGCATGATTAAGCCGACTATAAAAGCATTTAGTACTTTTAGGGGCCATTTTATAGTAATTGCCTTACTTTGTGATAATTATTCTTTATACATCACAACTCATTTGAAAAGATTAATACCCGTATTCACCACCTACCTCAACTGCTGGTTAGAGCGAAAACCTCAGTCGAATTATCATTAACCTGACTGAACATGATCGCGGCTGAAATCCAATCAGTTTCATCTTGAATATCAATTGAGCTTTCGACGAGATTTTCTCGTTTTACAGACAGTTGAGGTAGATGATGAATATGAGCGTAAAAGGATGGTGGGTTTAAAAATTATTTTTCATATTTTATGGTATTCCAACAAGAAATTCTTCAAAGAAAAAATCTGTACCATAAATTTAATAATTATTTGGAAAAAAGAAACAATTTACTGTATTTTTTTTTTTTTTTTTTTTTTAGTGTAAAGCTATTAATTAGTTCTTCAAAAAATTAAACGTTCTAGTTTACAAAATATTTTCCCATTTTTGTTTTCATTTTAATATTTAAAAGAATTTTATTTTTAAAAAGGTGTGTGTTCGCTGGAATCTCACTGGTCCGTTTTTTGAACATTACTTTTCCTAAAAACCAATCCTCATGTTAGGTTTCTACAACATTTTCAATAGAAATATACAAAAAAGATTATTGTTTGAAAATAGCGGTATTCAGATGGGAGACTATTCGGACTCTTGTATCCATTCTTTAGTCCAAAAGACAATTATTTAAAAATTTACATAAAAACTGCCACGAAACTGAATTTTCATTAAAAAGTCATACTTTAAAATATTTAAATAATAATTTTAGGACATTAATAAACCTATCTTCCAAAACGGAGGCAAAGATTTGTTGCGGTGCACAATAAGATTGTCCCTTAAAGATCTTGAGGATTTTAACACAATTTAAAACGTATGGAGCATTTTAAAGATGTATAGACTGCGATTTTTTTTTTTTTTTTTTTTTTTTTTTTAGGAAAATGCATTTGGAATGTAATTTTACGTTTTTGTTTTTCATTACTTGCCTATAAAAGCATAAAACCACACTTACTATTAAGTTTATGGGTATGCATTTTTAAATTTTAACAAATTAATAGCACAAAAACACTGCATTATTTTTAGCCGATTTTAGCTCATTTCAAATCCAACAGTCCTCTTAATATTAAACATTATGTGTATCTACAGGAAAGAGAAAAGACAATTGGAGTTTATAACTTCGACTACGCTGTATCATCAGCTCTGCGATTGGTTTAAATCGTTTAAATGAATGTTTGAATTGCCTAACCTGAAATTCGACATAATAGCCGGCGATACACACTTAAAAATTGCAGTAGCGTTTTCTCACATAGAAGACGCGTTTATGAAAACTCAATGTCACCAAGTGGGTAACTATTCTGGAAAGCTTTCCTTTATCTTTAGAAATCGTTAGGGTAAGAACCAATCAGAAACCGCAAAAACCAATAAGTTTCCAACAGTAACAGAAAATATTTTCCGAAATTTACGAGCAAAAAAGGAACCCTTTTATTTCAGAAATGTTCTGTAAACTTGAGAAACTTATCCTTTATTATAATAATAATTATTATTATTATTTTTATTATTATTATTATTATTATTATTATTATTATTATTATTCCAATGATTTCTAAAGATAAAAGCTTACTGGAATCGCGGGTAACTAAGATGTTGCATTGAATTTTCATAAAAATTTCTATACTATCAGAAGGAAAAAAAAAAGCGTAATTTTTTACAATGCAAAGAAAAAAATGTGAGACTGTTTTTAAGCTAGTAGACAAAGTAATTGATTGAAATATGTACTTTTATATCTGCTTTTAGGAACTCTGATGTCAGGGATGAATGTGAAAGATGGTCTTCATGGGGCCTTAGGACCTGGTACGCAAGGGTCGATGGGACCAGATAAGCAGTTTCCACTCCACCTCTATCTTCCCCAGACGTCTTCAGGCAGCAACATGCCTGGTCAGCCTCCAGTTTCAAGTCGAAAGGAAAGCAGCGATGCAGCGCTCAGTGATACCGACAAGAAAGGTGATACGATCATCACCTGTCAGAGTACGTGATAAAACGTCTCTAACTGGTCACATTTCTTACTTCTTTGTCACTTAACTCTTAAAAATATCTCTATTCAGAAAATGAATTTTGCCATTTAAAATCGTTTTTTTTTCCGCTCACCAATTGTTACACTGAGTCCGTATGGGTTTAAGAATCCAGTTTTGCCATATGCCTCAAAAAGCTTAGTTACGCCACTGAAATAACTAGCGATGATGGTGATGTTCGTCATGATTCAATATTCAAATAAATCGGCAAGATGCTGAAAACAAACAATATAGAATCATAATAAAACACTCATACTACAATATATATTAAAGCACACATACACACATAAATAACGCCTGCATTCAACAGCATTTATATACCTTTAAATATAGAATCAGTTCTATTAAAATAATCGATGCAATGCTTTAACTACAGAAAAACCTGTGAAAATGGTCAAAAGACCAGAGAAAAATTCCGTTTTGGGAAAATTTCGGTCTTAGCAGATACATTCCCACTATCGGGACCATGTAATTTTACCGTTATGGGCAGATTCTGTTTTATAGATATTACTGTATTTTAAATTGCAGCCTTTTGTAGGGCTATTAAAATTAAATTCCAGTAATTCGGTAACTTTTATTTCTCGATTATTACATATAGGGGAGAGTAGTGCACAATGAGACTGCAGTCACTTTGACATATAGTTGTAACTTTTTCTCCTAGCTGACACTCACACATAATCACTTCATCGTATGCAACACGTGGATGCAGTTTCGACACTTCGGTTACTCGTCCGACAAAGTAGTAAATAATTCTTTATTTTATAGCGGTTAAAGTTACATAAACGTCTATTTTAGAGTTTATTTCCTTCATTATGACATATATTTACTTAACCAAACCTAGCTATATACAATAATAGACTATTTCGATAAAACAAAACAAACTTTTTAAAGCGCTGAAATTGATTCAACAGATCTGGCATCCATTTTGTTATAACGTAACGAAAGTACACAGTGAGACACAGTTGTGGTACACAGTGAGGCGTGTCTTACTGTGTACCTTCTATGTGGTTATGGTGTTAAAAAAGTTATTTATTAATAAAAAGAAGTTTTGCTCTCTCTCTGTGTGTGTATGTGTGTGCGTGCGATAGCTAGATAAATCTACAAAATGTACGAGACTGAAAATTTGCATGAACGTACCCAAGGTCTACCATTGTGTACCTGAGGCTCATATTTTTAATATTTTGAAAATCTAGAAATATTAATTAATTAGAAATCATAAATGACATCTCAGACTGGCGCAATGGCAACAGAAACCCTTCCCATAAAAACTAGAAAGGAAAGTCGGAATCCACAACTTTATTTCCGGAGTCTTCAAAAACGCACCAGACAGTGCAGAATGATTCGTCCTCAGATGACACATCTGATGAAGATACACAGATGGTTCTAGACGATTTTTCTGACGACGATGAATCATTTAGGTTTTAGGAGCCAGAACGGGAGCCTGTCGTTCGTGATTATGCTCTTGTGCGATTTCCGAATAATGTGTTCTATGTGGGAAAAATCTTAAACTGTAAGTATAAAGATGATGATTTTGAAGTGATTTATCTTTGCAAGAGTGCGAAAGAAGCAGGCTTCGTGCCTCATGTTCCAGATATGTCGTCTGTTAATGAATCAGACATTTCAATGCTACTGCCAGAACTACAATTTATGATAAAACAACTATCAGGATACCACCAGTTTCCGATTTCCTTCTGAAATTTGAATGTGCGTTGAGCTACACCCTGCCATTGTTAGGTATACTCTTAAGTCTTTATTTAAGAGGAATAGCTATGTAGTTTAATTACCACAATCCACTATACATGTTCAGTTAAGTTCAAAATGTGATTGAATTGTTAATAAATTGTGTACCTGTAACTATTGAAATTTTCTTTTCATTTTTGCTATTGCTCTATCAAAACTACTCGACCCCAAAAATGTCAGATTAAACTGCAAGTGATAACCACAATTTCAGGCAGTAGTTAAGATATTATTACTCTGAAGAAAATTATGGATAGAGTGTAAAAATGTATGATTTATGAAAATATATACTTTGTCTCAATGTGTACTACAAGTGATACACAGTGAGACTATTTCCGATACTCCGTTATCATGCTTCTATGCTTTTATAAATAACTTTTTTAAAACCATTTATACATTAATGTGTAGCGTATTTGCGTGGCTTTAAGATGTAGCAAAAAATTTTTCATAAGAATAAAAATAGTCGCCATAGAAATAATATTTTTCGTCTCACTGTGTACTACCCTACCCTATTAGTTTTAAAAATCTGTTGCTCTACTTATAAAGAAAAAAACCTTTCTTTTTTATTCGTCTATATACACTTCGGTTTTCATGTTACATTTTATTTATTGGATATTAAAATTAATAATAAGTACAATTAGTTGAGATTTCACTGGAGATCAAAAGAATACCACTCCTTGGTTCAACCATAACGGTAGAAGTCTGCGCCGCCATGCTGCACCGTGACCGCCGGGTAAATTTCTCATCCTTCCGCCGCCTGCTTCAATCCAGCGCGCCATGGTAAACTGAAAGTTTGAAGAGTTTTCATAATTTTAATTTTGTACGAAAAAAAAAGAAAAATTACTGGGAGAAAGATGGGAACATTAAAAAAGGTATTTTTCCCTTGCTTATTTTTTATTCTTCCCATTTGTGCCCAACAGTTACAAGTATCATTGAATACCTTACCTTCTGGCGATCGCACATATGCTTTATCGATCTCGGTAACTACCCATTTTAAAAGAACAATCCTGTAGTTACAAAGATTTTTTTCTTCAAGAAATTTTCTAAGATTAATATTTTATTAACTTTATAAAAATAGTTGTGTATTTTAAACATTAAAATATTCCAACCATATTTATTTGCATTTCTTCGTAAATTATAAAGTGAAGATTTCCTGTTTCATACTAAAAAAATATAACTGTTTATAGCGTTTAGTTTCATTTTTGTGAAAAATCAGGGTGTCTCAAAAAGGTTGACATGTGCTTTCATTTTTTACTTGTTGGAGATAAGTTAGACAACGTAAATTTCAAAAGTATTTAAAATAAGGTAGGGAATTAGATCATGTTAATTAAACAGCCTATTAATAGATTTTCATAAAGTAAAATTTTTAAACGACCCCTTAAATAAAATTTTTTAATCATTTTTTTTTTCCTTTTGCTACAACAAAACCATTAAAGAAAATGCTTACACGTAACTTTAAAATTAACTGAATTATAATAAAGGGGGAAAAGGTGACTTATACCACTTCTTCATAACATTTAAAATAATATTTCATCAATGTAAATAAGAATTATGTACAAAATGATGATATTTAGATCGCAAACAAGTTAACAACTATGAAACAATTTTATCACAAATACACCTAAACAAAGTATTTCGCAGGTAGAGATCATGTAAACAGACAAATGTAGTTTTAAATCCTAGAAATTATTTTTAAAAAAGAATGCAACTCACAAAGCATTCGGAAAGTGTTGTTATCAATTCCAATAAATTGTTCTAATAATTCTTTTGCAAATATTTCGCGCCCCATCTTCCAATGTTGTTTCAAGTATCAATTAGCGTTTCATTAAGGTCAACTGCATATGTATTATCATCTGTGTTATTTCTTTCTGATAATTTCTCACGGGATTTAGATTTCGAATTTCATACAAGGTCCAGATTTAAAATAGTAATTTTTCAATTAAGCATGGCTCATGCAGTTTTAAACATACAGATGAGCTGTTTTTGTAATGATTATTTTCTGTAGGAAAAGAAAAACCTTTATAATTGGCCATTTTTGTCTACGAGGGCTCTATGAAAATTTAAAAGGTGTAACTTTTCGAAATTAATGGCACGTTTACATTAGCATAATCTTATTTCCTGCCTTATTTTGAATACTTTTGCAATTTACATTGTGTATTTATCTCCAACTCTAAAAAATCAAAGCACGTTTGAACTTTTTTGTAACACTCTGAATTTTACTGCAGGATAAGTGATTAATTGCTTTTTAGTATTTGTAAAATTTATTAGTTGAAATTATTTTATACTACACTGTAAAAAAATTCAGAAACGTTTCTGAATATATGGGGCAGTTACGGTGCATGTAATTTTCAAAAACGTTTCTGAGTATTTCGGAAACCTCTTTCCGACATACTCAGAAACGTTGATGACTATTTCAGAAATCACAGAAACGTTGTTAACTATTTCAGAAATCAAAAGGTTTTCTGAAATAGTCAACAACGTTTCTGAGTATGTCGGAAAGAGGTTTCGGAAATACTCAGAAACGTTTTTGAAAATTACATGCACCGTAGCTGCCCCATATATTCAGAAACGTTTCTGAATTTTTTTTACAGTGTATGCGTTTTCGCGAATATTCTGCTAATTTTTTAGAAAAGAGTTAATTTTTAAGTTCATATTTTTTCAAATGACAAATGCGACTGATTTATATACGTACAGTCAGTTCATAGTTAACTATTCATTTTTTCTTCAGTTTGTATAATTAATGCGTTGTGGTGTTACTTTTTGCCTAATATGCAGTTTTGTAACAGCATATCTTTGTACTTACATCTGCGAAATGAAAGTTGATGAAAATAATAGTGGAAGTCAAGCGAATATATTTACGGGAAGAGACAATTTAAGTGAAATAAGCTTGGGATGTTAAAAAAAATGCTTAACAAAACTGCTCTTCTAACCTAAATATTCTAATTATAAAACGTTAGGAACGCAAAGAGAAATCGAATTTAGGCAGATATTTAAAATATTATATTTAAATTAATGGAAAATATTATACAAAAATAAAAATAAAAAAAGACGCGGTACAGGGAAAAATGAAAACAATGATTAAAAACAAAAACCAATAAAACAAAATTATTGGCAGCATTATCAAACTGGCACATGTTATTTATTTATACGTTTGACCCACTTAGTCATCTTTCTACCTCTAATATTAAAAATCAGCATCAAAATTTAATATTTAAAAAATATTTTATTCGTTATTTTAGAACTATTGAACAATATTCTAAAAATAATAATAGTAATAAAACCTTCGTTCTCTTATAGTTGTCCGCTAGCTGGAAATTTTAAATCCACTTCGTGTCGTGCCCAAATGTGTCTCCGCCAGGAATTTTTGTGTAATGTTTTTGTAAAGATGCTATTCTTTTTTTTTTTCTCGCGGCGCAGATCTCTATCACAGGGCAAAAGAGTATTTTAACAAGGGAAAACCACTTTTAGTGTTGCTCGCACCTCGCATTGAGACCTGGTGCATTTTAAAGCCTTATATTACGAAGCTTGAGAACCGATAAAAGTTTTCTTTTAAAATAATATTTCTTGATTTTACAGCAGCATAACTTTGTCAAAATGCAATTTTCGAGATCACTTATCGGATTGTTAACTTTGAAGTTTTTTAAAGAAAAGCATTTAAAAATGAAAATTAATTAATAATAAGCATAAAATATTGAAAAAAGATTAAAAATTCCTTCAAAAACCCACAAATGTGATTTTGAAAAATTGCAACATTATATTCACATTTTTGGTGGGGAAACGGCGTTTTTTTTTTTTTCAAAAGTAGAGCTTTCCGGCAACCCTAGCCAAATGTCATAGCTGTTTGCCTTGTATGAGGAGTGGTTTGGTCTTCAGTAGAAATTGTAATGTCCGACCTAATTAGCCACAGTAATTTTTCTAAATTGTGTAAAAATATTAATTTACTTTATTATTACGTTTACCAAAGGACCATTTAATACAGCAACATTTTATTTTAAACATTCAAAACTTTATTCCATTCGATTTCAAAAGAAAATTGTTTGCTTATTTTGTATTTCACTAAAAAATAGTTTTCAATGATCTTGGAAGCTTTTACAGAATTATATTTACTAATTATATATTTATCGTCTGCATAGAAAAAAAAGAAAAACCTAATATTTGTTTCTTATGCTATCAATTATTTAAAAAAATCGCAATCTGATATAATTCTAGTAATATGTACTGTACATTTACTCTTCGGATAAAGCGGGAGGAAAAATTGTAGCGCCCTATTTGGCGACTTAACTCACTTTTGGCGTGAAATAAACAAATAAAAATGTAATAATAAAAAATTAATAACATGGTAATAATTACAAATGGACATAATTGCATGGTATACTTTTTGCTGGGACCATAATTTTTTTTTTTCATTTAAGTCAAGATTCCGTTATAGACAGGTTCAGTTTTCGCAGGTTTTACTGTATTTCTTTCAAAAGCTCCTCATAGCACATTTTTTCTGCATTGGGTAGAGTGTTTCGTGGTTTTAAATCTTTAGAGAAGAAAATCGTTCAAAATGAGAGGAAATATATCAACATTTCAAATTCTTTCCATTTATATGCTGAAGATAATTTATATCTAAGTGAATCTCAAATTCCCTGCTCAGCAACTGAAAACTTTTTGGCACGTTTTCTGGCTCATTTTTAAACACAAAGGCATGAAATTGGCAAGCCTGACTATTGAAGCAATCGAATAGCGTTTTCCATTTTTTGATAAATAAGTTATCGAGTTATAAACAATTCTTGTCACGTGACAAAAAGTTTTTTCCCTTTCTAGCGCAATCTACTTGTTCAGTCAGAAAGACGGGATATCTCATCTATGTCGAACCTTGATTTCCGTTTATAACATTAACAGGATCGATTTCTTTGAACTGCCGATCTAGCCAGTTTATGGCATTTTAATTGCTTGGAAAGATTATTTGCAGGAGGGTATCTCCTAGGCCGAACCTTGATTTTCTTTTATAAAATTAACAGTATCGACTTCGTGGAGCTGCCAATCTATCCACTTTATGACATTTATGATTTTAGAAAATTGTCTTCAGAAGGAGGGAATCGCCCGGTTCCTTACCTCTCTCCAACTCAGCAAAATTTGAGTGAGTAAATTCTCCCAAAAAAAAAAAGAGATGGCAAACCACATATAATGAGGTCCATGAACTCTTTCAAGGTTTGGACAGTATTCCGCCCAAGTACTAATCAGACTCCATGCTGCTTTTCTTCGGTGTTCGTATGGGAATCGCTGTACTACCGCATGATTGACAATTGGCCTTCATAATTTTAACAATAATAAAGTTATTGTAACAATATCTTCACCAGACTTACTTTATATGAAATGTGATGACATGACGAGGAGTGTTGGAAATGGCTACCATCTGCGTCCCAATATTACTGTGTTTCGCGCTGTATAATGTAGATAACAGTACATAAGGCGTCACTGACCGAATTATAATACCCTTACTGCACTTCCCTTGTGTCATCACGTTTCACACAAAGCAAATTTGTCTATTGAAAATTTAACTAAAATATCTTCATTATTGTTAAAGTTATAATTGAGGAAGAAAGGAAAGGAGGTATTTTGTTAAGCATCGATCAGAATTGTCCGTATTTCTATAACAGGGATGCCTTCAGGAAGAAAGAAGAACTTTTGCATGGAAAGTAATCCGTATTATCATTCTCGTACAACCCCCCACCCCCACCCCTCAAAACCTTGCATAGTCACCTCGCCCAGACTATGCAAGTTTCGAATCCGCGAACTTCGATTCAAGATTCTCATTTTGTGGTCAACATGCTAGCCACTGAGCTGAGTAAGCACTTAAAGTTGTGATTGAACAGCCGGTTTTGCCTGGTAGAGAAATACAGTAAATTCTGTCTAAGGCGGACTTTGTATAAGCCGGAAATCTGCCTACCGCGGAAAATTTTTCAAGTCCCGGCGAACCCACAGAAAATTACATTATTTCATGCTGCATAAGGCGGAATCTGTCTAACGCGGAAACGGAAAGGATTTTAAGGTCCCCCCGAAACCAAAATTTTGCATAAGGCGGAAAAAAGGATAATTTAAAAATGAAAGACATTTTGTTTATTAAACTTTAAAACTGATAAGTCAAATACTCAATGTCGAGCATGTTAGTTAAATTCTTTAATACTTTGAAAAAGTTAATTCAAAAGAACAGAAACTGTTTAAATTGTAAGAAATTTATGCTTATGTCATTTTTTCATATGCAAAACTGCATTTAAAAGTTAATGTTTCTAGTAGAATGAACATTTATCAAAATATATTTTTTAGAAAGTACAATATATTATACTTTAAGGTTGTACTCAAATTCAAAGTTATAGCGTTCTGTCTCATTCTCGAAGTTTATTATTATTATTATTATTATTATTATTATTATTATTTTGTGTGTGTGTGTGTGTGTAAACTTCCAATTCGCACGTATTACAGCAGTACTAAGAAATTGAATAGCGTTTCTCATTTATCTATAAAGATAAAAGATCTTTCCGAATTTCAGTTTTCAACCGATTTTCGAGCCAGGAAAATGAATGAAAGATCATCATCTTCGAGGGTTTTTTTTTTTTTTTGGGGGGGGGGGGGGGGAAGCTTTTTTGCATAAGCCGGAATATTGTCTACCACGGAAAATTTTCTCAGTCTCGATCGATTCCGCCTTAGACAGAGTTTACTGTATGTGTTTTGAACAGAATAAGTAGATTGCGAGCCTGGTTTTTCTGAAAAAAAAAATTGTCGACCTCTAACAGACGTCTATTATTGACCCTTAAATTTGTGACCATCTTTTCTGTTACATCCTGTATATGTATATAGCCAGTATTATTATTTTGCATATATATATATATATATATATTTACAAATACAATGTATCTATATAGTCAATTTATATTCGTTACACTAGAATTAACATTTCAGTATAATTTAAAGTTCATAATATTAAATCAGTTATCCAATAGAAAAATAAATATTTTAAGCATTATTAATGTAACATGTTTTTCTAATTTTTAGGTAAACTTTTAGGTGCGAAAATCATTCGTCAGGCCAAGAAAGAAGGAGATGGCAAACCACATATAAAGAGGCCCATGAACGCTTTTATGGTTTGGGCAAAAGATGAGCGACGAAAAATCCTCAAAGCCTGTCCTGATATGCACAATTCCAATATTTCAAAAATTTTAGGTAAGAATTATTTAAATTCAAAATTTCATAAAAGTTTTAAAAATTTAGAAAACTACGCATTTAAGTAATGAACTTTTAAATGTTAATTGCGCCTACACTGTAAAAAAGTTGCAGCAAACTGTCTAATCGTGCAAGAGAAATTTACTATATATATATTTTTTTAAATATAGTGGTGCAAATTTAATATACGAATAGAATCAAATATAAATAATCATGTAACTAGCACCCGATAAAGGTTAATGAGATCAAGTAACTGATATCTATAAAAACTTTCGAATGGCTAGACAGTTTGCTGCAATTGTTTTACAGTGTATAATCATCCCTATGAATGGAGTGTGCGAAAGAAATTTCCTACGAAATCTTAGCTTTTTTAAGGATAGTTAGTAGTAAGGCGATATTTTCTTTTAATCAATAAAATTACAAGAAAATTAGAGTTTTTCATCCACTCTTCGAAGTACTTTTTTTTCAGATTTTTATTCCTAAATTTAAAAATAAGAAAAATGCCTTAACGAAATTTGTGAAACTTCCCTTCCTTTATGTGAAATGTAAGAATATCAGGTGAAGGGCCGAAAGCTGTCAGCATCCTTATCGAAACAGCGTTCAGCGACTCTATTCAGACCGGATATTTAAGCTATCTCAGACAGTGGAACTCACTGAGAGTTCCACAAACTGTCTCAGTGAGTTCGAACTTTCTATAGCTAGATACAGTCACTACCTCGCACTCTGATTGGCTGTGGAGCTTCGCTTTAATTGATTGGCTGTTAAGGCTGGTTTTAACTTATACGCATGCGCACACTTTCCATTTGTTCAGACCTCACTCACAGTGATGTTCAATGAATTACCTTAGATGAGTTTTGCAGTTTGAACAGGTGCTCAATTCCTGGTATGTGCCACCCCCCGTCTAAGCTATCTTAAATATCCGGCGTACAAGACAAGACACCCCATTAATATTTCGTAGTTAGTATTAGATGCGGTGTCAGTGACCGATTTACTATGCACTTCCAGCACTTTTCTTAGTGTTGTCGCACTTTACTTAAAACATCTGTTCAACATTCATTAATATTCTTTAAGATACATTCATTATTGTTAAAGTTATGAAAAAATATCCGGGTTCGGAAAGCAGGCACCCCGTATAAAATAAAACTCAGCATGTAGGTTGCGACTCTGGTTTCCTCTACACGAAAATTGTTTGTTACAGTATGCTCTGCCGCTTCTTATACCTTATGTTATAAACTTTAGCAATGGTACTGAAACACTGATTTTAATAATTTATTTTTATTTATTTATTTATTTTACATCTATGAAGTTGGCTAATTTTCCCTATTTTGACTGTCCGCATATAACAGCGCAAAAACTACCCAACCGAATGGTATGCATTTAATATATATAATCGTTGCCGAATTTCGTCGAGTCATTTCAAGTTTTATAAAAATCGAATCAAAACTTTAAAATATATTAATAAAAGTTTTCTTCATTCTATTAAATCCTATCATACGTAATTAATTCAATGATATCCCATGATAGGTAATAATTCTAGGTTGCCATGGTGATTAGGTCCTATTTAAGATGGAATCATATTATTTCCGTATTACTTAATTTAATATATATCATCGAAAAAAAATTGTATTCGTGCATTTTTGCATAAGAGTGCAACAGCTATTCCACCATATACAGTACGAACGCACCTCATTTGCCACGTTTGACGTACAATTTCCGACTTGTTTCTTTCAAACTTTCTGTTTTTTCTTTGTTATTTAAAACATTAAACCTGTAAATTCATTGCTAAACTTTTTGCCCATGAATATTAACAATATTAAAAACTGATTATAAAGAACTTTTTAAGTCGTAAAAAAATCCTAAAATAGATTTTTTTTTTCTTTAGGAGCACGCTGGAAAGCTATGTCCAATTTGGAGAAACAACCTTATTACGAAGAACAGTCTCGATTGAGCAAGCTTCATATGGAAAAACATCCTGATTACAGGTACCGACCACGTCCTAAAAGAACTTGTATAGTAGATGGCAAAAAACTCCGAATTTCAGAATATAAACAGTTAATGAGGGCCAAACGGCAAGAGATGAGAAATATGTGGTAAGTACAGAATGCCTTAAACATAATTTTAATGAATTTAAAGTAATGAAAAGTAATAAATATTTTAAATGTCATGTTATATATAGGTAACGAGGATTTTTTTTTTTTTAAACAATTTCATAAATATGTAACAAAGCCTTAACATTTTAAGTTTACAAAAAAAAAAAACTACGAACAGAGATAAGTGCATTGTGTGTGGATAATGTGGAAAATGCATATGAAAACGTCATATGGTGTTGTATTAAAAACGAGGCTAATGAAAAAGACAGGCTACCGCGGGGCATCCCACGTGTCTTTTTTTACAGACCGCTAGAGTGACGTGATGCTCTTTTCGCACACCTTCATTGGTGCATTCGAGCATCAGGTGACTCCAGCGGTCTGTAAAAAAAGATATGTAGAATGCACTGCGGTAGCCTGTCTCTCTCGTTAGCCTCGATTAAAAACAAACCACAGTGAACTACGCATATTTCATTTTTATTCCTGCATCTGCATCACATATAAACATCATATGAATTTCAATAATGATTGTGAAATAAAGCAATACATAGCTGAACCATTTGCTTTTCGAATATTCAGTTGAAAAATCCGCCTTTGACATTTTTGTTAGGGTTTCGTTCATCTCAGGAAACCCTTATAGTCTCACTTCTCTGTCTGTTCTTCACAGGTTCGTACTCGGAAACTATTTAAGTTACAGACTTGAATTTTTTTTCATAGAGCTCAATACCCCTTGTCATACCCCAAATCATAAAATTTTGAAAAAGTCTTATAGTATTTTAATTAAATGAATTCGTTCTTTTTCGATGTCAAAGCATAATTCCAAATTCAGCAAATATTGCAGAGTGCCGATAAGGCGGTAAGGCGTTCGTCTCCCACACAGTGGATTGTGGGTTCAAATCTGTCAGGCAGAACTTTAAAATTTTGATTTTATTATTACACTTCATTTTCAGATGGATTTAATTCAAAGAAAATTCCTTTTTTGGCAATTTTAAAGGCTTTATTTATTTATTTATTTATTTATTTTTATTTTTTTTTATTTTTTTTTACGCAGCGGTAATTTTAAAAATATTTTGCATTTTTTTTTTTCAAACAGAGAAAATATGAAATTTGAATTTAAAAAAATCCGGAAAATTGAAGAGCTAAGTGGAAGAACATGTTAAGTAACAAAAATTACATTTGAAGAAATTTGAAGTGAAAGTTTTTGCTGTAAATTTTAATGATTTATTTTCTGTTTGATACCATGTGTTTAAAATATTAACAGGTATGGTACTAAACTCTCTCAGAAAAACTTATTCATATTTAATTTTCAAATATTAAAAATTTTTAATATTATTGACATTATTAAATATTAAAATATTAAATATCAATGAATAATCTCTTAAATCAAGACTAAATAGAATTTTAGTATTTTAGCTTCACCATGTGTTAGGATACCTCATAACGCTTTCCTCCAAAAGATTTTAAAAAAAAAAATAGAAAATGTAGCATGTTCATCCACTCAGCTCTTCAATTATTAACTTATATATTTTTTAAATGCACATTTAGTAACAATTAATGTTTAGTATGTCAGGTGAAAAAAATCAAATCCATTATTTAATATAAAAAAATTCCTCATTTCTAATAATTAATTCGATACAGAGGAACAAATATTGGATTCCTCTGGAATATTTTTTGTTTGCTGCTGCCATCTACAGGCAATTTTTTGAAATAATAGACTTCTTATGGACAATTTTTTTCAAGTTATTTATAAGCATTTTGAGGAATTAAAAGGTATTTTTTCATTTTTATTTCGAATTTTAATATATGTTAACATTCCTTTTTGACGCCATCTCGTGTGTTTTTGAAAGTGAAAGAATTAATATGGATTTTTTCTGAATTATTTCAGGAGTTTAAATATGTTTTAAACAATTTTTTGCTTTGAAAATTATTATTTTTTATTTGTACCTTCGCTAAATTTTTGAAATTGATTAATTTAAAATATTCGGATTTTTCAATTTTATTTAAATAATTTTTACTTGAATATTTTTAATTTAATTAAAACTCATTTTTTAATTATTTTAAAATTAAATGGTGCTGCCATTTATGTAAGAATTTAATAATTATAAATTAACAATTTTGATTTATTGATTTAAGGATAAAGTGTTTTAAAAGACATATTAAACGAAACACTCTGCGTGATCTGCGATTACACTTACGCACTTGTTTTCAGTTCTGCAGAAAAAATGAATTATCTAAAAAATAGTTTGTTTTTGGTTCTAATTAAAAACATGGCCAAAAATGTTTTATAAACACTTTCCAACATAGTTGAAAAGGGTTTATGACTTCGGTTTGTCTGGCCGTCTGTCCGTGCTCTAACGCGCGTGAATGTACTCGAATTGCCATGTAATTTATATAGTTATAGGGGCTTACTATGGCCTGTTCGCTATTGAAAATGAAGTGTGCAGCATTTATAGTTCATTTACAGGTATGCTCAAAAGAATTACGTTACATTTTGGTCTATGGAGAAAAATCGTTTGCAATGCATTTGAATTATATCACGCTATTTCAAACATATTAATATTGATAAACATCACTGAGGTGCAGAACAACATGATTATTGTAAAATATGGTGTGCAAAGAATTTATCGCGCACTTACAGCGACACACAAAAGAATTCGGTTATAGTACTGTCTATGAGCAATAATTGCTGGAAGTATGTTTTCGGTTGTAGTATGCGTTTTTTTCACATATCACTTGGTGCGTACAAATTCTATATATCATACACAGGGCTGCACAAAAGAATTCGAGTAAATTTCCGTTTATTCACGGAAATTGCAGACGTTTCAACTGTGTTATGAGTTCCGTAACTGAACTAAATTTTGGCATATTATGTAGTATACATACAAATCTATAGACAGACCATATACAGGGCTGCGCTGCAAAAAATAATTCGGACACTTTTCAGACTATAGATGGTAATTGCTGAAATTGGGTTTCCTAACGTGCTACCTTCGTTACAGTGTTCTGAAAGTGTTGGAAAGTGTTCCATAATCTAGTGTGGATGCATAATTTTTCTTTCTTGTTTACTTTATAGCTTGAAGTAAGCAGTACACAATGTTGATATATCTCAAAAGCTAATAATTGTTAATGATATTTTTTTGTTGCTTGTAAACGTTATATCAGGGTCGTTGTGTGATTTTGTAATAAATGTAAGATTTTGAAAAATTCAACATTAATTGTTCGTAATAAACCATTTTAGCCTTTTCAGGGGCAAAATACTTCTATTCGTAAAGTGCAGAAATGATTAAATGACACCAGAACTTTCAAACAAATTTAAGTTAAAGCTTTCTCTTCACGTACTTAATAAAAGGACATTTTTTATTCCGAAATTGTGGTGTCAATATGGCATTTAGGAAATAAAATTTAATGGTCTGAAAATGAACCACTGCCCTTCAAGGGGTTGAATTTATTGTAAGTGCAATATATATTTTTCATCTACTTAGAAATAATTCATGCAAGTATGGGCTAAAGACTTTGTTTATTGTTACAAAACATAAAGTCAGTGCATAGGTGCCAACTTTATACCTTTTTTTCTTACCTCTAAAATTTAATAGTAAATTTTACCTGGTTTAATCGCCTAAATGTGCGATTAAATAAGGCAAAAAATTCTATTAAATTTTAGCAGTGACAAAAAATTGTAAAAGTTGGCAGCTATATGCCATGGTTGTAAAAACTCTGTAGCTCATATTCTGATACGATGCGGTAATAGAAGTACGACTGAAAAATTGCTGCGGTGTTCTTTTATAGATATAAACTGTTTTAGAAAAAGAAAAAAACCCTCAGAATCAATGTTTTACTAAAATTTTAAAGTACTGATTTCCATTTCTCCTTAAAATCGCTAAACAACAACAACAAAACTAATTAAGGATTATGCAGACTAGAGATCTCCGCGGGCCGGGTTCGGGCCTATTTTCATTCATGGCACTCGGGCTGGGCCCGGGCCATACTTTTTTCTGACGGCTCGGGACGGGCCGGGCCTAGTGACTACTCTTTACGGGCCGGGCCGGGTTCGGGCCTTACCTTTTTCCTGAAGGATCGGGCTGGTCCAGCCCTAACTTATCTTTTCTGTAGAGAGACTGGTTTCATTCCTAGTCTTCACGGACCAAAATTTTCAGTCCTAATTCTGACCCAGCCCGTATGAAAAGCATTGTCTCGGCGTGGCCTAGTCCGTTCAAAGGTCAGTTAAATTAGGCCTGACCCGAAAAAATTTTACAAAAAATGCATACATTTTTAAATCGCCATTATTCTACAATCAAACATTAAAATTTATTATTTTTAAAGAATAGTATATTTCTACGCTTATTAAAATGTAGCTAAATTAAAACATAGTGAAACGTGTGAAAAAGAACTTGCCAATGACGGAATCATGTTTTAAACTGAAAAACGAGTTGATCCATGCAAAATTAATATACTAATACGTAAGAAAAGAATATATAATATAATATATTTACACTTGCTAAGAAGTGAACTTGTCTATAACGCGTTTTTTTTTTCTTTTCTATGCAACTCCGTCTTGGAAGATTTTACTGTAAAGCATCTTTCAGATTTCTAACACTTCAATACATGGAATATGGATTAGTAATATTAATGATAACTGAAACATTTACATACAAAAAATAGAGATACATTTAAAAAAATAAATATCGCAGCCTGCGGCACTTCTATAAAAATGAAGATTATAAACATGAAAAACAAAGTTAAGTTAATATTTTTGGTCAGAACTCCTCGTACGAGACAAATTTTTAACCAAATCGACGTAAAAATCAATGTTTTATAGAAATTCACTCGGGTCGGGCCGGGCCGGGCTCGGGCCGAGATTTTAATTTTTTCCGGGACGGGCCAATATTTTTTTTCTTACGGACCGGGCCGAACTTTTAATTTTTGTATCGGGCCGGGCCAAATTTTCTTTTCTAGGAGTCGGGCCGGGCCCGGGCCTGAAAATTCCGGCCCGTGCAGACATTTAATCCTTTGCACTGTTTCCGACATCGTTATTAGACAATTCAATTAAACGTGTCCATGGCATAATTTCATTTGACGCGGTAAAACTGAAGAAAAAATCCTAATATAACTGAATTGTTTACGAAAATTCAATGTAACATCGAAGTTACCCACGATTCCAGAATAATTTCTTTTCTCCTCTGAAATCGTAAGCGAAATTGCCATTAGAAAAAAAATAATTTCCGACGTTTGAGGAATTAAAAAGTATATCTTTTGCTGTCCATAATTTTCGGAAAAGAAATTTCTGCTTCCGAAAATGTTTGGTTTCTGAAGTTCCTGATTGGTTCTTCTAATAAAAGTTTTTGAAGATTTAAAGAAAAGAATATTAGAATCGCAGGTAATTGCGAGGTAACTATATGAGTTTTCTTAAACATTTGAAGAGCTCAGATGATATAGAGGTGGTAAAGTGACATAATCATAATTTTGGGAAAATGAGGTGTAAAGTTCCAAATATCCATTTGCGTTTATTGTCAAATGCCTCCTTTATCAATTAAAATCTCTGTGAGTATTAGGTTTTTCAAATAATAATTTAACAGATGGTAGAGGACCATAGATTATCATATTATTAAATATGATGATACGTTAAATCATATGATTAACTCAATTTTTTTGTGTCACATACCACCTTTATCATCTCTCTTCATTTGTTCGATATCAGGAAATGTTTTTTATTTTTTAAGTGAACCTATTTATCGCATGTTTTGAGAAATTTATCTGCAGAAAATTTTATTGAGAAGCTAGTTTATCTGCCCGGTGCTTCCAAACAACCTTGGCATGTCCAGCAAGAAATCATTTTAGAATCACCTGACAGTGGGTAACACTGGGTTCAAGGGAAATAGAGATTTTAATAAATAAGAATCGTCCTTAATTCTGTTAATATTTACAAAATGAACTGTATGAAACTGTATTGTATAAATAAACAGTGCTGATCTACGTGGAACAATAATTCTCCAATATTTACAGATTTGCGAAATTCGGGGAATTATGCTAATGAAGTTATGGGGGTCCGGGACACAATTTAAAATAATTTTTATTTGTTGAGTTAAAATTTTGAATTTTTTTGTCATGGTTAACCATGTTATTTGTAAACAAAATCACATGATAAAACTTCTCACATATTTTTAAAAAAAATTTTAATTTAAAATTCATTAAAAAAGTAGGGTAATTTAAAATCGTTATAACTCGAAATATTATTTGTAAAATTTCAATTTTTTTTTCATTTAAATAAACAGAAGTATATTAGTTTTAATTTAGATTCAGCATTTTAAAAATATTAATTAAAAAAATCAAAAATATTTAATTTAAAAATTTTAAAATAAATGGTGTAACTTTTAAAAAAAAATCATATTTTCAAAAGTAATTCTTTTTTTCTAATTTGCTAAATCAAAATTAAAGTAAAACAATTGAAAAAGACATTTTCGAAGTATGAACCATTTACCTTTAACCGTTCTTGACTTATAGTGATTTAAATATGAGAAATGGTGAAAAAAGCCATCATGAAGAAAAACGCATGTTCACAGGAAATCGTTTTCGTGACAATCATTGCTTGAAAGCTAGATTTTGAAAACATACCAAAACGAAAAATTTAATATTTCCTGTTCCAATTAAGATAGAAACACGATTTAAACATCATTTTAAGCAGAAAAACACAGAGACACTTTTAATGCAATAAAACTTTTTTTTTAGAAAATTTGGAGATTTTTGAGTCCCGGACCCCCTTAAAACAATTAGAAAAATGCTGGGTGCTTTATTTGTTATACGAAAGTGTTTGCTAATCAGTAATGACCATTTCATAGGAGTTTCTTTTTCTAAGACGATGTTTATTATTTATAAACTAATTATTAAATCTAATAAATTTCTGAATTGTTATAGTTAAAACTTACGTGATTTATAGCTGATCTGTTTTTGTTATTTTGCTTTTTTTATTTAAAAGTGTAGTATTAATAAAAGCAACTATGAAACAGAAATATTAATCTTTATATTTTAAAGAAAGTTAAATAAATTTTGCCAAATATTTATTATCCTTTTAAACAGGGTGCAATATTTTATCTATCGCCGACCATTAATTTCTGAACCGTTGATCGCAGACATATAGTTCCAATTACAAAAACGTTTCAAATGAGGTAAATTTTCATGTTGTGGCATTATTTTAAGTAAAAAAATCAATTTATAAAAATTACGAAATCTAACTTTTTATATGGTTCCCCAATCCCTATAGTTATATTTGGTAAAAGTTTACACATATTATAATAGATATAACACAAAAAGTTTAGCTTCTGCACTACAAAAATTGACATTATTAAATTTCCAAGTTTGAGATTTTTACACAAGATTTTGTCTTTCATTGAGGGGTCCGTTAAAAAGTGAATTAAAGTACTTCGAGATCGAAATCAGGATGAAATGTCCTTTTTACGGCGAAACCACATTTAGCCGGTATCGCCAAATCGAGGTATCACCGAAGAGGGTTATTTCATCTAAAAATTTGAGCTGACTTTTGAGGGTTGTATGCAAAGCGAAGAATGAAATATTGAAATTAAACAGAAAAATAAATATTCACTTATTATCATATCAGAAAACGGTCTACTGTAAAAAATGAATGCATCAAACGTCGGAATCTACTAGAGATATTGCTCAAAGTGTTCTCCATTGGTGGCAATGCCCAACTAAATGCTTGACAGTACTAAGTCCTGGAGGCGTTGGAGCATAGCAGGTGTAACTGTGCTACAAGCAAGGATGATGCGCTGCATCTGATCAACCAGAGAAGTACTTCCAGTCACATATACCTGTGCCTTGATGTAATCCCAGAGATAGAAGTCCATGGGAAATCCGGCGAACGCGGTGACCACTCTACCGGACCACCATGTCCAATGATCTGTTGACTGAATTCGGTTACCAGGTACGGACGGACGTTTGATGCTTTATGCGGAGGCGCTCCATTATGTTTAAATAACACCCGGAATGGAAGTCGGAGAGGCATATGGGGCTCTTCATACCAGTCACGTGCCGTGTTTTGTAGCTGGTGCAGGTAACGATTGCCCGTTAAGGTCCCATCGTAGAAGATGTGCAACAATCTGGGTTCCCCATATATCACATCACATGTTCGTTTACCAGCGTACCTGGTGTCGTCTGTGCGGACGATTTGGGTGTTTTCCAGAGACCAGTAATGCACATTGTGCACGTTCACAATGCCACCCCGTGTAAACGTTGACTCATCTGACCACAGAATGTCACAAAGGAGCAACACATTTTCGCCTAAGGTGTTGAGCATGAAATTACAATAATCAAATCGGCATACCCAGCATCAGTGTCGCACGGTCCCAGTGTCGGACAGTATGGATGCGCGCCATGTGCATGTAACAAATGCCAGATATGCTGATGCATGTATCAACATACCTTGCTTTTTCCCCCCGTGCTTAGTTGTGGATTTAAAATTGCGAATGCCAGCACCTCCTCCGGTGTCACCCGAACATTACAGCTTTCCCGTCTACTTGTTCTAGGTCGTGGTGCAACAGAGCCGGTCTCTCTAAGACGGTTCAATGCATCAGTTATAGTTTCATGCGTTGCATGTCTAGCCCTAAGGAAACATTCTTAATAAACTCCCGAAGCCGCTCTGGTATTCTTTTGACATTCACCCTAACTAAGCATCATTTCGGATTATTGTGTGTATGTGTAGCCTGCCATCACGATCTCAGCGATGACTAGCATGTCCACTGCTAAATGACTCGTGTTTTATCCCGAACCTGTGGCGCTGCGGTACTATTTTAATTTGCATAATTCCGATTTTCATGCTCGTTATAGCTCGGTTGGTCGTTTGCATTCCGCTGCCATTTACCTAGTTCTTAGTGAGTATGTCAGGTAGAATTCGTATGAAATACTACCAATTACATTCTCCCATATGTTGGAATTTCTGAAATATTTGTGCAGATCTACACCGATCATGAACCCCTAGAATCCAAAACCACCTTCAGTAAAAATCTTTATATGTATATATACATATGGTGGGTAGATGTTAGAGTACGGAGGAGTGTGGAGTTGTCTGGATAATACGCAATGGTTAATTAAAAAATGGGGCTTTTGTATTATAACTACATTTCTAATACGTATTTTATATGGATGTTGATTTGATGTTTTATATGTAATTGGTGTAGTTTATGGTGTAGTGCAATAGTTTATCTGCTTTAGTGGAGTGAATGTTTCTGCCTTTGGTTTGGTACATTTGAAAATTAGGAATCGACTGATAAAGCTGCTAAACTTTTTTTTTTTTGTACCAGCACTTTCACAAAACAAAAGTTCACATCTTAGTTTGTTTCCAAAAATTTTTTTTTTATGTCGTGCAGTTATTTTTATTTTAACTAAAATACTTAAAGTTGAATTAAATTTTGACATCTAATTTGTAGCTTTCCATGCATTTTCTGTAATAAAGATTTTTTCATAGCCTAAAATGTTACCCTTTAATCATTTATGTAAATTGTGTAAGATTATTAACCCTTTCAGGGGCAAGTGATTGTGTTTCTGTAATGTTGAATTCTAACCGGAATTTTAGAAACATTTTATTTTATTTTAAAATAAAGAAAAGCAATTTTACAATGTTTTTCCACCAAAGTTAGAAAAGTAAAATTTAATTACAAATTTCTGGTGGAAATCTGGATTAAAATTAGGTTGGGATATAATGTATCTCACCGCCCCTCAAGGTGTTAATGTATATTGGTAGTACTTAAAACGTGCATGCATGTGTGTGTATAATTTTTATTTTAAAAATTATAAGAAAAGTAATATAAAACAATAATGCTGTGTGAGATGTTTAAAAAAATTAAAAAAATCTGATTTAAATAAAAAAAAATCCGATTTAAATTTAAAAAATCCGATTTAAATTTAAAAAATCCGATTTAAATTAAAAAAATCTATTATTTTGATTTTTATTTTAAAAAAATCACTAACCCTGAATCTAAGTGAGAAAAACAGAACTCATTTCAATGAAAAAAAAAATGCTTTTTAGATAATCATAAGTTTTGAGGAAAATTAGAAATTAATACAGTTCTAAAGTGAGAACACGTCAGGAAAAAAAAAAAAAAAAAGCCTTTGTATAGTAAGGAAGTAATGTAACGTATTTATTTTTCCTTCTTTCTTTAGATTTATGCATACGTCTCAGTTTTACCTTTTTTTTTATTTGTAATGGTATTTTACAATAGTTTTATACAAACACACACACATTACAGTTTAAACTGTGCTGAAATCTATCATGTATTAAATTTTAAAAATCCAAAAACCCGACTGCGTAAAAAGGGAACTAATTATGACGTCTAAACGTCTCATCAATGTGAAACTATTTTTTATATGACTTACCTATTTTTTATTTACTTGTATTGATGACTTTTAAGTTGTGTTTAATCGTTAGTTCCTATCTATAAACATTGTTTTAATGAGGCCTATAGATGTCTATGAAGGTTAGAGTTGCAGTAAAGCTAGAGATCCTACCTACACAACTTCCAGGTTGTGTAATATTTAAACGGAGCTTCTGACTGTAAAATGGGCAATGAAACATCGTCTCCATTTTGAAAGACCTATCCAACGATATGCCACTCAATAGGGTGCGTAAAAATGTTTTTTCGTCTCTACTGCAATTTTGTATTTCCCAGCCGCCATTTTGAATTTATAAAAACAAAACCTGGCTTTTAACCATCGGACGGTTAAGACGAATCGACAGAGATCTCATTCATTAAAATCCATCCACCCGTTGGGATGTTTCGAGGGTATAAAGAAATTCACATACCCAGATACATGTGAAACACATAACCCTTCTTGGCAGTCGGGTAATAAAATAATAGTATGCCATATAAAATAGTCTCATAATAGTCCAGGCAATAGAGACCGTATAGGGACTCTACTTAGCAAAATTAATGGTAGTACTGGAAATCGGCTTTCTAGATGATTTTTGGGTCGCTGAATCCGAATTTGTAACTTCCCACCAAAATTTCCCCCGGCAACCTCCCCAAATTTTGGTAAAAAGCCCCCCAAAAAAGGTTTTTATTAAAAAATTCCATTTTTTTATTGTTTTAGGGGAAAAGTAGCTAGAAATTCAGAAAGTAGACAAAATTTGCAACAAATTAGATATATGACATTATGAGTTAGGATGAAGGGGAAGAGGGGATCTGCCTCGGAACATGCGCCGCAGTGCTGCGTGGACTAAGTTGCGCAATTGCACTTAACCACTCACACGTTTACATTAGCCCTCCCATCTTCTCTCCGAACTTTCTCTATACGGTTTACTTACGGTTACGGTCGCTGAATCCGAATTTTTAACTTACCCCCGAAATTTTCCCCCCCGAAAACACCCCAATAGTTGTTTTTAACTTAAATTTCTTATTGTTTTAGGGGAAAAACATTACGAAATTCAGAAACTAGACAAAATTTGCAACAAATAGGATGCATGACATTATGACGTAGGATAAACGGGGAGAGAGGGGGCTGCCTTGGAACATTCCCCGCGCGCTTTTCTCAAAAACCAAGTTTTTTCAAAAAATCAATTTTTTGGGGAGCTGCCGGGTGAAATTTTGGTGGGAAGTTACAAATTCGGAATCAGCGACCCAAAAAACATAAAGTGAGTAGAAATTCAGAACTAGTATTAATTTTGCCAGATAAAATCCCAATTGCCTGGACTTCATAATTTAGTGCACGTAGCGCCGCAGTGCATGTTCAGAGGCAGCCCTCACCCTCCCCGTTCATCCTAATTCATAATGTCATATATCCTATTTGTTGCAAATTTTGTCTAGTTTCTGAATTTCGTAATGCTTTTCCCCTAAAACAATAAGAAATTTAAGTTAAAAACAACTATTTGGGGGGGTTTCGGGGGGGGGAATTTTTTGGGGAAAAATAAAAATTCGGATTCAGCGACTCAAAAATCTTAAAGTAAACCTTATAGAGAAAGTTCGGAGGGGAGATGGGAGGGCGAATGTAAACGTGTAAGTGGTTAAGTGGAATTGCGCAACTTAGTTTACGCAGCACCGCGCGCATGTTCCGAGGCAGATCCCCCCTTCCCCTTCATCCTAAGTCATAATGTCATATACCTAATTTGTTGGAAATTTTGTCTACTTTCTGAATTTCTAGATACTTTTTCTCTCAAACAATAAAAAATGGAATTTTTTAATAAAAACCTTTTTTGGGGGGCTTTTTACCAAAATTTGGGGAGGTTGCCGGGGGAAATTTTGGTGGGAAGTTACAAATTCGGATTCAGCGACCCAAAAAACATCTAGAAAGCCGATTTCCAGTACTACCATTAACTTTGCTAGGTAAAATACCCTATTGCCTGGACTATAAGTAATCTTTCTCGATCCATCATAAGTGTAATTGTGGGACAGTGAATTAGGAGCCGCGACACAGACTTCGTTGCGAGTCTTATGAGCGTTCAATACTATTCTCTTGAAAGTTAAATACATTTTTACAATCAAGCTTATATTGATATCATATTCCCAAATTTCTAGCACTGACTTCACTTTTCTGCTGTGCATCGTCAATATAATGACTTTAACCCTTTATGTACCGAATTATGAATTCATAAAAATTTTATTTTCTAAAGCATTTTTCGTGAATTTTTGAAACTACATTATAAGATTTACATAATCATTTAATAAATTTTAGAAGGATTTTAGAAGGATTGAAGGATTTAGAAGGATTAATTAAATTTGAATTTATAGGAATTTTGTGCAACATTTATAACCCCACTCAAATATTTTATTTTAAAAAGTTTTCTTAGTATTTTGTAGAATTAGGAAATGTACAAATATAATGTTCTTACAATAGAAATATTTCCGAATTGAAAATTCCCCCCCCCCCCCCCCAACGCCAAGAAAGCTGAAAAGATGCAAAGGCAAAAGAAATCATTCTTTTAAAAATATTTTTGTTTTGTGTAACCAATAATGCTTTTGTAACAAGATAAAGTAATGCGTCTATAACTCATTCTAAGCTGTATTACTACTAATCGATGTATTAAATGAATTTTATAACAAGTTATTTTAATGGTACTTATAAGTACCGTCAGTAGATAAAGGGTTAATTCTAAATGTTACTTGTCTAAACATGCAATTCCCCCCCCCCCCACCTCCAAATATTCAACCCGAAATTATTGATAAACAATTAATTTGATTTTAACTTGATTTAATTAATGTGTTTTTTTTATTACAATTTCTGTAAAATATATTAATTCATCAACATGAATTATTTTATATTTTAATAATTTACTGAATGTAACAAAATTCTTAGCATATTGGCTAATCACGTGTCAACTCGTGTTTTCATGTCTAGCAATGTTGCCAGTTCGCGATTATTTTTTTATTATTATTATTCAGATTGCTAAACATTTTTTTAAGTAGAAATATGCGTCTTACTTAATAACAGATTAAATAAAGCGAAAAAAAAGCGAATTATGCTATTTTAAACAGTGGTAGCGATCAAGCAACCGGGATTTCTTTTAAGTAGCGGACTAGCAACACCAATGTCCAGACGTTGTCGACCGACCACGTATTAACTCGTGTTTTCACTTGCTATTCAAACTTTTAGAACCAGTAACAGATCATGCTTTATATATATATATATATATATATATATATATATAAATAGTCACTTGGCATGGTGTGCGTAGGGGGGGGGGGGGTTATCAACTATAAACGTGTAGAGTAATTATTAAAAATGCGAGAAGTATCTACAAAGTTTCATTTCATATAATGAATCCATTATATTTAAAATAAATTATATCGCAACTTATTTAGATTGTTTCAATTTCACACTCAGCCACTCAGTTACAAAATAACAGTTGGTGACACAAGATAGCTTCTGGGTAAAGTTGTCAGTCAGTTAATTCAGATCAGTTTTAGTTTTTTACCATTATGAAAATCATGTTTTTTGATTAAGAATATTTTACATAATTATTTATTACTACACTTTTTTCTATTTTTCACAGGTATAGAGAAGGGGGTCTAGGACTGTTAGATTCTCCAACACTTGTCAATCCATCAAGTATGGCACCTCTTCTAACGGCCAACAGTGGAAGTCCAGTCTCGTCAGCTTCATTTTTGAATTCCTTGTCTGCAAAACTCACTGCGTCCACGGCCAACGGGCTGTCGGATATGGGCCCATCGGTATCTGGTCATTCTGCGCCCGCACCCATGAACTCATCACCAATGACATCACTTCCATCAATGGACAACAATTTGTCTCCCATCTCTGAGACATCGTCAGCTATGGAAACATCCACCTAAACTGAAACGAGAAGCAGATACACTGTGCAATATATTAAATATGTCAAAGCTTAAATGAATTGCTCTGAATCGTTACGAGCAGATTTATGATACTGTACAATTCAAGTCATTTAGGTAGCTGAAAGTTAGAAAGAAACAAACTGGTGTTTTTAAGTCTCCATGCAATCATGAATTTTTGCTGTTACAGACTGAGTCCATTCACATTTTCTTCAAGTAACGAAGTAAATATGAACTTCAAAGAAGTCAATTTATAAACTGATAAGAAGAAAAATTCGTTTGAAACGAGACTTTGTAAACTATTTAAATATTTTTACTTGAATTCTGAAAATGTGAAATGAAAATATTCATTGCAGTTGGGGATCTTCACGTTCACTTTAAGAGTGAAATTCGTGATTTCTAGCTGGATATAGAGAATATTTTTATCACACGCTCAATATTGTTGTAATTTACTTCTAGTCTGTGATGTACGGATACTTTTTGGTTGTTTTGAGTTGACAAAACTTAGGTGGCTTTTCACTGTTTTGTTTGGAAGTTTTTGTCAGCATACGAACATGGCCAGTTATGTACAAATGTTGCAATAGTCTGCACTTTGCCTAAATTTGTTTTGTTAATGCATTTATTGTTGGAATTTAAACTTATATTAAAATGTAGTCAGTGTTTAAGCATTTCATTGTTTTGAATTTTTGCATTTTCATCCTTATTATAACAAACCCATATTTATCACATCTAATTAGCTAATACGCGCAAATTCCCCAAAACATTGAAAATCCATTAATTATCTAGCATTATAGAAGGTAATATAAATTTCAAAGCTGCATAAAATTAAAATTAAATTGATTGTATCAAAACAGAATACCTTCCATAATAGTTACTTTCGTGTTTTATTTTCTGGCGTTTTCTAACATTGTAGACGGATATATAATTTTCAGATAAACACAAAATCGTATTTGGAACACCATATCAATTAAATCAAAGTAACATATTTTCCATGTTAGCTATTTCTGCAATTATTTTTTCAATCAGAATGCATCCATAGTTAACATTGGTATTTCTATAACATCAACATCCTTTTATTATTATTTTAAAACACTAAACGTATCAAAGTTACGATCTTTTAACTGTGCATTTTATGTAACGAAAACATATTCTAATTTCGGATTTTTGTGTTTAGGATAAAAGATGCCAATATATTTTTTACATTTCCAATCACAAAATAATTATGAAAAAAATTGGAATAAACTTAATCTTTAACTTAAAAACATACTCTATTTGGCTTCAAACATTTAAGTATGATTTAATCACAATATGATATCCAGCTGTGAAACATATATGTACTAATTGCAAAGTGAAATACGATTGCTTTTTGTCTGCAGTATACAAAAGGCAATACAAACTGCTTTTATTCCCAGGAAAATAATTTTATAATTTTTATTGTATATTGATGCAAGGTTACGGGAACAATATTTAATAAAACTGATGTTTCTAATTTCTTTAAAATGAAATTAAGAGACGTCATTACATGACTGACAAAAATTGTC
This sequence comes from Maratus speciosus, assembly GCA_963932465.1. Lineage (NCBI taxonomy): Eukaryota > Metazoa > Arthropoda > Arachnida > Araneae > Salticidae > Maratus > Maratus speciosus. Next base: position 214,358,911 of record OZ010796.1, on the reverse strand, counting down.
AACAATTTTATCGACAACTTAGTGTAGCCAAGTGGGGTAATTTTTTTATTCAAAATATCTACCAACATTTCGGAATAGTAACCTTTGCTTTATTCAATGACAGAAACTACGTGGTTAAATAAAGCGAATATTACTGGTCATGAAGGTGGTAGGTATTTTGAATTTAAAAAAAAAAAAAAAAACAATCTGGCAATACTGCCATAGCTCGATAATGCCAAATACAATACCTGATTATGGACAGCGATTCGAGCGAAAAGCATCATTACTATTGCAAACAATAGAGAAAGGCATTATTACTATGAAAACCGACGACCTTTTCGATATCGAAATGTTCAGAATCAGGTCCACTGTCAACATATGGCAGTGAGAAAAGTTTAATTCAATGAAATTGCATTTCTGAAGTGATGTACACATTTTTAGCTATAACTATGCTAATGATTGCTTGTAAAAAATAGTTTATAAATTGTAAATATTTTGCGTCATAACAAAACTTACATTTAATGTTTAAAATAGAATGAAACCTCAAACGGTTTTATTTTATTTTGCTTTTTTACAGGTAGGATGAAATCCTTATCTGATTAGGAAAAAAAATAAAATGAAGATAAAAGTAGTATTGAATGTTAGAATTGTGATACTTGTCAGAAACCTTTTTTCATGCCAGTCAATCATACAGGAAATTATCAATCTTCTAATTGACTGCTATGAAATATAAGTGTTTTAATGATGCTTAAAATTTTATAGCTTCGCCAATTGCATGTTTTCTTAGCATAGCAAGCTAAAAAGAGCCTTAGGTTCCGACAGGAACCTGAAAGGAAAACATCTCAACTTCATTATACTGGTAGAGGAGTCCCTTACCAAGATAAGATAGTAATTTAGCTGTCAGATCTTGATAAACGATTACTTTTATTCCATATTAAGACCAACCTACTTTAAATATAAATATCAATATTTTGTACAAAAAGAGTTGGGAAGAAACCAACATTCTTCCAATATGAAAGTTCACCTTATTTCAGTCACTTGTTAAATAGAACCATTACTTTAGGATCTCGGTTGAAGGATTCTATGGTACTCTTACGTAGAAAAAAGAAAATTTTCGAAAATAGCCCATATGTATTTTATTTAACCAAAATTCATATTTTTCGAAGGCGACATAATGTTTTTAGCGAATATGTAATTAAAACACATCGGAAATTATGTGTATGTTCGAAAAATTTACAACATGATTTCTGAGAAGATAAAGAAATTAATGAATGGTCCCTTAATTTTTCACCCAACAATTTGGAAAAAAATTGAAGCCTAACTAAAGATATATATATATTAAGAAATATAATACCTGTTTTTCAGCTGAAATATTTACTTTTCTTACTTTTTTTTTAATTCAAAATTTATTGGTTTAAATTGTAATCAAGTTCAACGGAAATACGCAATTAAAACAACTAAAATAGAATACAAAACAACAGAGCAATTAGAATAACTAAAATAGAATTGCCGTTTTAATTTAAATGATATTTTGTGTAAGTAGAGCTATAAATTTGCAACCAACAAATCAAAAATTGATGACAAGGAAGTAATTTTCAAATTCCGGTATATATTTGACAAAAGTATGAAATCCTTCTGCAAAAGATAAAAAAGTAATAATAATAAAGGTAATAGAGAATAAAGATAATAGAGAATGAAGGAATTAGCGGAAATTGAAAAATTACTATTCACCATGGTAGAACTCGAATGTAATATCGAGAGATATAAGATTATCTCTGAGTATCGCTGCTCCTCAAACATAAGTAAAACAAGATTCTCCATATCCATATAAATGGCTTTGACCAGGGACGAAACTTAGCTTAGTTGCGTCTCCCCTCCCCCCTTCCGCTGGAACTTAAAGTATTGAGCCTCTTAGCTGCAAAATCATGCAAATATAATATAATCATGGATATATAATATATGTGGATTATTACAATGGGCAGTGAATTTAGTCTGCGTTTGGGTTCACGTGCTTTTTAAGAGGCGCAAAACTCTGAAATCTCTAAAAATTGAGGTTTTCGAAGAGCAATATATGTGATAAAGCAATATTTTCTGGCCGTTTTAAAACAAACAACACAAAGAAATTCCTATAAAAATGCTAGTTATGACAAAAAATGTGTCAGGTGTTTTTTATGTAAACATTGATTAAAACGATACATTAAACGCGATTTTCTCGAAACAATATTTTTTTAAAAACATATCGGCAACAGATGAACCAATTCTTTTGTTGTTTTTCTTTTTTCAAAAAAATGAAAGCTTTCCCAAGTTTCTGACAAATGATTTTTAATTTTAAACAAAACAAAATCAGATTGTTTGTTGTTGAAAACTGTTACTTTGATGGTAACAGTCACCATTTTGATAAAAATGCAAAATTTAAAGAAATCGTCATTCAAGGACTATATATACACACACACACACACATATAAACCAGGTACGGTGAAAAAATTCCCGAACTAAGTCAATTACAAATTAAAAAGTATAACAATAATTTTACCTTATTGGCCTTCAAAGTACTTTCCGCCTGCATCCACACACTTCTTCCGGCGTTCGTATAACTGTTCAAAACACTTCTTAAATCCATTTTTTGAGACGTCCTTCAGAAGCTTTGTCGCATTTTTGATCACCTCACATCTGAATCCATAAAACGGCGTCCCTTCAATTTCATTTTCAGCAGTGGACACAGGTAAAAATCTGCTGGTGCTAGGTCGGGGGAATAAGGAGGATGTTTCAGAGTGGTAACACTGTGTCTGGCAAGGTAGCTTTTCACAATCAGAGTTCTATGTGGTGGAGCATTGTCGTGTAAAAGAAACCAATCGTTTGTTGCCCATTTTTCAGGTGGTTTTCGTCTGATTGCATCTCGTAGCCGTTTAATGATCCAAGGTAAAGTTCTTTATTGACAGTTTGGCCTTCAGGAATAAATTCGTAGTGAATAACGCCCTCGTACACGCTCGGCCTCTCGAACACGCGCAACATTTTCATCTGCGGTGGAAAAGGTGGGGCATCCAGTCCATCGATGTTTGTGAGACATTCACGAAAACGCTTATGCCCTCGTACACAGTCGTTTATTTCATGGCATCGTTTCCGTATGCTTTCTTCAGCATCTCGAGCATCTCATGAAGGTGATTTCTCAAGCAAAACGCAGAATTTGATGTTTGCACGCTGCTCCAAACATGACATTTCAAAATCCGACGAATGAAAAATTCGCTTTGTCAGAAATGATCCGCAGCTAACGCCGACAGTACCGGAAATGAATTCCAGATGCCTGTCTGTTTTCCTTATTAGTGCTGCCAACCTCCAAAAAAGATATTTCCCCTCCAACAAACACCTGTGTGAATATAGGCGACCATTCCGGGACTTTATTGACTGTACCTCGTATATATGCATAGAGGTATATGTAACACACTTTTTGCTTTATTGGTTTGACAACTTAGAGTAAACCACTCAGAGAAATCTTAATTACTGCATAACGTCACATGGCGATGAAAAGATACTCCAAAAGGCGCATTTTGAATAACAATTAGTTTTAAAAAATTATGTAAAATAATAAGCATTTTTTACGCAAAAAACAGCATAGAGGAGGGGGGGGGGTCTTAAAATATGTGTATTTTTCAAGTTGAAAAACTACCAAAACTTATATCATTAAAGGAAGCCTCCAAAAGTTCGGTATTTAGCAATAAAGACATGCTTCACTTTTTGATGTTTTTAATGATTTTTTAAATATTTTTTCCATGTTTCAAAAATATTCAAACTTAGTTCATTAGGGTTACAATTTGATCTCACTCTTTCCTATTCGTAAATAAAAATGTATAAGTCAAAGGCAATGGCCAGCAGACACCACAGACGAGATACAAACCCATGCAAATACAATTAAAAATGAAATCCGCTAATTCCCCTGGGAGCATCGTCTTTAATGTATTTTATTCCACAATTTAAAATGAATGACAAAATATGAAAAATGTCCGCCATTAAAAACTTTTTTGAAAATAAATAACAAAGGAAGTCGTCTAGAATTACTGTTATGCCATTTTTTTTTTTTTTCAAGAGACAGTGAAAAAAAAATATTCGCATAGAAAAAAAGAGAAATGACATTTTTTTTCTGTTCATTATCTGATTGCATGTCCCATTGCTTGTAATCAAACTATAATGATCCCAGGAACAAAATTTTCATATTAGGAATAAAAGTTAAACTAAACAAAATCAACTTTTAACCCTTTGCACTCGAGGGCTCCGGAGCGGAGCCATTTAAAATTTGTCATCAAATTCGAGATCTCCGCTATGGAGACAATGCAAATAATTTTGTGATACCTGTCTAGAAAAGCAAAGATTACATATTGGCAATTGCTTCGAGAGGTATCACACTTTGGGCGATTACAAAATGTAATAATTTTATAATTTTTTTTTTTAATATATCATAACATTTGTATTCATAAAGAATTTAAAAAATAATAAGATATAACTAAAATCACTTCGAATTGCTGGTAATACGAATGAAAAAAAAAAAAACTTCGAGTGCAAAGGATTCAAAAGTACCCACTCACATATATACTTGAATCTTTATTGCTTTACAAACCAGTCGATGTGGCACCAGTGTTAAATTGTATGTATGAGGGAACTTCAGCCTTTTTGACTGAAAATCAACAGCCACCACTTATTCCTAGAAAAAAAATCTTCGCATTATTTAATCTCAAATTTTCTGTCATTAAATAAGGCGAATTTTTCTATACTAATATAGTGGTAGCTTGTTGGCTCGCGGTACACAGACTGAAGACACATTTAATGTTTTAACTCCAAACTAACGATTGTCAATTTTTAAATATCGAAGCTTATTTTATAGAATTTGATAGAAACTAACCTCATATTTAGTTACTTTACTGATTTAAAGTTTGAAGACACGAGAGTACACGAGTAAGAATTTATACGAAGCATGAGAACGAATCTTCCTTAAGATTTTCACTTTTTATTTAATGCCTTAACAATTGGATATTTGCTGGTAGGTAGATTTTAGTGGTTTTGTGGTCATTTTTGAATACGATAGCTGTTACAGACCAGTACCTCCAACTTGACCCTCCTAGACAACAACAATCCTCCTAGTACCATTGGGGTCTTTTTAACCGAATTTAATTTTGTTTTGAAGTTTTTCATGTTTCAAACGAGAAAAAAAAATAATTTAAACTTAATAAATAAAATCAAATATACACCTTGTAGGAAGAAGTTATATGAATTAGAATTAAATTTCTAGTTCAAATCATGCAAAGCTAAGAATGTTTACCAAAAGTTAAAAGCTGGTACTAGGAGGGTTAAATTACATTCTGGATCACCATGAAGGCAACTGAATTTATTAGAATGGTTTTCGAAGTTAGTAAATATCGTGTTTCAGGAAAAATGACAATAAGATTCAACTCTAATATAGAATGCAACGATTCACACAGAATATTCCAAAACTGGGGAAGATGCGAAATATCCAAGTACTTTAGCTTACATTTTTCAGTCCTCTGCGTCTCGCTCTTTTTTTCTTTTATAGCATACACACACATATATACATATATATTAATTCAGACACTAAATATAAACTTGGTATACTGTATAACAATACAATGAAACGGCTTAGAGAGAGAAAACACTGTCAAGAAATTGATAAGACAATACAAATACATTGAAAAAAATTACAAAAATTATTGAACAAACATTATCAATAAAATATAAGGATAAATTATATATTAATTGAAAAAGAAGAAAAATTTTTTTTTTAATCTATCGTAAATGAAATATAAGCATATGGTTCGCTTAAGGGTCACGATAAAAATGTCGCCAATCCTATAAAAACCTGGTGTTGCCACTGGGAATATACAAAAATGTATTTTAGTGATTCAGTTCACATGCAACAAGTACAATATAATTATAGCATGAAATATACATGCGAATCCAAACCTACCTATAGACACAAAACCAAAAATAAGGACAATGGAAAATTAATGGAAGACTAGGTGTAAATGTAATGCAATGATGAAAAGTTATTCGACAGGTATGGGAAAACAGTGCTTTTATCCCCGACTTATCTCGGGGCAAACGGTGAAGTGGTTAAATAGTATAACGATGTTTTGAATGATCAATTAGACGATATGTAGAAGACCTAGATGCAAGTATCCTAAACAGTAACTGCATGTTGAACATTGCTTATCAATAATTATGTTTGTAAACAGATGTTTTTTACCCTGCACTAAACTTGCTAAAGTATTGTTACAGAACAGTAGTAAAGTTTTCTGCCTAAAAGTCTTCGAGACCTTACTCTTAAAAAGAGGAGTGATATATATTCCATTAACTTTTATATTATTTCATACTAGACTCTCAAAAAAGTGTCTTATCATATGAAAATAATGAAGATAACTATGGATGCATTTTAACCCCAACAATAATACTATGTTTATACGATAATTCTATTCGGATTTTTTTTTTTTTTGATAATTTATTAATGTTTAATTTTTCTTAGATAGTCTGTTGTGTATTTTGCTTAAACTTTTGTGATTAAAAGAAAAAAAAAAACAGTTTACAAATGAATGTTTCCGTAAAACATAATTATATCTCCTTTTCAGTCGATAGTTTAATTTAAAAAAAAATTACAAAAAGGAAGATATATTCTAAAATCAGCTGACTCATACAACTAAATATGAGCTTTTTCACGAAAATCTTGGGGGGGGGGGGGGAGTAAATTTTAAAAAATTTAAAGATTCCTTTGGTACACATATATAAGTACTTTGATTAAATATGCAAGCTTAAAAATGTAGAAAATATTTAGCAATTCAGACAAACAAATAAATGTTTTTTTGTTTTTTTTTTGAGGTAAGAAATGTATCATCCGTGATAAAGACGTGTGTAGATTTTATTGAACTAAACTGTTGTGGGAGGTGGAAGGTATCAGAAAATTGCAAAATCATCAAAACAATGAAATTTTTTGTTTCAATAACGTGTGAAGCTATCACGTGCAGTTTTTGTGGTTTACAACCATCATTGTAGTTTGTGCTCTATATATATCATTCATATATCATTTTTATATATTACATGTATCATAAAAGCTTTTCCTGCCACCTAACCCGGGCATTATAATCATTGTTGAAAAATAGACATTCAAAGCGACTATATTAAATCTGCAAAGCAAAGAAATATTTTTAGATAAAATTCAAACGAGTGGCTAAAAACTATTCAAAATTTTCGTAGCTTCAGACGCCATTTTGGTTTAATAGAGATCCCATTTAATTTTAAAATCTATTCCATTTCATATATTTACTTTCAAAATAAATAAATTATACATTATTATTAAAATTTTTTCCCATATATTTCTTTTTATAAATTTGCTTTCAGCCCATTTAAAGTAACTTTAAATATTGAATGACAATAATTAGAAGAAAAAACTAATATTTTAAAACTACACAAAACAGTCAACAGTAGGGAAGAGGAAGCAAGAATACGACAGCTTTCATAAAAATATTTTTTACTTAATAATTATTTTCAGTTTTGTATAAAAATGTGCTATAGTAATGTTTAGTGCTATTTGAAGCTAAAAAAAATAAGTCAAAATATTTAATTTTTTTAATTTCGAGAAAATTTGCAAAATGTGTAAATTATGCCCCACTCCTTCCTAAAGTGCGTAAGGAGCGGGACACACATTTAAAGTAGAGGGAAAATATGGCGGATTTAAATTTTAACAAATATTACACTTTCATAGATCTAAACTAAATGAAAAGCATGATTTACCTTTTATTATTACTTACGTATTCTATAAAATGTGCAGCTGAAAGATTAAAAACATTAGTAAGTTGAAAAAACATTTTTATAGATCAAAAGTAAGTAATGTATTCTAGTTTGAAATTGATTTTGACATTTATTTACAATTTTACAAAAAATGTTCAATATTGAGTATTTAGAATTAAATATTTATTTTGTATTATACTTTAGTATAAGAGATATTAAGTAATTGCAGCTGTTAAAAAACAGATAAAAGAAATGGAACATGCGTCCTCCCGAGGCATTTAGTACATGGCATTAACCATATTGCTTTTTAGGCTTAACTGAATTATTTACTGTATATACATGATATATGAAATGTAGCAACAATTCTTTATTTATCTTTTACGAATATAATCAGCGTCAAAATCAATTTCAAAATAGAATTAAATATTGCTTTTTGATCTGTAAATGTAATGAGATCTGTATTGAGACTTTTCTGTTACAAATGTTTAAAATCTTTCAACTATAAAATTTGTAGCGTATTTATAGGTATTCAATCTTGTGTAGAATCGAAAATAAATAATGTTTAGCTTGAAAAATTAGCGTTGTTCCACTTCTGCCATCCCACGTCTTGCCTTTTCTGCCCTAACTGTTGATACGCCAGACTATTATAGTTTTCATTCTTTTTTTTTTTAACATGCCTTAGACACTTTTCACTTATCATTTGAAAATGGTCTCTAAATTCTATTAATGTTGCTTTGTATGAGACACCTTACAGATAGGTCAACGTTATTACTCGAACATAAGGACGGGTCCGAAACAACTCTTTTTTTTCCACCCTGATAGACGATACAAATTATAGAAGCATGAGAAGTTTGTTAATTTAAAACTTTTAAGCAGCTAGCAAGTCTTGGCTATCATGAACATTTATGTAATAATAACTCTTATTTTACCATAATACCCTTAATGAAAGTAAATAAGCTCGAAAAAAAAAATTAAACCCTATGTTTATCAATATAGAATCTTCTGTATACTATAGCTCAGGGGTGTCAAACTGTGGCCCGCCGGATACCACAAAACTTTTATAGTAATCTTTGTCTTATCTAATCATAGAATCTTTGCGATTCAAGAAGTCTAATATTTCTCTAAAAAATTAGTGGTATCCGGCGGGTCACAGTTTGGCATCCCTGCTGTAGCTGAATCTTTTACCTGCGAGAAAAAAAACTTCCTAATTTATTATTTTTTTCTCAAAGTGAAAGTTTTTTCACATATGTTGTTTATAAGGGATATATCATGGGATCAAGGGATATATCAATGGATAATTACTTTCATAAGCAATGTACTCAATCAAGAAATTTACTTTTTATAGGCCACTAAACCTAATTATAGAAACTTTTGGCAGTGGTTGCCGTCAATAAAAACATTTCAACAGATAGCAATTTTAATTCTGGTTACATATAAATGAAATACAAAAATATTATTTGACGAGTTAGGATTGTGCAGAATACTATTAATATACCTCGACTGTGGAAAAAATTGTATTTATTATAGGAAAGCAAAGACATTTGCTCTTGCCCTTATTCAAATAAGGGCAAGAAAGGGAAAACGTCCGAACGCACTCGAGAAATAACACGGGACGTGCAAAAAATGGCATTATTCTGTCGAGAATTAGCACCGTGATCTGGGGTAAAGGCACAGCTTATTCAGAAAATGATATGACGCTGCGTCGTGCTAAATAGTCTGGGAATTATTTTTAAATTAAAACGGTCTAATTGAACTTTTTCTTTTTTCAGTTTTCTTCTCAAGAAAATACTTCGAACTTTTTGCATCCATCGATATGACTCTGAAGAGAAAACTAATTTTTAAATATAGAATATAATTTTCTGTTGCTTCTTAATATTAGCAAGGAAATGAATAAAGAAATGAGTGCTTGGTTACATTGATCGGTATTTAAGATCTCAATGTATTTACTTGGATTTAATTTTTATTTGAAACTAAAGGGAAATTAACGGATTAGATATTTAAGGGGGTAACCTAATTGAAAAATGAAAAAACATCAATGTTCATTTTTTTTTATAATACAGGGTTAGCCTAAATGATTCATCGGATTTCAAAACACTGTGTATTGAAAAGTATACTACCTGCAAAGACGGGTGATACATGACAAGATACATACACTCACCAAGTTTTGAAGGCCGCCTTGTGGCTTGCGTGTACGCTAGATAGCAGGCATGTCGCACCATTGTATAAGATGGCGTTGATGGTGATGTTCCTCTGTTGACATGGCCCCCCAGGTCACCATCTCACGCCATGTTATTACTTCCTGTGGGGTTATGTGAAGGACAAATTTTATGTACCCCCAATGCAAACAATACTGCAAGCATTGCAGGAACGCATCGCTGCTGCTGTGACGGACATTGACAGAAACATGATATTGAATAACGTATGGACAGAGTTGGATTACCGTTGGGATATGTGCCGGATGACTAAGGGCGCACACATTGGACATTTTTAGTATGTACCAGAAACTTGGTGAGTGTATGTATCTTTCCATGTATCACCCGTCTTCATACGTCGTATACTTTTATATAAACAGTCTTTTAAAATCACATGAATCATTTAGGCTAACCCTGTATTATTCTACACTATGTACTTCACAAAATGCAAAGTTTCCAATCTCGATATCTGCTCTGGTACACTATTTAAAAAAATATGTAGTTCTACAGATGTAAAGTTGCATGCTTACTAAACTTTCATCTGTAACTGTACAAAAAAAGCTGTAAATCTACAAAACTAGTTTTTGTAAAGCTACAGAAATCTGTAGCTTTACAAATGAATCTGCTATAGTTACAGTAATCTTACTAAAATTTTATCTGTAACCTTGGTTGCAGTTACATGAAAAGTTCTAGGCATCCCAGTTTCCTAAAAAATTCTTAGTAACCTTACAGATTTTTTGATTTTCGGCACAAAAATGTGTCTGTTACATGAATTTTTGTTGTTGCCATTACATAAAAAGTTCTAGGAATCCCAGTTTTTTAGTAAAACTTTAGTAACTTTACAGATTTTTTTTTTTTTACAATGTAGTACCCTAAATTTGTTTGTAAAGCAGGCCATATCGATTTTTGCTTTTCCTGAAAAGTAGCATTTTTTATCGCAATTTGTAACTTTTCACCAAAATCATAACAGCCATCTTCGCAATTTTTTTCTCTGTTAGTTTGTCTTATTGGACATCATTTGAAATAAGGGAATTTCAAACAAGCATTTTTTTCATTATTTTATTTTATTTTATTTTATTTTTTATTTTATTTTTTTACTGAAATAAAGAACAAAAGTGCTTTTTTGCAAAATCTGAATAAAATATAAGTGTTTATTCTTTTTAAAAAATCCTTAATTAATTTAATAAATATAGATTGAATAAAAATATACAAAAAAATTGTGGTGATCGCATGTGTGTTGTAGGAGAAAAGGTACATTTAGTTAACATGTAAAACACATCAATAGGTTACCCCTTAAACCATTTTACAACCGATTCTATAGGGAAAATCTCCAAGGAAATGTCACAGAGTATAAGTGGTAAATATTGTTGTGATATAATCAAGTACTGTTAACGTAGTTTTAACGTCTCCAGGTTCAAAACCGGAGGTCCAGCGTTTGAATCCAATCGATTCCATTGTGTCAAAAAGTTATATATATATATTACTACTTTGTGTACAAGTACTACAGTGTTCAGAAAGCCGAGTGGAGTTACTCCAGGTTTTGTTAAAGGGAAATCGTCAAAAGACATGGTATTTCGATAACTCTAATGTTTAAGCGTATACATAAATTTTAAATGTCAAAAACATAAAAGCAATATCTTCAACTTTTACCTAATATGTTTCATCTTCTAATTAGTATTCTAGAATTCGTAGCAAAGAACATTTTCAAACCTGTTCAAAGTCTTTTTGTGTTGTGTAGGGATGGTTTAGTCTTTACCGTATCATTCTCTTAAATACTATTCCAATTGCATTAATTAATTACATTAATTTATTTTCAGATTTTGATCCTTAAATTTATTTCATCAGCTGTTTAAAAAACATATATCCTAATCAAAATTTTAAGTAGGATGTTCGAAAAATCGTGTTATTTTAAGTGGGATTCTTAAAAGTATTACGATTCCCCATTCTAGCGCAATCCTCTTATATACGTATACATAAATTTTCTTTGGCACTGATCTAAGGTGTAATTTACCTAGATCCACAAAAACAGATATATACGTTATTGTTTCTCTAAAATATCAACATATATATGATAAATTGATACGCTTACATAAGGTAATTACAAATTGATGTAACTATTTATAAAATATTAAATAACAGATAATTTAAATTGTCAAATAAATGTTCATTGATAGGTTTCACTGAAAAAAAAAACAGTTCGCATTTATTTAATTATTTTAAGAACGCAATTTCTATATAAAAATAATATAGTAAAATCTAAAACTTTGCTAGAAAAATTTATAACCGTTCATAATATCACGTCATTAAATTTTTTACTAAATTACTGCGTGCAATATAAATAAAATAATTGTATATATTTTATAGGTTTTTATTCCTCAAGCAAACAGTTTTAAAAGAAAACCTTATATATCTATATATATATATATACATATATATATAATTATTTCTTTAAAGGAAAGCAATTTTACTTTTCATTTCCGCAGTAAAACTTCAGCTTTTTGTTTTATAGCACATTTAAAAATATAATTAAAATATGTTATGAAAAATTAAGTTTTTGTATTAAGAAATCGTTAAGCATTTTTGTTTTCAGTGTGAGGAAGTACGAAATTAGAAATATCTTAATAATTATGTTCCAAAAGAGATAATAAACTTTATTTCTAAAATATTGCATAAAATGTATTTTTGCTTTGCTCTAAGATGAAGGTTTGATAGGACGTCTGCTTTTGTTTTTTTAATACCTTTTATAAGTTTGCATTAATAATCCTTGGAGATTTCTTTATTAATTGCGTCACCATTCATAAATACTTTAACCCATATTTGACCATCGTCCTATATATAGGACAGCATACCTCTCTAGCTCATACTCATAAAAATGTTATGCTATTGCTTTTTTTCAGTGCTTTTGTCACATTAGTGTGAAAGCATCATTCATTACATTGGCTAAATATTTAATTTAAAATATATATATATTTATAATGAATTTTCAAAGTATGCCAAGTTCGACAGAATGGAAGACAACGCCATTGTCAACTACATAATTGTAAGAAAAATCAACAACTATTTGCAAAAAATGTGATGTTGCACTCTGTTTGAACTATTTCTTACCATTTCATTTGAAAAAAGTTTGAATAAAATAATAATAATAATAATAATAATGTGATAGCAGTGGATTTGCCCATTTTCCTCATATATGTATAGGACAGCCTGTAAATTTGAAGATAAAATTTTGGTAAGTTTTTCAATTTTATGTCTTTCCTTGTGTCTTTATGAATCTAAAACATAATTTTTGAACAAAAATTTTTTTTTTCAATATGTGGTCAAATATGGGTTAATCTCTAAGATGTCATGTTATTTCTCCATTTAAGCTTTTCAACATTTCATCAGCATTAATCATTTAACTTTCAGTGTACAAATCATTATAAAATATTCAAATGTAACAGCGTTTTTGAAATATTTATTTCATAAGAAAATCTTTATAATTAGATTTGAGTTGAATATGTGAAAAAAAGTAAGAGTTTTATATATATACATACAGGGTATTCGGAAAATTTCAGTCCACTTGCCTGTTTTTCTGCTACTGATTTTCAGAATTCATTTGATGTGAACTGCTTATTGCAGGCAGTCACTGAAAAAGCCCCATGTTGTGTACTGCGACAATGATCTAATGCATGATCATGGTGTAGTATATCCAGGAAATTACATTACAAAACTTTAAAAATCTTTTGTGATTATGCCATGTACTTAAGTAAATGGGCTAAGACTTTCTGAACACCCGGTTCATATATACATATGTATAATTACACATTTAAATAACAAGAAATGACATTTTTTTGCTATGTATAAATCTTTACGCTCTAAAGGATTCGTTATGACAAGTTTAGTAAATCGCATTGTCTGTTAAATCCATTGTAATTTTCTATTAAAAACCGGCTATAATAAAAGAAAGAAAACTTGTATCTAAAAATCAATTTATGTTAAAAATCAGGAATAAGATGTAGACAGTAGGATACCTCTGTAAATTTGGCGGAAATCATTTTATACGAAACATCACATGAACTGAAAATGGAAGAAATCATTACAAATAATGAACTATTTAAAGAGAAGTGTTTGATGGACTGTATAAATTCCTTTAAAATAAAAAAAAAAAAAAGACATGCTGATATGTCTTGCAGGAAAACAGTGAATGAACAAATGCAATGAAAATGTGATTGTATAATAATAAAAGTGTTGTTGATTCTTAAAGTTTTATTTTTTTCTTGTCCTGAACTTTATTTCTAGTGTTCAATTTGTCAATTACACGGCGCGGTTATAAATAACTTTCCCTATTTGGAGACATCTGTACATTAAGGGGTCTTGTACCTTTTAAACTTGACGAAAATTAACGAAAAAATACAAAGTTTAAATGAGTCTATCTTCAAAACCTTTTTATGTATAAAAGTGAAATTTTGAATATTGATTAATCAGATTATGCTTTGTAATATGCTACCGATAGAAACTGATTAGTCTTTCAGGGAATTTGTGTACTGTTGAAATTAAAATAATTCTTTTTTTTTACTCCGTAAGTCATTGATATCTTGAGAACATATGTATGGATTGTTATGAAATTTGATGTAGCTACTAAGCAAATATGTGTCTTTAAAATAATACTTTTAAGTATAAATTTAAAAAGCAACGTTAAAAACCCAGAATAAGCAAACATTCATCAGACTAGTTTCGGTAGGACGGTACGCTAAACGCTACCGAAACTAGTCTGCTGAATGTTTGCTGATTCTGGCGTCTTTAACGTTGCTTTTTAAATTTATATCATTCTGAGCCAAGTAGCACCTTAATAATTGATACTTTTAAGTATTTACAGTGGTAATATTTTTAGTTATGACTATTTTTATTCATTAAAAAATGCAAATTTTTTAATTTTTTTTACAAAAATATCTTTTTACATAGTTAATGAAATAATTTTGACCTAAGAGTAGATCATTTAAAAAATACATATGTGCTTATTATATATATCATAATATCACATATCAAGTTTCAAAACAATCCATACATACGCTCTCAAGATATCATGCGCGCAATGATTTATGGAGTGAAAAAAAGAGCTGTTTTAATTTCAACAACACACAAATTCTGTAAGAGACTAGTCAGTTTCTAGCGGTATTATATTAGAAAGCATCAGGGCTACGGAGTCGGAGTCGGGCACATTTTTGAGTGAAAGAATCGAAGTCGGAGTCGGAGTCGTCCATTTCGCAAGCAGGCCTGCGTTGTCGGAGTAGATCATTTAAAAAATACATATGTGCTTATTATATATATCATAATATCACATATCAAGTTTCAAAACAATCCATACATACGCTCTCAAGATATCATGCGCGCAATGATTTATGGAGTGAAAAAAAGAGCTGTTTTAATTTCAACAACACACAAATTCTGTAAGAGACTAGTCAGTTTCTAGCGGTATTATATTAGAAAGCATCAGGGCTACGGAGTCGGAGTCGGGCACATTTTCGAGCGAAAGAGTCGGATTCGGAGTCGGATCTGTTAAAATTCCCGGAGTCGGAGTCGAAGTCGTTCATTTTTTCCCAACGACTCCTCAGCCCTGAAAAGCATAATCTGTTTGATCAAAAGTGAAAATTTCATGTTTATACATAAAAAATTAATGAAGATACACTAATTCAAACTTTCAATGTTTTTGTTGATTTTCAACGAGTTTAAAAGGTACAAGACCCCTTAAAAGTATGAGACAACATTTTATATTTAGACTTTTCAAGGTGTAGGGAAATGAATTCAGAGAAAAAAATATTGTGAAAAATCTTGACCCTTTCACTACTAATGGGACATATATGTCCCTCTGGCGGACAGCGATTTGAAATGCAAAAACTGATTATGTAACTCCAGACGTCCAGACTTAAGTGACAGCTTATAAAATGTAGAAGCAAATTGCAGGAAGATCACCTATATTATGCGAACAATTCAAATGACAAATGCCAAGAGTGCTCTGCTACTTGTGTGAATTTATTATAAAAAATAAATTAGTAGCCAAAGGGTTAAAATGCTTTGAGACCCTAAGTACAGCATTCTTTTGGGGGCCCTTAAAACTGCTACTGTAAATATACTCAAAACTCAGAATCCACCCCATCCCTCATCTATTAAAGCTAATAGTCTAAGAGCCGACAGCACAAAAACCTATGTTATCAAGCACAAGAAAAAAACCATTCTTTTGTGGGAGAATAGAAGTAGGGGAATCTAATGATCCATCCATGTCTGCCGGAAATGAATTGGTGCATAAGCTAAAAATTAATACCACCGGTGGTTCACTCGTATGTCTATCGTTATGTTTTCCTGCTCCCAGTCCTCCATGTTTTCATACCTTTGTTTGTAGGAAAACACAATGATAAACCTACGAGTGAACCACTGGTGGTATTAATTTTTGGCTTATGCACCACTTCACTTCCGGCAGACATGGATTATAAGATTCCCCTGCTTTTACTCTTCCATAAAATAAAGGTTTTTTTTCTTGTGCTTGATAACGTAGGTTTTTGTGCTGTCGGCTTTTGGACTATAAAGTTTTCACAAAGAATGCAAGTTGCAGATTATTCTAATACAATAAAGCACCGATTATACGTCTTTCAAGGGACCCTTCTAAAACGACGTATAACTAAAAAAGACGTACAATCGAAATTGCAGGCGCCTAAGCTGTAAAATCTTAATATAATGCTGCAATCATACAAATTTAATTTTGCCGCTATTTTCGGTTGTTTAAGATTCACTATTTATTGAAAAAAAAGTTAGAACATTGAGAAAAAATATTAAATAGTCATTTCTAAAATTGTGAAATAAAAGTGAGAATTATCAAACCTTATAACCTTTTGCACACCTTGAATTACACTTTTCTATTCTATTATCGAACGTACAAGCAGGTTTTAATTAAACTAATCCTTAATCGTCGTCTGACGTGACAATTTACTTTGAGAGTTTAGCAAAGCATTGTGTATGGAGTTAAGTTCCTGGAAAGTTTTTCTCACTAGTATTGTGAGAAACAAAAAAGTTTCAAATGTTATTGCAGTCCACCCACTGTCCGTTCTTTTCGTCCCACCCCTTCCAAACATTTCCCAAACTTGAAATAGCATCTCTAGTAGTCACACATGTTCTTTATCTTTCATCCCCAAATATTGCTAGCAGAAATTTTTTTTTAAATGACGCTGGGAGAAAAATTCTGAAAAAATTGGTTACGACATGAAAGAAGCGACGTTATGCGCCGTATAACCGAAACATTACAACATTAAAATACATTGGGATGAACAGAGCAAGTACTGAAACGACGCATAAATGTAAAAGACGTATAAATGAGAAACGTATAAACGGTGTTTCGTTGTATTACATTGAGGTTTAAATTTTAAAACACAATAGACTTAAACTTGCAGATCTGGATAAAACACAAAGATACATATTAAATACATATGAAAAAATGATATATTGCTCAAAGTAGTTCTCTCAACAAAAATTCTTTAATACGCAGAAGCGTAGCAATTATTATTATTACTATTATTGCGGGACGGTCTCAAATAGCTTCTAACTCAGTATGCTCAAAATAACTCAAAACTGAGAAAATCAATTAATGATAAAGCATTAATAAGTAATTGTGTAGATTAATTGAGAAATTTTCCAGGCTGGGTATCGTTCCATGTGGTTTAGTCAGTAGAACGTCAGTGCGCTATACTGATGGCCCGGGTTCGAGTCCCGGCATGGAATCTTTTTCACTATGTTTGCCCTTTGCGTCTCTTAAGCAATTACTTTGAAATTGATTTTCATTTCAAAAACATTAGAATTATGGACAAAACTGAAAATACAGGTAGAATACAGCCAGCCTTAGTCGGATTCACTGTCAAAATATTAAACAGTAGAGGTACGTTGACCCGTTGAAGTTGAAGTGCAGCTTTGACAGATCATAATTGCATGGGATAGGAAGATCGCATGATGACATTTATAGCATTTCTAATTTGACATCCATCTGTGGCCGGTTTCTACAGTACAGGGGATGCATCTACACCATTTGGATAGGGGGAGAGGGGTTTCCCCTGATCATCGATGAGACAATATTTTTTTAAGTGGGTATCTCCAAACTTCTTCGATGTAGCTTTCCAATTATCAGTTCATGGGCCAACTTTTTCAGGTATACTCATCTGCGCCATGGTTCGAGTTGATTGCCAAGGTAAATGATTTGAGTGTTGATGCCACCCACATTGAGCATTTTAAAGAAAATGACCATTGGCCAACACTTGATGTTTCGGCTTACGTTGTATGTAGCGCACATTTGATATGCAATATCAACCTCACTTTTGGTTGTTTTGTAGAAAGTAATCACTTCTAGTGCGTTTGTCGGGAAGAGGGACTGCACGAATGACATTTATCTTTTCGCGGGGAATGTAGGAAAATAGAACATCCCATTATGTACACGAAAATGAATTCAAACCTACATATTTCCACAAAATATCTACAAATTTTATAATTTTCATTCGTGAAATAAGCGAAATAAACATCTGTGATGATAAATAATACAAAATAAGAACTTTCAAAAAACGGACGAGTTCGGTCGCAAATAGCCTGAGAGGCCACTAGGGTCAAATCTATACTCCGAGCAAATAGCGGTGAAACTGGTTAGGTGTGTTGCAAACACTGCTCATAAAGACGCGAGTATCTGGATAATCGAAGCACTGTATAGTTTAGAGACTGAGAGGAGAACGGAAATAATTATGCTGTGCCTGTCAGGCCTATTGCGACCGACGGAGGGCCAAAAAAATTAATAACTACTCTAACTTTTAGTTATATATCAGGTGGCGTTTATAAAAAATTGACTTCATAGAAGAAGAATTAAATCCACTTGTCCTACTGTTGCTCTTCATATTTCTGATACTATCTAGGATATAGAACTGGATCGGCAACTTATATTAGTGTTTACCTGGAAAAATCAACTATTTATATAGCACACTATTAAAAAGTGTAGTGCAGTTTTACCCCGTTTTGAACTCATCAGAGATATTGAATGAAAAAAATAGTAAAAAAATGTTTTAGAGTAATACTTCAAAATGGAAATTAAGAATAATTTAGCAAATATTTATTGAAACTACTATAAAATTTTCAATATTTATAACTAGATACTTATTCCAAATAACAATTATCATTGTTACTAGCCGTAGCTGTAGCTGCTTTTAGAAACATGAAGATTTAATGGTTTCACACGATGCGCATGTCTTTCACTCATACTTTAATGAAATAACAACCATCTATAAAAACAAAAACGCTTGTAATAGAATATTTACATCGACTATGCAATCATACCTAACGCAGACGCAGAATGATCACGTCCAGACAACCGTGGCAATATACAATACTCAGACTATGCTTGGATCGCGAAATACAAGGCCAGTTCATGACTTTTATGACGTCACACAGACTGGATCCGAGGCTAACGAGAAAGACAGGCTACCGCGGTGGGTCCGATTCTTCTTTTTTTACAGACCCCTGAAGTCACGTGATGCTCTTTTCGCACACCTTCATTGGTGCATTCGAGCATCACGTGACTCCAGCGGTCTGTAAAAAAAGAAGAATCGGACCCACCGCAGTAACCTCTCTTTTTCGTTAGCCTCGGACTGGATCATCTTTACTCAGCTTCTCCGTAGTAAAGCATTAAGAAAGTGGATAACATCTTTAAAAAATGATTTGGATTTTCAGATCTCTAATCGGTATGTATCGATTTTATTTATAATCTGTAGAGTTTTGTGATCATTTAGAGATATTATTCTATGGATTTGGTGAATTTTTTATTAGTTAAATTTACTATTATTTTTTTATCTGTCATCTTTGTGCTAGAACTTGATATGGGTGTTTAAGCCTAACTATAAACTGCTATATCGTTTCATGTTCTCAGAACTAAATTTGTTTCATTGCTTGTCTTATGCTATAATCTATTTATTTTATAGATCGAATACGCTGTTTACAGTTTATTTTTCTTTCGTCATAAAATTAGGTGTTTTAAATTGTGCATTCGATTAAATTTTATATTTTGTACATTTGTTTAGCATGTTTTCTTTTAATTTTCTCCCTAAAAATTTTTTACAGGGCAATATAAGGAAGTAAAATATATTTCTAAACATATCTTTAATTCCTCATCTTGATAAGATTTAGTGGTTTTTGTATAATTCAGAATGTTACTGTATCTTGGCTTTTTATCATTTTTTTAATTGCATTTTAAAATTTAAGACAACTAAATTAGTGTTCTTCAGATGACTATTTTAATATTACTGAAATATTATTCTGTATTTAAAAAAATATGTTTGAAATACAGTAGAACCCCGGTTATCCGAAAATCGGCTTAACCGAAATACCTTAAAATTCCTTAAAATCTTTTTTAAATGTGAAAAAATTTATTGTCAGCACTATTTTTACCGATGTCAAATGACACCTTTCAACATATTTTTATTTTTTATTACTATTTTATTTGTAAGCTTTAGATCAAAACAATTCCGAATTATTTTTAATACATTGAAGAGTTGTTTTAATTCCAATGACATCAGTTTCAGCATACTCCTGTGTTTCAAACACTAGTGATTCAACCTTAGGCCATAACTTACGCCAAGATTTCACTGATGTTTTGCTTTGAATTTCATTCCATGAAGTACACAGTAGCCAACTTTCTTCATATTTACAAGTTTCAAATGTTGAACAACTTGTGCTCCATCAGCCAGTCCTTCAATCAAAAATCGTACCAGGCTTTTTCTGTAATGTCCCTTAATGTTCTCAGTAACTCCTTGATCCATTGGTTGAATCATCGAAGTCACATTCGGAGGCAAGAAAATAGCTCTAATCTCATCCTTTACAAGCTCATTTTCTGATGGGTGCCGATGGTGAACTATCCAACAAAAGAACAGCCTTCTGAGAAAGTTCATTTTTTTCAAAAAAAAAAAAGTACCTCTGGAACAAATTCGTTGAGAAACCATTCACTGAAAGTGTCAGTCGTGATCCACGATTTACTGTGATCGGTATTTTACTGGAAAAGATCTCATGTTGAGATTATTGAACGCCTGGGATTGGACGATTGTCCAGCTAACACAAAGGGGAGTTCATGAGACCCTAATGCATTACTGCAAACCAAAATTGTTACTCTTCGTTTAGCAGTCTTAAAACCCGGAGCCGTTTTCTCTGAAAAAGAAGCCAGCGTGCGACTCGGCAACATTTTATAATTCAATCTTGTTTCATCGCAATTGTAGATTTGTTCAGGACTTGAGTTTTATTTTGCAATAATTTCAGAAAACTTCATCTGGAAATACTTTACTTGTGAAGAATCTGCTGAAAGTTTTTCACCACAAATACCGATCTGACGAATGCAGTGCTGTCTCTTCCATCGATCTAACCATCCCAAACTAGCTGAAAATTGAGGATCTCCGCCCATTTCCTTGTTTAAATCTTTTGCTTTTTCATAAAGTATAGGCCCACTTAATGGCGACCCTTTTTCGCGCGCTTGAGTAAACCATAAAAAAAAGAGTTTCTTCCAGTTTCAAATTTTCACGCTGCTTCATCGTGCTTCTGCTAGTTAAGCTTGCATTTGTTGTGATCTTCGTACACCATTGTTCAATTTTGTCATTCATGGTTCTACCGCTTGAATACGGTACCACAACATTTTTATTACAAAGATGTTCTAAATTACGATCACAGCTTTTCATCAAACAAGTTTTCATCATAATCCTTCCGGTTATTAGAAAATTTCTATGCAACCTCGGTTACCGAAAATTTCAATGGAACCCCGGTTAACCGAAAATGCTTTGGTCCCACGCTTTTCGGATAACCGGGGTTTTACTGTACATGCATATTTTATTTATTTATCAATATGCAAATCCTATTTCATTTAAGGCTATTTGCATGCGAACTTGTCATGTCTGTCACCTACTACGATTTTTGGCTACCAGCATTTTAGAACGGAAAATGTGACTTATTTTATCGGAGATATCTCATCAGTTGAATAAGGCAAAGCGAACTTTTCGAAAATAACGGTGACCAACAAGAATAGCGATTTTCAGCTATGCGACAGACATGACAAGTTCGCATGGAAATAGCCTTGAGTTTCTGTAAAATAGATTTTCACAATCCTTCACAAAAATATATGTTTAAAAAGTTTTTTTTTTTAATTTTTATAAACATCCAATACTGCATTTTACTAAAATATTAATATTCAAACACAAAACACAGCTTCTAACATCCCCACAGCCAAATAAACATATTATGAATCAGAAGTTTCACTTAAATGAAATTAAATAAAAACAAGACACATTTTACAATTTTTCTGTGCTTAAGTTTATAAACTATGTGTAAAACAAAATCTAGTATGTGTGTATTTATAAATAATTCCTTAGAATGTAGTAAAACAACCTTTTGTGGCCCTAAAAGTGTCACAGAGTGCATGTTGAGAATATTTAATAACATCACATTTCTCAGTGACACTTCTCCGGCCAAATTTTCTGCATAATATCTAAGTGCTTGATCTCTATGTCTTGGTTCTGACTATAGCCGGGGCCGTCGCGAAACAACTTCCTTCTCTTACGGGCCTGCTTCAAGACGAAAATGTACAGCAAGATGGCGGCGCAAGAGATCTGAGTAGCAAACGAAATAGGTCGGATAGTTGTATATTTGTATCAAAAAAAGTGCTAGAAATTTCCGTTTTAGAATATTTTATTGAGCAATTTGTGGCTTGTTTTAGATCTATTTGATTTATACATTCAATAATTAAACAGAGAAGGGTCATTAAACAGGTGTTTTTTTTTTTTCTCCTTTGATTTAAAATATATTCAAATACATTTGATTCGCCATTTTTATCGGAGATTTTAACTTGAAATATACATTTATGGTAGAAAAAAATCATACATTAAAATTATCAACTTTATCATGAAAAAATAAAAATACAAAATTAGTTAAAGAACTGGGATTCATGGTATTTTTCGGAGAGTTTAACTTGAAACATACATTTATGACAGGAGATATCATGTATTAAAATAACACAATTTTAGCAGATAATAATTAAATTTCCCTTTAACCCTAGAACTACCGGAAATTTTACTCAAGTTTTATAAAAACATTCTACACCAGAATTTTTACTTAAAACTATTTAATTTGTTTATTTAACTTATTATTGTCTGATTTATACATTTAGTTTGTTTTGAAGAAATTTCTGGTTTGAATAAATATTTTGAATGTACATGTCGGGTCCAATGGACCCGTCTGGTAGACGGAAGGTTAAAAATAAATACGTCTTAATTTAAAAGTATAAATTTCAGGATTGATATTATATAAAATCAAAAATAAAGATATTGATTTTTTTAAACAATTAAAACAAAAATTCTATTTATCAATTAAAATTTTAATTTTAGAATGAGATTGCCCGAATAAAGTGTATAAGTACATGATGTAGGCAGATAGTGGTAAATTAAAATGGCTCCAGGAAATGTTATTATTTCTAATTGTAAATGGTTTTCAAATTTTTTAAAACTAATTATAGTTAGTTTTTAAAAACACTTTTACAATAGTATATTTACAAAAGTACTTTCCTAAAATTCCAAGAGCCCAAAATCTTATTGTACAACTCACTATTGAAAAGACTGAAAATTTAGGTCTGGATTTCGTAAGTAAATGCAAGTGTGGAAGCCAACGTTGCTATATATTTAAGGAAGCAGTTTACCTATTCAACATTTTTTAAAATTTAAATAAATGATTCAAATGGTGCAAAAAGTCACTGCATTTCAATGTTCAAGTAAAAGTACATTTAAAAAAATGTTTTTTAACTGCATATTTAGTTAAAAATTTAAAATAGATTAAAACATTTTGAATTTTTTAAAATTCTACTTTTTTAAATATTAATATTTTTGACCATTTTTTTAAAAAAGATTTTCAAATGTGTATTACGCAAGACTGAGCATGGAGTTTTAGATAAATCAAATGTTACATTTAATATAATTTTTTCACTAATATACATATCGTAAAAGAGTGAAATCTAATACATCTTCATATACTTTTATTAAAAAAATAAATAAAATAAAACCATGAAGGACAATTCCATGCTCATATTTTTCATATATATAATAAAGAACATGTACAAAAAAGTTTAAATCTATATCTGAAATACGAAAAAAAGGCCTTAGCATTTTTAAAACATGAAAGTGAAGAAAATAGGAACATAGCCAAAAAACATTTAAAGTTGGTTGTTTCTGGGTAATTGCTCTGGGTGTATTAATGAAATTTACAATATCTGGCGTTATAATCGCCGTATGGGTAAAAATGAGGTGTCACAATATTCATAATTAAATAAGCTTCCATTTAATTTTTTTTTTTAAATATAAAAAATCGATTTTTTGGGTTAATTTTCAGGTGAACTGTCCCCTTAAGTTATGTGTTTGTCAGGAATTGCGAATATAATAATAAAATAAATAACTATGCAAAAGTCAAGAATGACAACAGAAAACTCACTTCTAATAAAATAAAATCACATGTATTAACAAACATGTACCAGTCGTTGATAAGTTTCCAGATATTTAAACTTCCTTAATACTTGTATGTTTAAGTGAGATTACTTTTTTTATGCAATATTAAATACCATATATTTTTTAAATTATTGTAAGTATGTGCTTACTGTTAGTGAAAAATGCTATTTTAGTTGTAACACCTACCAACGGAATGTGTATTTTAAGTTATGCATAAGTAGTGGGGAAAAGACAGTTCGATTCCGGCGGAGGGAGGAGGGAGGTGATGGAAATCGTACTATCGTACGAGAGGGTTTGAGAGATATGGGTGTTAAGTTCTTATCAGTCGGAAAGGAGATAAGATAGGATAGTGAGATAAGATAATCTGATAGTGAGATAAGAGGGAAAGATCATGCTATAGTAGGAGAGTATTAGTTTAGGAAGAAAATTATAGATAGTTTTCGAACGTAAGGAGTCGATCTAGATCATATTATAGTATGATAGGGTAGGTGGGGAGCTAAATTTTAAGACGGGGCTTAATTTTTCGTAGCATCTTAGGGTTTGAATGAATGTCCATATAAGTTAATGTTATATTATAACATAAGGGGTTAGGTCTTTTTGAGAGGAAGCTTATTTTTCGGAATCGACTTAGGGTTTGCACATGAAAATGCTAGGTGGCGCCCTCTACCGGCAGGAATTGGAAACTATTGTAATTGGGTTTTTTTCATAAAAATTTCACTTGGAATCGAACCTGTACCAAAATAGTCTCTTGACTTGATAATTTGTAGTAGGTTTAACTGATCAAGCCAAGAAACCATACCTGTGAGTCGAGATTTTAGATGTTTCAAGGCAAAAAATTGTGGCCCTCTCATTTATGGGTGTTGGTTTGTCGGCTACTTAAGATAAGTCAACAATACCTATTTTAAGTACTACTGCACTTTGAGAATTACTTTAATGTATACGATTTTATCGATTTTGCATGCGAGAGTAGGGTCATTCTACCATCCCTTAGTTTCGAACTTCATAACAAATTTCATTTTTTGTAACTGATATGCTATGCACTATTTGTGAATTACTTTAATGCATACGATTTTCATTTTTTTTAGTTTAACTGATTCGATCTATTCTACGCACGAGAGTAGGTTCATTTTACAAAACCCTGGTTTCGAACCTATGAACTATGATTCAAATTTCATTTTTTGTGGCTGATACGCTGTGCATTGGGCAAACCGTGCCCCAACATTTACTAATATATTTTTGAATACTATCTTTTCTAAATACTCATCATTTTATTATGCTTTTGTTTAATATTAATTTAACTTACGGAAGTCATAATTGCATCACAACATTTAAAGATCTGATAGTTTTTAATTTTCGGCTATGTCTTTTCGAAAAGGAAGTATGTAGGGGGGCTAAATTTTTAGGGGTTCAAAAGTCACTTTTTTAATAACTGATATGCTATCCAATGCCCAGACTGCGTCTCTAACGTTTACTTGCATGCTTTTAAACACTATCTTTCGCAAACATTCGATAAGTAATCAGCCTTTTCAACAAAAACTAACTATTATGTAAATAATGATACTCATTGATTTTAAGGGAGATTATTTCACAAGTACACAAATTTTAAGAAAGGAGATTTTTTAACATTCCAATTAAATTAATTATGTACATTACTTTTTAACACACTACTGTAATTTAAATATATTATTTAGTCACTAACCCTGATATTTTTTCAAAGTAAAAGTTTTATAAGCATCGAAGAAATATCTCTTATTTTAAATAACTTAATTTTTGATTGCAAACCATTTTGCATGTTTTTGTAAATACGTTCTTTATGAAGTATACAACAGTTTTATTTTTAAAGATCATTAACTTAGCGGGGAGTTATAGTTGCATCACAAAATAAATTAAATCAGCTCCTAGTTCGTTATTGCAATTGATAATTATTTAATGATTCTACATTAATTCTAATGAATTTTAAAACTACTGGTACACTCATTCTCTTGTAGAGTTTAATAAAATTTAGTACTAGTTTAAAACATTGGTTCAACATATATTTCACTGAAATAATAAAATTAACTTGTAAAACGATGAATTCAAACTCGTAATTCGAATAATCATATACTTTTCAGACATTACAAAAGTATCTTTCAATATCTGATTGATCCACTTCCCGTGGACTTTATACTTTATGTCACGTGTTATTCTCACATTTATGCACCAATCATTAAAATTTTCTAACATGCGCCCCCTATGATTATATGAAATTGAATGGAACGAGACTTTTTTTCATTACTGTTTGCTTTTCTTTGAATGTGTGAAGACGTGTTTACACTCAAGATAATATGGGTGGTTCTCAAGATGGATATTCTACTATGTTAAACGATGATGTATCAAGATTAAAGGATCAAGACATGATACTAACAGTACAACATAAAGTAGAACTCGTTTCAGATAATGAAGTGGAATCCTCTGTATCAAAACTGAAGTCACCTTTTTTATGTACTATTTGCAACAAGTCCTTTTTACGAAAAGGTAATTTAAACCAACATTTGACCATACATTCAGGAGAAAGGCCATTTGTATGTGACATATGTCAAAAAACATTCTCTAGAAAGGCTGTTTTGAATCGTCATAAATTATCTCATTTAAAGATACCTTCGCAACATAAATGTGATTCATGCAATGAAACCTTCTCAAGAAAGCCTGACTTATTAAAACACAAGAAGATTCACAAGTCCTTCAAGCAGGATAAATGTAGCGAAATGAAACCAGCTTTATACGACCAAGAGGTACATGTTTCGGATATCGAAATACCTCCTTTAAAGATAAAGTCCTTTGAATGTGGGATTTGTCATAAAACATTCATCCAAAAAACTGATTTAAAACGTCATAGTATAACTCATTCCAAGACAGTCACTGCATATAAATGTGATCAATGTGGAAAAGACTATTTCAGCAAGTTTTTATTAAAAAGTCATACGTTAATCGCACATCAAACACCTCATTTGAAGAAAAAGTCCTTTGAATGTGAAATTTGTCATAAAACATTCATGCAAAAAACTTATTTAAAACAGCATAGTATAACTCATTCTAAGACAACCACTTCATATAAATGTGAACAGTGTGGAAAAGACTATTTAAGCAGGTTTTTGTTAAAAATTCATATGAAGTCTCATGAAAAGACTCTCAACTCATACAATTGTGATAAATGTTCCAATTCATTTTCATCAAAGTCTATTTTAACTAAACATAAAAAAATTCATTCTAAGAAATATAAATGTAATCACTGTAACATTATCTTTTATCTCGACTTTGAGTTTATACATCATCTTATCAAAATGCATAAATGAAAACTTTGTCTAAACATATAAATTGATTTGAATATCTACACCTTTCTAAAATTATTTGTCTTTCTATAACTATTGAAAATGATTAATAAATATTATGTAAGTGAAACATATTTTGTCTTTTATTTTTTGTTCTAAAATCATTTCAAATTTTATCTAAGAAATTGTATTCCTTTAAAAAATTAGTTACTTTGTATTCATATGATATTTTACTAAATAGAAAATACTCATTGGTTATTAAACAGCATTTTATGCATATCCATACTAAAAAGAGAGTTGCAACCAAAATTAGTCAGCGAAAGTGTCGCCAATTTGGCGATATCTCTAATATTTCATCAAATTCCTGTAGACATTCATTGTGAACCAATAGGGATTACTTTCTTACTAGGTAAATATTTACTAAGTATTCATATAATATTATACTAAAAAGAAGAAAATAAATATCATATTTCAAATTTTGTTCAAGTAATTGTATCCAATTAAATAATATTTTTTCAAATTTTGTTTAAGTAATTACAAAATATTTAAAAAACATTTAATAATATTTCTACATAATATTTACTAAGTATTCAACTAATATTTCACTAAAAAATATTCAACTAATATTATACTAAAAAGAAAAAATAAATATCATATTTCAAAATTTTGTTTAAGTATTTGTATTCAATTAAGTAAATATTTGTTAAGTAATTATATAATATTAACTAAAAAGAAAGAAATATATAATATTTCAAATTTTGTATAAGTAATTGTGTTCAGTTAAATAATATTTACTAAGTATTCATATAATATTATACTAAAAAGAAAATATATATATAATATTTCAAATTTTGTTTAAGTTATTGTATTCGATTAAGTAAATAATTACTAAGTATTCATATAATATTATACTAAAAAGAAAAAATAAATATAATATTTCAAATTTTGTCTAAAAAATTGTATTCAATTAAGTAAATAGTTACTAAGTATTAAACTAATATTGTACTAAAAAGAAAAAATAAATTTCATATTTCAAATTTTGTCTAAGTAATTGTGTTCAATTAAGTAAGTAGTTACTAAGTATTCATATAATATTATACTAAAAAAGAAAAATATATATAATATTTCAAATTTTGTTTAAGTTATTGTATTCGATTAAGTAAATAATTACTAAGTATTCATATAATATTATACTAAAAAGAAAAAATAAATATAATATTTCAAATTTTGTCAAAGAAATTGTATTAAATTAAGTAAGTAGTTACTAAGTATTCATATAATATTATACTACATAGAAAAATAAATTTCATATTTCAAATTTTGTCTAAGTAATTGTATTCAATTAAGTAAATATTTATTAAGTATTCATATAATATTAAACTAAATAGAAAAAAAATAAATACAATATTTCAAATTTTTGTCTAAGAAATTATATTCAATTAAGTAAATATTTACGAAATATTCATATAATATTTTGCTAAAAAGAAAAAAATATATAATATTTCAAATTTTGTCTAAGTAATTGTTTTCAATTAAATAATATTTACTAAGTATTCATATAATATTATACTAAACAGAAGAAAATATATAATATTTGAAATTTTGTCTGAGTAATTGTGTTCAATTAAATAATATTTACTAAGTATTCATATAACATTTTTACTAAAAATTGTATTCAATTAAGTAAACTATTACTATGTATTCATATAATACTACACTATGACGCAAAAGTTTAGACAATGACGTCATTCAGCTTTAAAATGTAGAATTATGACGTCAGAATTACAAAAACCTGTAAATATATTCAAAAACTGATTTAAAATGCTATGTACAAAAGACAGTCG
The DNA here is from genome assembly GCA_963932465.1 of Maratus speciosus. NCBI lineage: Eukaryota > Metazoa > Arthropoda > Arachnida > Araneae > Salticidae > Maratus > Maratus speciosus. Next base: position 214,329,284 of record OZ010796.1, on the reverse strand, counting down.
TTTTATTTGCTATAATACTAATTTTTTTCATAAAAATTCAAATGTGCTTGTCGCAAAAGTTTAGACACTATTCTAAATTTCTTTGAATATTCGCTGGCATATGCAAATTTAGAATCGATGATGTCACAAATTTGGAGTACTTAAGTTCTGCAAACGATTGCGCTTCATAGTCGACATGCCGAGAGCTAAAGAAATTCAAGTGAATGAGGTTTCAAGGATTTGGCAGTTGAAAGGTGAAGGGAAGAGCGTTTCTGAAATTTCTGCTATTATTAATAGGTCAAAAAAATCTATTTATCGAGTTTTATCGAGTGGTTCCGAATATAAAGCAAAATGTCGGTCTGGGAGGCCACGTGTGACAAATGTACGAGAGGATCGCCTGATACAAAGACTAGCGAGTACTCAACAAATGAGCGTAAGTGGAGTTCAAAGCTCATCGGGACTCTCTGTATCAAAGGATACGATTCGTAGACGAATTTTGGAAAAAGGAACAATCGTTTATAGCAAAATGCAGAAGAAACCAGCTCTGAAACCATATCATAAGTTACAAAGACTTATGTGGGCTCGAAAGCATATGTCATATGGAGAGAAATGGCAGTCAGTCATATTTAGCGATGAAAAAAAGCGGAATCTGGATGGTCCAGATGGTTGTTTATCGTATTGGCATGACTTGCGGAAGGAACCTCGACGTTTTTTTAGTCGCAGACAAGGAGGGGGCTCGGTGATGGTTTGGGCAGCCTTTTGCTATAATGGACAAGTATCTCTGACCTTCACCAGTGGTCGTCAAACTTCACAGCATTATACACAGACATTAGAAGAAAACCTACTGCCATTTGTTGAGCTTCTAGGGGGTCCTCAGTGGGAATTTCAGCAAGACAATGCTTCAATTCACACTGCAAAACATTCAAAATCTTGGTTTAATTCCCATAATATAAGAGTTCTCGACTGGCCAGCATGTAGCCCAGATCTTAACCCTATAGAAAACCTTTGGAGCATCATGTGTCGCAAAGTTTATAGCAACGCTAGACAATACTCTTCTGAAAAGGAACTTAAGACATCTATTGAGAATGCATGGTACGATATCGATCCACAAACTATGCAAGATTTAGTTTCTTCCATGCAATCTCGTGTATATGACGTAATACATAAGCATGGATGCGCAACCAGGTTTTAAAAATTGTTTATTTCGATTTTATTTAATTTGTGTCTAAACTTTTGAGACAGCAGTTTATTTTTGTTACCATTTAATTTATTGCAATATGCACAATTCCACTTTTCTTTGTTATAAATATTGTTTATATGTACAGCACATTAATTTCAAGCAGTGATTTGAAAATTGAATAAATATTTTTCAAAGTATGTAAGAATTTCTTCATTGTCTAAACTTTTGCGTCATAGTGTATACTAAAAAAGAAAAAAATATATAATATTTCAAATTTTATCTAAGTAACGATCTTGAATTAAATAACATTTACTTATCATCCACCCTGTATATAAAAACTGTTAGCTTGTGTTACCACACAATTCTTCAAAAAAGGATAAAACCACCATTCAAAATGAATTTTTAAAAATAATAAAATAAAATATTTTGCTATACTCTTTTAACCTATGTGCTTATTTTTTCAAAGTGGTAGAGTGTGGTACCCCCTATTACAACTTTTAATGAAATATTATATTCGTATGTTTATAACTAAAGAAATAAACAATCATATAATAATTAAAAATATATATCATGCTTATAAAATATCAGACTAAAAATCTTAATACTATGATTCATACTTTTCAAAAATTAAAAACAGTTAATACTATTCTTCAAAAGAGAATAAAACCATTAGCATTATATATATCACCCCATCACTTGTATAAACAACCGTTATTCGCTTATTAATAATGAATATTATCATATGTTACCATGCAATTCTTCAAAAAGGATAAAACCATTAACATAATATATCATTCACCCTGTATATAAAAACTATTACCTTGTGTTACCATACTATTCTTCAAAAAAGGATAAAACCATTAACATAATACATATCATTCACCCTGTATATAAAAACTATTACCTTGTGTCACCGTACTATTCCTCAAAAAGGATAAAACCATTAACATAATACATATCACTCACCCTGTATATAAAAACTGTTATCATACAATTCTTCAAAAAGGATAAAACCGCCATCCAAAATGAATTGTTTAAAACAAAATGTATTTCTATCCTCCTTAATCTATGTGTTTATTTTTTCAAAGTGTTCGAGTATGGTATCCCTATTACAACTTTTAATGGAATGTTATAATTTGTACATGTATAACTAAAGAAATAAACAATCCTATAGCAATTTAAAATGTATAACATATCTATAAAATATCCCACTAAAAGTCTTAATACTATGACTCATACTTTTCATAAATTATAAAATTTAATACTATTCTCCAAAAAAGAGTATAAAACCAATAACATAATATATATCATATCAATCATATCAATACTAATATGTGTGTTTATTTTTCCAAAGTGTATGTTCATTTTGCTATATATTTTAGAACTTTAAATAGAGTGTTAGAGTATAATTTGCATATGTATAACTTAAGAAATCAACAATTCTTTAATAATTAAAAAATATAATATAAGTTTAAAATTTTAAGCTAATAATCTTAATAGTATAATTTATACTTTTTTTAAAACTTTATAAAATTTTAAAAATTAAAACTTTGAAAAAAACTTTATAAAATTTAAAATTAAAACTTTATAAAATTTAAAAAATTAAAACTTTGAAAAAAACTTTATAAAATTTAAAATTAAAACTTTGAAAAAATTATAAAGTTTACAAAATTTAAAAAATTAAAACTTTGAAAATTTTAAAAAAATTAAGTTATCAAAATTAAAATAATATTTAAAAAACTTCATAAATTAAGTTTGCAAAAGCGAGTTTACCTGCTTGTACATGTACATGACTTTCAACATGTTATAGTTTAATATATATCTTCTTTTTTATCGTATAGAAGCAATAGGTTTATATATATATATATATATATATACTTAATAAAAATATTTTTAAGTAAAAAGAAAAAAAGAAAAAAGTTATAATAATTAAAATTAAAAAATAAATATAGAAGTTTTCCAAAATTTAAAAAATCTAGTTTTGAAAAAATTAAAAAAAAATTTTCAAAAATGTTTTTAAAAAGTTCAATTAGATTTAAAATAAAAGTATTCAATCATATCAATCAATCAATCAAGATTTCAAATACAAGTAATCAATGAATCATATTAAGTCAAATTCAAGTCAATTCAAGTATTACAAGTTAGCAGAAAAAATTACAATTTATCAAAAGTGAGTTCGCATATCTATCTGTATATAAGACTTTAAAACTGTCACTATGTTTTCGTTTAGTATATATGTATTGTAACTTTCACTATGCTTTAGTTAAATAATTATAAATCTTTATGTTATCATCCTACCCTCATTATATCCTATAATTATACACTTCGAAACGTTAAAAGCGATATATTAATAAGTCCCTCAGTTTAAAAAATTAAAAATATTAATTTTTTTTTAATTTCTATTGTCTATTATTTCTATGTCTATTATTTTGTAAAATCTTAAGTAACACGTTATTATATATTTGCAAGCAAAAATCCTATTAAATAACTTTCTTACTCTAGTGAACAAAGATTGATTTTTATACTGCTAAAGTATGATCATTCATTGTTTAACTGGATAATAATATATTTAGAAGTAACTTAAATTTCCTATAAAAGCGAAGTTTTTTATTACATCATTCATAGAATTCAAGTATGAGTATTAACCAAGTTTTATATATTATAATACGCTATACCAACATTGCAAAACTTTAAAAAACAACTATACTTAAACATTCATATAAAAAGCAACAAATTATATATTCATACAACATATTATTATTCGATATATACATATCGAAAAATAGTGGACTTACCGTACTTAGAGTCAGAAAAGAAATACTCAGTTAATCAGATTGCAGATCATAACGTAATCGATAAGATATCACGTGCTTCCATCATGCCTTCTGGAATGTTCAATGTACAATCAGACTATGTTATCAAGTCACGAGGTCTAACTGATATGAGTTGTTAACACGAGGTCAGCCATTTTCAATTTAGTTCTTAAATATGTAGGTTGGATATTTTCTTCAGTCTTATTTTGTGAAATCTTAAGTACCAGGATATCACGTATTTGCATACAAAAATCCTATTAAAAACTTCCTCGCTATTGTGAACAAAGATTGATTTTCATAGTATTAAAGTATAATCATTGATAATATTTGATTGATTACTTAACCGTTATTAATATTATTAATATTAAATATAAAAGCGGAAGCTTTTATATTGCATCATTCATAGAATTCAAGTTTGAATATTAACCAAGTTTTATAGACTTATATAATTTATACTATGTATATACTAGTATACTAGTATATATTCTAGTATAAGTAGTTTTTATAAGTATATAAAACTTGGTTAATTTTCAAACTTGAATTCTATGAATAATGCAATATAAAAGCTTCCGCTTTTATATTTAATATTAATAATAGTAATAACGGTTAAGTAATCAATCAAATATTATCAATGATTATACTTTAATACTATGAAAATCAATCTTTGTTCACAATAGCGAGGAAGTTTTTAATAGGATTTTTGTATGCAAATACGTGATATCCTGGTACTTAAGATTTCACAAAATAAGACTGAAGAAAATATCCAACCTACATATTCAAGAACTAAATTGAAAATGGCTGACCTCGTGTTAACAACTCATATCAGTTAGACCTCGTGACTTGATAACATAGTCTGATTGTACATTGAACATTCCAGAAGGCATGATGGAAGCACGTGATATGTTATCGATTACGTTATGATCTGCAATCTGATTAACTGAGTATTTCTTTTCTGACTCTAAGTACGGTAAGTCCACTATTTTTCGATATGTATATATCGAATAATAATATGTTGTATGAATATATAATTTGTTGCTTTTTATATGAATGTTTAAGTATAGTTGTTTTTTAAAGTTTTGCAATGTTGGTATAGCGTATTATAATATATAAAACTTGGTTAATACTCATGCTTGAATTCTATGAATGATGTAATAAAAAACTTCGCTTTTACAGGAAATTTAAGTTACTTCTAAATATATTATTATCCAGTTAAACAATGAATGATCATACTTTAGCAGTATAAAAATCAATCTTTGTTCACTAGAGTAAGAAAGTTATTTAATAGGATTTTTGCTTGCAAATATATAATAACGTGTTACTTAAGATTTTACAAAATAATAGACATAGAAATAACAGACAATAGAAATTTAAAAAAATAATAATATTTTTAATTTTTTAAACAGAGGGACTTATTAATATATCGCTTTTAACGTTTCGAAGTGTATAATTATAGGATATAATGAGGGTAGGATGATAACATAAAGATTTATAATTATTTAACTAAAGCATAGTGAAAGTTACAATACATATATACTAAACGAAAACATAGTGACAGTTTTAAAGTCTTATATACAGATAGATACGCGAACTCACTTTTGATAAATTGTAATTTTTTCTGCTAACTTGTAATACTTGAATTGACTTGAATTTGACTTAATATGATTCATTGATTACTTGTATTTGAAATCTTGATTGATTGATTGATATGATTGAATACTTTTATTTTAAATCTAATTGAACTTTTTAAAAACATTTTTGAAATTTTTTTTTAATTTTTTTAAAACTAGATTTTTTAAATTTTGGAAAACTTCTATATTTATTTTTTAATTTTAGTTATTATAACTTTTTTCTTTTTTTTCTTTTTACTTAAAAATATTTTTATTAAGTATATATATATGTATGTATGTGTGTGTGTGTGCATATATATATATATATATATATATATATATATATATAAACCTATTGCTTCTATACGATAAAAAAAAGATATATATTAAACTATAACATGTTGAAAGTCATGTACATGTACAAGCAGGTAAACTCGCTTTTGCAAACTTAATTTATGAAGTTTTTTAAATATTATTTTAATTTTGATAACTTAATTTTTTTAAATTTTTCAAAGTTTTAATTTTTAAATTTTGTAAACTTTATAATTTTTTCAAAGTTTTAATTTTAAATTTTATAAAGTTTTTTTTCAAAGTTTTAATTTTTTAAATTTTATAAAGTTTTAATTTTAAATTTTATAAAGTTTTTTTCAAAGTTTTAATTTTTAAAATTTTATAAAGTTTTTAAAAAAGTATAAATTATACTATTAAGATTATTAGCTTAAAATTTTAAACTTATATTATATTTTTTAATTATTAAAGAATTGTTGATTTCTTAAGTTAGACATATGCAAATTATACTCTAACACTCTATTTAAAGTTCTAAAATATATAGCAAAATGAACATACACTTTGGAAAAATAAACACACATATTAGTATTGATATGATTGATATGATATATATTATGTTATTTGTTTTATACTCTTTTTTGGAGAATAGTATTAAATTTTATAATTTATGAAAAGTATGAGTCATAGTATTAAGACTTTTAGTGGGATATTTTATAGATATGTTATACATTTTAAATTGCTATAGGATTGTTTATTTCTTTAGTTATACATGTAAAAATTATAACATTCCATTAAAAGTTGTAATAGGGATACCATACTCGAAAACTTTGAAAAAATAAACACATAGATTAAGGAGGATAGAAATACATTTTGTTTTAAACAATTCATTTTGGATGGCGGTTTTATCCTTTTTGAAGAATTGTATGATAACAGTTTTTATATACAGGGTGAATGATATGTATTATGTTAATGGTTTTATCCTTTTTGAGGAATAGTACGGTGACACAAGGTAATAGTTTTTATATACAGGGTGAATGATATGTATTATGTTAATGGTTTTATCCTTTTTTGAAGAATAGTATGGTAACACAAGGTAATAGTTTTTATATACAGGGTGAATGATATATTATGTTAATGATTTTATCCTTTTTGAAGAATTGCATGGTAACATATGATAATATTCATTATTAATAAGCGAATAACGGTTGTTTATACAAGTGATGGAGTGATATATATAATGCTAATGGTTTTATTCTCTTTTGAAGAATAGTTTTAACTGTTTTTAATTTTTGAAAAGTATGAATCATAGTATTAAGATTTTTAGTCTGATATTTTATAAACATGATATATATTTTTAATTATTATATGATTGTTTATTTCTTTAGTTATAAACGTACGAATATAATATTTCATTAAAAGTTGTAATAGGGGGTACCACACTCTACCACTTTGAAAAAATAAGCACATAGGTTAAAAGAGTATAGCAAAATATTTTATTTTATTATTTTTAAAAATTCATTTTGAATGGTGGTTTTATCCTTTTTTGAAGAATTGTGTGGTAACACAAGCTAACAGTTTTTATATACAGGGTGGATGATAAGTAAATGTTATTTAATTGAAGATCGTTACTTAGATAAAATTTGAAATATTATATATTTTTTCTTTTTTAGTATAGTATTATATGAATACATAGTAATAGTTTACTTAACTGAATACAATTTTTAGTAAAAATGTTATATGAATACTTAGTAAATATTATTTAATTGAACACAATTACTCAGACAAAATTTGAAATATTACATATTTTCTTCTGTTTAGTATGATATTATATGAATACTTAGTAAATATTATTTAATTGAAAACAATTACTTAGACAAAATTTGAAATATTATATATTTTTTTTCTTTTTAGCAAAATATTATATGAATACTTCATAAATATTTACTTAATTGAATATAATGTCTTAGACAAAAATTTGAAATATTGTATTTATTTTTTTTCTATTTAGTTTAATATTATATGAATACTTAATAAATATTTACTTAATTGAATACAATTACTTAGACAAAATTTGAAATATGAAATTTATTTTTCTATGTAGTATAATATTATATGAATACTTAGTAACTACTTACTTAATTTAATACAATTTCTTAGACAAAATTTGAAATATTATATTTATTTTTTCTTTTTAGTATAATATTATATGAATACTTAGTAATTATTTACTTAATCGAATACAATAACTTAAACAAAATTTGAAATATTATATATATTTTTCTTTTTTAGTATAATATTATATGAATACTTAGTAACTATTTACTTAATTGAACACAATTACTTAGACAAAATTTGAAATATGAAATTTATTTTTTCTTTTTAGTACAATATTAGTTTAATACTTAGTAACTATTTACTTAATTGAATACAACTTTTTAGACAAAATTTGAAATATTATATTTATTTTTTCTTTTTAGTATAATATTATATGTATCCTTAGTAATTATTTACTTAATCGAATACAATAATTTAAACAAAATTTGAAATATTATATATATATTTTCTTTTTAGTATAATATTATATGAATACTTAGTAAATATTATTTAACTGAACACAATTACTTATACAAAATTTGAAATATTATATATTTCTTTCTTTTTAGTATAATATTATATAATTACTTAACAGATATTTACTTAATTGAATACAAATACTTAAACAAAATTTTGAAATATGATATTTATTTTTTCTTTTTAGTATAATATTAGTTGAATATTTTTTAGTGAAATATTAGTTGAATACTTAGTAAATATTATGTAGAAATATTATTAAATGTTTTTTAAATATTTTGTAATTACTTAAACAAAATTTGAAAAAATATTATTTAATTGGATACAATTACTTGAACAAAATTTGAAATATGATATTTTTTTTCTTCTTTTTAGTATAATATTATATGAATACTTAGTAAATATTTACCTAGTAAGCAAGTAATCCCTATTGGTTCACAATGAATGTCTACAGGAATTTGATGAAATATTAGAGATATCGCCAAATTGGCGACACTTTCGCTGACTAATTTTGGTTGCAACTCTCTTTTTAGTATGGATATGCATAAAATGCTGTTTAATAACCAATGAGTATTTTCTATTTAGTAAAATATCATATGAATACAAAGTAACTAATTTTTTAAAGGAATACAATTTCTTAGATAAAATTTGAAATGATTTTAGAACAAAAAATAAAAGACAAAATATGTTTCACTTACATAATATTTATTAATCATTTTCAATAGTTATAGAAAGACAAATAATTTTAGAAAGGTGTAGATATTCAAATCAATTTATATGTTTAGACAAAGTTTTCATTTAGGCATTTCGATAAGATGATGTATAAACTCAAAGTCGAGATAAAAGATAATGTTACAGTGATTACATTTATATTTCTTAGAATGAATTTTTTTATGTTTAGTTAAAATAGACTTTGATGAAAATGAATTGTAACATTTATCACAATTGTATGAGTTGAGAGTCTTTTCATGAGACTTCATATGAATTTTTAACAAAAACCTGCTTAAATAGTCTTTTCCACACTGTTCACATTTATATGAAGTGGTTGTCTTAGAATGAGTTATACTATGCTGTTTTAAATAAGTTTTTTGCATGAATGTTTTATGACAAATTTCACATTCAAAGGACTTTTTCTTCAAATGAGGTGTTTGATGTGCGATTATCGTATGACTTTTTAATAAAAACTTGCTGAAATAGTCTTTTCCACATTGATCACATTTATATGCAGTGACTGTCTTGGAATGAGTTATACTATGACGTTTTAAATCAGTTTTTTGGATGAATGTTTTATGACAAATCCCACATTCAAAGGACTTTATCTTTAAAGGAGGTATTTCGATATCCGAAACATGTACCTCTTGGTCGTATAAAGCTGGTTTCATTTCGCTACATTTATCCTGCTTGAAGGACTTGTGAATCTTCTTGTGTTTTAATAAGTCAGGCTTTCTTGAGAAGGTTTCATTGCATGAATCACATTTATGTTGCGAAGGTATCTTTAAATGAGATAATTTATGACGATTCAAAACAGCCTTTCTAGAGAATGTTTTTTGACATACGTCACATACAAATGGCCTTTCTCCTGAATGTATGGTCAAATGTTGGTTTAAATTACCTTTTCGTAAAAAGGACTTGTTGCAAATAGTACATAAAAAAGGTGACTTCAGTTTTGATACAGAGGATTCCACTTCATTATCTGAAACGAGTTCTACTTTATGTTGTACTGTTAGTATCAAGTCTTGATCCTTTAATCTTGATACATCATCGTTTAACATAGTAGAATATCCATCTTGAGAACCACCCATACTATCTTGAGTGTAAACACGTCTTCACACATTCAAAGAAAAGCAAACAGTAATGAAAAAAAGTCTCGTTCCATTCAATTTCATATAATCATAGGGGGCGCATGTTAGAAAATTTTAATGATTGGTGCATAAATGTGAGAATAACACGTGACATAAAGTATAAAGTCCACGGGAAGTGGATCAATCAGATATTGAAAGATACTTTTGTAATGTCTGAAAAGTATATGATTATTCGAATTACGAGTTTGAATTCATCGTTTTACAAGTTAATTTTATTATTTCAGTGAAATATATGTTAAACCAATGTTTTAAACTAGTACTAAATTTTATTAAACTCTACAAGAGAATGAGTGCACCAGTAGTTTTAAAATTCATTAGAATTAATGTAGAATCATTAAATAATTATCAATTGCAATAACGAACTAGGAGCTGATTTGATTTATTTTGTGATGCAACTATAACTCCCCGCTAAGTTAATGATCTTTAAAAATAAAACTGTTGTATACTTCATAAAGAACGTATTTACAAAAACATGCAAAATGGTTTGCAATCAAAAATTAAGTTATTTAAAATAAGAGATATTTCTTCGATGCTTATAAAACTTTTACTTTGAAAAAATATCAGGGTTAGTGACTAAATAATATATTTAAATTACAGTAGTGTGTTAAAAAGTAATGTACATAATTAATTTAATTGGAATGTTAAAAAATCTCCTTTCTTAAAATTTGTGTACTTGTGAAATAATCTCCCTTAAAATCAATGAGTATCATTATTTACATAATAGTTAGTTTTTGTTGAAAAGGCTGATTACTTATCGAATGTTTGCGAAAGATAGTGTTTAAAAGCATGCAAGTAAACGTTAGAGACGCAGTCTGGGCATTGGATAGCATATCAGTTATTAAAAAAGTGACTTTTGAACCCCTAAAAATTTAGCCCCCCTACATACTTCCTTTTCGAAAAGACATAGCCGAAAATTAAAAACTATCAGAATTTTAAATGTTATGATGCAATTATGACTTCCGTAAGTTAAATTAATATTAAACAAAAGCATAATAAAATGATGAGTATTTAGAAAAGATAGTATTCAAAAATATATTAGTAAATGTTGGGGCACGGTTTGCCCAATGCACAGCGTATCAGCCACAAAAAATGAAATTTGAATCATAGTTCATAGGTTCGAAACCAGGGTTTTGTAAAATGAACCTACTCTCGTGCGTAGAATAGATCGAATCAGTTAAACTAAAAAAATGAAAATCGTATGCATTTAAGTAATTCACAAATAGTGCATAGCATATCAGTTACAAAAAATGAAATTTGTTATGAAGTTCGAAACTAAGGGATGGTAGAATGACCCTACTCTCGCATGCAAAATCGATAAAATCGTATACATTAAAGTAATTCTCAAAGTGCAGTAGTACTTAAAATATGTATTGTTGACTTATCTTAAGTAGCCGACAAACCAACACCCATAAATGAGAGGGCCACAATTTTTTGCCTTGAAACATCTAAAATCTCGACTCACAGGTATAGTTTCTTGGCTTGATCAGTTAAACCTACTACAAATTATCAAGTCAAGAGACTATTTTGGTACAGGTTCGATTCCAAGCGAAATTTTTATGAAAAATCCCAATTACAATAGTTTCCAATTCCTGCCGGTAGAGGGCGCCACCTAGCATTTTCATGTGCAAACCCTAAGTCGATTCCGAAAAATAAGCTTCCTCTCAAAAAGACCTAACCCCTTATGTTATAATATAACATTATCTTATATGGACATTCATTCAAACCCTAAGATGCTACGAAAAATTAAGCCCCGTCTTAAAATTTAGCTCCCCACCTACCCTATCATACTATAGTATGATCTAGATCGACTCCTTACGTTCGAAAACTATCTATAATTTTCGGCCTAAACTAATACTCTCCTACTATAGCATGATCTTTCCCTCTTATCTCACTATCAGATTATCTTATCTCACTATCCTATCTTATCTCCTTTCCGACTGATAAGAACTTAACACCCATATCTCTCAAACCCTCTCGTACTATAGTACGATTTCCATCACATCCCTCCTCCCTCCGCCGGAATCGAACTGTCTTTTCCCCACTACTTGCATACAATATGAAAATTAAATTTTTTATTGATAAATAGAATTTTTGTTTTAATTAATAAAAAAAATATAACATTTTTATTTATGAGTTTATGTAATATCAATCCTGATATTTATAATTTTAAATTAAGGCATTTTAATGTAAGAAATTTTTAAAGGGAACTTTGTCATTAATGTATATTTCAAGTTAAAATCATAGATAAAAACCGCGAATCAAATGTTTTCGAATATATTTTAAATCGAAGGTCAAAAAGAAGCAAAAAAAGAAAAAAGAAAGAAAGTACCTGTTTAGTGACCCTTCGATGTTTAATTATTGAATGTTTAATTCAAACAGTCATAACAAAATATTACAAAACGGAAATTTGTAGCACTGTTTCTGATGCATACATACAACTATTCGACTTGGTTCGTTTGCTAACTCAGATCTCTTGCGTGACTCATCTTATTCTTGAAGCAGGCCCGTAGAGAAGAAAGTTGTTTCGCGACGGCCCCGCTATAGCGCCTAGAATACATAGTGTGGAAATTGGCTATCCCTGTAATACTTAAAAAAGTGCTAAAATATTGTATCCCTTAAATGTGCGACGATGCTGCTCAAATATACAGATCGCAGTAACATCTGCAGGATATTTTTTGCAACTGCAAGATATTGCTAGTCTATACAATATAATACGAAAATCCCGCAGATATCGCTGCGATCGACACTTGGGATTTTAGCAACATCGTCGCACATTTAAGGGATACAAATTTTTAGCGTTGTTTGGATAGCATATTTCCACACTAGGTATTCCAGCCGGTGTAGTTCTGACTTAGCCACTTCTTCGTGATCATGTGACTAGCACCTCAGGTATTTCTTATTTGTTATTTCTAGACCGGGAGGCGGCAGCACAGACAATCACCTCATCCAGTTCATGACTGAAATCCCAGAATTAGTTAAAACTCGATTCGCATATTAAAACGCAATCGGTCTGCCAAGTCATATCTTGGTGGAAAACACCTAAAAACCCGATTTTAGCGGTTGGTTTACCATTGTGATTTCCTGCTCCCAGTTCTTCATGTTTTCATACCTTTGAATGGTACAGTGAATGGTAAACCTACCAGTCAACCGCTAAAATCGGGTTTTCAGGTGTTTTCCACCAAGATATAACTGGGCAGACCGACTGGGTTTAAATATGCGAATCGAGTTTTAACTAATTCTGGAATTTCAGCCATGAACTCGATGAGGTTATAATATCGATTGAAGACCGGGTTCTAGAATGCACGGAAAAAATGATAAAAAACTCCAACTATTAATTTACTGGAACAACTATTTATTTAAGTTACATTAGAGGTGGTTCAGTCAGAAAAAAATGAGAGAGAGACCCCCAATTACAAAATGGGGCGCCAAACGCCCTTTACTTTTAAAACCTTCACATCTTGAAGGCTAGGACAGAAGTGCCAGTTTTCGCTAGAAATCTAGAAATCTTGGCGTTGCACAGAACCGCCAATTTACAAACTTTTGGTGACTGCATGAAAGTGAACAAAGGTTTTGGCGAAAATCATTACAGCAAATAATCTGGTGTCCCTACCGGATGGGTGACGCCTAGGTTGCAAGTAACCGCTTCTAATTACGATGAGAAAGGTATCAGAAAAACCGAAAATTGTTTATATTACAGATAGGCCTTTGCCCAACTAACTGTTACATAAAATTGTAGAAAGCAGACCGCTGCATGAGAAAAATGTCAAAAATCACAGGCTTTTAACTCGACCACAATTCAGGATAATGTACATGCTTCCCATAAGATCCGTTCTTTTAATTTTTGTTGTTAATACATTTTCAACGTTCAAGTACTAGCAGAATTAAAGAATTTCTTATCAATGTGGCGGGCACAAAATCCGAAGAAATTAAATGAAGACATGTTGTTACCAGCAGCTGCGATTCTAATTTTTATTTATTTTTTGCACTGGAAGCAGTAACGGACAGCTGAGTGATTTAAATGAGAAAGGGAAAAAGTAATTGAATCTTTGAGCGCACTGAATTAAAGATGTTTTAGAAAGAGAAAAAAAAACACTTTAATAAAAAATCTGGATGGTTTTGAGAAATGAATTTAATTACGTATTTCAGTATAGAAAAGTGGGGGGGGGGAGGATAACATGTTATAAAAGTAATAAAGTTATGTTTTAAATTAATTTTGAATAAAAAGAGAGATTTGCGACATAAACTCTGTCACATAACTCACCCCGACAACAGAAGAAAGCTGTAACGTGTACGTTGCAGCTTTATATCTACTTAAAAACCCTTGTCCACCTTCGCACATACAGAATATACAATATACATAGAAATATAAAAAAAATTTGTATGCAATAACAGAAAAAAATGTTTGAACCTGTTTCTCTAAAATGTTATTAGAGCATCATTTCCAGTAATTTAAGTAATCAAATAGAAAGGTAGTATATAAACATATTTGCTTGCTTTGAAATAATTCAGAATAATTATATTTTATTCATGACTGAGCGCTCTTATTGTCTAAAACAAATTATATTTTAGAACTTCAGTATCCCACAAGAGAAATATGTACCACATTTGATGAAGAGTTGGGATCCTATGCTTTGTATGTGGCTCTATGTTTGTGGCGCTGGTACCAGCTTTCTTTTTCTTGTGTCATGATTCCAAAGAGAAGTATTCACATTAGATATATTTATAACTTCTCACAATGTGATCTTACAATGAGATCATAATTTCATACGAAATGCAAGCAAATAAAACAAAACACATCAATAAGAACTTTTTTTAGATGAAACAAAGAAAAGTATTGTATGTATATTTATAAAATAAAAGTTAAAATATACTGTATTACACTAAAGATGAATCGTATATGAAAAAAAATTGTGCACTAGGCACAGGACTACCAAAAAGGGGTGCTTGTAGCACGCTCGCAAACAGTTGTAGCCCTAAATCTTGTGGAGGCCACAAGTATTATGGCGTCAGCTTAGGGCTTCTGCCTTAGATAATAAGGGTATTTTTTTTAGATCCCTGCACTATAACTAAGTTTCCGCTGTAACAAGAAATCAAGGTCTAAAATAATTTAGCATTTGATGAATTTACACACTGCCGTCCTGAATTTCTGTGTATTAATTAAAATTTCCCATCTCGTGCTCAAGATTCCGCATGATATGAAGTAACTGTGTAATCACTAGAGTAATTTTTTTTACTTCTAGCAAGAATATGAAAAAAGGTAAGAAAATTGTATCTAAATTTTATATAATGTAACAAGATACCTTACTCGATCTGCCACTTTCAAGTAAGAAGTATCTAAGCAAAGTGTTAAAATGTAACATGTTAAAAATAAGCAAATTCGAAATGTATGTGTAGTTTACTATGTCATGTGACGGATAACTCCTTGTAACCTTAAAATCTTTGTACATAGACAAAGTGATGTTGTCATTGGTATGTTATGACATTATGCAAACACATAAAAAAATGAAAAAGGTGATAGAATATTTTAATATTGAAATATGGTGTAACGTTTAAAAGATAAAAGTAACAGGAAAAAACTGTCTGTGTGTGAATGGAGGGGGAAAAAACCCCCAAACTCATGAACTACCTGATATAAAACACATGAACAAGTGTGTACGCAAGCATACACAACGTGTAAGTAAACACATGAACAAATTGTATAATTCCACATGAACTACATGTAATAATGTCACAATGAACTAAAATTGTTATGTAATTGCCAACCAAATAAACGGACAGTATGTATGTAATAACCCAAAACACTTACATACGAGTAAGTTTCAATTACATAATTGATGAGTTAATCATCAAAATGTAATGAATAAGGGTTAATAAAGCCAATGAACTACATGTAATGTGTGTGTAAACTCTGGTTAAACTCTAAACCAGCCAGTGTGTACTACTCAATGAACTACTTGTAAGAAAAAAAACCAAAAAGAAACACTGTCGAATAGATCGTTAGCAAAGTACAATGTGTAAAAGCAAATGAACAAAATATGTAAATCAACTCATGAACTAGTGTAATGTATGTATATGGATGCACAAAAATGTATTCTAAATAAGCAAATGTTGTGTAACACAAACAAATATGCAACACATGAACTACCTGTGAAAAAAAGTTGAATAAATGGTTGACTAAGGATTAAAATTAAAATAAAGTTGTATCTGCCAAAGTTATTACTGTATTAAGGTAACAAAAGTGTGCATAAAATGCACAAATGCTCAGCAGATTGCATAACTCTACGCTAAAAATGTAGAAGTTATGCCAAGCCAAACATGTTCCAAGTAAAAAGAATGAAAGAGGAAGAAAAAAAATTAATAGAAAAGTAACAAGCTATATTCTTCATGTCATATGAGTGTATGTATCCGTCATAAGACAACGTGAGACTTTAACTCACTAATTAAACAAAATTTTTAAAATGTGAGAAAATGCCAAAGATTTAGTTTAATGACTCCATGTGAATAGCTTTAAAAAAATAAAGTGTACATAACAGCTCACATTATGCATTTAAATAAATTTTACAAAAAAAACCACTCCTAACGATATCAAATATCATGTCAGTTATAATAAAATTACCTTATGTTATAAATAAAATAGCAACGAGTCACCAGCCGTGCGTAAACAATGAAATTAAACAGTCATAGCTGCCAACATCTTACGCTTTTTCAGACCACAAAAATTTTATAGTAAATTTTATCTTTTTAAATCGCCGTTATCTGCCGATTAAATAACGCAAAAATTTCTATTAAATTTTTGTGGTCTGAAAAAGCGGAAGAGTTGGCAGCTATGAACAGTACATTAACTGTATGTGTAAAAATGTACAGCCAATTAATTATCTCTTGCATAAAAATTTAAGATGTATGTGCAAACAATTTACAATAATTAAATTATGTCATAATTTCTGCTAAACTTTAAACACACCAACCAAAAACATCCTACCAAGTATATTAAAAAAAGTATATATAAACTGTATTTTACTTCGTGTAGTGTAAAACGAGACCTTATTTGATATGCCACTTACAAGCAAGCAGTCTATAACAAAAGTGTAAAAAAAAATGAACTGTTAAAGGTTAATTGTTGCAAAATGAATGTGTCAAATAAAAATGTCATGTGAAGGATAATTTCATGTAATTCTAAAAACCTTTGTAATTAAACAAAGTTATGGTGTCATTGGTAACTTATGACATTACACAAACTGAACAAAAATATTAGTATGTAGAGGGTAAGAGAAAAAAAAATCTATAGTGTAAAACGAAAACCTGACATAAAATGTAGAAGTAAAGAAAACAACGGTACGTGTGTACAAACACAAAACTCCAAAATCATTCTTGTGAATGTGATTTCAATTACATAATTAATGAATTAATATTATTAGATTATGTAATGATACAGAGTTTTGCTTGACACCATGAACTAAGGGTAAACATATGAACAAAGTGTGAAAGTTTTTAAATTACCACAATGAACAAAATGTGACAAACTCATGAACAATGTATGATAATATCTTAATGAACAAAGTATATTCTCACATGAACCAAAATTGTGTAAGTATATCCATGATCTAACGTGTAAAAACTCACATGAACTAATTGTAATCGCACATGAACGAAATTGTGTAATTATCCTCATGAACTAATGTGTGTTTTCACATGAACTAAATTGTGTAACTAATCTCATGAACTAACGTGTGATTTCACATGAACAAAATTGTGTAAATATTCTCATGAACAATTTGTAACTAAATAACTGAACTACTTGTATATCACATGAACCAGTTGTGTATATATCCAAAACTTAAGTGTAGCACATGAACTAATGTTGTCAAAAAGTAAAATAAAATACCGTCAACTTTAAAATTAAATGATAAGTAAAAAAAGGAATGTTATTAAATTATATTGTGAAAATGTAAATTCCAAAACCAAAACTGCATGTAAAGAGTGAAGTGTGATGTTACCATCACATGTATCCATCAAGTTACAAAAGTAGTAAAAATAACCAAAATCGTTTAAGTGAAACTGGTGAAAAAAAAGGAAAAGAAAACCCATCTATACAGTGTTTGTGTGTACATCTCTATTACCAAAACCTTTACAAGTGAGAATTAAAAAATCTGATGACCCGCATCAGTGTATCTCTTTACTCTACCATACTATCTTTTAATCATCCGACCATTCCTGCAGTAATAATCGACTGAGAAAAAAGTATACCTAACAGTACGCACATAATTTCTTAAAAATATATATTTAAATTTACAGCTAAGTGTAAAATGTGAAATAAATTATCACCAATGCCATATGGTGAAGCATTAAGATGCACATAAATGTCTAACACAGTGAAATGTTTTTTTTTATGAAATTTTTTTAAAGAATCCTTCACAATACAAAATGCAGCAAGAAAAAATATGTCTTGTAAAGAGGTTCTTTTTTTATCTTCAGAAAAAATATAAGTGTGTTCAATGAAATGAATTGCAGTTGTCTAAGGTTTCTCGTTGCTCTTGTATATATTTCTTTACGGTAGGACATCTATGTGAAAAAGCTGTATGGAAAAGGTTAAAATTTGTGTTGTTTACCTCATTACATCTAACGCAATTAATGCATTTTGGGCTGTTTGAACAATGAGGATCTTTATGTGATAAGGCACATACAGGACACCTAATTTTATCTGTGCATGATTTTGCCTGATGAAGAAGATTTTGACATGTGAAACATCTTTTTACTGAAACGTATCTTTTTACAGGGTACCCCGTAGACTGAATTTTGATTTCGCCATGATTAATTAACATTTTAGCTATCTTTGGGGGCATTAAAAATATACAATTAAATAAATTAACATATTTCATTTTATATTTTTGTTGAAATTGAATAGAAGGTGTGGATATACCAGTTAAGTCAGAAATTGCCAAAAGAATATAAGGAATATTAAAATTTTCTGGCAACTGACAAATTATAACTGAAATTGGTTTCAAATCATGATTATAAGGGGAAGAGAAGTTACTATTTTTAGGAGAAGTGGTAACTTCTGTAGTACCATTATTCTGGTGTGGGCATTTCAAATCAGAAACAATATTTGACTTATGCTGCAAAGATTTTTCAGTCAGACTGGTGTTTTCACAAATATCGTTTTGTGTTTCTTTATTCAGCTTAGGTGATAATATTTCGCTGTATGCCTCGGATGTGCTTTGATTTTGAGAAGAAGTCTCATTAATTTCAACTTTATGTTCATCTTTTACTGTGAGTGCGTGCAATCTTTCCAAAATATTTGGGTTAACAATTTGTAAATTTTTGTTCTTATTCTGCAACCTAACATAATCATTTTTTATAACCTGAAAAAGGTTACACAAAATTTGAAATTCCCATAAAAATTTCCTATGAATAGAAGAAATATTTTCAACCAAAGTGTCATTGTTTTTATTTCCAATTTGTTCCTGCAGTAGAGGGAATTCTGTGTTTACCTTTTCGCCAAATGTCTTAAGTGCTTCCTCAAACATGTATGGAAGAGAACATTTTAATTCAGCCATAGACACTTCCAACTCTGGATTGCTATCGGTCTGTGACATTTTTCAAAAATGTAGCCGAAGAAGAATTAAAAAGTATAAAAGATGGCACAATAATTTAAAATTTAGTTACTGTATTTGAGCAAAACGGAAAGAAAAAGAAAAAATTCTAACCAAATATTTTCTCTCCTTTTCTCTCTCTCTCTCTCTCTCTCTCTTTTTTTTTTCTTTTTTTTTTTACTGACTGAGCAGATTAAAAGAGAAAAAAATGGGGGAGTTCTCAAAAAAAGCATTTCTGTCTGTCATAAAAGTATGTACTATATGAAATATTCATACAGTAAGAAAAATTTGAAACCCTCAGATATTATACAGAAATTAGCAAAAATCAGTGCAACAACTTCCAATAATATGCATGCCAAAAATGATATCCAATTGGCAATGCTGAATAAAAGCAAAAAAAGTAAATAACTATCAAATAATTGCCGAGATAAAATTTTATAAGGCTCTTTTGGAAACGGCGACAAGGAATGCCAATATGCCTAGCCTATCATAAACAAATATTAGCTATGAAATTTTATTTTCTGTATGGAAAATAATGAATCATCTATATATCAATATAAAATAACTATGCACTGAAATACTGAAATTAAAAACCTTTCAACATAAAGCAAGAAAAGAGAAGACAAAAATTATAAGTGCCAAATAAAAACATTAAAATATAATGCTTCAATCTCGTAAGCTTCTCTGTTCATGCTAACAAATATAATGAATAGTAAGAATAAGCATTCCTTTTCTTTTTTTTAACCATAAAATGAAACGGGGGATATTTATAGATCATATACTGTAAGAGAAAAAAAAACAACAGAAATGAAAGAGTAATGTACTGTAACCAAGAAATTAAAGTTTAAAAACACTCTAATAAAATTTTCCATTGTATGCTTCTCTTTTTTTTTACTGCATTATTTTTTAAATTTCTGTAGACTCTTCAAAAAAATATATAGGTGTTCTATCATATAATCATAAAACTGAAAAATGGTCGTGCACACTTGTTGAATTTTAATCAATCATGTGCGATCTGCGCACACAATCTACACCATCACCTTTATATGGTATGTTAGAAGATTCACTGTTTTGTTTTTTTTTTAAGTGAAGATAATAAGCATAATCACAAACAGGAAAATTGTGTTATTGGCTGATTAATGAATTGTTCACATACCTTTTAAATATTTTCGGAACAAGAAATTTTTCGGGTTTTTTTTTAATATTATTATTATTATTATTTTCACCAATTTCTGGTGTATGAATAAAAATATTTTCACTGACAGCACTTCCTTGAATGCAAGTAAACTGAGAATTTTGTGTAGAAACATACACAGATACTCTGACACTGTCTTTTTGGAGATTTCAGATACGCACAGCTTCTATTTCACTTTGTCGCAACGTGCACTTCAAAAGGAAACACAAAGCAGACGCGTAAACATTGAAACACACGTCACAACACTGGGTAACAAAACTCTCAACACACCGCAGAAGTCAAAGCCGCAAACACATGTCTATGACCTATGATGCAGGTTATCACGGCACACCAGGGAAGGCACACGCTCACGAATCACAAAATACTGGCGAAAGGGAAAAAATGGCACACACGCGATATGAGCCGTTGAAGTCGCTGATGTTTCTATCGCCGCACTCACGTTTTTTTTTATAATAAGTGATGATACAAGATCACATTAGAGAGGCGCCGAATGATTCCGAACATCTGGGGGAGGTGATGATGCTAGCCCCAGCAGGAATGAAGAACGAACCGGAGCGATATCCGATTGGGAAAGGGGGGCATCCAGGCACACCGCAGCGTCGATAAAGACCCGTCCCAGAATCAGGAGAAACACGTCACATAGATGAGAACAGTCCAGGAATTTTGAAGTCCATATCTAGCCTGATATTAAGAGAGGGGGGGGGGGGTGAATTTCTCTCTCTAACGTGCATTTTTTTAAAACTAAGTTGGAGGAAAATATAGGTGATGCACCAAGTTGTATAATATCGATTGAAGACCGGGTTCTAGAATGCACGGAAAAAATGATAAAAAACTCCAACTATTAATTTACTGGAACAACTATTTATTTAAGTTATATTAGAGGTGGTTCAGTTAGAAAAAAAATGAGAGAGAGACCCCCAATTACAAAATGGGGCGCCAAACGCCCTTTACTTTTAAAACCTTCACATCTTGAAGGCTAGGACAGAAGTGCCAGTTTTCGCTAGAAGTCTAGAAATCTTGGCGTTGCACAGAATCGCCAATTTACAAACTTTTGGTGACTGCATGAAAGTGAACAAAGGTTTTGGCGAAAAACATTACAGCAAATAATCTGGTGTCCCTACCGGATGTGTGACGCCTAGGTTGAAAGTAACCGCTTCTAATTACGATGAGAAAGGCATCAGAAAAACCGAAAATTGTTTATATTACAGATAGGCCTTTGCCCAACTAACTGTTACATAAAACTGTACAAAGCAGACCGCTGCATGAGAAAAATGCCGAAAATCACAGGCATCTGACTTTTAACTGGACCACAATTCACGATAATGTGCATGCTTCCCATAAGATCCGTTCTTTTTATTTTTGTTGTTAATACATTTTCAACGTTCAAGTACTAGCTGAGTTAAAGAATTTCTTATCAATGTGGCGGGCAAAAAATCCGAAGAAATTAAATGAAGACATGTTGTTACCAGCAGCTGCTATTCTAATTTTTATTTATTTTTTGCACTGGAAGCAGTAACGGACAGCTGACTGATTTAAATAAGAAAGAGAAAAAGTAATTGAATCGTTGAGCGCACTGAATTAAAGATGTTTTAGAAAGAGAAGAAAAACACTTTAATAAAAAAATCTGGATGGCTTTGAGAAATGAATTTAATTACGTATTTCAGTATAGAAAAAGGGGGGGGGATAACATGTTATAAAAGTAATAAAGTTATGTTTTAAATTAATTTTGAATAAAAAGAGATATATGTGACAGAAACTCTGTCACAGAGGTGATGGTCTGTGCTGCCGTCTCCCGGTCTATTCTCCTCAGATAGGTTAAATTAGATTTGTTTCCATTCTAATCAGATTTTTATTAAACTTAATTGTTTCAAACAACATATATTTTTATATAAAAAGCCGCAATTGAGAAAAAAAATTATTTTTTTAATTTTTTTAAGATCTTATAGTATAAAGTAAACAACTATCGGTACTTTTATATATTTCGTTCGTCGCGCTCCGACCGCGTGATCTCATGGTCGTGACGCCATTACCTTGACGTCCAAGGCTAACGAAAAAGACAGACTACCGCGGTGGGTTCGATTCTTCCTTTTTTACAGACTGCTGGAGTCACGTGATGCTCGAATGCACCAATGAAGGTGTGCGAAAAGAGCATCACGTGACTCCAGCGGTCTGTAAAAAAGAAGAATCGGACCCACCGCAGTACCCTGTCTTTCTCGTTAGCCTCGCTTGACGTACTGCATTCTCGCCAAGATGCTTGGCTACCTTTCTCCAGAATTGTCTCAACCAATGAAATGTTATACAGCGTATGTCGCCTTTCTCGTATCCAGGTTCCCTACAGCAACAGCAACTATTTTTGAGCGCTGCCAGCACAATTTATATATCATTCATGTAGGACACAACAAAAAACTTTCTGCAAAGTATTGTTGCTTTGGTAAGAACGATTTCATCAAGATCGAAAGGAATAACGACAAAGTTCAGAACCGGGCCAATAGTCAAACACGTATCGTACTTTCAAATCACGCGTGACTTGAGGTGACTAGAGAGCCTCGATGTGAGTGTGGCGATTTACGGAATATAAAATTTGATTGGTGAGAATATTATGGACAAAAACGAATTCCTAAGCATCTTGGAAACCCTGCACTTGTCACCAAGCTAACGCTTCTGAACTTGTCTTACTCACATAATGGAAATCGTATAGACGAGTATCTGTCTGAAATGTAGGCTTGCAATAGTTTAGGCAAAAAGTGTGTCTAAGTACAATTTGAGCATTACCCCCACTGATCTCCATAATAGAATAGAGAGCCAACTCACCGGTTTATTTTCTGCCAGGACCGCATCACACTTTCAATGCTCGAATCCTGCAGTTTCCTTAATATTAGAAGCATTTTTAAAACTTTTCTGCATACTTTTTATTACTTTTGGTTATTTCTACACATTTTTCATATGTTTATGGACAATATTTCACAAATATTTAATTTTTTTGTTGAGCTTACATGAAATTTTATTTTTAAATAATGTCAAATTAAACATTTTTGATGAAATTAATTAAATATAACTGTGGTGAATCATTCTATCATCCACCAGATGTCAGTGAACATTTAAAAAACTTATTTGTGTTTGTGTGGCATCAGTACGGTAAAAAACTTTTAGATGAACTTTAGTGGCAACAGTGTGTGGTTTGTTGTCGCAGACTTTTCCTCCGGCTTCACATGTCGTGTCTTGATCTCTCGTGATAACATGTAACTTACATCTAGCTGATCCTTTATTTAATTACCTATATTTTCTGTAACGTTTTTTTTGTAAATATTAAGTATTAAAATAACCATGTAGAAAGTTATGTGAGCTTCTGGCGTCTACAAAACATAACACTGGTGACCTCGTGCTGAACGCGCATCAATCATGGATCGCAGAGTTAGTGTTTGATCGAAATGAGTAATCTCTCTGCATCGCCAGCTATTTCAAGCTGAAGCTTGTAATTTTCATACGACATGTATTTTTATTCGCCTGGATGTGCAAAACGTTGAGTATTTTCACGAGAAATTGTGGGAATATAAGCTGACAGAGCTTGTATCAGAGCACGCCTGTATCGTATGGATACAGTAAAAGGTGTATTTTCTAAAATGACATCGGTAAGCTTTTATTTTCAAATTATTTGTATTTTTTAGTAAACGATATTTTTTCGCGCTATTTTTTTTGACATTCTGCTAATATTTATTTCTGTTGCACCCATGTTTCTACGACCCCAAAATATTTTCGGAACATGTCCTGAAATTTTGAATATCAATTATTTAACGTACTCAATCAATTTGTAATTTTAACTTGTATATATATGTGTATATATATATTTAATTTGTAAATTTTTATGTTTTCATCCTTATTTTCTTTGTGCATAAATTTTTAAAACTGCGTAATCATGCCGGACCCACCTGACGATGTTACTACGAATAACCAAATAGCCCACGTAGCGGTAAAACCCCCACCCTTTTGGAAATCCAACCCAACCTTATGGTTTGTTAGGTTAGAAGCGAATTTTACTTTGGCTAATATAACATCGGAAATAACCAAATTTAACCATGTTGTGGCGTCGATTGATGCTGATGTTTTGACTTCTGTCAGTGACATAATAGTCAACCCACTACCGAATGAACTATATACGGAGCTAAAAAAGCGATTAATCGCTTCTCATTCAGAAAGCGAAACATCGAGAATCCGCACTTTACTTCAACGTCTTGAACTTGGTGATCAACGACCTTCTCAATTGCTTACGCGCATGCGCGCCTTGGCAGGCACATCTGTTGTCGAGCCACTGCTGAAATCTTTATGGCTAGGGAGACTCCCGAATAATACTCAGTCCATTCTTGCCGCTCTTAATGAAGACCTTACTCAGTTAGCAACAATTGCTGACAAAATTCACTAGTTTACTTTCACTCCGGCAATAAATGCTACAAGTTCACTCACGCCGGAATCCTCAAACAATTTGGAACTACAAATCGCGCAACTCACAAAACAAGTAAGCGAGTTGACAAATCTTGTAAACAAACGCGATGGCA
The DNA here is from genome assembly GCA_963932465.1 of Maratus speciosus. Lineage (NCBI taxonomy): Eukaryota > Metazoa > Arthropoda > Arachnida > Araneae > Salticidae > Maratus > Maratus speciosus. The sequence continues at coordinate 214,303,649 of OZ010796.1, read as the reverse complement.
CACATGACAGAGCGCGAAGCAATAATTTTCGAAGACGGAGTAAATCACGTGATCGTTTTCAAAAATATAAAGAGCCAAATGATGGCAATTGTTTTTATCACACCAATTTTGGCAGAAACGCTCGAAAATGTTCCCCACCTTGTTCTTTTCGACCAGTGGAAAACTAAATTGGCGATCGCCGGAAAGCCAGGATAGTGATCGCCACCTCCAACGTATTCTCCTGGCGATACTAAAACAAACATGAATTTTTTGATTGATACCGGCGCAGATATTTCAGTTCTTCCAAAGAATTCTGCCTCTCAGCCTACAATATAAGATGATTTGGTACTTTATACTGTAAATGGTATAACGATAAAAACATATGGCACTAAACGTCTCACGCTCGAACTCAATTTACGCCGTAGTTTCACATGGCCATTTATTATTGCAGATGTTCGTCAACCAATTATTGGTATTGATTTTTTAAAGCATTTTAACCTGTTAGTTGATGCCAGAAACAAAAAATTAATTGATGCTACTACTCAAATTTCTTCTGCTGCCACTTCCGCTACTTTAAGCCCTGAAATTTCTAATATATCTTTTGCTTTTGGCGATTCTCCATTTCAAAAAATTCTTAAAAAATATCCAACAATTATAAACGCTACACCATCCAAATCATCTTCACATTTGACAACGTTTCATCATATTGAAACGACGGGTTCGCCGGTATTTTCTAAGCCGAGACATTTATCTCCTGAGATGTTACGCGCTGCGCGGCAGGAATTTGAGTATCTTATGTCTCAGGGAATAATTCGACCCTCAAAAAGCCCTTGGGCTAGTCCGCTGCATATGGTACAAAAACCAAATGGGGAATGGCGTCCCTGTGGTGATTATCGCCGCCTCAACTCTGTTACTGTACCCGACAGGTATCCCGTACCGCATATCCATGATTGCACACAACTCTTATTTGGCAAAACTATTTTTTCTACCATAGACTTGACCAAAGCATATCACCAAATACCGGTAAACCCACCGGACATTCAAAAAACTGCTATCACAACACCATTTGGTTTATTTGAGTTTGTTTACATGTCTTTTGGCCTACGCAATGCTGGTCAAACATTCCAGAGGTACATAAATGAGGTGCTATCTGACTTAGAGTTTTGTATACCTTATTATGACGATATTTTGATTGCTTCTGCTAATGAAGCCGAGCATATTAGACATCTTGACCAAGTCTGTAGCCGTTTGGCGTTACATGGCTTAAAAATCAATCCCACCAAATGTGTTCTAGGACAATCCTCCGTAAAATTCCTTGGCTGTCTTGTGACACAGGAAGGAGTTCAACCCCTCCCTGAAAAAATGTCCATCATAAATGATTTCCCAAAACCGGAGACACTTTCTCAATTAAAGCGTATTGTTGAACTTTTATCGACGATTTCTACCAAATGCCCCTAAAAAACAAGCACCTCTTAACAATTTACTTCGTGACTGCAAGAAAAATGACAAACGTCCTGTCCCTTGGACAGACGAGGCACTTCTTGCTTTCAATCAATGTAAATCCGACTTAGCCAATGCAGCAACCCTTGCCTACCCAGCTTCAGGCCATTAACTCCACTTAATGGTCGACGCTTCCGACATTGCTGTTGGGGCAGCATTAAATTGTTTAACTAAAAGTGGTACAAAGCCACTAGCATTTTTCTCCCGTAAACTGAGTGCAACAGAAATTAAATATAGCACATATGATAGAGAGCTTCTCGCTATCTATTTATCTGTCAGGCACTTTCGGCATTACCTGGAAGGTAGAAATTTCATAATATTTACCGACCATAAACCTTTAACAAATGCATTTACAAAAAATTCTGATGCAATTTCTCCACGTCAGCTCAGACAACTTGATTTTATTTTCCAGTTTTGCACAGACATTCGACACATCCCCGGCTCTGACAACGTAGTAGCAGATACCTTGTCAAGAATAAGTTCCGTCAATGTACAGTCAATTGATTTGACTACAATTGCAGAAGCTCAACAACATGATCTCGAGCTGCAAGAGCTACTAAATAACGACAAAATTTCTCTCTGTTTAAAACCTGTTTCAGTGACTCCAACATTAAGTATATATTGTGACAGTAGCTGTGATTCAATTCGACCCTATGTACCCAAAGATTACCGCAAAAGCATTTTTACAGCCCTGCATAACTTATCGCACCCAGGTACTAGGGCATCCAAAAAACTCATCCAGTCTCGATTTCTTTAGCCATCTATGTCCAAAGATATCAACAATTGGACTCGATGTTGTGTAAAATGTCGACGGTCAAAAGTGTTTAGGCACACATCCAGCCCACTTCAAAGTTTCCAGCTACCTCACTGCAGATTTGACCATGTTTACATTGACATCGCGGGACCGTTAGATGGTTTCCAGTACTTGCTGACCTGCATAGATCGCTTCACACGCTGGCATGAAGCAATTCCTATTGCTGACATATGTGCCGAAACGATTGCAAAAGCCTTTGTTGCAAATTGGATTTCACGGTTTGGAACCCCCACGCTCATAACTTCAGACCAAGGCTACCAGTTTGAAAGTAATCTATTCCTCATCCTCAACAAAATGTTGGGCATCCAGAAGACCCGCACGACACCATGCCACCCACAGAGCAATGGCTTAGTGGAGCGATTTCATCGTTCCCTAAAGCAAGCATTTCGATGCCAAGAATCAAAATGGACAGAATCACTTCCTATTGTCTTGCTAGGACTTAGATCTTCATTTAAAGCAGACCTCAACTGCACTAGTGCTGAGCTTGTTTATGGTGCACCACTGAGACTTCCATGTGAACTGATCGACCATCCAAAAATCGATATTCAACCTCATGACTTCTTACAAACATTGCGGGACACCATGACTTCCCTCAAACCAACTCCAACTTCTGCACATGCCAAAACCAGCTGTTTTCGTCCACCCATCCCTGACAACATGCACTCACGTGTTTGTGAGGCATGATGCCGTAAGGCAATCTCTCCAAACTCCTTATGATGGCCCATTCAGTGTAGTGCAAAGAGGCGAAAAGACTTTCACCATCAACATGAATGGCAGACAGACTGTTATCAGTGTTGACAGACTGAAACCTGCCTTCTTGGAAGCCTCTGATCTAACTACACCTACCGAGCAACTGCCCGTGCCACAACAAAACCCACAGACAACTGCCTCGACCTCCTGTAGTGATCCCATGACAGAGACTATTGTGAGGACTCATTCTGGTCTACATGTTCGTTTTAATACACGGTACCTCTGACCTCAGTGCCTCAGGCACATGGAGGGAGTACTGTGGTGAATCATTCTATCATCCACCAGATGTCAGTGAACATTTAAAAAACTTATTTGTGTTTGTGTGGCATCAGTACGGTAAAAAACTTTTAGATGAACTTTAGTGGCAACAGCGTGTGGTTTGTTGTCGCAGACTTTTCCTCCGGCTTCACATGTCGTGTCTTGATCTCTCGTGATAACATGTAACTTACATGTAGCTGATCCTTTATTTAATTATCTATATTTTCTGTAACGTTTTTTGTAAATATTAAGTATTAAAATAACCATGTAGAAAGTTATGTGAGCTTCTGGCATCTACAAAACATAACATAACCTTTAGTTTTTTCAACATAAAATTTATATCAGGGAAGATTGTAGTAACATTCTCATTTAAAAAAAATTTATATGAAAATATCTATTCATACTACTCTATAGGCGAAAATATGCGCTTTGCCATAAATTTTCCACCGAAATTCTGTAACATTATATTCATCGCTGGATCCAATGTCACAGAATAGGAAGGAAACTCTCCGTATTATTGCGAAGCTCCAGTGCATGAGCCCTGTACGCAGATCGCCACTTTCATATAGAAGCACTCTAGATGGCGAAAGTTGACTTTCCATAAGACATTTGGGGTGGCAACCGGCTATTTCAGTAATGCTTTAAAAAGGGCTAAAATATTGAATCTCATAAAATATTGAACGATAAATGTCGATTGCAGGGACATCTGCTAGCTCTTCACAGGCCGAAAGTCTTTCAAAGATATTCAATCTACGTCACAATCACGCGGTCAAGGTAAAAACTTCTAGCGTAAAGAAGGGAAAGCTCCGTAGACGCAATGTAAATCCCTGATAGCCAATGAAACAGATCATGGGGAAAGCAGTAGTAGCTTTCCTTCTTATCAGTTAAAAGTTCTTTGGGTAAATTACCGGTATCACGTGACTTTTTCAGCCTCGAACCCAGATTTGGAATATAGTCCATTTAATCTTACGCAATGTTTACGTACGAACTACCAGATGTCGCTGGCATCGACATTTATCTTTCAGCATCGTTCAACATTTATAGGATTCAACTTTTGAACACTTTTTGGTCAAAGCGATATAAGTAAGCGTACAATGTCAGTACTGGAATCTGGAGTATATTGACACAGCTGCGCCATCTGGTGGATGTGGTGAATAATGGAAATATGCGGGTTTTCCGAGGCTAACGAGAAAGACAGGCTACCGCAGTGCATTCCACGTATCTTTTTTTACAGACCACTGGAGTCACGTGATGCTGGAATGCACCAATGAAGGTGTGCGAAAAGAGCATCACGTCACTCCAGCGGTCTGTAAAAAAAGACACGTGGGACGCACCGCGGTAGCCTGTCTTTTTCGTTAGCCTCGCGGGTTTTCAGTATGACGTCAATATCAGATACGTCAATACAGAATATCTACTATCTGCGCATCTCTTGCGCATATTTTCTGAATCTTTACTCACTTATGGAAGATGAATCTTGTTTACCAGATTTATTGCAAAATATTTTTATTGTTTGTTTTGATAAAATTATGTACATTTAAAAAAAAATAGTCGCAATATCATTTTAATTTCGGGAGAAAAGCACTAATGCTACAAAAGCATTACTGCCTTTTGTTCTTAAACTACAATGACATTGCGAGTTTTTTTTTAAATAAACATATTTTTATAAAAACAAGCTGTAACAAAAATATTTTGCAATAAATCTGGCATACCAGATTCATCTTCTGTGAGTAAGTAACAATCTGAAATTCGTAATTGAATTTTTAACGGGGATTCTCTAAAAGGCTTTGTCTGTTTCAAAAACAAAAAAATCTAATCTGGCGATTTTGGGAAAATTATTGAAGTTATTGCCTAGACTCGCAAAATATTTAAACAAATAAATGAACAACACTTGCTCCTTTAATAGTACAATATTTAACGCATGCATTTTAAATTAAAGTGATTTCTAATATAAAATGAAATGAATTTTAAATTAAATAGATGAAATATTTGTAAGTTAAATAAGATGAGTGCAATGCGATTAAGAGAATATTGGAAATTTATCGTTTGCGCTTGATAAGCGAACAAAAAAACTTAAAATTGAACATTTTATTTCTAATTAAATTCTATACATATTCTAAACATTCATAAAGTATTCTCATCGGGAATACAACCATGTTTATCAACTTTAGTACATCAAGAATTGAGTAAAAAATAAGACTACAAAATTCAATCTTTACACATTAATTACTTACTAATTTTTATGCGTCATTTTTCATTTCATTAAAAGAAAATTATTAAAATCGAGCGTATTTAACCTTTAACTGATGTTACCGGTCTCTCAGACCGCGGCTTTTTTCAAATTTTTTGGTTTAACTTACAATTTACAGTTTAACTACAAACACTACCGAAATTTTGTTCCGTTTGGAACTTTAGTACTATCACCAGATACTTTTGAATAGGTGAATTTTAATTATAATAGCCCTGTGCAAAAAGTTTAGTACAAAAACACCATCCTGTGAGTTAATCGTGCCTTTTATTCATCTTTCGTTAAAGCAGTCTCACAGACCGCTTCACACTAGTTATGTGACAATTTCTGTGACATCAGTTAAAGGTTAAATCAAGAACATTTAATAATATATATTAAATAATATTTCATCTTTTTTAATAAATTAAAGTTAAAATACGTAACTAACTTGTTTGACTCTTTGGAAAAGGACAGATGTGAATTAAGAAAAAGATGTGATTTAAGAAAAAGAATTTTCTTACAATTTCGAAAACTACAGTTATTTGATGGCCAACATTTTGCCATTTTAACAAATAATATTTTATATGTAGTTCTAAAAATAAATGTTTTATTTAAATAATTAACTGTAATAAATAAGTAAAAAAAAAAACACGAATAAAAATTAATAGAATGTTCTATTACTGTCAGAATGTAAATACTATAAACAAATGAAAACACGACGTTTGCGCTTGCGCAGTTATTTCAAAGATGTGCAATTAATAGGTTATCCATAAAGAAGAAAACAGTTAGGCATCTTTCTGTAATTCACCCCGTCCGCTACGTGGCGTGCGACCTTGATTGATGTGACCTCGCCTTTAATCTTGCGGTTACCTCTCCCATTTACGATAGGAGGCTAACTTATATCGCTTTGCTTTTTGGTTGGCGGGTTACTTCACTATATCTTACCGGTTACTACACTATAGACGCTATACGTATAGCCAATGAAATTGCAGGCATCTAGGAGAATGCTGATAATATTTGATGGTTTTTAATGCCTATAACGTATAATGTGGATAAAGTTTTATGAAACTATGAATCAATGTTACGCCATTACCTTGTAACACAAATTCAACATCAATTATAAAAATAGTTAAATGTTTTTGGCCTTTAATACTCGCGATTTTGATGATTAATGTCTTTTAAGATTTTTTTTCATTTTCATTACCAGATAATATATATAATAGTTTTCCATAAAGAAAAAAAAAAGAAATGAGACTCTAGAGAATACTGTACGAAAAAGAACCAATAAGGTTACAGTTTAAATATTAAAAGTAGACTACAGTGAACTCCCGTTAATGCGTCTCCACTTGAGACGTATCTCCGTTTAATACGCACAGTTTCGTTTCCCTCACCATATTCTAATTAATGTTAAGGACATCGTTTAATGCCTCTCTTGGAAGTCAGCACTAACGGGTGTTCACTATATATTACAAATGGAAGAAAAAAGATTATGCACGGATAACCAACAAATTAAATTAATTATATATTACATTAATAACTCTATAACAATTGATTTTGTGTAAAGTATAAAAAAATAGATACGCTTTATTTTTAAGAAATACAAGTGATGAAATGAGTAGTAGCGCTGTTACTGGTGAAATAGATTCTTACCTTTCAGGCAATTAAGTTCGTTTATCGACATTCACTTATTGTCAAACCAATGAAATTGCAGCCTTTTGCACTAATGCAAAAAGCATTATGGAACGTCGAATTTCGCCCCTAAATGAGACAAATTGTCTAAACACAATAAAGAAGGAAAACTGATGAGATCCTTTCAACAAATCCAAATTCTTCAATGCTATCAGCTGTGCAGGGCATGTATAAGAAAGTGGCGACATACGCACAGAGCGAATGCTCAAACTGAAGTTTTTGTCCAAACTGTGACAACCCAAAATCCGAGAATATGGCGATACGTCAGCCGCATCCAAGTCATGAACTGGCCTCGTATGTCGTTGATCGCAGCGATACTCGGCTGGAAAAGTTCGTTTACACAGGCGTTATCATTCTAGGCATTAGCGTTAAATCATGAGACCCAATCGATCAGCATTCTTTATTAGTTGTTACCTCGCCGCTGACTGGTTGCGTTTTCGGTTAACCTGTGGAACTCGAACTCCTAGGACGACAACTCCATCATGTAAATGGATCTGAAAAGTTTGATTAAAAAGTGAGACTATGGTCCTTCTATCAGCTGTGACATACGGGAAATAAAATTTCATTCGTTAAGATACTTTTGGACGAAAACGAATGTATGTTGACTTATCTCACTCGTATAACTGAACTGACTAGGAACCGTTAGCTTGAAATCTGATTTGTTGTTGCTATATGTAATGTTCTGGAGTATCTTGGCGAAAATATTGTATCTAGCGTCTGGTTAAAATTTTGTTACGGCAGCATAAAGTTTGAAAAAATTCAAAGTTTCTAGTTTTCAATATTTAATAAAGTTATAAAAATTAATTTGAAACAATAGTAATAATTTAAGTAATGTGAATTATGTCTTTTAGTTACTGTTCTCATAGGCGCGAATCACTTACAAACGCGTTTAAGTGGTAGCGATTTTAATGAATTTCATGCACTTTTGAGATTGCTGCATCCCATGTAGGAAAGAGATAGATGGAGATGCAGTAAGATGGCTGGGAGTGACGCCAAAAAAGTAACCCTAAAACCAGCTACAGTCGGCCCAAGCCCAAGCACATTCTTTCACGAATAAAAAGAAGAAAACTTTTAGTAATACAGTTTTTAATTCATAATACAATGGAATGCTGCTTTAGAATGCTTAAAAATAAGCAGATCACTTTAATTTAGAGAAAAAATGCACGGGTGATGTCAAAGAATTCGGTTCCGGTTGCAGGTGCTTGTTTTGTTTGGGCTGAGTGAGAGCATTTAAATTTGAGCGATAACTCGCATCATATTACAAACCGTTTTTACGGCATACTGCATCTCCATCTAACTCTTTCCTCCATGGCTGCAGCCAGTTATGTTTGTTTGGTCTCTATGGACGCTAAGCGCTAATACGTGTGTTAGTTATCGCGCTTTCACGAATTTCATTCCTTTTTGAGATTGCTAAACAGCGAGGTTGCTACATCCAGTGATGTTTATTTTAATATTATCTTAAAATAATTAATAAATAAGAATTGTAAATTTTAAAAACTTAATTTATTAACTTAATAAATTTATTCAATATTATTAAATATTATAATTTTAATATAATAGTATACTTAATTTAATAATGATATTTATAGTATTTAAGGAAACTTAATATTAATAATTATTTAATAAACTGTAACGTATTTCCCTCCCTACCAAATAGTGAAGAGTCAGAATAGTCGCTTTCCAAGGCTGACGAAAAAGACAGGCTACGGAAGTGGGTCCGATTCTTCTTTTTTTACAGACCGCTGGAGTCACGTGATGCTCGCATGAACCAATGAAGGTGTGCGAAAAGAGCATCACGTGACTCCAGCGGTCTGTAAAAAAAGAAGAATCGAACCCACCGCGGTAGCTTGTCTTTCTCGTTACCCTCGGACGCTTTCAGTATGACGTCAATCATGACGTTTTGCTTGGAAACTGACTCCAAACAAACGGTTACTATGTTTCATATCTTATCAAATATAAATTGTAGAAAATGTTACCACTGCATATAAAGTATTAAAACATATATCTATGAGATAGGGATGCAAAATATAGCTATAAAATATAGTAAAAATAGAAAACACAGTATAGCAACAGTTTGTTTGGAGTCAGTATCCAAGCAAAACGTCATATCTGACGTCACGACTGAAAGCGTCTATAAGTAGGACTATTTGCTTGAAACTAAGCGAGAAACAACCAATCAGATTGCGAGTTACCGTGCTAACTGTGGAACATAGTTGAGAAAAAATTATGCAATTGTCCAAGAGCCGACAGCACAAAAATCTATGTTATCAAGCACAAGAAAAAACCTTTATTTTATGGAAGAGTAAGTAGGGGAGTCTAATGATCCATGCCTTCCGGAAGTAAAGTGGTGCATTAGCCAAACATTAATACCACTAGTGGTTGACTCGTAGGTTTATCATTGCGTTTGTCCTACAAACAAAGATATGAAAACATGGAGGACTGGGAGCAAGAAAACACAATGATAAACCTACGAGCCAACCATTGGTAGTATTAATTTTTGGCTTATGCAATACTTCACTTCCGGCTGACATGGATCATTAGATTCCCCTACTTCTTCTCTTCCATAAAATAAAGGTTTTTTTTCTTGTGCTTGATAACATATACTCTAATAGCCGGCAGCACAAAAACCTATGTTATCAAGCACAAGAAAAAAACCTTTATTTTATGGAAGAGAAGAAGTAGGGAATCTAATGATCCATGTCTGCCGGAAGTGAAGTGGTGCATAAGCCGAAAATTAATACTACCAATGGTTGGCTCGTAGGTTTATCATTGTGTTTTCCTGCTCCCAGTCCTCCATATCTTTGTTTGTAGGACAAACACAATGATAAACATACGAGTCAACCACTAGCGGTACAGCGCCTAGAAGATACAGTGTGGAAAACGGCTATTCCTATAATGCTTTAAAAAGTGCTAAAAACTTGTATCCCATAAATCTCCAACAATGCTCAGCGGCAATATGCTGATACGAGCACCATCTCGTAACTCTTTTCAATATAAACCCTGTGTTTTCAAAAATTATAGAATGTTAAATATCGGAAACTATAAATATAAGATATTTTAGTCTGTTATAAGCTAATTTAGTTAAGAAATGACGTGAAATAGGTTAAAGAGTCTCTTTTAGAATAACTATCGTTTTTTAATCACTACGATGGCGCTACGATCGACATCTTGTTATTCAGCATCGTTGTACATTTATGGGATTCAATTTTTTAGCACTATTTTGCAGCCGTTTTCCACACTGTATCTTCTAGGGGCTGTACTAGTGGTATTAATGTTTGGCTAATGCATCACTTTACTTCCGGAAGACATGGATCATTAGATTCCCCTACTTCTACTCTTCCATAAAATAAAAAATCACCAAGCATTTTAGAGAGCCTGCTGTTATCGACAAGCTAATGTTTCTTAACTTGTCTCACTCGTATAATCGAACACGTCCAGGTGAGTATCGCCATTTTCTGGAACAGAAGATAGTCTAGAATTGTCATAGTATGGACAAACGCATATATCTAAGCCCAGTCTGAGTACAGTGTCTAGGATTATATACACGGCTTGCACATCATGTCACATGTTCAGAAGAATCTGGCGCCCATATCGCTTCATATGGCGCCCAAATATAAGGCGAATATGGTGCTCTCCATTTGACTTATTAGCACTATAATAATAAAAATAAGAAAATCTAAATTAAACAGAAAGACAACACGTGCTTTTAACGGCAAACAGGGAGTTCTGACGTTCCGTGTGGGCTCCAGATGCAATAGTATCAGTCATTGCTAATAGCAACGTGACGTCAATGCAAGCCGTGGAAATCAACAGGCGGAACCGTATCGAAAATATTACAGTTTCACAAGAGGGCGCTATGATCGAGTTTATTGCTACGCATGAATAGAAATCCTGTGCGTTTTTAGATATTTATGATGCAATTTAAACAGCGGGAAACTTATTTAATACTCGATAGATTAGGAATGAACGAAAATTATTTTAAATTCATTACATTCATTCAGAGATAATTTTTTTATTCATTTCGCACCACATATTACTAGACGCTGTAAGTATCGCTTAGTGTTTACACTTCCAAGCAATAAATTCGATGGCAGCGCGTCTAAGAGAATGTAATATTTTTGGATACATTCTAAAGCAATACAGATATGGCGAGATCCACACTACATACTTCTGTTACAGCGCCTACAATAAATAGTGTGGAATTCTGCTATCCAAAGTACTAAAAAATTGTATCCTTTAAATGTACAACGATGCTGAAATCCAAAGAGCCGATAGCAGCGACATTTGCGGAATATTTTAAAGTTAAACATTTGGTGATTCAAGCGCTCGAATACGCCATCTGGTGGAAAACAGACGTAACTTCTCGCTTCAGGATAGATCCATGCAAGTGCTTTGCATTACACGTATTTTAAATTTGTTCAGAATGATTATTCTTTTGCACAAATTCAGGTTTACTGTGACATTCGTGTTCTGTCTTATATGACAAAGTAAAAAATATCCGAATTTGAATATATAAAAGTTCCAAATGCATTTACAATAAAGAATTATTTCAATGGCACTTTAACATTTGTTAATGGAAATTAAAGGGACAATTTTCCTGTACCGAAGGCTGCCAGCAGTGCCTCTATAGGCCGTTTTAATTCCCAATTACAAGCGTCTACACCAAATCGTCTTGGAGTTTTAGAAAATTTCCTGCAGATGTCGCTGCGATCGACTCTTTGGATTTCAGCATCGTTTGACATTTAAGGGATCCAATATTTTAGCGCTTTTCAGCTCACAGGCTATCAAAGCCTGAGAGCTAATGTGCCCGCCGGTTCTGTATGTATGTACGTACGTATGTACGTAACGCGATAACTCTTGATAGAAAGATCCGATTTGCTTCAAATTTTTTTTCTAGGTTCATTCTGATAAGGCGCTTCCCTGATTAGTTTTGAGGGTTCATTGATTAAGTATAAAGGGGGGAAAGGGGGCTACCCCCCTCAATTTAGATAAATGGGTTTTTCATGCAGAATTATTTGATTTGCTCCAAATTTGGTATACCGGTTTATTATGTTAAGGAGCTTCCCTGATTAAATTTGAAAGTTCATTAGTTAAGTATAAAGGGGGTTTGGGGTACCCCCTCCCTTAATTTAGATAAATGTGTTTTTCATGCACAATTATTCGATTTGCTCCAAATTTGGTATACCGTTTATTATGTTAAGAAGATGTCTTGATTAGATTTGGAGGTTCATTAGTTAAGTATGAAAAGGGAAAGGGGGGCTAGCCCCCCTTAATTTAGATAAATGTGTTTTCATGTAGAATTATTCGATTTGCTCCAGATTTCGTATATCGATTTATTATGTTAAGAAGCTGCCTTGATTAGATTTGGAGGTTCATTAGTTAAGTATAAAGGGGGGAAAGGGGGCTAGAACCCCCCCTCTTAATTTAGATAAATGCAGATAGATTTAGATAATTTAATACATGCATAGTTATTCGATTTGCTCCAAATATTGTATACCGGTTTATTATGTTGAGGAGCTCCCCTGATTAAATTTGGAGGTTCATTAGTTAAGTATAAAGGGGGAATTGGGGACTACCCCCCTTAATTTAGATAAATGGGTATTTCATGCAAAATTATTCGATTTGCTCCAAATTTGGAATACCGATTTATTATGTTAAGGAAATGCCTTTTTTTAAATTTGGAGGTTTATTGGTTAAGTATAAAGGGGGGCCGGTGCTAGTTCCCCCTTAATTTAGATAAATGAGTTTTTCATGCAGAGTTATTCGATTTGCTTCAAATTTGATATACCGGTTTATTCCGATATAGCGCTTCCTTCATTAGATTTAGAAGGTCATTAGTTAAGTATAAAAGGGGGAAAGGGGGCGAGTCCACTCCTCTTAATTTAGATAAATGGATTTTCATGCAATTTACTTTTTTTTCTATGTTCATTCTGATAAGGAGCTTGCCTGATTAGATTTGAAAGTTCAATATTTAAATATAAAGGAGGGGAGAGGGCGGTTAGACCCCCCCTTAATTTAGCGATATGGTTTTTTCATGCAGAATTATCTGATTTGCTACAAATTTGGTATACCGGTGCATTATGTTAAGGAGCTTCCCTGATTAGATTTGGAGGTTCATTGGTTAAGTATAAAGGGAGGAAACGGGGGCTAATCCCACTTCATTTATCTTTTGAGGGGCATTATCCTTTTAAATAACAGTATAATATACAATTTGTGTGAATAGCCTGTGAGCTCAATGCCATCAGTTTAACTGGGCACTTTTCTATTTATTTATTTAAGTATTACTGGGATATCTGATTTCCACACGATATATTCTAGGAGCTGTACATCTGTGCAGTCTGAGCATCGTATGTCGCTTCTCTTATATCTAGGCTCCGCAGCATCGCCAATTTCTGGAATCAGGATTGTCACAGTTAGTTAAGCAAAAGATTTCAGTTTGTGCCTAAGGTACAGTAACTAGAATAAATAGTGCAGAAATAGACTATCCAAACTGTGCTAAAAATTTGTATTCCTTAAATGTCCAACGATGCTGAACTATTAATAGTCGATCGCAACGACATCTGAGGGATATTTTAAATTTCAATGTAAACTTCGCATTATGACAGCCTCTAGTCTAGCTATCGTCTTGCAGTTTTAGAAAACATCCAGCAGGTGTCACTGTGATCGACACTTCGGATTTCACCATCATTGGATATTTAACTAATTAAATATTTTAGCACTTTTTAATTACTGGGATAGCCACTTTTTAATTACTGGGATAGCCTATTGGGATTTCCATCCCAATAATACTTAAAAAAGTGCTAAAATATTGAATCCCTTAAATGTCAAACGATGCTGAAATCCAATGAGTCGATCACAGCGACATCTGCAGGATATTTTCTATAACTCAAAGACGATTTGATCTAGACACTGTATATAATACGCTGGTTATTTGAAATTAGAAAATATATCGCAGATGTCGCTGCGATCGGCTCCCTGGATTTCTGCATCATTGCAAATTTAAGGGATACAACTTTATAGCGCTGTTTGGATAGCAGATTTCAACGCTATATATTCTAGACGCTGTATTTGGAGTCATAGAGAAAGAGAACGGACAGGTGTTTCTCGCTGATCCATAGTAATTCGACACACTGTGACGTCAGGTATATCGACGACTTGTAAGCGGGGCCTGGTGTCAAGCGCACAAGTCTGATGTATGTGTTCAATAAAACAAGCAAGTGACGTCAGGTGCCCTTTCCTTATACATGAACCTGGCTACAGCGCCTAGAATACCTAGTGTGGAAATATGCTATCCAAACAGTGCTAAAAATTTGTATCCCTTAAATGTGCGACGATACTGCTAAAATTTCAAGTGTCGATCGCAGCAACATCTGCGGCATTTTCGTATTACTAGTATTACATTGTATAGACTAGTAATTTCTTGCAGTTGTAGAAAATATCCTGCAGATGCCGCTGCGATCTGCATATTGAAGCAGTATCATTGCACATTTAAGGGATACAATATTTTAGCGCATTTTTAAGTATTACAGGGATAGCCGATTTCCACACGATATATTCTAGGCGCTATAACCTGGCTATAGCGTCTATCATGCATAGTGTGGAAATCGGCTATCCCAGTAGTATAAATGCTAAAACATTGCATTCCTTAAATGTCAAAAGATGCTGAAATCGAAGGCGTCGATCGCAGCGACATCTTCAGGATATTTTCTAAAACTGCAAGACGATTTGGTCTATACGCTGTTATAATACAATGTGTACATTGAAATTTGAAATTTTAATGCAGATGTCGCTGCGATCAGCCCACTGGATTTCAGCATCAATGCACATTTAATAGTCTAAGAGCCGGCAGCACAAAAACCTATGTTATCAAGCACAAGAAAAAACCTTTATTTTATGGAAGAGAAGAAGTAGAAGAATCTAATGATCCATGTCTGCCAGAAGTGAAGTGGTGCATAAGCCAAAAATTAATACTACCAATGGTTGGCTCATAGGTTTATCATTGTGTTTTCCTGCTCCCAGTCCTCCATGTTTTCATATTTTTGTTTGTAGGACAAACACAATGATAAACCTACGGGTCAACCACTAGTGGTATTAATGTTTGGCTAATGCACCACTTCACTTCCGGAAGACATGGATCATTAGATTCCCCTACTTCTACTCTTCCATAAAATAAAGGTTTTTTCTTGTGCTTGATAACATAGGTTTTTGTGCTGTCGGCTCTTGGACTGTAAGGGATACAATTCTCTAGCGCTGTTTGGATAGCAGATTTCCACACTATTTACTCTAGGCGCTGTAATCTGGCGATAATGGCAAAAAAACAGAACTATCAGAAGAGAGGAGTAGACATTTTAAATCTTCCACTGTGGAAAGCATTGAATCCGAAAAACGAGTGCTTTCCCCCTCTCCAAAGACGTTTAAGACTGGCAATTCCTTGGCCATTCCCATTCAAAAGCATGGCCGATATGTGAAATGATTTGAAGTAAATTGAAACACCTCAACCGCGAGGTTTGTACGTCAGCTGTGAGTTATTTACCATAAATGCTATGGCTAAATGAGCTTAAAAAAATTAATTTCGATCAATATATATAAAGTTCAAGGCATATTTTTTTACATGAAGCTACACTGCTCAAAACAATTAGGGGAACATAGCGATAGGGAACAGTGCGAGACAGCTATGCATGGGCATAAAATTGAGAGTAGTATGTGTATCAATGCGCAATACATAAAAAAAAGACGCAAAAAAATTGCGAGAGAGCTTTAATTCTTTGTAACGATAGGTAGAATGTAAAAAGATGGTTTAGGGCAACAATTTCGTTACATGTAAATGACCAAAATAAGTACTCTTTAGGAATGATGCAAGGTATTTAATATGGCGTGTGGTTCCTTCAACTAGATAAAACTGTCGCATAACTGTTTTCCGTGGATTCGATGATATTATCGATAAGTTTTCGGGGAGTACTGCTCCACTCCCCAAGAATTGCTATCTCCAAGTCCCAGATAATAAAAGGTGGCATTAGTCTCGCTGCAATGCGTCGTCCGAGTGTGTGCCACACATGCTCGATCGGAATCGGGTCAGGAGGGCATGTTGGCTATTCCATATTCTGTATTGTTTCAACTTTAAGAATGTACTCCAGAAGACGAGCTGTGTGCGGTCTGGCATTATCATGCATGCAAAAAAAGAAATCATCAATTTCTGCAACGTAAAACACGACATGAGGTCCCTGTATCTCGTCATCTTTGGACCGTCAAAGCGCAATTCCGAATGATATGCAGGTCCGTACGTCCACCTATGCTGATTCCAGCCCATAGCATCAACCCGCCTCGACTGTAATGTGATCTTTCAGGAACGAATGCAGGATTATTTTGAGTGCCCCTTTCTCTACATGCCAAAACACATCGGATGTCATATCCAGACTGAATCGAGACTCGTCTGTAAACAGAATTTGACTCCAAGAACGTTACCTCCAAACTCGATGTTCAGTTGTCTACCTTCTTTGGGCCGCACAGTTGCTTGAGGTCAACGGAATATAGACCATTGGCTTACGTGCATAGAGACCACCCTGATGAAGCCTATTTCGGACTGTTTGACTGGACACTCTTCGTCCTGTAGCCAAGAACAACTGTATTTGTAGCTGAGTAGCATTGCCCATTCCGTCTCGACGAGCTGTTAACAGGATATATCGGTCATCAGTTTCTGTGTTAGCACATGGCCGACTTTGCCCTTGTCGATAGCTACCATTCCATGTGTCTTGGAATCGATTCCACAGCCTTTCATTGACACTTCTTGCGGCTCCAACAGCGTCCACTACACTTCGTTGTGTTACCCCAAATACAACTGTCCCAATAACACGCCAAGCCATCGATTCCAGTAAATCGCGTTGTTGTGACATTTTCAAGCCACCTTCTCTTCAAACACAAGCTGAACAATTGAATTTTACAACTGAGACAGTGAAACAAACGTTTCTGCAAAATCCCGATTTCTGCACTTATCTCCTTTTTCTAGTTTTTGATGTCATAAACTTTAATTTGCATGTGAAGTTTTTCTTTAACTGATTTCTACAACCCTTTAAGTTATGGATGATAATTATGCAATTTAACGTTACTTATCGGCGTAAATATTTGCGTAATTTTGTTAAAACCATGTGCTCCCCTAATTGTTTCGAGCAGTGTATTTTTTACGTCTAAATATGCGTTATAAATATTGAATTTTCAGAAATAAAGTTAAATAATGCGATTTATTAATAGTATTATGGATGGTATGTTTAAAAAAGAGTATCTAATTTTAACACGCTTTATAAACCAAAATAAAGGCGAAACTTATATGGAAACAGATTGTTAAAGATTATAATTCCACATTTTATTAAGTTTGACTTACAAAAGTAACTGGTAGGGAAGTTTAGTTTAAAGGTAGCAACTGTAACAAAATATAGTAATTTACAAAATTTTAAATTACTTGTAAAGAAATCTACGTTTTTTAAACTAATTTTTATGCAAAAAGGTAATTAAAAAAATGCATATTAACGAAAGTAACACGATATTTTAATCCTTGGAGGATGTTATCATTGTGTTTTCCTGCTTCCAGTCCTCCATGTTTTCATATCTTTGTTTGTAGGACAAACACAATGATAAACCTACGAGTCAACCACTAGTGGTATTAATTTTTGGCTAATGCACCACTTCACTTCCGGAAGACATGGATCATTAGATTCCCCTACTTCTACCCTTCCATAAAATAAGGTTTTTTTTTCCTTGTGCTTGATAACATAGGTTTTTGTGCTGTCGGCTCTTGGACTACAAGTGGACTCTGAGCTCACTGTTAAAAATATTGCGAAAAATTACCTCTGTTTTTTAAGGCTATCTATTTTCTGACCAATGAGAATGTTACATAAACGCCTATTGAGCAATCTCATTGGTCAGGAAATAGATAGCTTTAAAAAAAGAGGTAATTTTTCCCGATATTTTTAACAGTGCAATATATAACAGGAGATCTGCCTTCATATTTTCTGACATGAATTCCAGCGGTCAGCGCGGAAGGATACAGTGACGATAATCTTAGTTCGCATTTCCTTACATGATTAGAGAAACATTTAATTTCATAATTAAGCTTAACAGTGGACATACGTCAGTGACCCATGGGGGTAGGGGGGGGCAAAAAGCTAAAAACACATTTCAGGGACTATTGGATGGGGTTGAAATGGCTGAAAAATAGCCTAAAGTGCAAAAGCTGTTAAAGCTCCCATAAGACGGAAACTAAAGGACCTAATCCAGGATAAGGCTTCCAACAGTTCAGAGTTAGACGTTACCATGCATAACAAGTTTGTGCATATAAGTGTTATAGGTACTGAGATGCAGTCTAAAGTGGAAAATAGAAATAACCCACAGAGGCCACCTAGGCTAAAAACGGAAATGGAAAGGAGAGCTAACTAGGGGACCCAAAAGTAGGAGCAGAAAAGGCCAAAATACCCCCAAAGGCCCAGAAAGAACCCCACAGATAGGGGCCCCTATGCTATAGCAGAAATTCATATCATATGGTGACTACAGCGTCTAGAATACATAGTGTGGAAATATGCTATCCAAATAACGCTAAAAATTTGTATGCCTTAAATGTGCGACGATACTACTGAAATCCAAAGAGTCGATCGCAGCGACATCTGCGGGATTTTCATATTACATTGTATAGACTAGCAATAACTTGCAGTTTCAGAAAACATCCTGCATATGTCGCTGCGATCTGTATATTTGATCAGCATCGTTGCACATTTAAGGGATACCACACTATTAGTCCAAGAGCCGACAGCACTATAACCTATGTTATCAAGCACAAGAAAAAAAACCTTTATTTTATGGAAGAGTAGAAGTAGGGGAATCTAATTATCCATGTCTCCCGGTAGTGAAGTGGTGCATTAGCCAAACATTAATACCACTAGTGGTTGACTCGTAGGTTTATCATTGTGTTTGTCCTACAAACAAAGATATCAAAACATGGAGGACTGGGAGCAGGAAAACACAATGATAAACCTACGAGCCAACCATTGGTAGTATTAATTTTTGGCTTATGCACCACTTCACTTCTGGCAGACATGGATCGTTAGATTCCCCTACTTCTTTCTCTTCCATAAAATAAAGATTTTTTTCTTATGCTTGATAACATAGGTTTTTGTGCTGCCGGCTCTTAGGCTATATGTATTCTAGTCGCTATAATGGTGACTATATAACATATCACTTAAATGAAAAGATGGTATACGGTGGGCAGAATAAATCCTAGCAATGAAAGCTAGACTCCATCTCAGACACTAAAAATCCCTGCCGGCCCGGCCGCTTTTTCAAGAAGGCTCACGTTTTGAGCACTTTGTCGCCAGAGTAACGGTTGGCACGGGGATGAATTCAATGCTACGCACCCTTTCTAGTTCCTGACGTCTTACGCGTAACGAACAGCAAACCCATTCCTTTGCTGAGAGCTTTTTGCTTTTAAAACAAAGAGCTTTTTCGAATTAAAATGCTTTTAATTGCACACTATATATAATTCAAACATAAGTTATGTTTTTCAGTTCAATAATATTCATTTATTTCATTAATTCGCTATGTTCGAAGAAATTGAGAACGTATTTTATTTTTTAGGAAAAATAAAAACAGACGTAAAGATTTTTTTGTAATAAATATAATTCTATTGATCATGTTTTTATGACATAATTGAACTTAGTTTTATTAGCATTACTACTGAATTAATTTAGTTATTTATTATTATTATTATTATTATTAAGCGGCATAATTGTGTGACTTGTTGATTGCATTAATAAAACACATTTTCGCTGAAATAATTCATTAAAAGTTAATTGTTCTTAATTTAATTGCGATTAGACGTTAATAGGAAGTTGAAACTAAAATCAATTCGATTATAATTAGATTGAATGATAAATCACAAATTATTTAGTTGTACCTGCAATTAAATCAATCAGTTAAAATAATTGAAAGTTGATGCATGCAATTAAATCAATTACTATTACATTTTAATGCTGTTAAATTTTTATCATTATTTGAGTTTTTATGAAAAAAAAATTGGTCTGCCTCTAGTGCACAAAATTAAAAATCATTAAAATTCTTCAGTTTTTTATTTTAAAATTTTTGCCATATTTCTAAATATTATTTCGTCCTAGTTGTTTTATTTGTTATTTTAAAATAGTCATTCGTCATATTTGAATAAATCATCTAAATTCTCTCGGATGAAATCACCCCCCCGCCCTTTCTACACACACACTCCTTTTTTCGTCATTCTGCACACATATTGCACTATTTATTAAGTTTAAGTGGCAATAAAATAATGATCAATCGTCTGAGGCAACCTCCCATTTCGAATTTTCTCTTCTCCTTCCCCCCACCCTCTCCTCCAGCACACTATCTTTTGACCATTTAAAATTCATTGTTGCCTTGCAGAAAAGATTAGTTAAAACTGTGTTTTGCTCTATCTGTTGATTTTTAAATAACAAAGAAATAATTTACCATAAAAAAAGAAAAGGAAAGAAATAGAATCAAAGATAAAAATAATAATAATAAGGATTAACCTTTTGTGTGCACGCTTTCATTTTTTTTTAATTCTTTACATTTTTTAAAATTTTCTGAGCTATTTATTACTTTGAAGTAACTATAAGTAAAGGACCCATTATTCAAATTCGGCCCCTCCCCCCCCCCCGAAAAAAAAGAAAAGCTTGATTTTCTTCCCCCCCCCCCCACCCAAAAAAATGAAGTTAAATATTCCAAGTTTTTAATTTTTTGGTTTATTTTTCTATTTGTTAATTGATAAATTTAACTATTTAAATCTACAGCTCCTCACTATCATACATAGTTAAAAATTTTCTCTAGTGATTTTATTTGTTACTTTGAAGTAACAAAAGGTAGTCATTCAATATTCCTTCTTCCCCACCTCCCCTTAAGAATTTCATCTCACATTAAAAAGGCAATTTCTAAACATCCTGGTTGGGTGTGTGATAGGGGTTTTTTTCTCCTGGTTTAGCCTATTTTCACTCGACTTTGGGTACTGTTTCTGCAGAATGATTTGGTATTAAATTAATTATATAAGTTCATCGCAGAAAATATAGTAATTTTCTGCCACAGGTATTTTTTTTAAATCTCTGTTTATATACATCAAAATGCACTGAAACTGCATTAATTCATCATCCCCATAAATCCATCTTTATATGTCTGTATATCTAGGTTTATGAAGGTAATGAGTTTTTGTTTAACAGGTATGGAATTAATAATACTCAATTGAATGAAAATGAAGATTTTTGAGAGGATCAAATAATCCAAATTTCAGTCTATATCATCAAAAGTAATAAAGGCCTTTGATAAAACAGAGTATAAGAGTTCGTAATACAATTTCTTTCGAAGAAGATTTCTTTTCATCTAGAACACATAATTGAAAATATTTCTTTAATCTAGGTAGGACTGTTATTCTAAAAATGCTAGTTCGTCTTCCGCCATTTCGGTTCAAAACAAAACACAAGACGACGATTGGCGTTAGAGCTGGCTGAACGTTCTCGCTTTCGCCAACTCGCCAAGGCTGGTGCTGAAAACGTGAGCCTTCCTGAAAATATGGCCCGGCCTACAGGCGGAGGTAGATTTCGAAGTTAAGTATACTAATTTCACAAACAAAAACCAAATCATGATTAGAGATAAACTCACTTTAACAATTTTATCTGGCCGCTTTTGACGAGTTTTTATTTCATTTTTATATAATAACTGGTTTTATCAGAATCATGTTAGGACGGTATTAAAAAAAATACTTTTCCATGCTCAACAACTCGAAATTTTCTGGCATAACTCCAGATTCATTTTTAATAGGAAAAACATGAAACTTGTTGACGTGATTTTTGAAGAGATTTATACCTGTGTTTTTAATTTTCGTTCAATTAATTAAGACTTGATATATAAACAATTATTTTCTCAGTAAGACAATATTTTTCGTTTCTAACACAATCGCTTCGGGAAATTCCGTTCAAAATGCTCACTTTGACATCATTTTTTAAAATATATTCTGCCTCTGTCAAAAAATCGATCATTACGGTAGATTATATAGTTTCTGAATAAGCGAATCTACCAATTGGATGCGTTTGAGAGCAAAAATGAATTTAAAAATGAGTCAGAAAATAAGCAGTATGGATTTGAATACTCCCTTAATACGATAATTTTTCCAACACAATCTGCTTCGGGAAATTCGGTTCAAAAGGCCCACTTTGACAGCATGTTTTAAAATATATTCTGCCTCTATCAAAAAATTGACCATTACGGTACATTATATAGTTTCTGGGTAAGAAAAGGTGCCAACTGGAAGCCATTGGGAGTAAAAATGAATTGTAAAATGAGTCAGAAAATAAGCAGTTTGGATTTGAATACACACTTACTAAGATGATTTTTTTCTTCAACTGCTATGTATTTTTAATTTGTTTTTGCTGTAAGAATTGGTCCGATCCAAAACTTGTCTATATAGATGTTGTAGGCAATATTAAGAAGATATATGATCTTTGATATGAGATCTTTTCAATTGACGGAGTTATGGATTTTTTCTTCTTCAAACGCCCTTTTGGTTTTCGTTTTTAATTTTTTTTGCTGTACGAATTGGTCCTATCAAAAACTTGTGAATATAAAAGTTGTAGATAATGTTGAGGAGATTCATGATAAAATTAATTGGACTTGATATCTTGAGAATTGACGAAGTTATGAATTTTTTTCTCCCAAAAACCCTATTTTTTGCGCCCCTTGAGCCCATTTTTAACTTTATTAAAAATCTGTGATACATAAATTTTTGGCCCTATTTTTAGAAGTAATAAAAACTTTAAACTGATTCGATATGTACAAAATTTAAGAAGTTATGGGGTTTTTTCGGTTTTCACAAAACCCCTCCCTATTTCCATCCCCTTGGTCTGATTTTGCCCATTAACGAACCTGACCGAGATTTTATGCCCCTTGATTTTATGTATCAGTTTGGAAAAGATTGGTGCAGAATTGTGGAAGTTATCGTGTTCAAAAGAAAGTGATACATATAGATATATACATAGATAGATAGATAGATAAAGTTTTTTACTGAGGGTGGATTTGGGCTCTAGGGGTCATGATCGGTGTAGATCTGCAAAAATTTTTCAGAAATTCCAACATAGGAACGACGCCAATAGGTAGTGTTTCACACGAAATCTACCTAAAAGCACCCCCATGGAGAGGAAAGGTCATGGCCGGGATCCAGTTAGATTTTACGTTGTTATCGAAACAAGATCGACCAGTCGGAAAATTTGCTTACTTAAAACTGGGAAGAGTTCGCAAATATGCAGGCTTCTGATTGGTCAATCTCGTTTCGCTAACAGCGCATAGTCTATCTGGATCCCGGCCGTTATTATAAGTAAGAAAGATAAAACTGCAAGTTGGTAATGGCAGCAGGCCTTCTCTCTATCGATCTCAATATCCATCGTTCATCTTTATTTTCCTTCAAAACGCCATTGCGATCAATCGCAATGGCGTTTTGAAGGAAAATAAAGATGATCCCTGTCACTACGGCCGCGAATACAGCATCTAGAATACCTAGTGTGGAAATAAGCTATCCAAACAGTGATAAAAATTTGTATACCTTAAATGTGCGACGATAGTGCTAAAATACAGCGTCAAGAATACATAGTGTGGAAATATGCTATCCAAACAGTGCTAAAAATTTGTATCCCTTAAATATGCGATGATACTGCTAAAATCCCAAGAGTCGATCTCAGCGACATCTGCGATATTTTCGTATTACTAGTATTACATTATATAGACTAGCAATATCTTGCAGTTGTAGAAAATATCCTGCAGATGTCGCTGCGATCTTCATATTTCAGCAGCATCGTTGCACATTTAAGGGATACAATATTTTAGTGCTTTTTTAAGTATTACAGGGATAGCCGATTTCCACACTATATATTCTAGGCGCTATAGCCGCGACCAACGAAATACACGGCCGGTCCATGACTTTTAAAAAGTCACACGGAATGGATCATCTTTATACGGTGATTGGTACAAAGCGGCCCATCGTTTTGTGCCAATCGCCGTATTAGTCCAAAAGCCGACAGAACAAAAACCTATGTTATCAAGCACAAGAAAAAACCTTTATGTTATGGAAGAGTAGAAGTAGGAGAATCTAATGATCCATGTCTGCCGGAAGTGAAGTGGTGAATAAGCAAAAAATTAATACCATCAGTGGTTGACTAGTAGGTTTATCATTGTGTTTTCCTGCTCCCAGTCCTCCATGTTTTCATACCTTTGTTTGTAGGACAAACACAATGATAAACCTACGAGTCAACCACCGGCAGTATTAGCGAAACAGCACCGAAAACTGGCGATATGAAGCAATTAAAATAATAAAACTTTGTAAAAAATCACCATAAAATAAAAACAATATGTAGGACGCGCTTCGAGCTAAAAATATAACAGCTCGTCATCAGCTACGGTAAACACGTGCCCGTAAGGGGACAAAGTCAAAAATGAACTGAAAGGCAGAGAATGTTGCAAAGAATACGACAGATGGCGCTAGCTGAAAGGAGCACATGCAGAAGAGGAGAGTGTTGCCAAAATGATGGAAGAGATATTGATAGGGAAAAAATGGAAATGAACAAAATAAAAGTAAAATAAAAGAAGTAAATTAAAAAATATAAATAATAAAGAAATATAAAAGAATAAAACAAAACAAAAAAAAAAAGATCCATTTTTTAAAAATTTAAACAAAATAAAAAGAAAAGAAACAAGAGAAGAGGGAAAAGAATTACAAAAGTAATTTCCACGCTGGAGATAGGAAAGGAGATGATGAGAGATCATTGACAGGATTATCAGAATTTTTAGAAACAAAATATGCTTCATAAAAATCCAAATGAGAAGGAGAGGCAGGGGGGGTGGAATAATTTTGGCCATGGAGTAATCGAAACAATGACTGGAAGACCAACAGTGAGAAGCAATCGAAGATTTAGAGATTTCTTGATTTGCAATATACCTCTGATGCTCACCTAATCTGAATTTTAAAGCTCTCTTTGTTTGACCAATATAACCTAAATTGCAAGAGCAAAGAATAAAATAAACACCCCCACCGGTTCTCAGCAGGAAAAGGATCTTTTAGAGAAGAAAATTTTATTTTATTTATAGGTTTGAAGATAACTTTAAAATTGAAACGAGAAAGGATTTTAGCAATTTTAAAACAGAGAAGAGAATAAAAGGGCAGAACTATAGAGTTAAAATTGTGGAGCGCCATCTGGTTTGCGACGGAGCCTTGATGCAGTCCTTGCGGCAGGAATGTCGGACGATGCGTCGGCAGGTAGTATGTCTTATTGCTCGGGATCTAAGGGTTCAGGCATGATTTTTAAGAACAATTTGCAGGCAGTCCCAGCGGGATCTCATTTAGCTAATTATCTTAGTATGAATTGTGAGTTGTTAGAGGATGATTCGGACTATGAATTTTTAGACGAATTTGACGAAAATGGTATGTGGGATGTAGAAAAGAAAATCTTCGTTTAATCAAAAGTAGTGAAGAGAACGGCGCAATGCGTAATCTTTCTGATGAGCAACGCGAAATTTATCTAAAGAAAGTTGAGGCGTTAAAAACTTCAATGAATTATAATAATTGCAATGACATAGATGTTAATTCTAATAACTCTAAAGATTTAGACGCGAAACCCTCTACTAAAAAGAAAAAGTCTAAAAAGAAAAAACCTAATACTAAAACTAATCCTAGTATCTCAGCTGGTCTAGTTGTACCAAATGCTAAAAGAATTAAAACGGTAAATAGTGAGCCTAATTTAGAAACTGATCTCCAAACTGCAGCAAATGTAGATTTATCCTCCGATTCGGAGGAAATGGAGCATGATCAACTCCAGGAAATGCCAGTAGATGGCGACATGAATACGGTCGAGCTTCAAAATCTAAATCAAACTGTTAATAGCAATCAGGTTACTGAAGCTAAGGAAATAAAACCAATTAAAGTTAAAGTTAAGCCCCCAAAACCTATTATGGTTAGGGAAATTAACGATATTGTAGAATTTACTACCAAATTAGAAAATGAATGCGACCCTGGCTTTTCTGTTGAAATTTCGGGCAGGTGGGTTAAAGTCATAACTCAAGCCTTTGCAACTAAAAATAAATTTGTAAACTATCTTAAAGAGAAAAAATTTCAATTTTATGTTGTCCCTGACACGGACGCACCTATGAAAGTGGTGATTAGGGGCTTCCCCAAATCAATTAAAACGGAAAATATCGTAGAGGAATTAAACAAAAACGGTTTTGATACCATCAAGGTGGTGCAAATGATTAGCAGGAAGGACTCTAGAGTCCTCCCGCTTTTTCTTTTGCATCTACCAAAAAATGCAAATTCCAAAAATATTCTAAAACTTAAATCTCTTTTCAAAATCAGGATCGAGATTGAAAACAACAGGGCACCCAGAAAAGCTGCGCAGTGTTGGAATTGTCAAGGGTTTTTTCATATATCTGCACAGTGTTTCATGGACCCCAAATGTGTAGGCTGTGCCAAGGACCACAAGTCCCCAGATTGTCCTAGAAAAAGTGTTAATAATCCCAATAATAGTACAGACCCTGAAAATAAACCTGTAAAACCGCCGCCACTCTGCATTAACTGCGGATCTGAGCACCGGCAAATTTTAAGGGTTGTAAAAAATATCCCTTGAAACCTCAATTCAGGAAAAGCTACGCAGAGATAGCAAACTTAAATAAGGAAAAAAGCAAAAAAAAAAAAAGAGAAGAAATCCAAAACTGTTAAAACGAAGACTGCGCAGGCTGAGCCTAAAGAAGCCCCGCCTCCCCCGGTACAACTCTATCAGCTGAGCAAATTGGAATATGACTTGTTAAAAATCACGGAAATTCTGGATAAAATTAGAGCGGAGTTAAAAATAGATTCGTTTCTGAATTTGGCAAACAAACTCAAAAAATTATATGAAAATCTTACGCAGCATAAAGATATAGGACATAAAACCTTAGCTTTTATGGACGGCATAGCAAAAATTCAAATCACTAAAGATCAGAAAGCTGATGATAAAAAGTAACTGAAAATTATCTTTTTGTAAATACTGTATTTAAATTATACCTTTTCTAAAATTGTTCGCACCGTGTATATATATATATATATAAAAAAGTCATGGTTATTGCCTTAAAGTAATGTAAAAATATGCGTAACTGAATTGGGTCTATTTTTTTTATAAGGTTTCGTCTTTGCCTGAACTTCCTTAATATCCCTTGATCGTCCAGACATACGTCTTGGCTTCCCGGGGACCCGGTCACGGTTGAGTGTTCTGCGATGTGGATCGGCCCTTGTCAGGGCTTGGATGAAATACTCCAAGTATTGCCATCGGCACTCAGCTGTTCGCGGACCTGGCGGAGAAGGAAGACTAAGGTCGCTCAACACTGCACACATGGACTGTCGTCCCAGAGGGAGGGGCTTAACAGCTCTGACCAATGGGAAAACAGTCCACAACATGCACTTCCATCAATACTCCATTCTTCGAAATCCATCTTTAGTTGCTTCTCAAGTTCGTTAGAGATTTAGCGGGAAGTATTTACCTCCTGTAGGCGCTCCTTAAGCTCTGTGTTGACTAGGAGGATTATTTGATTCAGAAAAAAGACGTTTAGGCTTGTTAAATTTATACATATACATAAAATACAAAGCTTTATCAATCAAAGAGGGATTATAACCACGAGCAAGGGCATGAGATTTGAGATAATTAATTTCATTATTCAAAGCAGAAGAGTCAGAACAAATGCATAACGCCCTAAAAACAAAAGTATAAAAGAGCACCACTTTTTGTTGAGGAGGATGATTTGAAAGAGCATGAGGAGGAAGAGATACAGCAAAAGGTTTTCTATAAACGGAGGTAGAGAACCGATCTGGGTGTTTCGAAACCAAGACGTGTCAAGGAAAGGAAGAGAATTGTTCTCTTCGACTTCGAGAGTAAATTGAATACAAGGATCAACAGAATTAACAAGAGAAAGGAGATTAGAAAGATCCAGGTCAGAGGGAATTAAATTGAAAGTATCATAAACATACCTAAACCAGAAAGGAAATTTATATAAACTGAAGCGTTTTTCTTCAACAAAATGTCACAGGGCCGAAACTACGGGGGGGGGGGCATGTGCCCCGGGCGCCAAATGAAGAACTATACCTTTGGAATGGATCATTTTCTTCTGATGAGCTGATGGCTTCCATTATTCTGAAACAGCCATCATAAATGAAGTGTTAGCTGAAGATTAAAGAGCAGTCGTAAAAAGTTAGAACTCTGATTTTCTGGTCAGAATGGGGGAAAAATGGACATAATTTAAAAAATATATATATATGGCCATTTTTTTCCCCCATTCTGACCAGAAAATCAGAGTTCTAACTTTTTACGACTGCTCTTTAATCTTCAGCTAACACTTCCTTTATGATGGCTGTTTCATAATAATGGAAACCATCAGCCCATTAGAGGAAAATAACTCGGTAAAAGCGGAAACTTGGATAATCGGGAGTCTACTGTATATTTCATTTTAAAAAAGATCTTTAGAATATTTTTGTTGGTGCTTAGAGGGGGGTCATGACTCTTGTGACCTCCCCCTTGGATCCACCATTGTAGATTACGTAGTTCAGTATTACATATTTTATGATTACATATTTTAAATTTTAAAATAAGTCGGCTATTATAAAATTAGTAAAATTCTCTCTTTGTAAACATACTTTGCGGAAAGGGGGGGGGGGGCGCCAAAATCCATGTTTGCCCCGGGTGCAAAAAAGGCTAGTTTCGGCCCTGAAATGCCACAATGCTATTTTGGAAAAAAAGTTTTCTTCTCTTCTGACTTCTAATTCTTCTGCTCCTAATATCTCTCCTTTTGAGCAAAATTATGTAGTCAATTTATCTTCCCATTCTCTTACTGATTCTCAGCGTGATGTTCTCTCTTGGCTTGAATTTTTCGTGCATTTTTAAGCCTTCTATCCCGAACTTAATTGTTCCGATTGAACATTCTTTCAAAAACAGTAAAATTTCTTCTGGTCAACTTGATTCTCTTCGCTACCTTTTGGCTAATGTCATTTCTTCCAATAAATCTTTAAAAAAGTCTAATCTTTCTTCTTTTTGATAGAAATACAAACACTATGTTTCTCATTGCCTCTTATCATCTCCTGTCATAAAAACCTCATTTCACAAACCTCATTTTATTTTTAAGTTCATTTAACTTCACAGTCATTCATTTACTTTATTTATTTTTATTTACTTCTTAAATAATGACAGTAATAAATATTCCTTAAACTTTTACTTACCCTCTCTATTGTTTCTAGACAATATCCAGCTGTAATAAAAGTTTCCTGATCCTTTAACGTTCATAGTAATTTATACCATTTTGCCGTTTCTACTTTCATTTTATTAACGTGCTTCACCGGCAAAAACTTTCCTTCGACTAAGCTTAAACTTCCGTAACGATATTTCTTCCGCCAGATGGCGACTTAGTCGCGTTTTCAAATGGAATCTTTTCATCGAATCTCGCTTTGCATCGATTCGATGTCGTTCTCTGATTGGTTCGTTCGCCTGAAACGATGTTTTCGATCCGATCCTTTTTATATAAATACAGATTCCAATATTCAATTTTTGGCACTTTTATCTTCCTTCTATGGAAGAAGTTTTTCACGATACTGAACGATGGCTGGTCCACGTTCTGGAAATATTTATTTGATTAATTTATACCTGTGTTATTATGTTTCATCTTAAAGCTTAAAGTTGTGATGTCACTAAACAAAATGTCTACTTCATATTGTCAAACATCGTCACCAATGTTCTCCAATCTGTTAGTTGCCTGCAAGTGAAATATGTTAATGATGTCAAGTATGTTGTTGGAAGTTTAATAAACTATTCTTATTTTAATTCAACCTGCCTATGTTTTCCTCTGCATTTATAAAGGATCAAAGTACACTTCTACATCTCTGCACCTTCACTCTTCAGCATAGTCCTTCCCAGCAAATGTTTTCACGTGCGTTATCTGCACCATTTGATTAAATTTTAACGTGTATAATCATTTTAGATTATATCAACGTACATTACTTTTCAGAAATCTGCTCTCAGTGAACTTAATTCCGTTCCTATCCTTCTTATTACTAAGGCTGATAAAGGCGGTCAAACCGTTCTTCTCAATAAATCTGTTTATATTTCCCACGTTGAATCTATGTTAAACTCTGGTCCATATTCCAAATTAAAGAAGGATCCTTCTACTAAGCATTTATCTGATATCAAGCATGTCATTAAAAATTCTGTCTTTCTTAATGATAACACCAAACGTTTGGTGACCCCTTCTATCGCTAATTGTGCTCGTTTCTATGCTCTTCCTAAGGTCCATAAACCTACTCTTTCCTTTCGCCCTATCGTTCCCGGTACTGCTTCTTATAAACTTGCAAAGTTCCTTTCTAAGTTGCTCGCTTCTTTATCTTCCACTAACTTTCACACCGTGAAAAACTCTTTTGACTTTGATGATAAAATGAAACGCCTTTCTCCTTGCAGTTATATAATGGTTTCCTTAGACTTTAAACTCCTTTTCACTAACGTGCCTGTACAAGGGGCAATTGATGGTTTGGAAAGAAGGCTGCGCGAATATCATTACTCTTCCATTGAGATTGATGAAATCCTGCATTTAGTTAGTATTTGTGTCAGGCAAACCACCTTCCAATTTAATAATTCTTTCTATTCTCAAACTGAGGGTTTGGCCACGGGTAATCTACTGTCTTTTATGTGATATTTATATGCATTTTGTTGAAGAAAAACTCTTCGTTTATATAAATTTCCTTTTTGGTTTAGGTATGTTGATGATACTACATTTTAATTCCCTCTGACCAGGATCTTTCTAATCTCGTTTCTCTTGTTAATTCTGTTGATCCTTGTATTCAATTTACTCTCGAAGTCGAAGAGAATAATTCCCTTCCTTTCCTTGACGTCTTCGTTTTGAAACACCCAGATCGGTTCTCTACCTCCGTTTATAGAAAACCTTTCATTGTATCTCTTACTCCTCATGCTCTTTCAAATCATCCTCCTCAACAAAAAGTGGCGTCCTTTTATACTTTTGTTTTTAGGGCGTTTCGCATTTGTTCCGACTCTTCTGCTCTGAATAATGAAACTAATTATCTCAAATCTCTTGCCCTTGCTCGTGGTTATAATCCTTCTTTGACTGATAAAGCTTTGTATAAATTTAACAAGCCTAAACGCCCTTTTTCTAATTCAAATAATCCTTTTAATTTTAACTCTATAGTTCTGCCCTTTTATTCTCTTCTCTGTTTTAACATTGCTAAAATCCTTTCTCGTTTCAATTTTAAAGTTATCTTCAAACCTATAAATAAAATGAAATTCTCTTCTCTAAAAGATCCTATTCCTACTGAAAACCCGTGGGGTGTTTATTTTATCCCTTGCTCTTGCAATTTAGGTTATATTGGTCAAACAAAGAGAGCTTTAAAATTCAGATTAGGCGAGCATCAGAGGTATATTGCAAATCAAGAAATCTCTAAATCTTCGATTGCTTCTCACTGTTGGTCTTCCAGTCATTGTTTCAATTTCTCCATGGCCAAAATTATTTCCCCTGCCTCTCCCTCTCATTTGGATTTTCATGAAGCATATTTTATTTCTAAAAATTCTGATAATCTTGTCAATGATCTCTCATCATCTCCTTTCCTATCTCCAGCGTGGAAATTACTTTTGTAATTCTTTTGCCTCTAGTTTCTTTTCTTTTTATTTTGTTTAAATTTTTTAAAAATGGATCTTTTGGGTTTTTTTTTATTCTTTTATATTTCTTTATATTTTTTAATTTACTTCTTTTACTTTATTTTAATTTTGTTCATTTCTTTTATTTCCATTTTTTCCCTATCAATTTCTCTTCTATCATTTTGGCAACACTCTCCTCTTCTGCATGTGCTCTTTTCAGGTAGCACCATCTGTCGCATTCTTTGCAACATTCTCTACCTTTCAGTTCATTTTTGACCTTGTCCCCTTACGGGCACGTGTTTACCGTAGCTGATGACGAGCTGTTATATTTTTAGCTCGAAGCGCGTCCGACGTATTGTTTTTATTTTATGGTGATTTTTTACAAAGTTTTATTATTTTAATTGCTTCATATCGCCAGTTTTCGGTGCTGTTTCGCTAATACTGCCGGTGGTTGACTCGTAGGTTTATCATTGTGTTTGTCCTACAAACAAAGGTATGAAAACATGGAGGACTGGGGGCAGGAAAACACAATGATAAACCTACTAGTCAACCACTGATGGTATTAATTTTTTGCTTATTCACCACTTCACTTCCGGCAGACATGGATCATTAGATTCTCCTACTTCTACTCTTCCATAAAATAAAGGCTTTTTTCTTGTACTTGATAACATAGGTTTTTGTGCTGTCGACTCTTGAACTATATAAAGATGATCCACTCCGTGTGACGTTTTAAAAGTCATGAACTGGACTTGGTATGTCGTTGGTCGCGCTACCGCCAGTTTCCTGCACTGTTACAAATATTGTGAAAAATTACCTGTTTTCGGACCAATGAGAACACTCCATTGGCGTTCTCTCATTTGTCAGAAAATAGAGAGTCTTTAAAATCAGAGGTAATTTTTCACGATATTTTTAGCAGTGTGCTAAATTAGCTTCTGTCTATCAATGTCAATCTATCTGTCATCTGTGGTATCTTGCCACTCCGATGCAAGACTAGAGTGCCTTGGTTTAAGAGTGGCGACATATAGTCCAAGAGCTGACAGCACAAAAACCCATGTTATCAAGCACAAGAAAAAATCCTTTATTTTATGGAAGAGTAGAAGTAGGGGAATCTAATGATGCATGTCTGCCGAAAGTGATGTTAAGGCCTTGATTAACCCTTAAATGTCGGGTGTTGCTTTTCGGCAACATACCCAATTTAGGCTTCTAAAATACTATTAGAATAATTTTGAAGCTATAATTTCTAATGTTGCCAATAAAATACATTCTGAAAATATTATTAAATCTATTTTCAACATGTAGAGGGCAACACTTGTGCTGTTTAAGAATTTTATTCTGTAGTGAGCAAGTAAAATTTATTTCTTATCATAGTTCCTAAAATTCTTGTGTGTTTAATATTATAGAATTTTATGGAGGAAAATTATTTTTCCAATTAAAGACCAGTATTACCGATTAGTAACAAACTGTTTTTTAGCCGTAAACCATACGTAAAACAAAATATGATTTTTTAAAGTATTTTTCCTATGATTTATTTAAAAAATGAAAGCCGAAAAACATTATTAAAATGATTTTTGAAAAATCAGGCATTTATAAGGTTTAACTTAAGGGTGTATTCCAATCCAAACTGCTTATTTTCTGATTCATTTTGCTCTCAAACGCATCAAACTGGGAAAGGCTCTTATTTAGAAACTACATAATGTGCTGTGCTCCTCGATTTTTTGATAAATGCAAAAAATATTGTAAAAAATGCTGTCAAAGTGGGCGTTTTGAACCGAAGGAATTGAGCAAAAAATGAAATCACACGGCCTCTTCTACATATCTTCAAAAATCACCTCAGCAAGTTTCACTTTTAAAAATGAGTCTGAAAACGTCTCAGAAAATTTCGAGCTGTTGAGGGTGGAAAAATATTAACACAAATAGCCAATAATTCCTGAAAGAACTGTATTTACATTTTAACGGCTCACATTTATCCTTATATTCCTATAACGAAAAATTGTATTCTATTTATTTAGTTGGTGTTTTTCGACAGAAATCACTGTCTTATTTAATGCTCGTACTATACTTATATTTTCTTATACCAATATTCCAGGCATTATTATTATAGTAGACATTAGTATAGACATATTATTCATACTAGCGGGCATGACCGAGCTAAGCTCGGTCAAAATCAGCCTTGTGTTCAATTCGATATTTCATTCCATTGTATAAATTTTGCTGTTTAGATAAAATTGGAATGTTCCTAAGCCATAGGGACCCACTAATGGAAATTTTTCAAACACACGACCTAACCAAGGCTCTTCTCGAACCCGAAAACGATAGAATACAAAATTTAGTCAAAATTGCTAAAGTCATTTTATAGATAAAATTAGCTTGACCCACGGTAACCCAAAAAGGACCTACTAATCTAAATTTATCAAACATCTGACCTATCCCAATAGTCTTCTCATGCTAGGAAACTGTGTAATAAGAAATTCTGTCAAAATCGTTTGGGCCATTTTTTATATAAAATTAGCTAAACCTTGACCCATAGTGACCCAAAATGACTGGTTAATCGAATTTTCTTGAGCATGCGACCTAGACCAGTGGTCTTCTGGAACCCGAAAACGATAGAAAACAAAATTTAATCAAAATCGTTAAAGCAGTTTTCTAGATAAAATTAACTTGAGACCCACAGTGACACAAAAATGACCCATTAATCAAATTTTCTCAAACATGTGATCTAACCCAATGATCTTCTAGTGTCCGGAAACAGTATAATACAAAATTTTGTCAAAATCGTTTGAGCCTTTTTTAAAAATACAATTAGCTTGACCCACAGTGGCCCACTAATCGAATTTTCCCGAACATGTGACTTAGCCCAATGGTCTTCTCATGCCCTAAAACTGTATTATACAAAATTGATAAAATCGTTTGAGTCGTTTTTTTAGTTACAAATAGCCTGGCCCACAGTGACCCACTAATCGATTTTTCTCGAACATGTGACTTAGCCCAATGGTCATCTCATGCCCGGAAACGGTATATTACAGAATTTTGTCAAAATGTTTTGGGCCTTTTTTTAGATTCCATTAGCTTGACCAGGACCCATTGTGACCCGCTAATAAAATTTTCTTGAACATGCGACCAAGCCCAATCGTATTCTCGCGCCCGAAAACAATAAAATGCAAAATTTCGTCAAAATCGTTAGAGCCGTTTTCTAGATAAACTTTGCTTGAGCCACAGTGACCCAAAAAATGACCCACTAATCGAATTTTCTCTAATATGAGACTTAGCCCATTGGTCTTCTCGTAATCCAAAACGACAAAATACAAAATTTAGTCAAAATCGTTAGAGCCATTTTTTAGATAACAATGGCTTGACCCATAAGGACCCAAAAATGACCCACTAATTGAAATTTCTCGATCATGTGACCTAGCCTAATAGTTTTCTTTTACCAAAAAACGGTTGGATATAAAATTTAGTCAAAATCGATTGAGCCATTTTCTAGATATAATTAGCTTGACCTTGACCCAAAATGACCCATTAATCCATTTTCCGTAGACGTGACTTAGTCCAATGGTCATCTCATGCCTGGAAACTGTATATTACAAAATTTTGTCGAAAGGTTTTGGGCCTTTTGGATTCAATTAACTTGACCCTGACCCATTGTGACCCAAAATGACCCACTAATCGAATTTTCTTGAACATGCGATCAAGCCCAATGGTATTCTCGTGACCGAAAACTATAGAATACAAAATTTCATCAAAATCATTAGAGCCGTTTTTTAAGATAAACTTTGACCCACAGTGACCCAAAAATGACCCTCTAATCAAATGTTCTCTAATATGTGACGTATCCCATTGGTCTTCTTGTAATGGAAAACGACAAAATACAGAATTTAGTCAAAATCGTTAGAGCCGTTTTTTAGATAAAATTGACTTGACCCGTAGTGACCCAAAAATGACCCACTAATCGACATTTCTCGAACAAATGACCTAGTCCAATAGTTTTCTCGTGCCAAAAAACGGTTGGATATAAAATTTTGTCAAAATCGATTGAGCCGTTTTTGAGATATAAATACCTTTACCTTGACCCATTACGACCTACTAATTGAATTTTCTCGATTACGTGACCTAGCCCAATGGTATTCTCATGCCCGAAACTGGTAAAATACAAAATTTCGTCAAAATTGTTAGAGCCGTTTTCTAGATAAACTTTGCTTGACCCACAGTGACCCAAAAATGACCCACTAATCAAATTTTCTCTAATATGTGACTTAGCCTATTAGTCTTCTCGTAATCCAAAATGACAGAATACAAAATTTAGTCAAAATCGTTAGAGCCGTTTTTTAGATAAAATTGGCTTGACCCATAGTGACCCCAAAATGACCCACTAATCGGAATTTCTCAAACATGTGACCTATCCCAATAGTTCCCTTGTGCCGAAAAACGGTTGGGTATAAAATTTAGTCAAAATCGATTGATCCGTTTTTTAGATACAATTAGCTTGACCTGGACCCATTATGACCCACTAATCGAATTTTCTCGAACACGTGACCTAGCCCAATTGGTCTTATCATGCCCGAAAATGGTAAAATACAAAATTTCGTGAAAATCATTAGAGCCGTTTTTAAGATAAAATTTACATACACACACAATTTTTGCTCGCATTATAGTATAAGATATCTAACATCAATAGATAAAAACTCATGACACTTATTTTTCATTTAAAAAAATCTTTTATCTTGCTTTTTGTACATATTAAAATTAAAAGTCATAATTTACATTTTCCTTATTTTATTCAAAAGAACATATATTCCGGTAGATTTTTAAAAAAATGCTATTTAACAACATATAATGCATCTTCTAATACCTTTTGGCACCTTTCTGAAAAAACGTTTTCATCCCTTATTTCGGGACATCTTGAGTTTCAAATGATGTTTTGCAGTTTCGCTTAAGATCTTGTAACTTCCATCTTCTCCTTTTCATTTTCCCTTTCTTTCTAGCATTTTTTGTCAATGAGAGTCTATATTTGCATGTGTGATAAATATCGTTGCATACATTATGTCTGTCCAGGCTTATCTCTATGGCCTCTCTCATTAGTGTGTTATGGGCAGGGTTGCAAAAAAGCCAGCTAAAATTAAAAAAAGCCATGCCGGTGGCTTTTATTGGTTTTAACCGGCCTTTTTTGGCCAAAATTGGCCCTTTTTGGCCATAATTGGCTTTTATACAATGAGGTATTGTAATTATAAACTACACATTTTAAAGTACTGTTAATGACATTTAACTGATTTAGAGTTTAATAAGTAACCCAATTTCTCAATAATGAAGACATTAATACTGGAATAAAACTTAGATGGTTTTGCTAGCGATTTGTAGTCAGATTCAGAATTGCAAATATGTCGGCTAAATTTTAAAAGGGCCATACCAACTGCTTTATCTGGTTTACACTGACCTTTAACACCCCCCCCCCCCCCTGAATTTTTTTATTTTTACTGCTTTATAAAATTAAAGAGGACAATGATTGCATGTTTTATTAATTAATTTTAAGAGCTATTGATATGCAAGTCTTATTTCTAACATTTAAAATTATACATAGTCATATAATAAAAAACACCATGTCTCTCTATTAAAAACATTATGAATAGCATATGCATGAATATGCTTAGCAACAAACTTTTCAAAATTTCATTTAGAGAATTTTTATTTTATTTTACTTATTTATTTATTTTTTTTGTTCTTGTTTAAATGCTCTATTTTTTATACACTAATGTACCAAACTTTCCTCAAATATTATATCCTTTTTAATTCCTCTTTTAACATTTATAGCTTAATCTCTCCATATGGACACACAAGAATGTTTCCATTTTGATGTGCTACATTTTGTCATTATTTAATTAAATATAATCTTTAAATTGTGTAGTATTTGTGGAGCTATGGAATATAGAATTTCAAAACACCAGTTAGGAGTCTAACTTATAGTATTCTTTTTGCTTTCAATATTTATAAATTTTTTTTTTCAGACAATGCCTTCCTTCACAGTTGCCTTCTAGCAGTTATAAAGACTGACAGAATTTAATAGAAATTTATAATTTTTTTAGCAGAAAATAGTTATAAGTATATTAAAAATTAATTAATCCAAATTTAAAGTGAATTAACTGTAAACCAATTTTTAAAAATAAAAACCGGCTTTTTTTTTTTCAATAAAAGCCGGCTTTTTTTAAGTGGTTAAAACCAAAAAAAGCCGGCCGGCTTTTTTTGGTCTGGCTAAAAGCCGGCAACCCTGGTTATGGGGGTTTTCGTACTTGGCTATTTTTTCTATTTTAATTGATTGTGGTATTATGAGTTTTTTTAAATTTGCTCTTGAGAAGGAAGTTGTTTGACTATTATATTTTATGTCACGGATATGCTCCTTATATCTTTCACTTGGTCATTCCGATGTATGTAATTTCTTTATTTTCTGTATTTGAGGCTTTAATTTTATATACTCCTGCCATCTGTAATTCTTCGTATCTTTCAGCTTCATTTCATATCCTTTTAAATAGGGAGGGGGTTGGGTGTGATTGGAACTATTTTTCCAAGTTTACTTATTTCACGTTTTATTTTTAGTGATAGCCCATTCATGAATGGCAGGGGGGGGGGGGGGGTTGTATAATCTTGTTTATTCTGTCCAGGTTGGATCTTGTCAATTCTTTCTTTAGCTTTTCTTATTAGTGTACTGGACTAATAAGAAAAGCTAATATAGACTCTCGTTGGCAAAAAATGCTAGAATGAAAGGGAAAATGAAAAGGAGAAGGGAAAAATAGGGAAGTTACAAGATCTTAAGGGAAACTGCGAAACAACATCATTTGAAACTGAAGATGTCCCGGAATAAGGGATGAAAATGTTTTTTCAGAAAAGTGCCAAAAGGTATTAAGAGGCTACTTCAGTCAAAGGAAAAGACCCGTTCGCTAATGCTAATCCTATGGAAGAAATTCATAAAGATATCTCGGTCGCATTTCAATATTTTTAAATGATTTTTTTTTTTCATTGGATAACTGAGATCGATTTGTATGCAGGCCATTGTTTACTTTTTCGATTTTGTTTACAGGTATTTCTTATGAGAGCACTTTCATTTTCGGAACCGGTTTCGAAAGTAAAAGCATCCTCATAAAAAATATCTGCAGTCAAAATCGAAAAAGTAAAAAACGGCCTGCATACAGATCAATCTCAACTATTCAATGCAAAAGAAATCATTTAAAAATATTGAAATGAGACCGATATCTTTATAAATTTCTTCCATAGGATTAGCATTAGCGAATGTGTCTTTTCATTTGACTGAAGTAGCCTCTTAAACGATGAATTATATATTGTTAAATAGCATTTTTTTTTAAATCTACTGGAATATATGTTCTTTTAAATAAAATAAGGAAATGTGTTTTAATTTTTTATGAAAAATAAGGAAAATGTAAATTATGACTTTTGATTTTAATATGTACAAAAAGCAAGATAAAAGATTTTTTTAAATGAAAAATGAGTGTCATGAGTTTTTATATATTGATGTTAAACAGATATGAATAATATGTTTATACTAATGGCTACTATAATAATAATGCCTGAAATATTGGTATAAGAAAATATAAGAGTATTCTATTGTTTCTTAAAGTTATCTTTCTTGTGCTATTCTGTATATAGATGTGAACAGTACTTGGTACGAAATTTATGTATATATACAATAGGTATGAAGTTTAGTTTTAGTCACTTCAGCATTATTCACAAAAATTTCAAAAGATAGAAGGAGGGGCTCCTGAATAATGTTTGTCCCAGTGCCCCGCACAGTCTAAGTTGGGACCTGGACATGTGTATACCTCTAAAATATGTTAGCCCCCTCCAAAGTGTAATCCTGGGTGCACCACTGTCAACATTTGATGCTCATCAGTGTCAGTATCGGACTCGTTATCGCCCATTTCAATAACTTATCAATGAGGTCTTCTATACGTCAGTCTTTTCTCCAATACTCATTTTTAATATGTGTGCAATGGTTTTCCCACTCCATTGTAATTTTTGAGAATGCCTCGTCCAGTAATGAATGCAAACTTCTCAAACTTAAATCACCGGTTACATTGTTCCTCTTATATAACATTTAACAGACGGCAACACATAATCGATTGTATTGAGGTGGCAATGATATGGTGATAATCTGAGAACTTTTTGCCCTGTATCCCTTAATAACAAAGTACGTATTTTATATTTAATAGATTTAGGGGTGTTTTCAGTGATTCGGCTTTTCGCACGTTTGGGTCATGTTCAGCATAACAGATTTTGTGGGAACGGGATCAACTTTTTAGTATATCCATGCAAATTACGCTTTTTGGCGTCATGTTCAGTATCAATTTTTCTAAAATCACCAAAGTTCATCTGGCCGTGTTAATCTCCAACAATTGTAGAGGCTTTATATACAAGTTCAGCTCCAGGAATAAAGCCACTAGAGGATCCAGCATGCACCACAAATAAGGCAATTTTTAGAATGTGTGTCCACTTGGATCCAGGGCCGAAACTATGGGGGGGGGGGGGGGCAGAGGGGGCATGTTCTCCGGGTGCTAGAATGAAGAGGTGCCAAATGAAGGACTATACCTTTGGAATGGATCATTTTCTTCTGATGGACTGATGGCTTCCATTATTATGAAACAGCCATTATAAATGAAGTGTTAGGTGAAGATGAAAGAGCAGCCGTAAAAAGTTAGAACTCCGACTTTCTGAACACTTCATTTATAATGCTTGTTTCATAATAATGGAAGCCATCAGTTCATCAGAAGAAAATAACTCTGTTAAAGTAGAAACTCGGCACTCTACTGTATATTTCATTTAAAAATGATCTTTAGAATATTTTTGTTGGTGTTCAGAGGGGGTCCATGACCCCGTGACCTCCTCCTTGGATCCGCCATT
This sequence comes from Maratus speciosus, assembly GCA_963932465.1. Taxonomy (NCBI): domain Eukaryota; kingdom Metazoa; phylum Arthropoda; class Arachnida; order Araneae; family Salticidae; genus Maratus; species Maratus speciosus. The sequence continues at coordinate 214,262,824 of OZ010796.1, read as the reverse complement.
GTAGATTACGTAGTTCAGTATTAGATATTTTATGATTACATGTTTTTAATTTTAAAGTAAATTGGCTATTAGAAAATCAGTAAAATTCTCTTTGTAAATATACTTTGCAGAAGAGGGGGGGGGGGGGGGTGCAAAATTCATGTTTGCCCCGGGTGCAAAAAAAGGCTAGTTTCGGCCCTGTGGATACCAGTTATTTTTTCAACATCTTACCAACATTTTCCAAATGTTACATTACTATCTATCCATGTTTCATCAATATAAACAATACATCAATCATTTCTTCTGTGACTTTTCACTTCACACAGATACCGATTTCGCCAAAATACTATATCAGCGCTCCATCATAATTTTTCTGTAACTGCTGCTTTTTTTCCCAGCGGAAATGCATGGAATGCAAAATTTCTTAGACGTTCTCTCTGCCATTTCAATTAGGAAAGCTGGCAGTGGTATTCAGTCACAGATGACAGTGATTACAGGTTTAATCAGGGTAAAAAAAATATACAATCAAACACGCAATAATTAGGAGAGAAGAAAAAACACAAAGCAGACTGTGCTTCTCTCTCTCTTTTCTTTTTTTTTTTTTTGTGCCTAGAACATACAAAAGAAGCCAACAATGCTATGATCATTCGAAAATTAGTGGTCAAGTTTCTTTCTATAGTGACCACAGGGTGAAAGATTTTTCCCATGGTCTTTTTCGTTATGGATAAATAGTATGTAAAGCTGAGAGCTTCTTCTGTTCGACAGTGCAATCAGTTTTCAGAAATATGAAATTTAAGCTATTATAAAAAATCGCGACAGCAGATCACTTTGCATCTTACAGAGACTATCTTTTCAGAGCATCTCTGCAGACAGGATTTGAACCGATTTTTTTAACAAAATGTGTGAAAATTTTGACAAAAGCAATAAAAATCGGCATGTTTCAGGGCAGTTTCGCTCGCCTTTGGCTCAAGTTTTCAAGACTAAATATGCATATTTTTCGCAAAATTTTAAAGTAGGCTCAGATGTAGTTACATTTATAAAACAGTACCAAGAAAAGGAGTGAGAAAAAAACATTTCTTTTTCAACTAGATTGATATTTTTCTCAAGAGGTGCATAACCATTATATTTATAACCGCTGAAAATCTGAAAGAGCTTGGACAACAAGAACTTTTTTTTAACTACTGAAATAAAACAAGTGGAAAAAAAAGGTCCTCTTACAAGCCATTTTATCACTAATATCAATATTTTTTCTTGATTGTTTACATTGGCTACAAAAACATTAGGTTTTTAACTCATAAAAAGTTCAGAGTAACTACTTTTTTTTTTTAAGCCTTTAAAATGCCAGACGAACACTTTCGGCAAATCATACAAATTTCAGGTTCAATTAAGGTTATCATGGACCTGGGCAAGTCAGCTGGTAAATAAATATAAATCAATATTTCATTACCGACATTATTTTAAAAGAATATTTCATATATGTTATGCAAAAATACAACATTTTTCATCTAACATGTATGCAAACACATGGAATGTAAAATAACAGCATTATTGATTACTTAACAAATACATTCAAATGAAGACTCATTAGAAAATGTATTGTAGTTTAACGATCAGCACAGACCAGTCCGGTATCAAGCAGAAAAGACAAATTTTCAAATGGATGGACTGGCCCAATATAAGAAATTTAAAAGGGACACACTAAACTGTCAAAATATAAAATTTTTTTAATGGACCTAGAATAAGAATAAATGCACAGCACAAGCTGATATTCTTTTGATGTAGTAATGAAATTTAACGTTTCCAGGAGGCCATTTTTCAACAGACTCAGCACAAGCCTGAACCTAATTGTACCTGAACCATTTATTTATTTTGCAAAAATAAAATTGATATTGCACATTTGTTAACGGAAAAGTCTTTGGAAAAATACTTTTATTTAATAAATTACAGAGAAATATTATCAAAAATCTTATTTCAAAACTGTACACTTATTATACAGCTTTAAAATTATGATGTCATAAGTGCCTTTAATTTATTCCAAATCCATTATTTATTTTAATGTAATAGTCTAAGAGTAAAAGTGATCATTAATGATGCTTTTCTGTATTCTATGAATTGTGAACTTAGTCTGAAATATACTGTAAAATTTTTGCATAAATATGTATACAGTATTCATTAAAAGAATCTTCATTGAAGGTTGAGAAAAATTGGCATTTTCTGTAGAAGTTGAGTCAGGTCAGGCTTGATTTTATTGATTTTGGAACAGCTGGCCAGACTTTGTTTTTATACTGTGCCATGACAGGCCTGGAAAATTCGGACTGTGCAGACATTTAACGTAGTTCAAAATAACAGAAAAGGAGTTCAAAAGTCATAATTTTGACGAAAAAAGATTAAAAAAAATATTTCTGTAATAACATGAAACAAAATAAATTTCTAAAAATTCCATTAAAAAAAAAAATGCTGCCCCAGAAAGAATTTCCAGACCCAGCCTGGGACAGTAAGATTCTACAGAAAAATTAAGCTTGGTCAAAAACTACAGACAAAAAAATTAGCAGGGATTTAGTCTAAAGCATAGTCCTTTTAGTTCTGAAAATGAAATTCACTTTCTTTCAGCACATTGAATATTTTCCCTCACAGATTTAACTGAATCCAATCAGAGAAAGAGTTTAGACTGATCAGTAGATGCATGCATAGACTTTCGGATTATAATGAGTGTTTATAGGGGACTCAGTACTGTGACGAAAAAATTTTATGCAAGTGACATCACAGGCCAGAGCTGGCAGTATTGTGGTCTGCCAGAACACCAGAATGTGCAGCCAAGAACACTGTTAGCAGACAAACTTTAACTGTGACTCAGATTGAGTGCATAAACCAATATTTTGCAAACTTAGCATATGTTCTCCAATACAAAACAACCCTTTGAATTTATATTACATTATTTATTGCTACACAATAATGAAAAAAAAAAAAACACTAGTACTCCATAACACACTATGCTAATATTCAAATGTAATTACCACAGCATATAAATTTTAGGCTCTATCCCAGGATGCATACAAAATTCCATTTTGGAGTTTGTTTTAACGCAAAATGCTGATAGGTGAAAATTTTTGTACTCAGGCATACTTGAGAGTAGTTTTGTTGAATAATGGATTTGGCTCAAAAATGCACAGCATTATCATTTTTGCACAGCTATTTCATCATTGTTTGCTTGGTGCCAATGGTAGAGTAAAAATACCACTGCCTCTGAAGGGAATGCTAAATTTTATCACCTATTCCAGTATGAAGACAGCTTTTATTATAAAAGTTATATTTATAACATATTATAAAAAGTCTTGCTTTATTGTAAAAGTTATATTTATGCATATTTAAAGAAAAGCAAAAATTAACTTATAGATAATAATTTGGTGGAAAAAGGTTTAGGACCAGTATATTTAAAATCTAAATTACACCTATAAATGATTTGTACATAAATTTTTTGTACTTTGTTTCTCCTTAACACTGACGACTTCCGAAAGACACTTTGGAAAGGATTTGGCCATGTTTTTACATGTGAAAATGGGTATTTGTTTCAATATTTTCAAAATGGTTGCTTTCAGTTGAACAATCGAATTAGACTTCTTTCTGTTGGCATAAACTTGATGAAACAAGATTCCCTACATGTTTTCTATGGGATTTATGTCAGAACTTTTAAATGGAATGTCTAAAGTTTTGATATTGTTTGCAGATAACCAATCTGAAGTTGACACAGACTTGCGAATAGAAACATTATCTTGAACCAATTCCAAATTCTGATCCATAAGTTCATCCTTAAGCAGAACAAAATTATTACTAGAAATATCTTGACAGGCAATGGAGTTCACATTTGTCTAGGAGAAAACGAAACCTGTTTTGTCTTTTGCATTAAAACCTGCTTAAATCACGACTGAGCCACATGTTTTGAAAGAAGATAAGGCTCACTTCATAAATCATGCCAGTAATATCTTAAATTATCTGTATCATCAAGGGAGAATATTTTTTTCATTAGTAAAAACCAATTTGCACCATAGATTGCAGTTTATTCTTGTATTAATGTGATGTTTTTGTAGTTTTGGCTTGGCCTTTAATTTAGCATAATTCAAGCATTCAGCACCTTTTAACACATTACTACATCTCATTTTGCTAGATTTAAAAGAAGATAGTGATCCTAAACTTATTTCCATTTGTATTATTTGTCCATATTACCAGATTTTCACACTTGGTTAAAAACATTTTAAATTTTTACAATTGAATTAAATCGCATATTTTATCATTATATGTCTAAATTCAAGATATAATTCTTTTCAGAACAAAATTAGCATGTGGTCTTAAACTTTTTTCAGCACTGTACATAAATTAACTATGAAGTTAAGGGACTACTTCAATCACGCAAAAAGAACCGCTTGCTGATGCTAATTCTATGGAAGAAATTTATAAAGATATCTGAGTCACATTTTAATATTTTTAAATAATTTTTTTTTTTTTTTTTTTGCACTGGCTATCTCAGATCAATCTGTACGAACACCATTTTTTACTTTTTTGATTGCTGATTTTTTTTTTTTTGTATGAGGGGCTGTTCAAATATTACATAAGCATGTTTTTGGCAATTTTTGAACCCCCCCTCCCCCCTTATCAGCAAAAATAAGCAAATCGCAACCCCCCTCCCCCAAACACACACACTTTTTTTTAACAGTAATAATTTAATTTAAAAGAAATTAGGACTTAATTCCAATTTTTAAAAAAACTCTACTCGACTTAAAAATAATAAAATGCTTCTTCTATTTCCTTACGATGATGATTACTATTTAAGAAAATTTCTTATATCACAATTTTAGAAGAACTTAGCCATTTGTAAAACTTAAATTTGAACATGCACATATCTATTCCAATGCTGACCACGGCTGCTCAAGCTATTTTTCCATATCTGTTATGATATTGGTTTCCAGTTTTACTTGATTATCTTCATTGCTTTCTTTTTGGATGCAATCTTGATCAACTTCATCGATCCTCAACATCTTCCAGAAATTTTACGATGCACATAAGTTCATTTGCTTGACGAGCAGCAATGGTAGTATGGTCATCTTGCTTTATTCACTGTGTTGAGTTTTTTTTTGCATCTGTTTGCCGACTTCTGAGATGCATGATATTGGCCACAACTTCCACAAGTATCTTGTGGATAATTATGAATTTATGGAAGGGAAAAATTAGTCATACGGCATCTTTAAAAATCCCTTTGCTGTAATATTGAGATTTAAGGCCAGACAAAGATTTAAAATCTATAAATTCCCCCTCCTCACTTGAATTGATGTCTTTTGACAATTGTATCATTTTAATTGGAAGAGGAAGGAATCGTCCTTTTAATATACGAAATAATTCACTACATGCAGGAGAGCAACAATTATTTTCTTCACATTTTACAATTTGCAGCAAGTATTGACTTTCTTGTACGTGCTTCGAATACAAATCCAAGTCATAATTAAGAGAGTCTGGTTCGCCGGAATCAACATATGCAAAGTTATTTTGCTCCATTTCTTCATAAATAGTGCAACTGTTCTCATCGAGGAGATGGGAACCATAATGGTCACCAGTGAGTATAAGATCAGACAGTTCTCGACTGAGTGGTGCTATTCGCTTTTCTACTTAATTATATGCACTTCTTCCCGGAACATTGCATGCTATGAAAATTCCATCTAAATCATGCTTTTTGAAATGATTAATAGTAAACGATATAACTTTCTGGTAGTGGGAATTCTCGTCTGGACCTCCATTAACCATAACTATGATTACAGGTTTGATGAAACCTTCTTCTGTTTTCACTAATTTTTCAAATTCTTTGAGTGTTAATAGTTTCAAAATCCTGAGCATGAGTATTTGCTGTGGAAGAACTATGTTTCCCACTTCTTATAGCTATAAACGTTGGACCAGAATAACCTATGGCTTTACTTCAACCTGCCATTTTGGAGCAATCACAACACCAGCGTAAACAGATGGGATAAGTTTGTGGCGTTCAGCGATGACCCAGTTGTGGTCGCGTAAGGATACACGATACTCCATATGCATCAGTATTGAAGCCTGTTTATTGGCTGCTGTAATTCCCAAAGGTACACGTGCTTTGCCATCCTGTGAAAGAAAAACACTTCTTGGGTCCAAGAACTGAAGCTGAAGTTTCTAAATAGCGGATGGATGTTAATATAAATTGGGTTTCAATGTAAGATCGGTGATAGTCAGCCTAAGCCCGAGAAAGTTTTTACCAGCACTGTGGTGACTTATCTTCGACCCTCGATGGTTGAGGAATTTTTTGGAAGCAAACGAAGATATGTTCCACTCCTGCTTATTGCAAAACCAACCTTTTTCAGTTATGCAGTCAAGTCATTGAGAGTTTCGACTCGCTTCTTCTTTCTGCATCTGCAGCGCTTCCAATAATAACTATGTCTGTTATTGCCTTAAGAAATAATGGTTGATCTACATTTAAACTTGGTCTTCCAACTGATTCCCTCAAAGCTAATTCTTTTTAATGTCTAAATTATCATGGCAGATTTCTTCAAGTTTTGTTTGTTTGGTGGTTCGATATTTTCTTTGGTATTCAGCATTTTGTCGTTTCCTTTTTAAGGATTGTTTTCTTTTTTTTAGATCACTGGAAACCTTATTTATCTGTTTTTGAATTGTTTCTGCCATTCAATTCTATTCTCACAATTGGAAATAGTAGTAAGTTCTCAGAGATAATACAGGGTTCATACTCATTTTCCAAGAAAAAATCCCCTGAGAATCCCCTGATGTATTTTCAGGGATGCATAATTTTTCCGTGTCAACAATTAACGACATTTTTTAAACCAGTATCACGACCCCTCGCTCCCCCTCCCCTTTAAAAAAATACAAACTAGATATTCTCAAAAATACAGTTTATACATAACCTATATAAACAATATGAAGAGAACTTTAAAGGAAAAACTATTTAAAATTAATTTGTGTACAACAGAGATGAAGTCTGCATGCCTTGTGGGGCTCTTCTTAAAAACTTGGTAGATTGCTGTAAGAATTTAATTTCCACTTTGGGATTTTATTACCTCTTTGAAAAGTATTATGAATAATATGAAGGCTCAAGTGTCAATATCAATTTTAAAATGTCCTTTATTTTTCTTAAGTTCCTCTTTAACAGTTTTCAAACCTCACGATGTTAGCAGGCATGTCTAGTGACTGAATGGATGTCGCCAGATGTTAGAAGTAGCACATATTAAATATAACATATGTTATATCTAATCTGTAAGAAGGAGTGGCTAGTTTCCAATTCTATATATCACGATGCTTTAGAAGAAAGGTCTTAGTTTGATTTCATTATGACTTCGCAAAGCACGAAAACTGCAGTGATTGCCCTCAATTTCCCAGAGCAGCCAATCATTTTGCCAGGTTTTCCAGGTTTAGGGAATTTTTTGCATTATCCCCTGATTTTTTAGGGCCAAAATTCATCCCCTGATTTTCCCAGGAATCCCATAATCCCCTGATGAGTATGAACCCTGTAATAAGCCCTCATGCATGAAACATGAACAGTCACTTCTAGATAAAAGAGATTGTTTATGTTTTTCTTGTGCATTCAAAATAGCTGACATCAGAACTTCAAGTTTAATATTCTTTTGTTATTTCTTTTTTCCAATTTGAAATTTTTAAGTTTTTTTTTTTTTTTACAAGTTAAGAGATTTTGAAAATGTCTTGCGTAAGCATCATTCAAATCTCCCTTCCCCCTTGTGAGCAAATCGCTAACCCCCTCCCCTCCCCCAGGTGCTTATATAATATTTGAATAGCCCCTAAGGATGCTTTCACTCTCAGAATCAGTTCCGAAAATGAAAGTGTCCTCATTAAAAATACATGTAAACAAAATCGAAAAAGTATAAAACGGCTTTTGTACAGATCAATCTCAGCTATCCAATACAAAAAAAAATAAATAAATAAATAAAAAAATAAAAATATTGAAATGAAACCGAGATAGTTATATAAATTTCTTCCACAGGATTAGCATTAGCGAGTGGGTCTTTTCGTGTGACTGAAGTAGTTTAACTTGATAGTTAACTTATGTACAGTGCTGAAAAAAAGTTTAAGACCACATGCTAATTTTGTTGTTCAGAATAAAATTCTGAAAAGAGTTATACATCTTGAATTTAGACACATAAATGATAAAATATGTGAATTTAATTCAATTGTAAAATAAAAAATAATTTCTCCATAGGATTAGCATCAGCGAACGGGTCTTTTTTTTGACTGAAGTAGCCTCTTAAGACCCCCCCCCCCCTTCCTCAAAGAAAAAACACTTGGAGGAAAGTGCAAGCATGAGAGTGAGAGTTTTCTTAATGCTTATGCAAGCACAGATGAGTTGATTGGTTGATTTATGATGGCCGATTATCTACTTCCATGGGGGGGGGGGGGAGGTCTTTCTAAGGGAACCTAACCCGTATTTACCCATGGAAATCCATAGCTCGAAGAAAACCACGAAAACTCCAAACGATTAGGCCGACGGGCATGAACCCAGCACCTCCCATCTACCAGCTTCGAGAGCACAACCTCTCAGCCACTGGTGAGGCCAAGCACAGATGAGAATAAAATATTTAGTTATATCTTTATCAGTAGTGTCATTTCAGATTCTGCTTGGAGGAAGCAAAATTCTTTCATTGGATATAGTAATTTCGAATAATCACAATGAATTTTATTATAGAGGTTTTGAAACTCATCTCTATCTTCCGAATTTCGATATCCGGCTGAGATAATACTTCTCCCGTTTCCACAAAATCTTACAATCTTCGTTAACAATTTTGTAATACTCCTCCTTCAGGGTGTCGAATTTAACTTATATTCTTAAAATAAGTCTATTTTTCTATAACTATTTTTCTTAAAATCTTTTTCATTTATATTTTTGATGGAATACTTTTACTGCAGTAATGTATTTACAGAGTGTTTCACAAAGCACCCCTAATTTTAAAAATCAATAACTCGGAAACGGTGATAGATAGAAACATGAAAACAGTGGTATGTTTAGTAAAAAAAAATCTTAAGAATCTTATGCATAAATCTCAAAATTTAGTTAAAAATACTGCCGATAGATGACGCTGAGAGCATTAAGAATCCTTCTAAAGAGAGTTCAGAAGCATAAAATGACTAACCGTTGAAGATTTCACCATTGAAATCTGACCATTATTTAGTGTATGGTGAAAATAATTCCGAAAGTGATCTATACCGTGGAAGAACGTGTTTATTATGTTGGTGCACCAACCATTAAATCAGAGTCCTACTGCCACAAGGAGAGTTTTTCAAATGCGATTTTAAGTCGCAAAAGGCCCAGATTGGAAAACAATTCATGAACTTTTCAAAAAATTTCAACAAACAGGCGATGTGGCCGATGCGTTAGTCAGAAATGTGGTTCGGATCCACTCCAGCATTTCTTGTGCAAATTCAACGACACTTGCTGCAGCTATTGAGCGTAACCCAAATAAATCTGTCCGCAAACTTTCAGCTGAATCCAGAATCAAGCCATTCAGCACGTACAGAACCCTGCAGAAAACATTACACGTTTCCTTACAAGATTCAATGCTGGAACACACCATACTAGTTTGAGCTGAACGACAATGAGAATATTTCGCTAACGAGATGCTCAACAATATTGATGGTTCTGGTTTCGATGTCGGCCAAATATAGTTTACGGATGAGACCCATTTTTATCTGGATGGTGTCATTAACAGGCATAATTGGCGATTTTGGGGTACAGAAAATCCACATTTGATTCGCCCACACGACCACTCTATAGCCAAAATTTACAGTTTGGGCTGCAATCTGTCCCAAAGGCATCATTGGGCCCTTTTTCTTGCGAGAAACGGTGACGACTGAGTGATCTATTGTGTTTTTGAAACAATTTGTCACCACTCAATAAGCGTTAAACAATCGACCAGGCATGACATGGCTCATGCAAGATGGGGCTCATCTTCATCGTACACAAGACATTTTTGACTTTCTGGACGAATACTTCAACGATAAGAGTTATTGCGTTGAACTATTCGACAGTGAAGGGAAGAGGCATGGAGTGGCCTCCATATTCACATTCCCTGCAACTACTTTTTGTGGGGCACACTGAAGGACATTATTTACTGGAACAATCCTTTAATACTCGGTGAGCTCGAAGAGGCTAATTGTCAAGCTTGTGTGTCGATTTCCGGCGACACACTACAGAGAGTAACTGACAATTTTATTCTGTGTTTGCGACATGTCTGTTGTGTAAAAGGTGTACATTTTGTAGAAGTTTTAACATGATATAGTGCAGTGCCATCTATCGGTGCTATTTTAAACTAAATTTTGAGAATTGTGTATAAGATTCTTACAATTTTTTTAATAAACATACAACTGGTTTCATGTTTCTATCTATCGATTTTTAAAGTTAGGGGTCCTTTGTGAAACACCCTGTATGAGCAATAATAAAAATAATAAGAAACAGCAAAAGATAAAGAAAAAAAAACAAGGGAGGCCTCTATGAGTGTGGACAAGAGAGAGTAAGGCAGGGCCACTGGCTTACCTAAATTTTGACATTTAACAATTTTTTTAAACCAAAATCAGAGAAAGAAAAAGAAATTCATTTTTGTTGTAACTTAAAATAATTAAATACTAATTGAAAAAAAAAAAAAAGAAAAGGAGAGGGATGCCTCCCTGAACTTCCCCATGGCAGATAATATTTAGTTTTGTTTTACTATAATGTACATGCATTAAAAAAAAAAAAAAAAAAGGGTTCGGCTGCGAAAAAAGGTAAATTCTCCACTTTGAAAGAAAAAGACAGACATTCCCCTTTGCATTTTTAATTATTTATTATATTTCTGTATTGCTTTTAACAGATTTGATTTTTTTAAAGATGCAGCTTAGATTGCAAACTACAGGCAGTTCTGTTTGAAAACTATTGCTTTGCCTTTCTGCCGACAAACATCAAAGTCTCGGATTTGCCCTGCTATGCCCCCCCCAAATGATGCCTTTGATCTTTATCTTAATAAACAATATTTTTCAAGCAATTATTTTTTCTCAACTTAAAATGATATTTTGCTAATAAAACATTTTTAGAAAACAAAGAATGAAAATAACGAGAATTTAAGACTTTTATTGAATTAACATGAAAAGTGTACATAACACAAAATAATAGAAATTAAAAAGTTGTGTTTCTTATAATGTAAATTTGAGGATGAGGTCAATTTACAAATGTGCGTCTTGGAGCTTAAACAAGTACACAACCGAAAAACATCACAAAATATTATTCCTGATATGCAAAATTGATGAATTTGTTTTTATTGGTCACTTATTTTCACTTGCTCAGATTTTATATTTCATAAATAAGTATGACACTAACAAACAAATGTCACATATTTTAACATTGCAAAGTATACAACAAATACATAAACCTACATTGGTTACGCCCATGTACGGTGTGTACATGGTAGTAACCATTGAAACAATAGTTGGTTTTGTTGATGTTCTCAAGAGGTTAATGTTTAAAGTGACCATAAAAAGGTAATGGTTTATGTAGCTGTCTTAACCCTACATTTTTCAATGATCCTGTTGGAAAAAACATCAACTGTGCTACTCCAACCTTGAATGATTTAAAAATAATTTGAAAAATTAAACCCTTATAAGAAAAGCTGTACTTTTTACAACTGTGTTAAACTAAATTTTGAAAAGGGAGGTACAAGTAAGCAAATAAGTAGAATGCTAAAATTCATCTTTATAAACTTAAATTACACATATGAGCTTATTATTTAAAACAGTATTTTTTTTTTTTAGTTTTTACTAATATCTTGTACTAAACAAGATTTAGTACTAGAGTTATTTAATCAATTTATATTTACCTGGAATACTTGATTTAAATCAGAACAATGTTAATTAAAGATATTAAAACACAAACACACATCAAGGCTAATGAAAAAGAAAGGCTATTGCAGTGCTTTACACATATCCTTTTTTACAGACCGCTGGAGTCACATGATGCCCAAATGCACCAATACAGATGTACAAAAAGAACATTACATCCAGGGCTGTGGAGTCAGAGCCAGGCCCATTTTTGAATGAAAGAGTCTGAGTCGTCCATTTTTCCCATCAACTCCGCAGCCCTGATCACGTCACTCTAGCAGTCTGTTAATAATAATAATAAAAAAAGACACGTGGAATGTATTGCGGTAGCCTGTCTTTTTCATTAACCTCGACACATGTTAATGAGTTAAATTTAAAACTTTGTATGCTGGTAATTTCCGATACAGGGTATTATAATATTTTCACCTATAATGCCACAAAGCTTTTGGCTATATAGTGATCACTATGCAATTTCATCAAATTTCCTGACTTATTTGATCATTATCATAATCCATGGACTTTTCCAGGCTCACCAGAATGTGTAGCAACCAAGGTTAAAAAACATAAAATAAGCATTGCAAATATTTTGCAAGCAGATTAAAATAACTCATAAGAAAGAGGATTATAAATTAGAAGACTGGAATGACTTCACGAAACAAATAGATAATTTCTGATTATTCTAGAAAGCTTAAATACAGAAATGAAACTTTCAGACTAAGTGAAAAATTCTCATTGATATATTAAAATTTAGATAAGGAACAAATGTACGAAAAGAGAAACTGAACAATTGTGAAGTGCGAGGGGGTGAGGTGGGAGGTATTTACAATTTACTTTGATGCTAATCTTAACACTGCCATTTCAAATGAGAGGGAAAATGATCAAAATCTTCTATTAAAAGTTTTAATTTACTATTTATAATAATGATTTTTACACCACCTTTTTTCAGGTAAAATAAATATAGATATTTAAATCAAAAGAACCTATAAGCATTAAGTTAAACAGTTTATAAGTTTACTAACTCAACTTAAACAGTACTAAAAGAGAATGTCACATTTTTTTTTTTTTTTTTTACTACAATGTAATTTTCATTTATAAAAAATCCTTTAAATAAAAAAATTAAGACTTTTAAAAATCACGATTTATGCAATTATAATACAAAACAGGAATTGCTTGCAATGGAATTTTCCCTGAAGCTTTGAAAATGGAAATAAGAAAGAACACAAGGAATGTATAACTTTCTAATTTTTTTAAAAATCTAAAATCAATACAATTTATTTTTATATCAAAATTACAAAAGCAAATTTGTAAAAGACATTTATGTATTCTAATATGAAAAGACAAAAAGGAAGGGGAATTCTTCCCTTTTTCTAGGTTACAATGGTGAAGGCATATTTGATAACTAGAAAGATTTGTTATTTAAATTCAACAGTAATTCAAAAATTACAGGTTTAGTTCCATAAGTAGATGAAATTTTCTAGACACAATTAGTCTACTGATGATTAATAAAAAATACCTGTAATGCTCAGGGCTGCCAACAGCTACACATTCTTGAACTTACGCTTTTTGTCAACACTTTCTTTTTAACAAGATATGCTCTTTTCTTACAGCTGGATTCATTTTTAGTTTTTTTTTTTTTTTCAATATGCATGTTTCTATTAACAACTTTATTATGATTTAAACTGTGTAATGTGACAACAGTACTAGCTTTTATATACTGCATAACACATTCAAAGTAAAAATAAATTGATATTTTGACCTGATAAATATGTCCACATTATGGGGGAAAAGAAAACACTTAATCAAAATACGTGAATAAGATTTTGATTTTTCTTTGTGCTGTGTAACATTTTAATGTTTGATAATGTATTAAAAAAACTAATACAGATTACATTTTCATAACTTTTTAGTGACTACACACGCTGCTTTAAAACTACACATTTTTTATGCTTGAATTAACCCTTCAAGGACAGTGGTATATTATTTAAAGTATTTAATTTTAATCAAAATGTATAAAAATGTTTGAGTAAAATCTTGTTTTTATAACTTGTTGTTTTTAATTAAAAAATTTTTGGAAGAATATTTCAACACTACAACAACACAATTACTTGTACAAGAAAGGATTAATATAAGTAGAGGTTAGCAGCCTTGTAAGTTTTAGAGAGGAAAAACCACATCATAATTTAATGCAGTAAATAGCACGTTAACCATTTTGTTTTAAGAAAAATATGGCATCAATATAAAATTCCTAAATATGTTAAAAGAAAAAAAAAACATTTAAATACCTGAACATTTTATATTTAGGTTTGATTTTTACCACTACATCAACCAGATGATTAAATGAATTGACACCTTTCTGATATTTGAAATTAATTTTGTATAAAAACACGTTTTATGTTAGCACAGCTGCCAAATAAAACTACCTGTAAAAGCTGCAACAGTAATCTAAATTAAAAATAAGTGATAATCCTTTATATCACAATTCCTTCTTGTAACTGTTGAAAGATTTGTAAAGCTCAAGAGGAGCAACAAAGATTCGAAAATAATTTGGAATCTAAGATTTATACAAACTAGACTGACCTATTCGTTATCTGATTCATTAGTAAGGGTAATATAAGTTACTACTGTGTGGCTTACTTGAATTCACAATAAAACAAATGCATTGAGTTCACTTATTCATGTAAATATGAAATAAAGTAAAAGGGAATAAAAGAATAGTTGGAGTGGTCATAATAAAAGAAAAAGCAAAAAAAAGTTCTTTAGGTTTTATAAACCTATTTGGCAGTGATGCCGCGGATGCGCTACAGCGCATAAATTATACGAAAAATCAGAAACAGGGCGCAAAAATAGTTCTTACACGTCTCATGGGACGCATAATTTTGTTAAAAATCATGGGAAAAAGCCGAATTTCGTCAAAAGATCATGAAAAAATACAAATTTCATCAAAAAGTTGTGGAAAGAACACAAGTTTTGTAAAAGAGCCGCGAAAAAATGGTTAGTTCATAAAAGGATCGTGAAAAAATAGCGAATTTCGTCAAAGGATCTAGAAAAATCTGGTAAATTTCGTCAATATGTCACAGAAAAAAAATGTGGATTTCATGAAAGGATCCCGAAAAAATAGCGAATTTCGTGAAAGGATCCCGAAAAAAATAGCAAATTTCGTGAAAGGATCCCGAAAAAATAGCAAATTTCATGAAAGGATCCCGAAAAATAGCAAATTTCGTGAAAGGATCCTGAAAAAATAGCAAATTTTGTGAAAGGACCCCGAAAAAATAGCAAATTTCATGAAAGGACCCTGAAAAAATAGCAAACTTCGTGAAAGGATCACGAAAAATTAGCAAATTTCGTGAAAGGATCACGAAAAAATAGCAAATTTCATTAAATGATCACGAAAAAATAGCGAATTTTGTCAAATGATCACGAAAAAATACCGAATTCCATCAGAGGATTGTGAAAAAATAGCAAATTCTGTCATCGGATTTTGGAAAAATACAAATTTTGTCAGAGTATAAAATATGATAATTTATTCATGAAAAAACAGTTTCGTCAAAAAATTGCCGTAAAAAAGATAATTTTATTAAAGGATTGCAGAAAAAATGAAGCGATGTCTTTAGAAAACACCACATACATAAGCATCTATATAGATTATTATAGGTAGTTTTGAATCTGAAACAATATACTGAACTAACTTCTGAAAAAAGGGTTAACCCAACCTGCAACAAAAATAATTAGCGTCGGGAGAGGATTTTACACACTACCACTGTCTGCCATAACCTTTCAGAAATTTTGCTGTGAATTTCAGAATTTTTTGTTTTATTCAGAATTACCCCTGGTGCAGTGGTCTCCACAGAAAAACTTTTATCTTTATAGATTCCTTCCAGATTAAGTTGGCTGTTGTTCTACAATTCAATGCATAATCAGACTTTGAACTGGTATAAAAAAAATGAAACAAGGAGGGAGGGGAAAGTGTGAAAACCAAACTAAAGGTAGAACATTCATAAAATGGGATTTGTTTTATGAGATTCTTAAAAATATAGCATTTCAGTGTACTTTGATAATGTATTCAGGAGGTGGACCAGTGAAAAATCCCCCCCCCCCCCTTTCTCACTGCACTGAAATGTCTCCCACCGTCGGAAGATTTAGGGTTTGATGCTTATTAATGATTTAAATGTAAATTCCCCTTCAAAGGAAAATGTCCAATTCCAATACACATCTATGCTGAAAAATAATTCAATGGGAAGTGTAATGAAAGCACCCATTCATTCAACAAAAAGTACCCCTTTACTTAATGAAAGTATTCTTTTTTTCAGCAAAAATATCTTTTTCAATAAACCCATCTGCCCTCTTTTTAAAAGAAATTCGAACATGAGTGCAAATAATACTGGTTTTGATTCATTATTTAATTATTATTAAAACAATAATTAATGCATTTCATTTATCTTTTCTAAATGAAGAAGTTTCATTTATTCCTTTAAAATATGTATTATTGATGGGAGACCCAGGATTTTTCAAGTCCAGCAACATCAATGATTTGCAATTTTAGAGCCTGTGTTTTAGAGCCATGTAGAAATAATTGTAAAATCCTTAAATTTTCCGGACCTTTATATTTCAAGAATTTTCTTCAAATTTTTGCCTCATTAGCAAGGATTGAGTTTTAAAGAAAACAAAAGCCCCAAAGCTACAAAATTTTATGTAAAACATTGTTCTGAATTTAAATATTGATATTAGTCAAACACTTTCATAGAAAGCATTCAAAGCTGTATCATTTACTGTTCCCTCTGGAAGTGAAAGTCAAAGTTAAAAAAGACTTGAGATTTTGGCAAATGAATTTCAGAATTCTGTATACTCACTATGCTAAACAATTTCCCAGAATTTATTGGTTTCTGATATTCTAAAATGAAAGTTGCTCATTTTCTTTTTTCCATGTGTCCATGATATGCATTAAGACATACAGTTTTATCCCCGAGCAGGAAGAAGATAAAATTAATAATTTTTATCTCCAGAACATTAACATGAGTGGGGAGGGTAAATTTGATTTAAAATTCTTACTTCTGCTTCCAAACAGACCAAATTGCAACATTTTTGTTCTCAACAGTGATAGATAATGGAATCTGTTCATAAGTAACAATTTAACAAAATGTATTGGTATGTTCAAAAATCCTCTTATTTGGAGGTAGAGGGAGAAAAATACAACAGTCAGATTTAAAAAATCTTATTCTATGATTCTGTATCGAGATTCTTCATCCTGTCTCTTAGTTGACAGATGTAGTTATTTCCTGGTATACTTTTATATAAAGTTACTTAATTTTGGCTTCAGTATATTCCAAGATCTTGCAGTTGATCACTTAATAGCATAACAAAAACAAATTTTAAAGTCTTAAATTAAAAAGTGTATTAAAAAATAAAATTAAGAGTTTAAATAAATGTGTAAAAGTACCTTTGTGCTCAACTTTTCCAAGGAGTCTGCAGAAACTGCTGTACAAGGCATTAAATATTATTAAGTTCTTTCATTAGACAGTTTTATCCATCAAAAAACAAAATTGCAATAAGGTATCTGGATGTAAAATGGCCATTTTAGAGCAGCGTGGTACAATACTTTTGGCACTGTTGGATGGAATTTGGGCTAGTCTTGAAGCCCTGTCTACATGTTACTTTACAATTTTAAAAGCATTTCTTCTCCAAGAGGCAAGTTTTTTGAAAACAAACCAATTTACCTTGAATGCTAATTGTGGATGGTTTGTATCAAACATCCATAGATCATGGATGTTTGATAGAAACCATTCATCATTTTTTAGAAAACTAAATAAAAACTTAGTTAAGAAAGAAAAAAAGAAAATGATCTAAATTTTAAGTAAATTTAGAAGTTACCAAGTCTAGTCTTACATATACCATCAATTTAATATATTACATATTTTAAATAAAGAAAATCTTTTTACTTTAAAAATCAAGATAAGATTGTCTTTAAAAAAACCCAGTTTAATGCATCCAGAAAATTTAGTTTATCTGATAGTTAAAGCTATCTTTTGAAAAATACTTTAGAAAAATAACACATTTCTTTAGACATTATATTTATAACGAGTTTTTCTTAAAAGAAAAATAAAATGCTTATGGACAGTTGGCAGCTATACATAAATATATATATTTTTTTATATGGTAAAATGTTTCAGTTAAATAATTATAGTCAATTTATAGGAAGTGTAAAGCACATATTTTAATAAAACTTTATGTACAGGAAATAAAAAAACATGATGCTACATATTAAACCATGTTTACATAAAAAACTGGAAACAAGTCAATTATTAAAAAATATTGACCCTTTAAGTGTCTGGCAGAAATTTTTATAAAATAATAATAAATCATAATATAATAGCCATGAAAAGCATTGTTATGACGAATTTTTTTTTTTTTTACTTTGCATATTTATATTTCTTATGCAGTGGACAAAATTAACATTAATATAAAATTTTTATTAATTCAATCTTTGAATTCAAAATTACATGATGGCAAAACATGGTTAGGACGCTTAAAGGGTGAACAACATGGAATGTTTAAAGATACATTCATTAAATAAACTGAAATTTACAAAATATATTTTGGAAAAAAGTTTCTTCACATTTTACACATGACAAATATATCTTAATGAAAAAAAAATTGTATAAAGCTAGCAAAAATTTACATTTTTTACTTTTTAATAAATGTCACATCTTAAAATTGTAATTTCACTGAAAGATATTACAATATAATGAACCATAAAAATAGTAAAAAACTGAATGAACCACAAAAATTACAGAATTCCATTAAAAGCACATTAAAGAAATAAGTAAAAGAATTTTACTAAATGCTGTATAAACTTTTTTTTTTTATGGAAATCATTTTGAAATAAATGAGCAATTCATATGATCTGTACCACTTGATACACACACCAGTTCAAATTACAGTTTTTTACATCCTTGCTTGAAGCATGGAAAAAGAATATGATAAAATATATACAGAATTGTGCAATAGCACACAAACATTCAAGCACCAACCATGGACTTTTTTTTTTCTTTTGGATATAAAAATTACTCTTCATTGACACAAATGAAGTTCAAGGGGCATATAATAAATGAGGATATCAAGTGCTATACCCCATTGATGAACTTCACATGTACTTTTTATATTAACCCTGAGAGATTAAACAATAATCAAACAACTATGCACCATACAAAACTACTTCAAATCTCACTGAAAACATTCACAGGGGAAAACAGGTAATATATATATTTGAGACATTCTTGAAATAGTCCAGTAACTCAGTTACTAGTGAAATAAGTGAATTCTACATATTACTATTGTATCTATTAAAAATGACAAAATAATTGTTAAAAAAAAAAAAAAAAAAAAACCAGAAATAACATTTCGTATTCAAATTGACAATTAGTACACTTTATCACACATAAAAATGAAACTAAGCATTTATATTAAAAACTTTTCTCAGAGGTAGTAGAAATCGAATGCAGCAATCACAACTGACATCATTTTTATTGATTTTACATATCAATTTAAAACTTAGGTAGAAAAAAAAAAGTGAAGGCTAATAGAATACTTGTAACTAACCTTTAAGAGAAAATAGATACTCTGTATAACTTATTTTTTATATAAAATTTTACATAAGTAAGACACTAAATGTAATTTAACCCGCAAAAGCCAAACATGTTAACATTTAAGCCCCTGAAATATTTCATTACCATATAAATTTTGAGGGGATGGGAGATAAAAGTTTCTTTTATACAGTAAAAGGCTTTAGAAGTAGAAAATAAAAGAATTAGCTTTCAAGAAACAGAATCATTACTATTAATTTTTTTTTTCTATAACATGTGTTTAAAAGCGGGATTTACATTTATTCCGACCATGAATGGCTAAACAATGCTGAAGACTAATATTAAATCTTCAGAAGAATTATATACTAACAAATCATATTTGAACTAAAAAGGAGGGGGTGGGGAAGACTTTAGATTATTTTTGAAGTTTTGTGAAATAGAAAATTATGTTTAAATACAAAATGTCTGTAATCAAGTACAGCTTTTTATTAAGACAATGTAATGTCTCTGCCAAAACTACAGGGGAGAAAATTTCCTCCTAGGAATAATCAAATTTTTATGCTTTAAAATTTCACTTAGAGTTCAAATTCAATTTTTAGAAAATTGTTTACAAACTTGAGAAAAGAAAGGAGTAAAAAAAGCAAAGGGAAAATCAGTATCAATAAGGCCAATTTTTGTTATTATATCAGCTTTTTATGAAGAAAACAGTTCATATATACACTGGAGTATCCTCATCATTATCAATACTTTTTTTTTTGTTTTTAAGTGGATTAAAAGTACTGCATATGAAAGCAACTATTCTCATTTTAACTGCCAGCATAGATAAGTTATATGAGAATATATAAAATATATTTCATTAAATGCTTCTGCTATCTTATGAGTACCAACCACACTTTCTGTTTTAGACTATTATGTATGTAAAAACATAAACTTTGTCAATTTAAAAACCTATTGAGATCATTTTTAAATTGATACAGACCCGCCAACCTTTGAAAATGAGAAATCGTAGCACACAAAATTTAAATTAATCTGGAGGTTGGTTGGTTGTTTTTTCGTGGTACACAGCCATCTTTTGACATTCGTAAAAGGAATAAGGTTTCAGTCTTTCAACTCAATATAGTAAATATTTTCCTTTGAAAAATTTTTAGAGTTTCCTTTCATTTCGCAGCGTTTTCTTAACATTTGTAAAAGGAGCCTGGTTCCAATTTTTTAGCCCAGTGCAGTAAATTTTGACGAAATTCGGGATTTTTTCCTGCGATCATTTCAGGATATTCACAATTTTTCCGCAATCGTAATTCACATTTTTCTATCACGATTCTTTGTTGAAATCCGAATTTTTTACCATGAACTTTTGATGAAATTCGCATTTTTTACCACGATCCTTTGTGGAATTTTGCATTTTTTTCCGCGATCCTTTTGACAAAATTAGTGTTTTCTTTCTCGACCTTTCGGTGAAAATTTGCATTTTCTTACTGATCTTTCGATGAAATTTGCATTTTTTTACTGATCTTTTGACGAAGTTCGCATTTTTTTACTGATCTTTTGACGAAATTCACGTTTTCTTTCTGTGATATTTTGACAAAATTCACACCATTGAAACACAAAATCTCAATCTTCTGGGGGTGGGGGGAGACACATTCACTCCCCCCGAGCCACCCGGGGAGAGGCCCGTGAAATCGTTTCTTTTTCATCAGTGTTAATTTGATTTTTATGGCTGAGGATATGCCGCTCTTTCAGTTTCGTATCCCAACACAACGGAATTCGTCGGTTTCAACTTTACAGTTTTTATTGAAGTGTGACAGTTCTACTTTTACTGATAGTGGTGTGTGCCGACAAAACTCTACCTTTTAGCAGAGTCAACAAGTGTTTTTTTTTTTTTTGAGGGAAAGTGAGATATGCCCAATGGGTTGCTCTTCATGAGCTTGCCTCCCATGTTTCATGCATGTTGCAGTGCGGGTGCAACATGCCACAGTCGTTAAAATAAATGATATTGGTATCAAATAGGTCATATTAGTGCACACGACAGCGTGAACAACAATTAAAGCAGATAGCTTTTCAATAAATTAGCATATGGGTATGAGAAGAGTATGGAATACAAATATTTTTTTTTATTATTATTTTAGTTTACCTGAAATTAATATGTGCAAATTAAATTTTAAGTATGTCCTTTGACAATGCATTTTCCGTTTTTTTTCTCATACCGGTATATGTACATACAGTGCATACTTATATGTGCATCTCATTTCAACAAAGTATTTTTTTTTTATATATTTAATGTGTTTGCATGCATGTCTCACTTTAAATTTAAAATTTAATGATTATAAAAATTTATAAATGTGCTTTACTTAACTTTAGATATAAAGATATTTTTTGTGTTTATTGATAGATTGTAGATTTTGACAGATATGTGCATATTTCATCCTTTTTGTTTTCTCGTCATGCATGCATTCACAATGTGTTTTATATTCTATATTAGTTTGCATATAGTATTTAGATAGATATTTTTGGTAATAATCCATTGATTTTGAAAAGATTTTTATTTTCAAAAGTGGGTTCTTGAATAAAACTTTGCATTTGACCCAGTTATTTTAGATTAGATTTGTTTAAACTTTGGAATTTGCTAGGTTTTGGTAACAAATGAAGTTACGTAAAATAAATATATTTTTCTTTCCTTTAAATGCCAATTTTTTTTGCAGAGGTAAGTTCGTATATTATAAATCACAACTTGTTTTCAATATAGTGTTTGATAATTGCAAATTTACTAACTTTCGTTTATTTTTGATGAAATTCAGTCAGTGAAATAGTACTGATGATAATAACTGTTTATAAATTAGTGCTAGAAAAGGTGTTCTCTGGGTCATGCAAAAATCAGACAATTTTTTCATGGTGTTGCTGCATTTATTTTTTCTGGCAGCAGATTGCACGATTTCTTTTAATAAGAAAGAAGGAAAAATATTTTTATATATATAAAGTGCTTATTTTTAATAATAAAATATGTATTTTACTTAGTTATTTTTTAAATGAAGAAACTTTAACCCCTTGGGGACGAGCGGCACGTATACGTGCCGCATGAAGCGCTCAGAATCCTTGTTTTTCCTTACCAGTAAAATTTGCCTTATTTAATCAGCGCATTTTCTAGATTCAAGAAGATACAAATTTCTGTTTTTAAAAAACGGTGACAAAAGATTAAAAATTTCATAAAAGGCTCCCGTCCCGAAGGGGTTAAGGTAAGTGGATGGGGACTGCCATGCATCCATGTTCGTTAAAAATAAATAAATAAGTATTTTGATACTTTTATTACATTTTTGAATTGACATACTACCTTTTAAATTTTTTGGAAAATGTGTTATTTTACATTTTTTTTTTTTTAAGTTCATTGCCAGTCGAGTACACTGCTAGAAAATATTCATTGCTTTAATTAATTTTACTGTTATTTATTGTTGCTATCTCCCTATATTTTCACATGGAAGTTTTCTGATTTTGTCATTGGATTCAGTCAGTGTGTTTATTTCATGTTAAAAATTTTACTTTAAAGTTTAGGTATTCACTATGTCTAGGTGTACAATTTTAATTGTTCAGAGTGTTAGTGTTTCATGTATTAGGCTGTTTCTTAGGTTCTTGCTCGGTTATGTTTGCATATGTTTCTTGTCAGATGTGGATAGGATGGTGCCTCTTGTCTACTCGGATAGGAAACGTGACCACTTACACTCTTTAAATTTATGCATTTTTGTAGTTTATCATTCACAATTATTTAAATTTTAATGTTTTCGCATAATGCGAATTCTTGTTCACGTTTGACTTGACACATTGGTCTAATTTCACAGAGGCATTGTTTCAGGCTTTCTAATTCATTCATTAATTTGTACAATTTCATTTCAATTTACAGATTTCATTGTGGCGTCCAACGTAGATTTCTACACCTTGCATAGTCTTTTAATGCCAGTTATAAAGTTTTTTTTTTCATAAATTACAGTTACAATTGTTTTTTTTTTATTCATGTGTACGTTTTGTTTTTGCATATGCTATGTAGCTAGTCCACAGATGTCTAGGCTATGCGGATATAGCATTGTGTTATTTCTTGTGCATTTGCATTTTACTCCTGTTTTTCCAATTGTATTATTGTCATTCATTCAAGATGGCCTTTACCGGTTACACAAACACAATTATTCCATGAGAGGTTTTCAACGTTGTTCCACGATTTACACACGCCATGTTTGAATATGTCTTGACGATTGATATTTTTGGGAGTACTCGGTTTCATGCTTTCTAAATTTTACAAAAAAATTTTTATTGTCATTTTATATTCTGTTATCCTTTAAAATTAAGTTTACTTTTATTTTTGGATCATTTATACCACCGGTTGCATCTGTTGGGTATTTTGCTGGTGCTTAATTTACAATGGTGTTAAAGTTAGTTTTTCTAGTTGAGCATTGGTGAATATTTTTCAGATTTTTTTTTCTTTTTGGGCAGTTTAACAGGCAGTTACTTTTTATAATGGTTATTCTACAAAGGTTCATACAAAGGTTATTTACAATGGTTATTCATAAGTATTGCGTGTGGGATTGTTCATTTAGATAAGCAGCATTCTTTTTATTAAATAGTAATTGCACTTTAGATTTGAAAGTGATATTTTTTAAAATTCTATATCATTATTTGGCATTTCTTAATGAAAGATTCAACAGTATTTTTTATACTTTCTCACGTAGTTCATGGTAATTCTGACTCTCTTGTAGCCAGAGGATTTTGTTTACACTTTCACACGTTGTTATGGGTATTCTGATTCTCTTCTTGTCAGAGGATTTTGCACATCTTTTGTACACACAAACTGTTGAGTTTTTCATATTCGAATTTATACAACTAGTGTTTTTTGCAATTTTTGCATGGTGCCATATTGTTTCTTAGCTAGTTTTGGTTACTCAATTTAATCCTTTTTCAATAAATTCTTGGGAGATAGGTTGTAAAATTCATCTGAGGTTTGAGATATTGTAGTTACTTCATTCATTTTATGGCAGTCGCAGTTTACATGTTTTTTTTTTCGTAGTTTCACGTCACACTTTGTTTATGCATTTTTGCATGGATACAATTTTAATTTCATGTCATGTAAATTATGCTACACCCAGCAATACTACATTGTTTCGAATTATATGGGCTGGTGCTTGCATTTCATTTTTTTAATGTGTGAGAGTTTAAAAGGTTGTAATAATTAAAAGTTTCTCTTTTAACAATTTTTTTTTTTTTATTTTATTAGCTGCTTTTGAATTTTTCACTGTTACACTATTTTTTTTTTTTTCACACAAACATGATTTTTCACTAGTGGCAGGGATATGTACAAGAAAACATTAGAAGTTTTTACATGTCGCCATGCATTCTTCACACCTTTGTAAAGGAACTTAAATCTTATACTTAAGCAATGTCATTGTAATACTTATGTTGTTCAGAGGCACTCCTTTTTTTTTTTTTTTTTTTTTTTTTTACACAATTACAAGAAACATTGTTCAACGGTCAACTTTTTTTTTTTTTTAATGCATGTGCTTCTATACTGCCATAGTGTTTTATGTACTTACTTTTTCGTTCAAAAGCATTAATTTGGAACTTCTATTTGGCAACAAGGTTCACATATCTTCTAGATTTAAATTTTTCATGTTCATTGAATTTCACACTTTAGTCGCAATTAGTTACTGGTTGCTATAAAAAGAAGAGATAGTATTCATGGGTGTATGTTATTTGTTTTTTCTCATCCACTTTTGCTGTTAAACACCAGCCACACTTTTAATTCAGTATCTTGATAGGATTTTTTTAAATGTTATTGCTTATCGCCTGATATTACAGATTATAGTTTACATGCTAGTTTAATTATTAGGTAATTCGTTTTTAGGTCAGCCATTACTGTGGTTATGTTACATAATACATAATATTTTAAAGGTAATTCTGCACATTTTACATTTTAGAGATTTACAGATAACTTTGTGACATTTATGCAATACATTCACTTGTTGCATGTTTCAAACTGGATGGCAGTTGGCAGTTCCCAATATTTTTCCTTTATTATGATTTAACTTCTGCATTTTTGTATGGTAAAGTTCAAAGTTAAAGGGACTGTTTAGACAATTTAATAAAGTTACAAATACATGTGCAGATTGCACTGTGCATTGCTAATTTTAATTTTTGAAATTTGAGTATATTATAACATTGCTTTATTTACATTTGCTTATTTGTTTTTTTTTATTATTATTGCATTATATAAATAGACTATGCTAGCGATTGAATGCCAGTTGGCATAAAAGATGATTTGCATACTGAGTGATGCTATTTTTAATGTAGGCCTACTGTTTTTTAATTTTATGTGCACTTGAACTTTTACCGTCTCAAGAAGACGAATTTTTTTACAGTTTCTGGACTAAAGAAAATAAGAGACCAAATGTCATGTATATGACTAATTTTGATGGTACCTAGTTTATGCAAAAAATAATTGCATCTTTTTAATGTACATGTACTCTTTGTTTTTGTTAATAGTTGGTGGTCTTCCGATAGCTTCAAAAGTTAATACTATGTATTGACGTGTTTATAGTGTGTGTGTGTGAATATCTGTGTTGGGCCGAGTTAAGCCTATTTTTTTACAACTTTGCGAAAGGGGAGATATATATGGCAAGGCCATATATTTGTATTCGAAATTAATCTGTTTTCAAAATTTATTTTCATTTCTTCTCTTTAACGCTAGCATTCAAAAATCATTTCTAAGTCATGTTTAATTTAAGTGCAATCGTTATACCCACATAAATATTCTTTTTGTTTCTGTTAAAAGCTATCATTCAGATAAATGATATAAATGATTAATTTGTTATTTCTAATTTAAGCTCATTTCCTTTCCCTGCATAAGTATTCTTTATTGATATTTTATTTCTTAAATGCAGCTTTATTTACAAATCTGTTTACATAATCTAAAGATCATTTAGGTAATTTTAAGCTTGCTGGCATCTAGTAAATGCATTAAAAGACTCAAATTTCATTTTTACATCTGCTTGCAAATAGATATTTGTCGTTAATCATCCTCTCCGTTAGACTTTATGTAAGCAACAATAGGTTTGCCTTTTATTTATCTCTTTTTGATAAGTGGCCAAAGGTAGTTACTGTACTTGGCGGTCTCGTTCAAATTTTAATATATCTCCCAATCTAACGTACATTTTGTACTTGGCGTATTGGCTCAAGACAGATGTATTTTTGGCATATGAAATTATGCAGATGGAACAACACTTCACCTATGCTCTTGCTACTGATAACACTGCAATACTTTGCTTCCACGGGGGCCACCACTAACTCTACATCTTAGCCTTAATAAAGATTCTTTTCCATGGAAATTTCTGCTGATTATTGCCTGGTGGACATTCTTTACAGGAAACGGATTACTCTAACTGGGGTTTGCGACATATTCCATCATTTTTGTACTACCAACTTATGCCATATAAACCGGCCTGCAACATCATTACATCCGGCTATCAACGACCCCACAGACACAAATGCAATGTTACTGAATCTGGCCTTGTACCATCTTTCCTGATCTCTATAAAATTTTACAAAGTAAAGAAACAAATTTCATTTCCACAAAATCTTTTTGATAAGCTAGTTACTTCATTTCAACTAGAAAAATAATCCAATGTTGCAATAATGCAACATATATATACATAAAACCAAAATTAGTTATAATTCAACATGCGAAAACTTAACTCAGCATTAACAATTAAAGCAAATTAGGGGATATTACAGGCATATATTCAAATCAGCAAATTATTATAACTGTTCTTTAATTTATAAATGCAAGCCATACATATTTTAATACAAGTATATAAACCATAAACTCATTAATGTTCCATATGAAAACAGCCAAATATTGAAAAATGTCATACAAAAATTTGCATTTGAATGAATTTGAATATCAGTTAAATACTATTAAAGCATTGTAACTTCTCTCAAAATATATTTCCTTTAAATCAGAAAGTTAATTTTCAATATATATTATATGAATATCAAACAGAAATTCTTTATAAAGAGGTAAATTGGCCTTATTGAAGTTGATCTTTCAAAGTGACAGATATATATATATATAGGCTTAACATACATCATACATCTGCCAGCAAAGTCCTGATTTTTGTCATTTGTCTCAACATTCTGGAAATATTGAATTTGTCCTTCAAATTTCTGAGCTTTGTTTATTGCACAGGAAAGTAAATCTAATATATTTGAAGTTTTAGATATTTTCAATAAGAAAAGAAAAATGAATATTTCTGCTTAATAAGCATTTTTTCCTTTTAATACTTTCCTCAAACACCTAATTCAACTTTGCACTTTTAGCACTTGACAGTGAGTTAAAATAGTTAAATGGCATTATTTAATTGTATGTTTAAAATAAGGGCATTATATGATATAAACTGTCAAGTACGAGTATTACTCATGCTCAGAGGGTTCGTACAATAAATATATGAATTACTAACTGTATTATTAAAAAAATCATTACAAATACAAAAATAAGACTTTGTAAAAAACTATAAAACATAGGGTTTGGTATAGCTGTATATATATATATATATACATACTAGAAAAGTAAGAATGGATATACCATGAAAGTTCAAAGAGATTTGAAGCCTAATATCAAATATTGCTATTCTGTATAACTCATTATTTAAATCTTATTCTAATTTGTTTAAGATGAACTTGACACTGGCAATAAAAGTAGTGCTTACTGAAAATTCATTTGGCATTTCATAAAACTAAATTCAGTGCCGTAATAATCTTTTCTTACAGTGACAAAAACAAAACCCTTGTTCAAAGTTTAAACTTGGCATTTTTCTAAGCGCACTTCAAAAGGAGGTTGCAAAGTAGCAACGCCACCTTGGTTCATGCCATGTTTTCCCAGATAGGTTTTTAATTAACTTTTAAAGACATGGAAGGTGTATCGAGAGATCTATTCAATGCAGACTAGTTGTGAATCCCATAGTATTTATGTGATTAATTCCAATTAGCCTGTTTTTAACAATTTCACGTTTATTGCTTTTATACTGCTACTGGACATTGTATTACACAAATATATCATTAAAATTGTTATCTAGGCTTTAAAAGTCGATGGAACATAGAGTACGCTTCAGCTACCATTATGCATGTCCAAACCGACCGTGTCTTTACCCCTTGGGGACGAGCGACACGCATACGTGCCGCATGATGCGCTCAGAATCCTTGTTTTTCCTCACCAGTAAAATTTTACTGTAAAATTTACTTTATTTAATCAGCGCATTTTCTCGATTCAAGAAGACACAAATTTCTGTTTTTAAAAACGGTGACAAAAGATTAAAAATTTCGTAAAAGGCTCCCGTCCTGAAGGGGTTAAGGGTAAATAACCCAGCTAATTACCGACGATTTTTCTCAAAAATCATTATCAGCAATGCTTTTATACTTCTGCTACGATAGGTATCTCCAGTGCTGCTCAACACCTTTGTTGAATGACTGCAAATCAAAATTTGTGTGTAATAGAAAAATGTGCTTTTCTAAAAAATTATGTGACCTAGGGTAATCGCTATAATTTTCCTGCAAGGTTTAAATTAATGTCTACTTCTTCTAACTTTTTCTTAATTTTAGTTTCACTAGATTCGGAAATAGATGGGGGGAACAAATTTTTGTGCTATATTTTCGACGATATCTGTTAAAATATAATACCTAAAATTAAATGTATTTTTGAGTTCAGTGTTACGTAAGCTTTCACACGATACCCCAGACAATATACAAAGAAAAGATTTTTTTTCAAGTAACTTAATTAGCCCCTCTACATTTTTCCTAAAAACTATTTGTAAATGTTTAATAATCTGTAAAGTCTTTATTATTTCCCCCAATTTGAACTTTCCGTGTTCCATAGTTTATGAGTAAAATGGCTGTGACAGACAGGTCACAAGAGTGATCTTATAATGGGTCCACTTTTACTTTTTAAGTACGGAACCCTAAAAATAAATTTGTTTTCACAAGGATACTTTTGTTAATACTATGGAAGATTCTTTTTTACCCTGCAAGAAAATTGTTTTACAAAATATTATTTGTGGTGCATCTAGCGCCTGCACCCATTTATCAGTCATTACAAATCACCTTTAGGATATTTCGACAAGAAGTTCTTTAAAAGCATTTTAAACTTTTAGGATAAAGTTAAACACCAATGTGTGAATTGATATATGTCCATTTCGATATATCTGCATTTTGCAGCAAAAGGGTTAACATACAATAAAACATTTTAAAATTAACTATATGTAAGTCAAATATAAAAAAAGTATAATTCATGGTATGTCCAATAAAAATAAGAACACTAAGTTTTGTAGAAATTTGAGCTTGTGTGAAAAATAATAACAATAACATAAAAAAAGTATAATTCATGGTATGTCCAATAAAAATAAGAACACTAAGTTTTGTAGAAATTTGAGCTTGTGTGAAAAATAATAACAATAACATAAAAAAAGTATAATTCATGGTATGTCCAATAAAAATAAGAACACTAACTAAGTTTTGTAGAAATTTGAGCTTGTGTGAAAAATAATAACAATGTAATCAAGCCATCTTATTTGCACTATTATCTTAAAACAGAAAATGTAACAACTACAATAAAAATGTAAAAAAACATTTAAATTTGCCTATTTTTAAAATTCATTCTAATTTTTAAAGGACAAAGAAATACTAAAATTAAAAAAAGGCTGATTTCAACCAAATTTAAGCCTATATACAATCAATATTTAGAAGTTTCTTACACCCTCTGTTCTCAGACTAGTTCTGCGATGGATGAAAAAGATATTAAGTCCATATATATATATATATATAAAATGAAAATATTTTTCTTCTATGCTTGTATAAAAATACAGGCAAATATTACTTTAATAATGATTTTTTTTTAAAAGAATAAACCATTATAATACAAAAATTTTCAAGATGACAAATTCAAGGCATAAACAAAGGAAGAAAAAAAACACTTATAAGGAAAAAAAAAAATCAACACTTAAATAATGAATAAATTTTTTTTTTCTATTATTCAAATGAAAATAGGAATTACCAACAGTTGCATAAACTTCAATATATTTTATTTTTAGTGCTTCAGAAAATGCAATGATGAAACTTTCAGTGAAAATAAATAAGATGATTGATAACATTATACTCAGACACTTGCATCACAAAATGTTTGGAGTCTACCAAATAATTTTCCACCAACTTTTAACCATATAAAAACTTCCTAAAAAGTAAAAGTGATAGATAAGAAATGTTTATAGTTTATCATACCCACCACAAATTTACACACAGGACAATACAGAGTAAATTATCAAGGGCTGTACTCAGGCAACTGTTCAAGTTTCTTTTTATCCTCATCTGTTTCATCACGAGCAATAAGCAAAGTGTGACCATGCCCCATTGCTACTTTATAAATGTGTATTCCATCTAAAGGTCTCACTTCTTGTGGGGTTGTACTTGATTTTGGCTTTGAATCTCCATAACCCTACAAACAAAAAAGGTAAAAAATAAAGAATGAAGAAAATTAAAAGATCTCTTTTCTTTATCTGCATGATTACTGCATAATATGACTGGCTACTCAATTATGAATATTTCGTTTATGCTCTTTAATTATTTTAACATTTTAAAACTTCAATTAAAAAAATAAATGCCAATAAGAACAAATTTTCTATTTTTTGTTTGATGCAAATGGAAACTCAGTTATTGTTCAAACTTAAGTCAATAAAATTTCATTAAAAAAAAATTACTTTGTTTTTCTGAATCTTTTTTTTTTTTTATTATTATTATTTAATAATTAAGACAGAAAAAGCAACAATGAAAGACTAAAGTCAGGGATGAGATTGGGAAAATAACAAAAAAGAGGAAATGACGCCCAAGGTAAAAGTTGAATAAAAAGTTAAACAGATGCGAGAGGTAAAAATCAAGCAAAATAAAAAAATATATATATACATATATGCAATACAAAAATACATTGAAATAAAATAAGAACACTAATATAATAAGAATGGCCAATTCAAAATTTTATTCAATAATTCTGTGATATAAATGACAAATATTAATATGAGCACAGTTAATTCTAGGTGTTTTTCGCAGGGCAGCCCTTCTTTACAAAACTTGCCGCTGCGATGCCCCAACTGTCTGAAAGCCCCACCCCACGAGCCCTATCACTCCAAAAATTGACCAAGGGGAAAAAAAAAAGCTCCCTTTAAGTTAATTTCATCACTTATTTCAAACAAACTCTAAATTATTTGTAAACATTATACAACCTCCTAGCCCCATTTTACTCCTTATCTGTTCCTTTTCACCCCCCCCCTCACCTCCTCATACAGTCACCAATTATTTTCTGTAAAATTCCAGCACCGATGCAGTCATAAATTTCTCTCTCTCTCTCTGCTCCATACCCCATTTCCGTTTCTCGGATACTGTGAAAATTCGGCTAAAATAAGAGAAAAAAAAAAAGGAAAAGGTCCCCAATCCCCAGTATCTTGATATTTATCTTGAAGGAGTGGATGAGGTAGCCCCGGGGGTCATGACATGGGAAAATGACCGGAAACACAAACATATGTTTTGTCCATAGTAGTGATTTATAAAATGAAAAGAGATGCACGCACAATGCTAGAAGAAATTCACAGGAATTGTAAATTTCTTTTTTTTTTTCTTTTAAAGTTCATAATATTATAGTTTGCTATCGGTTGCTGGAAATCAAAGGTTTAAAAACTCCCAAAAGATTAGTCATCTATATATTTTTTCACACTGACAGAAATAAAAACTTCTTATGAAAAGCATAAAGAGATATCTGTCATATCAGTGAAGGATGTAAAAAAATGCTATTTTGTCAGAAAACATAAGTGATTTTTTATTAAAATATTAATTTTAAAAGTTATTCCTCAATCAGATAACTCTACAGCATGAATAATCAGGGTCAGTACACAGGGTTGGCCTTCTTGAACTGACCTGAATGTAAGAAACAATTTAGGACCTCAAATTTTTTTTTCCCCTCGGTAAACTAAAAATAATTCATTATTGGGGGCTACCTATACATGCGGAAGCTCAGTGGAAACCCTTTTCTTAAGTACTATTTTTTTCTTTCTTTTATTGGGAAAAAGCTTTTAGTTTCGTTTGAAGACCCTCTATAATAAGCTTGGGTTTAGCATTACTATATCCACCGCGTAACACTTTCGCTTTATAGCCGCCATTAGTCGTATCCTATCCAATTTTATGAAGCATATTCTATATTTTCTTACATTTCCAACTTTGATTCATCGAAAATTTATTCATTCTTGCTTGCTTCACTATAAAAGGTTTATTTTTATTATTGGAAATAATTGATCCTCATTTCATTTCAGATGATGACTCGCAATGCCGCATATTCCTTAAGAGTCGTGTGGTTTTAAAATATAAACACATCAATATTTCACTAAAGAAATGCAAAACATCAAGTGCATTGAAAGCTAAATGTTTGCTATTTCTGTCCTTTATCTTCTTGCAAAGCTGTCCGTCTCTGTGTCCCGAATTAAATTAGCTGGACTAAGTTTTTTTTAATTCAAAATAAGTTTTGTTTTCAGTTTATTAATTTTCTTCTAATTTAAGATCTTTGAAAATCTTTTGGGTCCTGTGGGATGTGGACCCACAAACAACAGATTACAACCCACAAATTCTACTTATAAACCCTCAACCAAATCCGAACCCTCGAAAACTATTTAAAATTTCTCGCAACCCAAACTAAGTATACCTACATCTTCAAAAGTTATGATATTTTTAACCATCTTTTTTTTGTTTTATTTTAAACAGTAAAAATTTTTAAGAGTCTTATTTGAAGTAATTAAACAGATCATCAATGGTGCTAGGTATTATTCTAACTTGCGAATACATAGTTTGAAATATGCTGTAAAATTTTCACGTAAATATTTATTCAGTATTCTTAAAAAACTGAATTCCATGGTAAGAAAAATCTGAACTTCTGTAGAAATTGAGTCGGATGAGGCATGATTTCAATGATTTTTAATGTTTGAAACGGTCCAAGCATTAGTCTGCACGTTCCAGAATTTCCCGTCCCGGTGCAAAAATTAAGAGTCCGGCCCATACAGAAATGAGTAAAAAGTGGCCCAACTCAATTTCTACAAAAAATTAAGATACAGTATATTTTAAAATTACAATGAGTTCGCAAGACAGAAAATACACAATAGCAACATTAATGATTACTTAGATTCATAGACGTTTCAACATTCAAATAAGGATTCATTAAAAAAATTATGTAGTTTAGAATAAAAGAAAAAAAGAAGGGTTAAAAACATAACTTTTGAAGCCATATAGTAAAAAGTAGATTTATGAAAATATTTCTGTCATTTATTAAGGCTTTTCTCAAATTCAAAAGGAGCTATTTTCTGACAGATTTCAGAATTCATTTCTTTTCAGAAATGCATAAGATTGGCAGGTGTTCCTATTCAGAAAATATGTCATCGAATGGTGTTCATTTTTTTTTAATTACATCTTTGAGAAAATATTGTTAAAGTTAGCATTTTGAATTGAATTTCCGGAAGCGATGGCATGGGAAAGGAGAAAAACTTGCAGCCACGTAAAAAGAATCTCTTATATCTCGACAATCCATAGTCGGGATTGTCAATTCTATGCCTTTACAGTTAAAAATTAGTCAGAAAATGTAAAGTTTTGTGTTGTTGAACAGTGAATTTGAGAACCACATTAAAGTAATTTTCCAAAGATTATTTAACAGATGTTCATTATCACTATTGCACCACCAGTGGCCATCTCAAAGCTGGTAGACGGGAGGTACTGGTTTCGAACCCAATCGTGCATGTCAGCCTGATTATTCCATGCTTTTCTTTGAACCTTGCGTAAATACGGGTAAGGATCCCTTAGAAAGAAGCATTTCGCTTCATTTCGTTGTGCCGGTATGGGCCTCGGGCCAAGCCCATGCAAACCTCTACCAGACATACCTCCTAACATAGATAAACAGCATGAAACTCTGACACATTCACGGACTCATTTTTATATATAAAAGCATGAAACTGGCAGCCATGGTTATTGAAGTAATTTGGAATCGAATAGTGGTTTATCATTTTTCTACAAATGAATTATATCTTAATTAGTAAGTGATTGTTGTCTTATATCGACCTTTAGAGTTATCACGCTTTGGAAATTTTATTCAAAGCACCAACTTTGACAATTAAGGAGAGAGAGTGCCAGGAGGGGAGAAATTTGCCTACCCTCTCCTTAAGTCTTCAATTTTTGTATTAGTTAAGTTTTATTTTTAAACTAAAATAAAATGGAAGTGTTTATAATCCTTTTACATCCTTTAAACTAATGATTATTTCATATTGCACATTTAAAAATTAATATCTTAAACAGCTAAAGATTTAAAATGTACTGCAATTTTATTGGTTTCACCCCCCCCCCCCCTCTGCCCCAAGATGGGAGGGGCGGTCTCCTTCCTTGAATTTAAAATTTTTGTATTGATCTGGAATGAATATTCTTAGATTTATAACTAGTTTCTTAATCTTTTACAAAATTTAATACTTGATTATTAAGAGTTAATCCACATATTTCTTTTCCATGAAGTCCTTTTTTAAGATGTGAAAATCTTTTTACATCCTTTAAAAAAATGATTATTTTCTATGTACATGTATATCTTTTCAATCTTAAACATATCAGTATATATTTTTTAACCTAATTTTATTGATTTTTTTTTTTTACTTCATAAAAGGGAAATATTTCCTAAAGGCAAGTACATTACATTTTACATTTTAGTCCTTAGTATCTGGTAATTTGTAGAAAGAAGGTAACCATGTTATAATCCTTTTACAGCCGTACCGATGCATCAGATTACATCAGTGATGATCAAGACATAGGTTCCTTCCTCAGCATAAAACCGGATTTTTTCTCCCCATCCCTTTCTCTTCCCATCGTGAATAAACACACATCGTTTTGGTGAATGAACACACATCGGTTTCGTTTCTCTTCCCATCATGAATAGTGAATAAACACACATTGGTTTCTCTCTCCCATTCAAGAAGTGAATAAACAATAGCAGGCAGAGACATTGATATCAGCTGTATGATGAACAGTGAGTAGTATAAGGCGAGGTATAACTTAATGATGTTGATGTTTATTTGAAAAGAAAATATGGCCTGTGATGTGATAGTGGCAGCTGATTTTTCTAGTGTTCACAAGAAAAGGAGGGTTGATTCTTTCTTTTGTTTATTTTGGTATGATGATCCATTTAATTTTTTTTTAAATCAATTTATCTTTAATAAGGAACTTTTATTTTATTTTATTTTTTAATGATATTGTAACATATTTTAAGAAAATCAGAATTATTGTATTATTCTTAATTATTTATTCAAAACTACTTCATATTAGTTTTAAATCAATTAAGACTGAATTTAGTTTTATTAATTAACTACAATGTATTTTATTATTGTCATAAAGATTGAGAATGTCTTTCTATTAACTATTTCAAATTACTTCTTTAAAATTTTTTTCTTAAACTGTAGGATCTATTGTATTTTTAATTAATTTGAAATAAATATTCTTAGATTTGTAAATCTGTTTTAGAATGTAACAATCCTTGATGTTAATTTTGATGATTAAGATTTAATGTTTTTGTAATCTACAACCCTTCAATATTATTTGAGTATTTGCTTTATAAACACATTACAAAATCTTATTTAGGTGTAATCAGATCATATGACAATCATTTTACATCCTTTACATTAATGATTATTTCTAATGTACATATATATTTTTTCAATCTTTAAAATCAAAATATATAAATTTTATTGAACTTTATATTTTAATTTAAAAAACTGGAAATATTTATAATCTTTTTACATCCTTTAAATTAGTGAATATTTCTTTTTGTACATTTAATATTTTAAATCTTAAATATCTAAAGATATAAAGTGCACTCTAATTTTATAGTTTCCCTTCCCCCTTTACAACCCTTCCCTTCTTTACAACTCCACTAAATTTCATTACTTTTGTACATGGAATTTTGCAAAAAATTTCTGATGAGGAGGGAGAAGGGGATCAGTATGCAAAGTATTTGGCATTTGAGTTAAAGAGGGCTGAGAGTGTTAGGATAAGTGATAAGTAATTTTATGCTTGATTGTTGTGTTTCCTTTTTCCTTTTTAAACGAGATCTTTTTTTCAAGATGTGACTATATGGCAATCTTTTTGCATCCTTTAAAGTATTGATTATTCTTTATGTACGAATATATTTTTTCTATCCTAAACATCTCAGTGTATACATTTTACTTTAATTTTATTTATTTTTAATTTGTAAAAAAGTAACTATGTGATAATCCTTTTACATCCATCAGATTAATTATTTTACTTATACATATATGCTTTCTCAAACCAAAATATATAGATCTATAAATTTTACTATAATTTTGTGATTTTTTTAAATATTATGAAACGAATTATTAGCAGATTTACCTCAATATTGAGTACCTCAATGCCTCAATATTGAGTATTTTGCAGGAAATTTTCTTGTATAAAAAGGAAGGAGTATCAACTTGCAAATTATTTAATTCTTAGGTGCTGGTTGGAGTAAGAGACCTCTTCTGAATTTTTATTTTGTAATTAATTTAAAGTTTATATTAATTTTTATTATTTAAATATAAAGGAATGCTGCTTTTTTATGGATTTAGTTTGAATGTTTTTGTAAATCATAAACACATAATATTCATATCCACATTTTTGCTTTCTGAACAAAACCCCATTTAAAGTTGTTATATGATAATGCTTTTACATCCTTTACATTTATGGTTATTTTTTATATACAATTAAAGCTTTTAAATCTTAAATATGGGGGGGGGGGATCAGTTTTCAGTTTTAATATATTACCAAGCATCAATTTGCAAATCAAAGACAATTTAATGCTCTAAGGAGAAAATTTTCCACCCAGACCACTCCCGGAACTCACTATCACTTAGAAATCTGGAGTTTTGAAGAATAATTATTTGAAAAAAACAAGGGGGTGGGTCACTTTTCATGTTATCAGTTGAATCATGGACACATACAGTGAGAAGTGCATCCCCCTTCCCTACTACTTTTTAAAACTTTCTTGGTTAAAATATATATATATTCCCCAGTTGGCTTTTGAAGTTTAGGTATTAAAAGAAAACTATTATGACTTGCGATAATTTTTTTTTTTGTAATAAAACAATAGTTTAATCACGAGGTCCACACCTAGTCTAACATCGTGATGCATCGCAACATCACGGTTTAGCCTCAATGATGCATCGCGATGTAGAAATCCTAATATTGCCAAGTCCTACTATGTACTGTACCTAGTTATGCATTTTGAACCCCGATTTTAGGTTTATTAAATTTTTGCTATATAATTTTTTTATGCAAGTTTCAGTGTTTTTTCTTTCTGAAGAACTTTTACTTTGGGGTCTCCTTTATCATTCTGAAATTCTTAATTTTGAATTTGTTTAGTATTTAAGTGACAAGTGACTAAATAAAAGATTTCTTTTAAGCTTGATAAAACTTTGCCAATGTAGCCTTCTTTCACATTACATCTTAACTTGCCTACTTTGTCTTTTGCCCATTGGGTCCATATGACAGTATTTTCATCCAGCTCATCATCTTTAATTTTTTCTAAATGAGAACAATCACTAGAAACACCTTGTCAACAGTGAGAATTGTTAGTATTATTACATAATGCTTCATCCCGAAACATTTCAGAATTATGTGTATTCTTAAGACATCTTAACTTTAGGAAGAAAGTCTCACAAATCATACATTTGCATTGATCGATACATGTTAAAATAAAAGCTAAATAAAACAAATAACTAGTTGTTTAAAAAACCCTCAATGGTTTTTTTACCTAATTTATGTTTACTTGTTAATTAAAGTATGAGACAACTTTACCATATACCAAAAGTCTTTAACGTTCATGAAAATAAAGAAAATTTCAGAGCAGAACTTTGTAAAGGAAGGCTAACAAGTAGAATTTTTATGTAATTGCTCAATAAACCCACAAAATATTTCATATATTCAGGAAATAATAGCATTTTATTCTGAATCTGCACCAACTTAATATTAAATAAATACAGATTAGAAAAATTGAAAATCTGACAGTCCCTTAACCCTTTGACATACTTGCCAACTAAATTTTGATAAAACTCAGAAGATTTTGGACAAAAAATCAGAAGAAATCAGAAGATTTTTTAAGTTTTATAACACTTTCAGCAAGATTTCAAATGAAAATCAAATTTCAAAGTGATTGCTTAAAAGGCGTAAAGGCCAACATAGTGAAAAAGATTCCAAGCCGGGACTCAAACCCAACCAAGCCGGGACTCGAGTCCTGGCTTGGAATCTTTTTCACTATGTTGGCCTTTACGCCTTTTAAGCAATCACTTTGAAATTTGATTTTCATTTGAAATATTGTATGCAAGGCGAATGTTTCTCTCTGGAATAATTTCCATGTATTAATACT
This sequence comes from Maratus speciosus, assembly GCA_963932465.1. Lineage (NCBI taxonomy): Eukaryota > Metazoa > Arthropoda > Arachnida > Araneae > Salticidae > Maratus > Maratus speciosus. Next base: position 214,223,902 of record OZ010796.1, on the reverse strand, counting down.
TTCAGCAAGGATTAAAAAACAGCTGAATCCTTATAAATAAACAAATTTCAAAGAAAAACTGGAATAAAATATTTACTAATTTGCAATTACACAATATATATTATGACATGAATGACATATATATTATGACTTGAATATATTAAAAATAACTTTTTTTCTTTCTTTTTTTTTAATATTCATAGATATCCTACCTTTCACATTAAAACTTCTGACTCCTAATTTTTTTTTAGGTTGATTCAGAGAAAAAAAAAAAAATTCTGAAATTCACAGCAAATTTTCTGAAAAGTTACAACAGGGAGGGGGAATTTCCACTTCCGACACTAGCTATGCGTTTTTTCCCGCGGCACTTTCACGAAATTTGCGATCTTTTGACGAAATTTGTGTTTTTTCGTGATTTTTTGACGTGTTTTTTTCGCGTTTTTTGACGAAATTCGCCGTTTTTTCGCGATCTTTTGATGAAATTTGCCGTTTTTTGCAATCTTTTGACGAAATTTGCTGTTTTTTCGCAATCTTTTGACGAAATTTGCCGTTTTTTCGCAATCTTTTGACGAAATTTGCCGTTTTACACGCGATCCTTTGACGAAATTGGAGATTTTTCTGTAAACGATTGACAAAATTAATTTTCTTCGGCGAAGATGACGAAATTCGCGATATTTTTTATGTCCGAATTTTCGAATTAGTGGCCGATTTTTTAAAATTTTCGGAAATTAATGCCTTAAATTTTCGGAAAATTCGGACCAAAATCACCCCTACGGGTTGTTTACGCAATCTTTTGACGAAATTCGCGTCTTTCCCGCAATCATTCATCGAAATTTGGGTTTTTTCTGGGATCCATCGGTGAAATTTGGGTTTTTCTGCAATCCTTTAACGGAATTCACGTTTTTACACGATCTTTTGACGGTGCTTTTTTTACCCGATCTTTTGACGAAATTCGCGTTTTTTTGCGATCTTTTCACAGAATTCGCGATCTTTCCACGGAATTCGTGTTTTTACACGATCTTTTGACGGCGCTTTTTTTACCCGATCTTTTGACGAAATTCGCGTTTTTTCGCGATCTTTCCACGGAATTCGTGTTTTTACGCGATCTTTTGACGGCGCTTTTTTTACCCGATCTTTTGACGAAATTCGCGTTTTTTCGCGATCTTTTCACGGAATTCGCGTTTTTTCACAATCTTTCCACGGAATTCGCGTTTTTACGCACTCTTTTGGGGGAATTCTCGTTTTTTTACACGAGCTTCCGACAAAATTTTCGTCTTTCCGCGAACCTTCGTCGAAATTTCGGGTTTTCCCGCGATCTTTTGACGAAACATACATAAAAAGCATAAGAAAAGGCCGAAAATCGGAAGAAAATGACGAAAAGCGGAAGAAAACGCATTACGCACGTAAAATCGGAAAACATGCCGATTTTTTGGAAGAATTGGCAGCTATGCTTTGAGCTCTGGTGGGTGAATTTCTTCCCACTACATTGGCACCGGAATATTCAACCAAATTTATTTGAAAATAGATTAATGCATTTTTTCGTGTATATTAGAAGCAGAATCTTTTGTTTACAATATACTGGTGCTAATGTGATATTTGGACATTTTGAAGAAATTCACTCCCAGAACTCAAAAGGTTAAGATTAACCTCTTCAGACCCCGCATATATATATATATATATTTACTTAAATTATGAATTTATATTAACAAACTAATAACTAAAAAATATTGAAAAGTGAAAAAAAAATTTTTTTTGTACACTAAATTTGATGTATCCTATAAGATACATCATACAAACAAACATTTAAGTTTTCTTTTTAATTTTTTTTTTTAATAATTAAGAGTAAAAACTTGTTATAAAAAGTCATCTTTTCTACTGATGATATTTCATGAAGCAGTCAGTTCCCTTCCTTCGTGAGACAGAGAAACATTTTGGACAGTACATCACATACTAGCTTTTGTAGATTTACAGCCAGGATATCCACAACATGATGTATTTGTTTGGTGCAGAATTTAAAGAAGGTGGGATGCAGATATATTTCTTAATTTAAGAGATGGTTCAGGACATTAAAATTCCTATTATTCATTAACCTTAATTTATTTTCATCAGTAAATATTCATACCAATTTTACTCTTATTTAGTCATTTTGGTATAACCTTTTATCCGCCAAAAAAGCAGTAAAAGAAACAAATTGCTATTTTGCTTTAGTGCTGCTCTTTTAGACTCCAGTCATGCCAATTTCTTTTTACATTATTTTTATATGGGGAAAAAAAATTGTAAAAATGTGTATCCTATAGGATACATGAGGTCCGAGGAGGATAAAGATAAAACAGAGGATATCTTTAACAGAAAACAATATTGTGTTTGAATAAAAATATAGAATGATTAAATAAGAATTAAAGAAGACTTTATTTAAAAGAATTAATACCTTTCTCATTCATCAATCAATGAGAAACTCTAAACATGTTTAGGATAATTCAAAAGCGAAACATACCAATTCACCATGTGTTGGAGATGGTCCCCATGATATCACACTTTCATCAGCTAAACACACGATGCTAGTATTTGAGCAGGCAACGTCTCTAACACACCAGCCTACCTGTTAATTAAAAATTAAAAATTTTCTCATGTTATTTTTAATTCAAATTACTTAAGTTTATTTTTAGCTCATAACTATTTAGGTTCTATCAGAACATAAGATATGAAAATGGAACATTTGCTCGTAAATATTAAATATATCTAGTGATGTAAAATACATGGCTATTTATTTTTAACGGTAAATACCCCTTTTGGATATTTACCTGGTTATTTATTCTTCAATTAAATATAGCTGGGAAAAAACATTGCTATTATTTATGATAGATAGATTACTGAAAAAAAAAAAAAAAAATGATAGAACTTTAGATTTACAAATTCTTAAATTTTAAAGAAACTTAAAATTTTACATTTTAATGTTAAATTTAAATATCTTTTTTTTTAATTATGAAGAATGTTAAATAGCTAGTGTATCTTTATCATTAGAATAAATTATTATTAGAAGAATTTTATTAAAAAGATAATTTTAATTAAATTTGTGCAACAGAGGTGCATTTAAAACCCCTTGAAGGACGGTGGGATATATTATATCCCACTTAATTTTAATCAAGATTTACATCAGAATCTTATTAAATGTTACAACAACGTTATAAAACTTTGGTGTAAAAAAATATGAAATTTATTTCCTCATTTTCAAACAAAAAATGTTCGAAAATTCTGGTGTGAAGTAAACAATACAGAAAAACAATTACTTGCCCATGAAAGGGTTGATGTGTCAATATTACTTCAGCTAATATATTAGTACTATGTAGGTTACTCCAATAAAAGGGACGCATTCTCTAATTCTTCTGACAACGCTTTTCTTCTCCAGATACTTTTTTTTTTTTGTGCAAATAATTATATACCTCATAGTTGAGTGCTATCTAGTTACATATGATGACCAATTTCATAAATAAATATCATGTATATCTGATGGTTTTAAGGCACAGTCGGCCAAAAGAAAAAAATTAACTTCCCATGAATTTTCTTCATCAAATTTTCTCAGAAAACAACTAAAACAGCCATTCGATTGGAAATTATGTATTCTTTCATTTTACATTTAAAAAACATTTAGGAGACGTCTTCATACTGGAATTGTACTAAATTCTGAAATTTTAAATACAAACACCTAATTTTGACATATTTGACTTTGTCGTATTACTTTAGGACACCAAGCAGAAAGTCCTTCAATCAAGTACTCTAGGAATTATGAAGATTTAAAATTTGGAACTCCTAATGTTAAATTCTTATGTTTCTTTTTTAATCATTGCAAAACTAATTGCAATGATTAAGCATAATGACAGAACGACTTTGCAGAATAAGCTATAACTTTATAATTCACATATTTCAATCTTCAGAAATATACTTTTATTAATGTATTAGGGATTGTAGAAGATGTTATTAAAGGCTTTTGATAGGTGAAAAAGTATTGTATAATTTGGAGTGATTGTTTACATTACAAGAGTTTTAAACCAAATATATAAACCTGCTAAGATAGAACAGCTAGGTAATAATAATAAAAAAAAACTACTTTGCAGTTTTCTCTCTTAGAAAGTATAATTACTAATGGAACCATGAAAGTTCCCATTCAGGTGACTAAAAATTCTATCATACTTGTTTGTTTTCACAGTATTTTAATAAGATTTTGGCAGGAGTAATTCTAAGTTAAAAAAAACCTGAAACTGACAGCAAATTTTCTGAAAGGTTACAACAGAGAGGGGAATTCACTCCCAGCACTATGTGTTTTTTCGCACCCTTTGAAGAAATTTGCATTTTTCTTTTGCGATCTTTTGACAAAATGTGCCATTTTCCCGCGATCTTTTAATGAAATGTGCCGTTTTTTGCAATCTCTTGACAAAATGTGCCTTTTTCATGATATTTTGGCAAAATGTGCCCTTTTTTAAGTGATCTTTTGTTAGCCATATCCCCACTTTTCTTATCAATTGCATTATATCTTTATTTTATTCAACTAAATATAATTTATCTTGAAGCTTCTTTAGTTATGACTTACCTTTCATTCTTACAGCTAATTTATTTCCATCCATTTTTGCAACTATTTATTTGCTTTTAAAAGAGAACTTGCATCGTGTCATCGGACTTTCGCATCGCGATGTTTTCCCAGCTGAGTTCAATCATACATCGGTTTAAACTAGGCAGTATCTCTGTTGGCCAGTAGGTGGCGTTGCCCGTCTACAAGCACTGTTTTTGTCTTCGGTGCGGCATGTGCCTATGCAAATTACTTTCTCCACGTGTGATGGAAGGAGGGAGTTTTCGATTTCCGTTTCACTGCGGAGCAGTTCTTGGCATTTGTCGATATAGATAAAAGGACAGTGTTGACAGCTGTTAGATGGACGTTTGTTTTTTGTGCATGCTGTTTTGTTTCTCCTTCGGTGTTTTTGATGTTTGTCATTCTGATGTTTATTTGACTGATATGAAGTATATGTTATTGAGTTTTACGTACAATGGAGTTGCTGAGAAGACGTTTTGAATCTTCGGAACTTTGTTGATTCTATGATGTTTTTCTTCATTTTTAAAGATGATATAAAGTGTTATGCTCGTTTACTGCAGGTGACATTTTCTTTTACAATTTGAGCTTGAGTGAATAAATTATGGCATGAGCTCTGGAGGGATGGTTTACAGTATTGTTTTATTACGTTTTTATCTGCATGAAATGAAGTTAGCCAATATTTGTTTATTTAATATCAAAGCATATATTTTTATAATATCGTGTTTTATTATGAAAGGTTTTTAATAAAGTTTTATTTTTATTTATCTGGTCATCATTTCTTCTTACACTTACTGCAAAACAAGTTTTTTTTTTTTCTCTCTGCATATTTAGGGTTTTACTTTTCAGCGGATACTTCTTACTGCAAATTATATCTGCTTATTTTTAGGATGTATTAATGTAGTGCTTTATAAAAGTAATAGATTATTTTAAATAACACTTTTGACGAAATTTGGGATTTTTCTGCGATTCTTTCGATGAAATTTGTGATTCCTGCACGAAATTTGCTTTTTGAACAAAAATGCGATCTTCTGATGAAATTTGTGTTTTTCTCGCGATCCTTTTACAAAATTGGCGATTTTTCTTTGAACGATTGATGAAATTGACTTTTTATGGCACCCATTTGTCGAAATTTGTGATATATTTCATGTCCGAATTTTCTGATTTATGACTGATTTTTTTAATTTTCAGAAATGACTGCCTTCATTTTTCAGAACAGAATCGCCCCTAGATTTTGGCTTTGCCATTAAATTACGTGCTACAATTGTAGGTTATGTACTATGAAATGCCTAAATTTAACAGTTTTTTGGTATATATTTTAAAGAGATAGTCAAGGAGATATTGAAAAATAAGGATGAAGACTCGTGTCTTCAAATTGCTTTAGCATTTAGAATTTCAGGTTGACTACAATTGTAATGTATAACTAACAAGGAACACTTACAAAGTGTTACACCCGACTGTAATGAAATTTTTCAGGTAGGTAAAGGATAACCAAGACATACATCTCCATCAAGTTTTATCTGCAATCATTAATTTAATACAGAAATAGTGGGGTTAAAAAATGACATTACCAATATACATTAGAAGGATAATATGCCCCAATTGTTAGCATTTCTCTTAATTCCTGTAGCAAAGTTTATTCTATTAAATTGTATATTTCTTTTTATATCATAACACTGCACTAAATACATTAGTTATTTTGATATAACATGCTTGGTAAACTATTTGATGCAACAGTGATGGACACAAAAAATAGGAATGTCTAGTTTTCACTTTTGATTAGAGGTGAGGAATTTTCAGAAAATTTTACCAGCCAAGGATTTTTTTATCAGCTATGAAAATTGTTACAACAAAATTTACATAACTGCAAAAATAATTCAGCACTTCAACGGTATTTCTATATATATATATATCAATTTTTTAAATATAAAATTAAGAAATATATATACAATAGAGGAAAGTTTAGTGCAGAATAAAACTTAGTGTCATGTTTGAGACTGGCAAAATAAGTCTAAAAAATAAAAAGTTTTTTTTAAATATTTTCTATGTAAGTTTAAGAGTGCCTACAAATTTGCTCATCCTGTCAGAAAATCCATTCACCAATGGTGAGTAGAATGATGTAATCTTAATTTACATACAGAGCAGCGAATGGAAGAAAGTAACAGCAGATAAATATGCTATATACCAGATAAATCACTGACTGAGAAACAAAAATGTGTGGGAATTGTGAATGGTTTATATTCCTAGAGGCATTAATAACAGTACCAAGAATACTGTTAGTCTTTTTTTTTTTAATAACATAGAGATAAAAACAGGTTGTGGATGTAGCTTGATGGTTTTGTTCCAGTTATTCAGTTAGGTGCACAGATTGTCTCATATACCTATTCCCTTTTCATAATAAAAATAAATTGTCACCCCAAACTGCAGTTTAAATCATAAAACTTGTCAAAGTGTCAGATATTTTGTAGTAAAAGAAAAATAGATTTCAAAATTTTTAAAACCATTTTTTCCTACAAAAATGTCAATTATATTCCAAGTGTTATGGGTCCAATGTAGCAATTCGTTAAATTTTTTTAATGAGATTTTTAAACGGGGTCATCTTTGAACCTTCTGATCTTCTTTGAACTACCTTTTCTTTTGCTACTAAAAATTCCACTTTTTGGCAAGTCTTAATGTGCAAAATGCATTCTGATACAGCAACGTATTAAATTTTTGTAATTTTTTGAAACTTGAAGTTACTTTTAAATATCTTCCAACTTTTTTTTTTCTACAGCCAAAAAAATCACTCTCATAAGTCTTGTCATGAAAACTACACTTTGATAACACAATATTAATTTTCTTTAAAGAATTTTTTTAAATGTGAATAGAACATCCCTGTTTTACAATGGAGTATTATGTAATCTGAATATCTGCAAAAGTAATTTTTATAAACACGAAAAAACACTAATATAATTTTTATACGCATGAAAAGAATGCTAACAATGAGAGCATTTCTTCTGTCAAATGTGCTTTTGCATAGCATTTTTTAACCCCAATATTTTGAAAGTGTAGCACTTTGTGTTTGAAGGGATTTCTATGTTGAGATTAAATTACAAAAGATAGCATAAAAAATTTAATTCAGCAGCAAGAGGAAATAAATTTTAATTATAAAATTAATTTTTAAAGTTAAAAGAATTATTTACTGAATTTATATGTTTGCCATGCAACTACAACTGTGCCCCTAAAGTATATGATAACAGTATATAAAGGGACTAAAATGAATATATACACATACAGTAAAACCCACTGAGATGAAATATCAAAGGGCCCTCAATTGTTTGTGTGTGTTTTTTTTTTTTTTTTTTTTTTTTACCAGGACATTGAACATTTTTCATTCAAATCAAGATTCCATTAGATACAGGTTTGGTTCAATTTTGACAGGTTTTACTGTATATATATATATATAAATAAAAGAAAAGATAATTATATTTAATTCCTTAACATCCATACATGAATTAAATTATCACAGAAATTTAATCATTAGAAAATTAACCCTTTGCGCTTGGCGTCTCTTACACAAATTTTATTCGATCAGCACCACTTTTTTAAAAAGAAATTTTGTTCAAGTACACAATTTCAAAAATGTTCCGATTAAATAAGGTAAATTTTATTTTCCTTTATTACTGGTGCAAAAAAAAAAAAAAAAAAAAAAAATTCCAAAGAAAGATTATGTCTCCGCAGCGGAGCCCTCGAGTGCAAAGGGTTAAATACACACTAATATTTCAAATAAAATCCAGGAACAAAAAACATACCAAATCGGGCACTGGCTTTGGATACATTGTTGCCTCACCTGCATTAAGATGAAAAATTTTTAAGTATTAGTAAAATAATACAGTGGAGACAATTCTTAAATCATAGTTGTAATTGTAGCATTGTGATTTAAAAAAAAAAAGAAATAAATAATTAAAATAACCATAAATACCAATCAGTGCTCATTAAATAAAGAGTTAACTATGGATAAAAAAAGTTCAAGAAGAACATTTCTAAATATGAATTCAATAAAGACAACTTCTATTTGATATTTCCAATAATCTTATTTTTTGCATTCTAATGCATTTACCAGATGAATTCAATCGGATAATGATAATTCCATTTTAGACATTAGAATTCATTTGCAAAATCTTTTGTTGTATATCATGCAAGATTATTTTTATTAGTAATCATAGTAGATGCTTCATGATTCATACGAGCTGCTTTTAACCATCTCTCACTCATCATTATGGCACAAATTACACTTCCCTAAAATCTAGAATAACATTTACAGAGTTCCCAGCAAAACATGTCTGGCAATTTCCATGACTTTTCCTGACCAAACCTTAAAAAATTCCATGACCAAACAAGCATACAACAAAATTCACTTTTTTTTTCTTTTTTTCGTGGTTGTTTGACAAATTTTGCATCATTTTTTATTTTTTCCATGCATTCTTTTTAGAAAATATTTGTAAGTTCCCCAACTTTTCATATATATTTTAAAAATTCACTGACTACTTAGAAATTCCCCGGCTGTCCATGTTGCTGGGTGGGAACCCTGATTTAAATTATGCCAATCTGAAGAACAATTGTTTTTTTTTTTTCCTTAAAAATGTAACACCAGTTACAGAAGGTCGTTTGCACTTTACAGAAACTATTTTCACAGTTAATTTCCATGCATAAATTCTGTATATCTTGACACTTTTTGATTTGGCTGGATAGAATTGAAATTTCCCTGATAATATACAGGGAGTTCCAACCAGATTGAAACACACTTTAATTTTTTATCTGTTGAAGTACATAGGCAATGTAAATAGCAAAAGTGTTCAAATTATTTAAGATCAGGTTGATGAAATAGTCTTGTTCAGAAAATTTTCAGAAAGTTATACTTTAAATTTTTATATGGTCACTGAGTCTTATAAAATTTTCTCCATGTTCTGGCAAGTAAAATAGTAAAAATTCAATTCTATAAACAAAACACCACATTATACTTTGAATTTCATGAAATTTTGAAATTTTTGTAATTTTTTGAAATCTGAAGTTATTTTTAAATCTCTTCCAACTAGAGTCCTGCGCAGGTCAGGTAGAACCTGACCCGAACCTGCAAAAATAATTTTCGTCAACCCGCAACCTGACCCAAACCCGAGGTGTATTAACCCGCACCCGACCTGAACCCGCAATATTTCAACCCGCAACCCAACCCGAAATGTAAGGAAAGCAAATCATATTTTAATACCATCATGAAAATAATCTACAATTGTATCTCTAATAAAGTTCTGCACCGGCCCGGCCAGAGGGCCGCGGCGGGGCGGCAAAATTACAAATTGGCCAGGTCGCTTTATTAGGACAGTTTTTTCAACAGGCCGAGGTGACAAAAAAAGTGAACGGTCCTGCCAGGCCACACTGATAACTACAATTAAGCAGGTCTACTGGCCCGATATAAATATTTAGACGAAGCCGGTAAAATTATAAACGTGCCCTGCCGCGCTAGAGCCGAACTTTTAAGTTTTACACGGGACGGGGCAGGTCGTTCCCAGGCCTGGAAATTCTAGCCCGTGCAGACCTTTAATTCTCTAATACCATTTTTATATTTTATATAGAAGAATGAACAAATCTATATTCTTTAATATTCAACAATAGTAAAACCTCTGACCCAACCCGATGTAGGACTAAATGGCATAAAACTAAAAATCTAATCTTTAAATACTAGAGGATAGCCCGTCAGAATGACGTGTTTGCATTTTCAAAAGAATGATATAGTATTGAATTCTAAAAAGAATTATGGCAGAATAACTTTTCCTGGTCCGGACATTTTTCACCCAGTTGGAAATTTACATCTAATATGATTTGTTTACCAATTAGAATAATTGTGTTAATATTAATCTAGAATAACTTTTATCTGATTTGACTAATAGGGTCAGGTGGGGTAAAATAGTTATAAACAGCCCAGTTTTCATTGAAACTTAATTTGCAAGGAAATTATTAATTGAATTGGTAAAATAATGATATAGAATATGCAAATGAACTTCCCTCACAAAATGTGAAGAACTATTTTACAAAAACATGCAAATTAGTACTAATAATGCTATTTTAAAAGATAGTGTCAATTAACTTTCGTCTTCGTTCATTCCATTTAAAAAATTCAATAAGCTTCAATTTCTTTTAAAAAAATGTAGGAGTGAAATTCCAAATAAATTTGTTAGCTGACAGTAAAAAAGAACACACGTTATAAGATTGAAAAATCAAATCTAAACAGTAAACATTCACTCGTGATATTACTCCAAAGAATAACATGCAGAATAATAAACAATTTCAACAGAAAGTTTATTTGTTTTTATTAATTGTTGATTGCTGGCGCCAAAATAATATTTATATGATTTAAATTTTAAAAAGTTTATCTCAGATTAAATCCTCATTTTTTAAAAACATGCATAAAGAAACCTGTAATATCTTTTATCACATAAGTAAATTGCAACTATTAATTGCATTAACAGATTCTTTTTCTCAAATTCTTTTATAAAATTACAAATTTGTTTTCCCTACAAAATACAAAATTTTATTTGCATTGATATACATATAGTACACGGCATTATATATTCCTATAATTCATTTTTTCCCCAATGACTTCAGAATTTAAAGAACTTGTTCAAAAAATTTTTTCCTTTTTTTATATTAACTGCACCACTAAACACAGAATACAGCTGAACATTATGATTTCACTGAACACTATGAAGCGTTCTCATTGGTCAGAAAATGGATAGACTTGAAAAACAGAGGTAATTTTTCGCGATATTTTTAACAGTATATACTGAATTCAAATTGTAATGTAATGAATAAATGTAAACAAAAGTGAAAAACGTATTTTAAAATATTAATATGCTTTTGCAAAATATTTAAGAGCATTTAATGAATAGCTCTGAAAGTGTCATTCATTTGTTTTTGGATTTGTAATTTGTGCTTATGAATGGCAACGATAATCGCTTGTATACATCGGATTGATAGCTGGTTATTTTTAAATTAGATCTTAAAGCGTTATAATTGTATACTTTTTGAAGCTTTTAGAAAAATTGAAGAATATATGTTACACAACGAATTGATAGACAGATTAAATAAGGCAGTTGGCAAATATGGCACGGAATGCTTAAGCCTAACATGGCCACGTTTGGCTGATTTCAACGAAAGATTATCAGGAAACGGATAAGTTCACACCGGGAAGCGTTATACACTTTGTGCTATTCTATATATAATGCTTTAAAATTAGTTGCGGTTTCAAAAGTTTCTCTTATAATGATACACCTTGTTTTACACAAGTGGCCATCTGCCTTTAGTTTATCAGCAGTTATTTTGAAAATTTTCCTGTTTAACATAGTGCATCGCGTATCACCACAATTAAATTACTCACTTGATACATTAGACAGGAAGGAACATTTAGCGTTTTGCTGCGTATTGTCTTTTTAAAATACGCTAAAAACATAATGCAGTTTGTTATTTCGAAGACAGGTGAAAGGATGACTAAAGACAAAACAGACAGGCACACATTTTGCTTTTGTGAAACTTTGATGTGCGGTTTATATAGGTTTTTAACGGGAAAAAATATTTTCCACATTCTTGACCCGCAACAAAAAAAATTAAAAGTCGACCCCACCTGCAACGGGAAAATATAGCGCCAACCCGACCTGACCCGAACCATGGGTCGGGTCGGGTAAAAGCTGGTAACCCAACCCGATGCAGGACTCTACTTCCAACTATTTCTTTTCTACTGCAAAAAAAACTCTTTCATAAGTCTTGTTGTGAAAACTGCACTTTGATAACATATTAATTTTCTTTAAAAGAATTTTTTAAATGTGAATAGACCTATGGAACACTCATTTTACCATCGAGTGAAGCATTATGTAATCTGAATATCTGCAAAAGTAATTTTATAGACATGAAAAAAAAAAAAAAAACTGCACTAAAAATGAGCTTTTCTGCTTTTAGTGCTGGTAATATTTGAAATTTCATAAAAATCAATGAACCCTGGTGAGTTTTGGTCTTAGAAGAATGGAATTTTCACTGTTTAACTTGACAGAGCATAAATTTTCCTAACATAACTTCTAGAACCCAGAAATCATGCATAAATTAAAAAAGTGAAAATTCTTGTAAGTTAATGCAAGACTACTTCATCAACATACTCTTAAATGCTACCTGATTTTGAACACTTTTAAAATCCACAATGCCTACATATTTCCAACAGATAAAAAATTAAAGCACATTTCAATGTTTTTGGGATGTATTTTTCCTTAGTACAGTCATGTCAATTTCATCTACATGAATGGAGTCTTCCCACCACACTTCTTTAAAAAGCCAAACGCAAAACAGTCCATGAAGGAAGAGTTAAATGAATTTATAAGTATTTTTTCCAATTGTGCACAATTTATTCTTGATTGATTATTCTTTTTAGCAAAATAAATGTAGTAATTTGTTTGGAAGTCTGACTGGAGACTGTCTATATAAAGCTCAACTTTATTCATATCTTTTCCATTTCCATTTTCTTTTTTGAAAATGTGTTCTAAAAGTTACTTCTTTACTTGATACTTTTGAGCTTAATTCACCTTTATAACAAAATCCAGCAGCAATTATGAATCTCTTCAGAAAACTTTCTGTACATTCACAAACCCTTTTGTTAGTTTTTTTTTTTTTCTTAAATTGATAAGAAAAATGTGCAATGTTTGTTACAGCCACTTAAATAAAGCCATGTTTTATCAACTCTAATTTCCATTTAGCACTAGTTAAATATTTGTTAAAGAGAACATTAAAAAGATGCTCCTCATGAACATTGAAAAAAAGTTTAGAAAGCTATCTAAGAAGCGTGGGAGAAAATTGACATGACTATACTAAAAAAAAACTTAATATTATGGAAATTTTTAGCTCGAGCTATAAAAAGAGTCAAAGAATAAAAAATTATATGGATTTTATATATGCATAGAAATTGTGAAAATATATTCTATAAAATGCAAATGACCTTTATATTTAACAACATTGGAATATACTTATTATAATATTATATATTATGAATTCATAAAATACCAGAATGCAAATAAACATATACACAAGCTTATACAGCACGATTTGTGCAACCAACAAAGCTGGAGTGGGGAAATAATTTTTTTAAGAAATAATTTTTTAAAACTATTCTTATTTAAATGTTTATAAAATTAATATTTAAACAGTATATGAACATTTGTAAATAATTATACTGCTTGTTAATTGTTTTGTTGAACGAGACCAAAACATATATATTGAAAAAACATCTTTGGCAGACTTAGCATTCTCACCCTTAAACTCTGGATATATCAATTTATTATTATTCACATAAAAATGTAAATTCAAAGATAAGAAATGTTGATGACTTGACCATGTAAAATACCATGTATGATAAATATAACAATAGAACATTTCGCCCATAATGTGTTTTTTACCTAAATTTAAGATTAGAAATCATTTATAAAACTTCAAAGACTGCTGCAGAAGTCCTTCAGCTTAATTATCTAATTTGCCAATTTACTTAAAGTTAACATAGTATTTGTATAATATAGGCTATTGAAACTTTTGTTTTCCTACCCCTTTAAGTAGGAGAGACTTAGTTGCAATGCTCATTTTCAAGCAATAAATTTGATTATAAATCAAGAAGTCAATCTTTTGTGGCACTGTCAGAATTGCTGTTCTCATGTGTAAGGGGTCATTTACAGTTGACAGCATAGCCTTCCCAATGTAATTTTAACATTGATAACAGGATGTATTTTAAGTATATTGCTTAAATCTAGAGTAACTGCAAAATGTCATAAGATATTTTTATATGCATCACTATTTACAATAAACATGAAAATAAAAATGGGGGTTGTTATCTACACTCACCTGCTCTCTTGTTCTGCCCAAAAAAGTAGAGAATATCTGGAATTAAAAAATAACTGCATTTAAACAAAATAATCATTGAATAAATGAACATTATTACTGGTCTAAGTTAGTGTATTTTATAGTCACCATACTATTTAATATAATACACCAAAAATGATGGCTTAAATTACTCTTGGACAGCAAGTGGTTATTCATGAAAAATTCCTTTAAAATGATCATCTTTGAAATTTCACTTTGAAAATTTAATTTTATTCATAGAAACAAAGGGATGCACAGGCATTATTGATCTTACTTTTAAAAAATCCTCAAAGTATAAAGGAAATCAAGAGTGGAGGGCATAATTTTAATTACAAACTTTGTAAGCAATAAAATGCACTAAAAGGTCTTGCAAATATTAAATACACTATTTAAATTATTAAAGGTGCTTTCTAAATTTTCATCCCATATTTTTCTTTCAAAAACCACTGAAAAATAGTTTTTAAAATATCTAAAATCAGGACATTAATTTCAATAAAAAATTGGGGAATATAATAAATTATATCCAGTACAAACATAATTTGAAAACATTTTCTGAATTTTAATTTACAACCCGACAAATCAGCTCCGAGAGAATGTAAAGAAAAGTAATCTGCTTAAGCCCAAATGGCAATAACTTATTTAGTCTAAAGTGTTAAAAAGGTATTTAAAATCATGTATGTGTTTGTTAATAACTTTTCGAACATGGCCATTTTAAATTTCAAATAGTTTATAGATTTAAGAATACATACAATAATTGTCAATATAAATTTTTCCTAAAGCTTACTCTACTTTCACTTTATATAAGAATAGTGAATCAGAAAACAATCATCTTTTACTCAATTATATTTTTATTATAAAAACTTGTGTCATAAAATCTTCTGAATTTACTTTGTAAATCTGCTTTTTGGTAATAGAGGTTAGCAGGTATGTACTATACTTAGAGACAAAAAAAATTCCAAAATTAGTAAAATTATCCAAATTATTTGTAACCTTCAATAATTTCTTAAGTACAAAAATAATTTTAAAGGATTCAGATCTAATGCAGCCAAATAAATAACTTACAACAGATGAATCTTCTTTGCATCAAACCCTAATAATCATGCATACTCCCACCCCCTCTTAAAACATGTCTACAGGGCTGTTTAGGGAAGTGGATAACTGTTTGAGAAGCATTATATGAGGGGCTCACAACCACAGTAGACCAAGCCCATTTTGGGAAAAAAAAAATGAGAGTCCATTTAGAAGGTGCATAAAATCTGTTTTATCCACTCCCACAGTAAACGAAGCCTGTAAACAACATATATGGCAAAGTATGTGAAAGCAGACTTGGTTCACTGTGGGATCGGATAAAAAAATTTTATGCACCTTCTAAACAGACTATCATTTTTTTTTTTTTTCAAAATGGACTTTGTCTAATATGGTTGTGAACCCTCATATGAAAGATGGTAAATCTTGCTATGTAAGGATTTTAGAACTATTTTCTAACAGAAATACTTTCTTAACTTGCAGAATTTTTGCAAGTCATTGCAAAAATTCTACAATTAAAAGAAAAATTACTAAAACTTCTCCATAATTTATATCGACCCAAACATGATTAATAAATTCTACAGCTAAAATAACGTATTTTGAATTTTCAAGAAGTTTTGCATTAGAATTAATTTCAGCTACTGATTAACAAGACTTCTTTTAAATAAATCCAATAAATTTTTAAATATCACCAGAATTCTCAGTACGTACAGGGTTAGTAGTAGTTTACTTGCATTTGATGTATAAGTCCGAGACAGATTGTAAAACATCATTCGCAAATTTTACTATAGTCAATGACTGACTTTGCAAATTAACCTCTCCCTCCTTGATAAAGAATTAAAATAAACTCTTGGAAATACCTTGGCTGTTGTATGTTTTTAAAAAGCCTATTCTTGTTAACACTCTTTTACAAGTAATAAAAGCAGCAATGAAATGGTAGAATGTTTCAGTTGCTGAGCGAGTTAGAAGAGAGAGTCTTCCAAAAATTCAACTGCAACATATTTATAAAGAATGGACTCTTGATTTTCATATTTTCTAAAAAAAAAAACCTACTTTTTATGGTTTATTGCAAAAATTGTCAGTGTCAATGTCTGAGTATTTCTGACAAAACTTTTACTAGTTTTCTGTTTACTTTTGGTAGCTGCTAATGAAAGTATTGAATTGCAGCATCCATTATATGTATGCAATGTATCAATGCTCTTATAAATATGCAGTTTTTTTTTTTACTGTTTTTTTAAAAACTGATTCATAATTTTCTCCTTTATTGATTTGCATTTCCTTGTCAACTGACCCACAATTTTATGATTAATGAGTCAGACCGACTCATAAAATTTCTAGTGAACCCAAAACTCCAGTATGGAATATTTAGGCAGCCCTCCCCCAGTGCTGTCACAAAATGGTTAAAAGTTATGCAAAATACTAACAACTGAACTCTATATATATATAAAGTTTCTGAACTGAACAGAATACCCCTTAATCTCATAATTTATACTTTGATTATCTAAACATGTAAAATTCTATTTCTAAACATATTAGAACAAAAATGTTTTATTTTAGAATGAAATGCCAGTTTAAATTCAATGTTGTATTCCTTTGATTTTCATAAGAGAGCATGTTTATATATTTTTCAGTTTTGGAATATAATGTTGCAATATGTTGGTCATGATTGTATCCATGATTTGATTTAAACTTTTGCTGTTGTGGAGTCCAGGAAAATGGCATGGCACTTCCTGTGGAAAAGGGTAATTAGAGCCTCAAGAGTGGTTGGACTTCTGCAGTCCCATAGCCAGACAACATGAGACTTACCTGGTTAGGTGCACAGGAGACTGGCAATTTACACCATGTATGCCTCTGTATCCATGATGGATTCAGAGTACACCAGAATCAATTACATTAGCATACACACTGATATATATATACATCTGCCACCGATCTAAAGTTCGACATTCTGCTAACCAGACTATCACAAGTCACATCGGCTATATTAAAAGTTTTATCAAATCATGGATACAACATGAATCTTTATTAATAGATAGTGTTCTTTATATTTTATACAAATCTATAAATATTACTAATAAGTAAACTGCAATAAATAGTATTAAAAAAAAGAAAGAAAACATTTTCAGATGATGAATAAAGATATTTTAAACTGATGAAAGATTGTGGTGACCAATATGTTTATTCTAGTAACTTCCTTTAGATTTTAAATTTATTTCATACCCTAGTTTATATTATTCAGAAACATATACTAACCATGTATATTTATAGCCATGGAGTAAGTGCCTCCAGCATATACACTCTTTATTCCTTTTCCTGGGCCATCAAAAGTCTTGATTAGGCGAGGAACCATTTCATCTTTCTGTTCCGCATGACCTAATCTGTGTCCAAATTAAATATAAGTTTGTGATAGCAATAAGCATTAGCATAACAGCTTTGATAAATTAATTAGTATACCCAAGATGGAATCATTCCCATGAGATGATTTACAGCATGCAAAACCAGGTCAAAAATGCAATGCAAATGAGTATCTATGCGGTTATACTCTGTAAAAGTGGGTTAGATAAAATTGTCATGAAAGATTTGTTCCAAGTATAAGATGTTTTATTGGGATGGACCTGCATTTATCAGAGTTGAGAGGAAGTTATTTTTTGAGAAATGCAACCTGGCCACCGGATGCAGCACAAGTGTAACAAGCAGGATAAATGGGGAGAATGCAGGTAACTGGGGTTTGGCATGCCCTTTTGAAATACATTTTATTTACTAAATGCTGGGTTCTAGATTGAATATAGCATGCTGGAGTATTCTGTAATAAAATAATATTATAGAAAATTAATGTATGTAATGGGAAAAAGCGAGGCCATGCTTTTAATAATTTTTATTATTCAATACTATTGCTGTGCAAAGTATTTAGCCTGATAGTAAAATTATAATTTTAATATCAGAAATACATATTATATTTTATCATTAGTATCAGTAATATTTTAATATATTACATAAATAATTATTTATGTAATGGGCAAAATAAATTTCATATGTTTTCAAATGAATACTTTTGACAAGTAAATACTGAAATGAAATTGAGACTTCCCATCCTCAATGTGAGAAAAAAAGATTAAAATGGGTTCGAAGAACCCCAAAATATGTTTGAAAATATGGATTTTTAAAAATAAGTTACATCATTTTTTAAATTTATACTTTAAAAAATCCTGAAACGAAAAATTAATATTATATTTTTCTCTTTAATTATATGGAAAAATTTTGAAATTCGACAAATAATGTTTTGAGTTATATAACTATTTTAAACTACCCCACTTAAAAAAATGTAATCATTTAAAATTTTTTTAAAGACTTCATGAGAAATTTTAGGATGTGATTTTGTTTGCAAATTATGTGGTTAACGATCACGAGAAAAAAAAATCAAAATTCTATCTCAATAAATATATTTAAAGTAACAATGTTTCTTGAATTACATGCATTTCAATTTGTGTCTAATCCCTTAAAACCTAACGAATTATTTAAATTGGAATATCTCTGAGTTTTGTAGATATCCAGATGGAATTTTGCGTTTAACACTAGAACGGCGGCGAGGGGTCATTTTGACCCTTGCCAAATGAATACACGTCGATTCGAACCAGAAAACTTTTTATAATATAAGAGTAATATATCCTACACAAAAATAACTTAAATAAATAAGTTAAATAGTTAAGTAAAAATTCTGATATGAAATATTTTTATAAAACTTGAGTAAAATTTCCCGCCGTTCTAGTGTTAATTCAGAAAAGGGAAATTTTTTTTAATTAGGAATTTTACCCTACAGGAGCTGTATAAAAATTTAGTCTCTCTCTCTCTATCTATCTATATATATATATATATATATATATATAACCCATTAAAAAATATTACAATTCATCATCAATTTCAAATAAAACAAATTTGAGTATCGAGACATGATACAAATTTTATACATATTAAATTTGGATCAACAATTATTAAATTAACTAATCACTAATGAATTTTTTTAAAACTAGATCCAGTCACTTATAAATGAAGTAATAAAAAATCATAACATTTAAAATTGTTGAAAGGTCAATATTAACAGGAAGGTGAATGCATAAAAAGAATAAATAAATAAAGATAAATATGTAGGAATTCATAAATACTTGAAATATTTTGTCAAGCTATTTGTAATTAAAACAATTAAATTTGGATCAACAATTATTAAATTAACTAATCACTAATGAATTTTTTAAAAACTAGATCCAGTCACTTATAAATGAAGTAATAAAAAATAACATTTAAAATTGTTGAAAGGTCAATATTAACAGGAAGGTGAATGCATAAAAAGAATAAATAAAGATAAATATGTAGGAATTCATAAATACTTGAAATATTTTGTCAAGCTATTTGTAATTAAAACATTTTAACCAACGAAAAAAAGACCAGAAAAAAAAATTTACATTGACATACCAGTAAATCCATTGTACGAAATGCAGGATATCAAAATTGAAAATACATAAAATCAATAAGAAAAACCACAAAATGAATGCAAAAAGGGAGAATATATATATATATATATATATATATATATATATATATATATATATATATATATAGTAAGCAATAATAAACTATTAACAAATGAAATCATGCATATATAAAATATATCATGAATTATATTATATATCTATAATACATAAGATACCTATAATAAGAATTGGTGTTTAATTCAAAGTGAAATTATAATATATCTTTATAACATACAACATATTTATCATTATTTATTTATCTTTTTTTTAATGCATTCACCTTCCTGATAATATTTACCTTTCGCATATTTTAAATGTTACGATTTTTTATTTGTAAGTGATTGGATCTAGTTATTATAAAATTCATTAGTGATTAGTTAATTTAATAATTGTTGATACAATTTAATATGTATAATGTCTATATCATGTCTTGATACTCAATTTATACATTTTATGTAAAAATGCTCATGATTTGTAATATTCTATAATGGTTATATATACACACATACATATACAAATGAAAATGGGCCATAAAGAATGTTATCAAAACAGAAAAATAGTGTGGCCATGTTATTTAAAATGACACATGCTAATCTATTACAAAAAAAATTTAGTTCCATGTTGTGTTAGTGTTGTATGCAAAATGTGGTTTCAAGATAAACACATCTTATAACTGCAATGGTTTGATAATAGTCTAAACCTCAACTTAAATGTTATGGAAACAACTAAAATTTGTATGCCGGATGCAAATTTGCAATTAAACGTAAATAACAGAAGCAATAACAATCTTCATTCATTCCATAGCAAAGCATTTTAAGACTTCTATTAAACAATAAATGTTATCAAAATAAGAATTAATTGACTGGGTGATAATTTAAGTAAAACCAATTTTTGATTGTTTTTGACAATTATCGCATCAGATTCTGGATTAAATGGTCTTTCAAATGATATACATTTATGGCTTTATAAAGGTTTTCAAAATTTTAGCCACTAGTGTATATCATACATAGACATGTATATATAAACTGTCTGGCAAAAGAGAACATCCTATACATTTTAATGACCAAACTGCCCAGATAAAAACAAAATTAGCGATTCAGCTGGAAATGCTTTCTTCCAATTTATATTGTAAAATAAGCTTAGGGGTTATCTTCATAGTGCAATTTTATTGAAATTTGAAATATTCAAAATGAGCAGCTACTTTTGACATAGTTGACCTTTCCGGTAAATTTCATCTTAGGACAATAAACAGGAAGTTATTCGGCGAAATAATTTAGGGATTAAGAGGGTTTAAATCTTAACATTAAGTTTATTTCTAGTAGAGTGCCAATGATTTTAATAATTTGATTTAAATCAATGATTAAATCGTGATTTTAATCAACTGATTTTTTTTTAAAAAATCATTGATTAAAATCAAAAATTATCAAAATTTTAAAATGACATTCAAAAGTATTAAAATCAAAGATGAACATAATTTGGACAGTTTCTACAGGTATTTTGACTTATGAAGAAGAAAGAGAGAAAAACGAATTGGTATAAAAATGTTTAGAACAGCAAGAAATTCTTAAGTGTAGGTTGTTTAACTTTGTAACTCATATATACCAAACAAAAAAAAATAATAATTAAGGATTGAAGAGGAAGCAAAACTTAAGGCTCCTGTCCCTGCTCGCGAAGAGACTCACGAGGTAATGCTAATCCTATGGGGAGGGATTTTTCTAATATCTCGTTTGCATTTCGGCATTTTAAAATAATTTTTTTTTTGCATTGGATAGCCGAGATCCGCTTCTACATCGCACCTTTTTCACTTTTTCGATTTTGGTTGCAGATATTTTTTAGAATGACACTTTCATTTTCGGAACCGGTTTTGAAAGTGAAAGTAACTTTATAAAAAATATCTGTGACCAAAATCGAAAAAGTAAAAAAGGTGCGATGTAGAGACGGGCCTCGGCTATCCAATGTAAAAAAAATTATTTAAAAATGTCAAAAGGCAATTGAGATATTAGAAAAATCTCTCCCGATAGGATTGGCATTAGCTCGTGAGTCTCTTTGCAAGCAGGGACAGGAGCCTTAAAAAAGAACAATTAGGAGCTAATAATATCCACTGAGATGTAATAATGCTATTATTGAATATTTTTAGGATTTCAGATGTAACTAGCTATTCTCATAACAGGGTTCATACTCTCTTTCCATGATAAAATTCAAGCACCTTACCAGAAATTTGGGAAATGAAAATTTTACTGTTACAAAATACTATCTTGCTTGTTTGTATAATGCAAAAGTATCAAGAGAAAAAAAATTCCATTTTCGCATGTTTTCAGGCAGATGGCATACGATATGATATGGTGGAGTTATATCGTACAATTGTTAGTTTTTTTTGACACAAGAAATAAACAACTTTAAATCTTTCAAGATTTTTTTTTTTTTTTTTTTTTTTTTTATAGCTGGTAGAGTGTTAAGTCATCTATGCCTGCACAGCTTCAAGGCGGTCTTGACAGTTGATGATATTTCACAATAATCTTGCTGGATGGTCCTTGAACAGCCTATGCAAATCAGTCAAAAATGTATCTATTTGCCAATTTGAAGAAGTTCCAGCAGCTTAATAAATAAGACCAAATTTGGGAAAGAATTTCAGGGCTAACATCATTTTTTTTTTCCTTTATCATAAATTAATTGTTTTACACTACTAACATCATTTATTGAAAATAAAGTAGAACTTAATATAAAATAAAAATATAAAAAAAGTACTAGATATATGGAATTTTTTTATTTCACATGTTTAAAAAAAGGTGAGGGGGAAGAAGTGAGGGGATAAATTAGCATATTGAGCAAAAGATAATGAAAATAATCTCTTAAAATTAGAATTATTAAAAATAAAAAATAACAATAATAGTAAAAAGATTATCATGGGCTCATTTTGAAAGATTTTCCTTTAAAATTTTAACATCATGCAAATTCAATCAGGGCCCAGGCAACGTAAGGCTCAGAGGTGCTAAAATTAAATGAAAGTTACCAGTAACCAGAGTTCAGGGGTAAAACTGCATGAAGAAATAAAAAAATAAAAAAAAAAAAGAATAAAAATTCTAAAATTTATAGTAAATTTTTTGAAAGGTTACAGCAAAGGGGGAGGGGGTTGTGAGGGAGAAATCCTCTCTAGGTACTAACTATTTTTATTGCAGGTCTGGTTAACTCTGTTTTCGTTTCAGGTCGATTTCAGGCTGAGCACAGATTCCTGCAAATTTGGTTTGAGCTAACCCATTTTTTCAAAAATTAGTTAAATATATTACTTCATATTAAAAAACTATACCTATAATAAACAGATGTGTGTGTGTGTGGTTTTCTAAAGAGACCGCTGGATTTTTTTTCTGCGACCCTTTGACAAAATTTGCGTTTTTTATTTACATGATATATTTGATGATCCTTTCAAGAAATTTGCATTTGTTTCGCGATCCTTTGAAGAAATTCGCGTTTCTTCTACGATCCTCTGATGAAATTAGAGCCTTTTTTTTCTGCGATTCTTTGTCAAAATTCGAATTTTTTTTCCTTGGTTATGATGAAATTCATGTTTTTCCTGCAGTTCTTTGACAAAATTAGCATTTTCCCCCGTAATCCTTTGACAAAATTCACGTTTTTCCTGCAATCCTTTGAAGAAATTCGCTTTTTTCCTCAATCCTTAGACGAAATTTGTGTTTCTTCAACAATTCTTTGACGAAATTTGTGTTTTTCCTCAGCCCTATGATGAAATTCTGTGTTTTCCTGCAATCCTTTGATAAAATTAGTGTTTTCCCCTGAAACTTGATGAAATTTGCGTTTTTTCTACGATCCTTTGATCTAATTCATGCTTCTTCCACAATCCTTTGACAAAATTCGCGATTTCCACGATCTTTTGTCGAAATTAGTGTTTTTCCATGATCCTTTGACAAAATAGGAGATTTTTTCCGCAAACGATTGACAAAATTGATTTTCTTTCTCTCTTTTTTTTTTTTTTTTTTTTTTTTGTGTAGACCATTAGTCAAAAATTGCGATTTTCTAAAATAATCAAAATTCTCTAATCCAAAATTTCAGACTGATGACCATTATTTTAAATTTTCGGAAAATTAAGACTAGAATCACTTCTGTTATCGAAAATTGCCGCAATTTTTGTATAGATAATATTTCAACTGCCTTTGGAAAAAAAAAATATCCTTAAAAAGAATAATCCGCATTTTTTGCTGCATATCCATAATAACTATGGACAAATCTTAATACTTGTCACCTCTGAAGGTTACACACACGAGACACATAGCCAAAGGTAAGTGGGGTCACCGGCCACATGTTCGTTGCGAAATATTTTCGTATAAAAATATAAAATCATAAATTCGACTACGGCACAGGCAATATTGGGTGGAACACACAAAAATACACTGCCAAAGTCAGTGGAACCTCCCAATCATAGGTTCATTTTGAAAGATTTTCCTTTAAAAATATAAAATCATACAAATTCAATCAGGGGCCAGGCAATGCTGGGTGGGGGTCAGCTAATATGCAATAAAAACAAAAATAATTAATTCATTATATGGGCATTGTCAGAACTAAATTTAGGTATGGGACACTTTTCTTTATTTTTGGTGAGCGGAAGCATTATAAATAAATAATTAGTTGATTAATCAAAACAAAGTCTTGTGAGAAAAGTAAATTCCACTATTTTTTTAACCAAAATTAAAGTATATATTTAATTTATCTTAAGTATATACTTATATATAACTTAAATTATCTAATTAAACAATTTTTAATTACAATGAGAGCCATAACCTTTCCGTGTCCCTTTTTGCCCAGTAGTAATGAGTCACGACATGTAAATAACATTGGTATTGCCTCCAATCCTCCTACATTTTACAATTTTCCAAAATAATCAAAATTCTCTAATCCAAAATTCAGTATTCTAATTCAAAATACAATATCAGAAATACATATTTAGAGCAGAAAAAGGAAGAAAGATAAGAACAAAAAGTCTTATCTATTGTCCATTAGGATGGAATTTAGATTGGAGGAATTTCTTATCTTGCAATTGGCAGTAGCAGTAAGTTATCTATCTTTTCATTTTCTTTTGTTGACTTAATCTGACAAAGGGAGAGGAGAAAGGAACAAAGCAAAGTATAAATGTTCATACTCTGATCTCTTGAAAGAAAATGATCTCAGAACTAATATTTTCGCTTATTATTTATAACTTAATAATTTTTTTAGCACTTATAACTCTATTTTAACTTCAACATCTGAATAAGAAAATTTAAGCACCTATTAAAAAAAAATAATGAAAATTAAGCACCTTTATAAAAATTTAAACAAATTCAAGCACTTTCGAGGACCTTTTTTTCTCTCTTAAAAATTCAAGGACTTTCAAGCACTTCCAACGACAGTATGAACCCTGTTATAATTACTTTGTGTGTATGAATGGGTTTAAGCCCTTTTTATATATATATGTGTGTGTGTATGTTTAGATTTAGGCAGTTAACAGTACAAATGCAAAACGAGCTGCAAATAATGTGTTAGTTTTATTATTTGAGCTACGAACTAATGAAATTAATTATTTGCAGTTTGTATTAATTATGTAATTACTATTTCCACTAGGCCATTTTTAAAGGGCCCCTTTTGAAATTGGCAAAATGCACCCTGCCTTTTTAAAAGAATATTGCAATCAACCTGTAGATGTAGCCAGAGATTTCTTAAAAAAAACTCCCCATTCCACAGTACATATTTCTAAATCCATGTGCCCAAGAACTTGCAAAAATGATAGAGCTTTATTTCTTTATAAAAAATGGGATACTAATAAAACATGTTATTTAATTGCACTTTTCAATCTGTAATTCATAAAATTATTAAAAATTAACGACACTTTATTTATTGTACTAAGATATTATATATATTTTTTCTTATATTGTTACTAAACACATTACTAATATATATCTTCATGAAATAGTGCCCTTTTTGTAACTAGCAACCTGCCCCTTTTTCTTTCTAGAATGAATACTACATTATTAATTATCATTTTAGTAATTAAAGCTTAAAAATGTATATTATATTCCTAGTTAGAGGGTTAATTGTTTATTAATTATTAATTTTAAGTAGTGTTAACAATGAAATATTAAATGCAATGATTAATAATTTTAATAAATGTAAATATCACCAGAATTTAATATAGTTTTACATAATTATTACAAAATATTAATGTATGTAATGTTATTGTAAGCTACTAACTAATGAAACTACTAATTTACAATTTTTATAATTTCCGTAATTACTAATTACAACTTTATTTATCAAAGTGTAAAAAACAGATTACGTTAGCAATTAAATGTTTTGTTAAATGTTTCGGAAACCTAAAACTCTTCGCAGATATTCAGTATTTGAATGTTGGGGGGGGGGGGGGGTGATCGTAACCTGCGACCTTCCCCCCCACCCCTCTGAGAGAAATTTATTTCTAGTTATGTGAATCAAAAATTACAGCTCATTCTGCCAAGTAGTTTAAAGTTACTTCCCAAAAACTACCTGCATTGTAATCCATTTTGCAATTATTAAAACTGAATTTAACATTAAAATTCTAAACATCAAACCTTCATAATACATAAATTACTTGGTCGAATGACTTTCCATTTAGTACTTCAGAAGGTAAAATTTAACAAAAAAAGCCAACTATGATATCAAAATTAAGTGTTCATAATGAAAATTTCAGAGCTTGGTTCAGTTACACTATGACGAAGACTCTATAAGCTTATTTTTATAACATAAATTAAGAGATTATTTCCCGTCGAATCACTATTTCCATTTTTTCTATTTCAAATACATGAGGTGTTCTCTCTCTCTCTCTCTTTTTTTTTGGGGGGGGGGGGGGGGTGTCGACTGTACATTATGCGTGTGGGTTTTGAAGGTGTAATCAAATAATATGTTGATATTTTCAAGTATCAGATAAAATTTAGATGTCAATGGTGGATAAAACAGAATTTTATAAAGAAAAAAAATAATTATAATTCATAAATAAATGAAACTGATGAAGTAACAAACATTAAAAATATATACATCATTATATAAATCAAGATCTTAAAAAGCTTTGGAAACTTTAATAATTAAAAGAATATATTTTATGATTAAAAGTCAAAGTTCATAAATCTGAATAAGTACCATTAAACTAAATAATAGATGGTAAACTTTCACTATAAGTAAATAACTTCAAAATACACATACCTGCCATAGCCACCAAAGCCCCATGAATAGCATCTACCTTTTGAATCAACTGCAACCTATATGTGAAGGGGAAGAGAAAAAGGGAATTAAGGAAAATTATCAGATGAATGGTTTCTTGGTTAAGATTTAATGGCACAAATTCCCTTTGGGGACTTGCTGTGCCAAAAAAAGGTTAAAATAAAAACTTAGAATTATATTTTAAAAAGTTATATTAAAAGATTGTCATAAAAAACAAGATGAGCAAAAACAACACAGTTTCATAAAAAAAGTAATGTGATATGTATAATTAAAACCATTTAAAAAAGTCAAAATACCATAATTAAAAGACACAAAGTATAAAATGTCGTACTAAAACTGTAAAACAAGTTTATAAACCACAGATATTAAAAACAATGAAAAATCACTTAGGCTCAAATTCTACAAAAACAGTATTTTCTTCATCTGTACTTGAGTCATAACTATAAAAGTCTGATTACACAGCCTTTTCTACATACTGGAGCAGCTGTTTGGCTTTCTGAGTTGGAAAAACATGAGGTTTCTGCAGTCCATAGTAAAAAGTAAATACAATTCAGACTCTAATTGCACCACCTACTACCGATCCCAATAAGGGAATACACATTCATGCACCAGTGCTAACCATAGTCCATGATCACCTGGCACTCCTATGGCAGTCTCCATCCGTTATGAGATGACTACACTAGTAAGTGGCTGCACACTTGATCCTTAGCCAGTGACAAGTCAGCTGACTGATGCACACAGGACCAATATGAACCTCCCGTCTACCTGAAGCAGAGGCCATTGCAGTGTGTTGGTTTCCATCAACTGCCAGGATCCCACTTTCCAGGAACACAGGTCACCACACACGGCAAACATGTAGATGTAGGTGATTTACAATTTTCCAGAAGTCAATATAGACAAGTTCGTATCAGCTTATGGGCAATTGCCCTAAACTCTAAAGAGGAACCCACAATGAGAGTGAAACAAAGAGGAAAGAATAGACAAGAGAAGAATAGTTTAGATGCCCAGGGTTGTGAAGTTCATGAACACCCAAAGAAAGTATCCCCTGGGTAGAGGATGGGGGGGGGGGGGGGGGGGGTCCCAAGTGAATGCTCAAGTATGTTCAATAGTTTAAAATTTCTATATTGTTTATACAAGCAAGAACTGTTTCAACAAAATGAACAAATCAGTTTAGTCAAACTTTTGATAAACAGAATTACAATATGAATTTTCCTCTACTACTCAATATGGTCTTTAAATCGATGCAACAAAAATTAATAGGAAATGCACAAAACAATTGCTAAAACAAATAGTAAGCTAACAATAAATAGAGGAGGTAAATCAAAAAATGTTTCGTAACAGAATAAACTGAAATGCTCAGAAAAGTTAAGTATTTCACATATTTTGAAAAATATTAGTTTATACAACTTAATTCTTTCAGTAGACTACAGTACTTTAGACCAGTAGACTCTTAAACATGCAATAGAGTATAATGAGCAATTGCTCTAAAATCTGCCTTTCAATTTGGGATGTAACCAATGAAAATCACAGTTAACTAGACACCATAGAATAAACAGCAGTTATTTAACTGATGACTTTCTAAAAATACAATCAGATTTCTTTTTTAATAGGTCTCTTGTATATTAAGATAATTTCAGCAAAGGTAAAAGAAGAACAAAATAACCAAGAGCAATTTTAAACTATACACTGATGAAAAAACTAGGTTGTTAAAGAAATACAGAAACTGAAACAGTCAACATTGTATTTATAAAGTGATATTATTTAGTAAACCTGCTGTAAGTTTTATGCATCATGTGCTAATTCAGCAACATTTTATAGTAGAAGAAGAGAAAATGACTGTCTATTCTATAAAGAAAACAAAATATTGATCCTTAACACTCATTATGCCAATATTTAAAATCATTGCCATTCATTATGTTAATCTTTAAAAAGTTACACAGCAGCCAATTGAATTTAAACATGTAATTTTGAAAGAATTATTAAAAATACTTTCGATATTCTTAATTGTGCCTTTATTCATAATTTAACTGATAGCCAATTGATATTTATGTTAGAAAAAAATTAGAACTTCGATATTTTCTAAGATAGAAAAAAAAAATCTAATAAACAGTGAAATTTTTTCATGCGTAATTTCTGAAAAATCGTTGTCAATTTTATTTGCTTCAATTTTTCCAGACATTCTTTAACAATTTTTTCTTAGATTTTATACAAATGAAGACTACATTCCGGAAATAGAGTCTTGTTTCTTAAAACAGATATTAAATTTCCAGTCAAATTTATGTATTTTTCCAGTGACACCTTTTCTTCTACCTGCTCCACGTCAATGTTCAATTGAGCTGCTACCAGCATTATCAGTGATTCTATTTAGCACAGTGTCAGCGATCTCACTGTCTGCTAATCCATCGATTTAGATCTCAAAGTTTTTAATTCATAAACAATTGCTATTGTTCTTTCTCCTGTAGTCGTAATAAAAAAAGGGGGAGGAGGGAGATGATGCCAGATTTTCGAGGTCATACTGCATATTTGAAACTGCTCAAGTACTTTTACTCTGTTTCCTTCATGCATTTAAATTTTGGAAAAAACATTGCTAAATTATATTCAGATTAAAAAGATTTTCTTTTAAACGGAATTATCTATAATTTACAAAATTATCTTCTTTGACATCTTCAGTCCAATAATATGTGGACTTTTTAAAGAGTTGACAACATTAGTAAACAAATGAGTGAGTGAAAGTTTTCTGTTAGAAATATTTCAAATTACTTTCTTTTCCCAAACACTATACACATCTAAAATCTTGAAGTTTTCTGATTACAAAAAGATATTTTGGGTATTTTTATTACAGGAAAACAGAAGATTACAGAACCATATTTTATGTTCATATAGACACACAAATTGAAAAACTTACACTGTGATTAATCCCACAAGCAACACTCATAATCTGCACATCTTCTATCAATGATACATGGCCCTCACGCGTTTTTTCTATAAATGCAATGATTCTTCTAGGTGATAACTCACATCGGAAAGCTAATTTAGTAGAGGTGACAAAATAACGACCATCAGAATTGTGACCTAAAGCACCATATTCAGGTAGACCAAAGCTGTAAAGACCTAAAGTACAAAGTACAAAGAAAGAAAATCAGATAAAGCATAAATAGTAATTTTATGAAGTTTTTTTTTCTTTTAATTATACGAACCTCCTTTTAAATCAACAATCAAACTAAATTCGGCCCCACAAGCAACTTTTGCAATGGTTCTTCCTTTGAAATTGATCTAAAAGAGATTGATAAAATGAATGATAGCATTGATGAAGTGCTGGCATAATGCACTTTGATAAAATTCCTTAAGTTGTCATTACATATTTCCAGATCTTCACTATAGAAACACACACAAAAAAGCAAAAAGTGATTACACCATGTCTTAATATTAATCGCATCACACTTCAGGGAGGGGGAATTAACATGTTGTGACATCACATCTAAAATAAAATTAGATAGCAAACAGCATAATAAAGTTCATTAAAAATGTGTTTTTATCCAGGTTATGCAGGCATGAAAGCGGGAAATGGAAAAAAAGGTGGACATTTTTTTTCCATCTATACAACGGTAGCAAATTTTTTGTAATTTAGATATATTTTAACAGGAATTTATACAATAAAATGAAATATATTTGTACATATGATTGTTATTTTCTTTTTGTAACTTAGAAATTACTTAATAAATAAACTAACAAAAATTATATAGGTTCATTGAATCAAAAAAAGAGAATGGAAGGCAGATTACTAAAAGTATAAATCAAAAGATATATCTGATGAATTTATGTGAAGTGCAGTGATTATTTTTTTAAAACATATTCTGGGTGGTTTGGTTGCTTAAGATTTTCTCTCTCTCTTTTCTAAGGGAAAAAAAATTCTCCATGTTAAATATATGTACATCAAAGTTATCGTTGCTCCAGAAATACATCACTGAAACTACCCCAAAAAGTTGTATAAATGGAATAAAATATTCTATTTCAAAAAGAACCTTATGTAAACTTCCTTTTCCTTTTAAAATCTAAGAAAAATTCACTCGGGAATGACATCTCAATCACCTTCATTTACCTAATTTTGAGATGGTCATAGGATAAGCTGACCTTTGATTTAATAGCTCTTCTACACAGCAGTTCAGAAATTCTAAGGGTTTAAATAGACAAAATTGGGAAGAGTAAATTTAGCAGACCCCCCTCCCCCTATATGCTTTCAAAATTTTCTTTGCATTTTTGCATCAATCTGGAGGATGACCAAAATTGTATTCGAAAAGGTGGAATTCCTCCTTTAGGAGGAACTCTTTCATCCCTGGTTATGTTAGGTACAGTTTTCCTTTGAATTGCAAAGCTTGAAGTAAATAGTATAAAAGATATTATGGTTTTACTTATATCAGTAAAAATAGATTGCTGACATACAACATTTTCATCATACAATTAGCTCTAAATTAATAGTTGAAAAAAAAAGTGATGCCACAAAAAACAGGGCATCACAAAAGTGTGAATACCTGTATTATAAGAGGAAGAAGGGATAAAAATATCACAATATTTGTGACATAATCCATAAAAAATCCCCAAAGTACTAAGAAATGTATGAAATTTTTTTTTCAAGTATTTATCCCAGAGAAACTTCAAAAAATTGAGCACATGTGGCAAATTTTAATAAACCAAATTTATCAGCTTATTTGTGAAATGCAGAAATTTAGATATTAGTTATAGTGTTTTGTAAAGTGTGAGATATCTGACAGTTAATTTTAAATAAAATCCTTTAAATATAGTAGAAGTATAGTATTTGCTGACTTTTTGCAAAGTTATGTTTTATGGAAATTTAAATTGTTCCACTGTTTCGTAAATTACACTCATTTAAACTTGTCAAAATAAACTTTTTTTGGGGGAAAAAAAAAAAAAAAAATCACAAAAAGAAATTTGAAATTAAGTTTAAAAAATAAGCTTTAAAAAAGGTCTACATATTAAGCATGAATTCAACAAATTTGAATATAATATATACAATATATTTGAATATGAATATTCACCAAGCTTCATCGTCACCTGAGAGAGATTCACTTAAGATTTTCTTTGATCTTTTAACAATAAAAGCAAAATTATTATAAATCACATGCAACAATGCAAAGCATTGTCTAAATCTTCAGTGAGATTCAATGCAAGACAAGAAATGTGGTCAATCTTGTATAATTGGTAGAGTTCGATACTAAAGACATGAGACCAAAATATAAATAAGATATGTGTGTGTATGTGTGTAAGTTTCAAACAAAAACATAACATAAGTAATGATATAACCCCAGAAGCAGAATTTTCTGCGTCTGTCTGCAGCAAACTAAAATTTATCTGCGACCCAATAAGCCTACTACTATAAGAAATAACAGAAACTCTTAAAGTAAGCAAAATTTCCATTTATAAAGAAAATATAATATAAGGATACAACAAATACCATAAATCTAAGGACTTAAAGCAAATTTCAGCTATTTTTTAAGCCCAGCATTTCTTTTGAAGTTGTTGGATTAATCTGAAAGGTTTAAAATAATCTGCAGCGCATGCTGCTGTGCTGCACTGTTTCTGCTACAGGGGAAACAATTTTTAAATCTAATTACTTTATGCAATCAATAATCATAGGCATTTATAAATAATTAACAATGTAATTAAAATAATGGAGAATAAATTCAACAATGAATATTTAATTTTTAAATATACACGTTTTCAGTTATTTAATATTTTCCATTTAAATTAATTGAAATAAACTTATTTCTTTTTCTTTTTAGGAATTTAACATTGAATATGTTGTAATAAATAAATAACCATTTTATAATTTATAATTATTATTTTAGCAGAGATTTAAATACAGATAAGATATATACTTAAATAAATATTTGCCTACTCCCTCCAAAAAAACTTTGACCTCTCTCCCCCCCTCTTGCATACCTAAGAAAGTTTTTGAAATAGTGCCTCTGTTTGAAAATTTTATCTCTGGGGCTCTTTGTGTCTCTGACCAAAACTTTACTTTCATATAAAATAAAGTGCAATTAATTCATCAACGACACAGAGTGATAGAACTTTCTCAAAGAGCATTCAAAACACTTCTGCAGTTTTGAAGTAAAAATTTTCTAATACTGTTTTGTCTGCAGCTTTTAATGAGCACATGAAAATCATCTTCAAAGTTTAGTCATATATGTGTTGCTTGCTCTATAATTTGCACTCACGTCTTGAGTCAGTCATGACTGATAATTATAAACAGCTAAGTTCATAGCAATAAATAGTATCTCATTTGAGCCAATACAACTGAAATCAATGAGTAATGTTGAAAATTTCCGAAGGAAGAAACGTGATTTTTGGAATACCAGACCTGCCAACCTTTGAAAATGAGAAATCGTAGCACACAAAATTAAAATTATTCTGGATGTTGGTTGGTTTTTTGTGTTTCGCAGCCATCTTTTGACATTCGTAAAAGGAATAAGGTTTCAGTCTTTCAACTCAATATAGTAAATTTTTCCTCAGAAAATTTGTATATGATTTTTAGAGTTTCTTCTTGTTTCGCAGCCTTTTTTTTAATTTGTAAAAGAAGCCTGTTTCCAATCTTTTAACCCAGTGCAGTAAATTTTGATGAAATTCACGATTTTGTTCCTGCAATAATTTCAGGATATTCACAATTTTTTCCTTACAATCGTAATTCAAATTTTTCTATCACGATTCTTTGTTAAAATCCGTACCTTTTACCATGAACTTTTGACAAAATTCGCATTTTTTACAGTGGTCCTTTGACGAAATTAGTGTTTTCGTTCTGAAATCTTTCGATGAAATTTGCATTTTCTAATTGATCTTTTGACAAAATTCGCATTTCTTTCTGAGATATTTTGTCAAAATTCACGTTTTTACCACGATACTTTGGCGAAATTTATTTTCTTCTGCGACCAATTGACGAAAATGTTTTTTTTTACAGGATCATTTGTCGAAATTTGCGAAGGTTTATCGCAAATCGTGCAATTTTGCACACTATTTCAAACCTTGCCTCTCAAAAGAACCCCCCCCCCCACATTCCCTCCAGAAACTCTTAAAATGGCACCTTTGTTTCTAAGGAAGTGAATTCCTGTATAAGTATTTACGTAAACACGATTCACTCGTGGTTAATATACATAGTGTT
Organism: Maratus speciosus; assembly: GCA_963932465.1. NCBI lineage: Eukaryota > Metazoa > Arthropoda > Arachnida > Araneae > Salticidae > Maratus > Maratus speciosus. The sequence continues at coordinate 214,189,464 of OZ010796.1, read as the reverse complement.
TTATGTTAAAAAATTTGTTTTGCAGCCTGGATTTTTTTTCCCATGAGCACTGTTTAATGTGCGAATTTTCAGACTAATGGCCAATTTTTGTAAAACTTTCGGAAATGAATACTTTGAAATTTTGGAACAGAATCACTCCTGAAAAATTTGCTGCGCAGGATAAAAATCGCAACTAGAAACAAAAAATGCTTGTGTTTTTTGAAAAAAATCGTAGTTTAAGACCGATTTTCGTAGCATCGTAGTTTATAGGTCCAAATCATAGCAATTACAATTTTTCCGTAGCAGTTGGCAGGTCTGGAATACAGATAGCTTCAGTTGAGTTTCGGTCTGGCCGAATTATCACTGAAAACGAATCTTTGGCAAAGCTCAGATTTTGGACCAAAAGGGAAAACTATTTTACTGCCCTTTTTGGGGCAGTCCGCAGGAGGAAATCTACTTCCAGCATTAACTATACATTTTTTTCCGCAGCCCTTTGATGAATTTCACGTTCTTTTAATGAAATGTGCATTTTTTTCACGTTCTTTTGACGAAATTTGCGGTGTTTTCGCAATCTTTTTATGAAATTTGCGTTTTCTTCCCGATCTTTTGACGAAATTTGCATTTTTTCCGTGATCTTTTGATGAAATTGCGGGTGTTTTTTTTTAATTCTTGGACGAAATTTGTGGCGTTTTTCATGATTCTTGGGACAAAATGTGTTTTTTTCAGTGATTTTTGGACAAAATTTGTGTTTTTCTGCGATCCTTTGACGGAATTTGCATTTTTTCTGTGATCTTTAAACAGAATTTGTGTTTTTCTGCAATCCTTTGACGAAATTAGCGATATTTTTTATATCCGAATTTCCGGATTGATGACCAAATTTTTTTTTTTCGTAAATTTTGGAACCCCTAACTCGATTTTTTGACGAAATCTGCATTTTCTCCGCGATCCTTTAACAAAATTCACATTTTACCGTGATTCTTTGACGAAATCCGCATTTTACCATGATTTTTTGACAAAATCCGCATTTTACCATGATTCTTTGACGAAATCCGCATTTTACCGTGATTCTTTGACGAAACCCGCGAGTTTTTCTGCGAGCTACTGACAGAAATTTTTTTTTCCGCTGACCATTTGTTGAAATTTATGATACTTTTTACGCCAGAATTTCATGATTGATTTTTTTTTTTTTTTTAAATTTTCGGAAAATTCGGAACAGAATGCTTTTAGAAATCCCGTTTACAAGATTCGTGTTTTTCCAGTGGTCTTTGATCAAATTCGCATTTTTTAAGCAGCTTTTTTGACAAAATTTGCATTTTTTCCATGGCTCCATGAAGAAATTTGAGTTTTTAAAAATTATTATTTGACTTAATTCGCTTTGTTTCTGCGACCATTTGACAAAATTTGTGTTTTTTGCGCGGCACTATGATGAATTTCATGCTCTGGTCTGCTGCACTTTGATGAAATTCACGTTTTCTCTGTGGTCATTTGACAAAATTCGCATTTTCCCACGATTCTTTAACAAAATATGCATTTTACCGCGATTCTTTGACAAAATCCACAAGTTTTTCTGCGAGCGACTAACAAAAAAAAATTCTTTTTTGCCGACCATTTGTTGAAATTTGCGATATTTTTTACGCCAGAATTTTATGATTGATTTTTTATTTTTTTTAATTTTCGGAACCGAATGCCTTGAAATTTCGGAAAATTCGGAACAGAATCTCCCCTGGTTCCAAAGACAAAATTACTTTTCTATATTTTTCTTCTCTTTTAGCCAATTCTATTTTATTGTTGTGTTTAAGGCATCGTGTCATTGACAGGGAATTTCTAAAAGTCTACTGGAATACGAGCTGGGAACACACGATCCTGTGTATGAATGAGAAGACAACTAGCAGGCACACATTCAGTACGGACACTGAGCTGCGTTTTTTAAAATGGGAGGGGGGGGGGGGCAAGAAGAGCGCTATTTGTTTGGATGTGTGGCAAGAGAGGTGCTATTTTTTGGATAAGGGACAAGAGGGGCACTATGTTTTAAACTAAAGGGCAGGAGGGACAGAGCCCCCCCCTGAAACCCTCAGGGGGAAACTGTTAATAACATTGATTAAATTCATTATTTTTAAATTACACTTTTTAAAATCATTTTATATGTTTATAACAAATAAATATTAATTATTGATAAATGCCTACATGATTACTGGTTGTCATAAAGTAATAAAATATAAAAGTTGTAATATTTATGTTCTTTGAAACTTATAGACACACCTACATTTATATATAATATATATGTATGTTAGAAATGTGTTTCTATATAAGTATAATTGATTAACAATTATATATGCAGTAGTTACTTTAAAAATCTTTTTGGACAGTTTCATTTTCGACTGAAACTAGGAAGATACCGAAATTTGGTTTTTATCTTAAAAACCTGTTTCGGTCGAACACTAATAATTGGAGCTTTTGAAAATAAAGCCAACAAAAAAATATGGTTCCTCTAGATTCTTCAGTTAATTTAAACATGATTTATGTGCCTAAAGAAACTTTAATGGCAATGTAAGCACAGCAAGAATTTTAAAAGTGATGAAAGGAAATAACACATCCCATAATAGAAAAAACATTTGTGTCAGAAATAAACAGAAAAAAACAATACCTCTGTGGTGGAATATACAGAGGATGTGAATTTCAGTCAAAATGCCACTTTCAGTAAAAGAAAATTTAATGTTTATGACTCGAATGAAAGGAAGTATATAAAAAGAAGGCAGGGAGATGAATATTTTCATAAAAATGTGCAAATAATGGCAAAACATGGCAGTGGGATTCTTATTGTCTCTAAGTATGTCAATGTCTGGATGGAAAAATTTGGTAAAAAGTACTATGGATCACAAGTGCAACATCAAGGATGTTTGAAAGGGAATGTAAAAGACAGTGCCAATAAATTAAGACTTTCAGCAGTTATTTTCAACATAATGATTATGAACAATATGGTATATATATTATGTGAGTATCCTTTACGTTCAGTGCTCTCTTTAACACCCGTAACTGTACTTATTATGCTGTATTTACTTGATAAAATGGCCGTACTGTATGCATCAAATTCCATATTAATAAAATGTATTAGTAAAATTAATAAATGAGATTTTTTTCCTCATTGTATACGTCCTATGCCAAATTTGGTACAGTCGTGGGAAAAAAAAATAAACACCCCCCCACTAACTCTTCAACAAATTATCGTAGAAGAAAGTTACTGGTACCGAACGATTGGAAATAAAGTCTACTTTTAAATGATATAGATAAAATTTGCTTAGGGGGCCATCTACATATTAAAACGAACCATAACTTTGTTTTTTTTTCAATAGCAGTACACAATTCTGACATCATAAATGAACTCTACATCCTCCAATTAGCCTAAGAACGAATTTTTATGCAATTTGTACCATAAGTTTCCGAGAAATTAATTATTTTAAAACGAGCGTATTTTAAAGGCTGTATCCAAATTGAAGTTCAGAAATCGATTATTAACCGAGAGAGCCCCCATCTTGATCCAGGCACCTTAAGAAGTCAATGAATCCTGCTAGATTACAATACAGCAGGAGAAATTTCAAAATATCTAGTCACTTCTATTAGAGACGGCTCCTTAAACCATCATTTTGCCTTTTTTTAGCATAATTTGAAAACTACTTGGAAGAAAAATGTGAAATTTAGGATTTACATAAAGCAGGACTTAATAAATCTAAATCCATCAAAAAAATTGTAGGTTGCAATTCATAATTTTTTCAAATATTAATTTCATAATTCATATCATAAATTTATAAAAATTGCAAATTGAGCGTATTTATGTTTGGGTATATTAGTATTATTGCTGCAAATAAAATTAGCACATTAGGAGCATAATTTCTGGAGATATTAATAAAAATATGAAAATGTAATTTAACATTAGAAGCACTCAATTTTGAATGTTTTTAATTCAAAAACTTATTCTAATGACTTGAAATTTGGTGTCTAGGCATAATTTGAACCAAAGATTTGAAATATCTTGTTAAAATTGGGTATTGTCATTGAAAAAAAAAAAAAATGAAGTTTGGTTTCGTTTTAATATGTAGATGAACCCCTAAGCAAATTTTATATACATTATTTAAAAGTAGACTTTATTTCCAATCGTTTGGTACCAGTAACTTTCTTCTACAATAATTCGTTGAGGAGTTAGTAGGGGTGTACATATATAGCCATTTTTAAAGTATAAATTAAATTATACTATTCATGAGTACTCAAATAATGATTGAAGATTTGATAGAAGTTTATTGATTCCAAGCCACATTGTGAATGATAACAATAGTCTAAGTTTGGCCATTAGAGTATTAACTTTTTAAAAATATACATTACTTGTAGTATATTCAGACTTTTACAATAGTCTTTATCTTTTTATTGTAATTTAATGCACATATTTTTAAATTGAAAAAAAAAAAAAACTACAAAGTCTTTTGAAATTTAATATACCAGATGATATACATCCTGCTTTCATTTTTTAAACTACATTCTGGATTAAACAATTCTACAAGTTACTATTGTCTGAGTGTCACTCGGGCATTAAAGGGCTTATACTTCTATCTATATCTGGCAGAGTAATATTTCTGATAAATATTCAAAACAGCAAAGCAATCAAATACAAACCTTTGTTGGAATAGTCAAATTGTTGTTTTGAGAGCCAACACCACATTGCCCAAATTTGTTATCTCCACAAGCATAGACTGTTCCAGAATCTAGAAAAAAAAAGTTAATTTTTGCATTTCCATATTTATTTTTTCATATTTTATTGTTTTTATACATATCAGAACCAAGAATGCAAAAGATATATTTTTTTTTTTCACATTATATAGACCAGGTAGGGATACAAAAATGACTACTTCAAGTTACAAGATGAAATTATGATGTAGAACAAGATTATTAAGAGTACATGAAAGAATAACAGGTTTGCCTCGACATAGCTTGGTACGATATGAGCAGCAAGGGGAGCCAATTCATCATTTTGGAGATCATATTGCATTATCAAGTTTTGAGATGAAACTGGTGCTAAATTAAAGCTTAAACAACATATTTTTTAAATATTTTTGCCTGTAAGGGTATATTCTGGTATGACCCACCAGCAGACTAAAATTTATGACAGAAAATGACATCATATGATACTATTGAGACCCAAAGTGATATTTATATTACAATATAATTGAGTTTCAAGATTAACCCTTACAGAACCATAAAGGGCAAAGGGCCAACTTTATATAATACAACCATGTAATTTGTTTTGTGGGATAAGTTAAATGTATACTATGAGAAATACTATGCAAAACATAAAATTTGAATTTTTCAAGCAGGTTACTGACCTTTGATCTCCCACCAAATCAAAACCAATGGTCCCACAGTATTAATATTCTGGATTTCTTTCTTTCTAATGGTCATCTCACATGGAGAAAAAAAAATCACATGAATCTGTTTACCATTTAATCACAGATCCCCTGATTCTGGGCAATTCTTATATGGAATGACTTAAGTACATAAAGTCACTTAAAAATGTTCATTCTTTATTTCTATTATTTTCCTGCAAGAACATCTCTGATTCTGATTTTTTTTAAATTCCAGGAATTTCTAACTTTTAATGAATTTGACTTTTGCAGACCTGATTTTTCTGCACCACCAACGACAATTTCAGTTGTGACACTCGTTGTCACCTCCCCCCCCCCCCCCCATGGAAAATGCAGATTGGTTAAAAATAGGAAAAATCTGCAGAAAAGTGGCATCACTGGAAATTTGATAACTCTAAGTTTTGGTTAGGGATTGACCAAATACCAAATAGTCGATTCGGTATTCAGTGATTCGGCATGTAAACCAAATAGTTGCAGATAAGTATTTTCTTAGAAATAGAAGAATTTTCCTTTACTTAGAAGTAGAATAGGGTAAACGATGTTTCAATATTATGTGCATGAGTTCAGCTGCACTACAAAAAACAAGTCAAAGGCCATTTTTAATTTTAAGAAAAGCCTTTTTCCTTCCTAAAATAGTTGACATAAGAGTGAAATCAAAACAACTGTCTACAATAGAGGGGGAAAAAGTAAGGAAGATGGGCATCTTTCCCTTATCATTTAATTTTAATTACTTCTACATTAGTTTCTAAATTTATTTAATGTGTATTTTCTTTAATATGCACATCTCTGTATATCTAAGGTGTATATAGAAAATATACACATCAAATTATACCCCTATGCCTATTTTATAACTTTTATAACCATTAAATTAAAATCACTCAAACTTGTTATCTTCATCACCACAATGTTAAAATAGTAATCAAAATATAAATATCTATCAATAATTTGACAGAAAATGGTTAAATGTACAAATTGATATGATAGATACCTTTTGAATTTGAGAACATTCCTATTCAATATGTTTATAATTAGACAGTAGAAAATCAGTTTAGTAAATCAGCTTAATGACAACATTGTTTCTTTTTATTTGAATGAACTTTAGTTTTCCTGGCAATCCTTATTCTTAATAATAGCCTGTATAATTTAATACTTTCATAGGTTATTTTGGTTATTGACTAGTGATCAAATAATAAAAAATAAGTGATGGTTTAATGAATTTGTGAGAACTGAATTAAATTATTGAGAATTTAATTTTAATTTAGTTTATTAAAAAAGCTATTATATGCAAAAATGTGTATTAAAACTTTTTAAGTATTCGGTTGTCGAATACCGAATATTCAGTACACACTTCGACCAAAGCTTTGGTATTCAGCGAAATTGCTGCTTCGGTCAATCCCTAGTTTTGGTTATAGATGAATGGAATTTTCATTGCTATATGCAATATTGTTAAATAAGCAAAATTTTCATGCAAATTTCAATACTTTTAAAAATGCAAAAATCCATCAAACCAGGAAAAATTAATTATTATTCACATTAACTACATCTAAAAAGAAGTAACCATTGCAAAAATAAAAGCCGAAAATAACTAAAATTATTCTTATGTTTTTATGCATGTTTAATACAGAAAATAGTATTGAGATAGTGAAAATATGTAAAAATTAATTTGTCTTTTTTAAATACTTCTAAAAAGGTTTAGAAATTAGATTTTTATAAAAATACTTAAATAGCAAAGAAAAAAAAATGTACAAACCAGACAAAAATAATGTATGACTTCTTCCACAAGAAGCATGAATAATCGTGTGGTCTTTTAAAGTCTCAACAAGTGTGGGAACATCAATTCTTTTGCAGTGACCGAGACCCAGCTGCCCTTTGTCGTTTCTACCTAAAACAAAAAGAAGCAAATGAATTAGGAGGAAAAAATAAGACTAGATTTATTTCTCTCTTTTCAATAAGTAAATATACAAATGTACTATTTCATTTAAAAAGGGTTTTTTTCTTTTTGGCATAGTCTTTATTAGTTATAACATACAGGGTGATTTGCTACTGCTGGTATATGTGTTGAGGGGTGGTGCAGCTCACTAAATATTCTTTATATAGGAAAGTTGGGGCACAATCTACTTATTCAGTAATAAATACAGTGTCTCACTGCAAGTCGAGCCTTAGTTTTTCTTCATAGCTTTAACAATAATAAAAAAACTTTACCGATATTTTCAAAAGACATGCTTTACTTTCTATTAAATGTGATAACCTCTTAAGAATTGCTGGAAATGGCTACAATCTGTGTCCAAACAACACTTCATAATTTGAAATATAGATCATGGTACAAATGGATCACTGACCTAACTACAGTGAACTTCCTGTAATATCTATCACATTTCACACAAAATAAAGTAAGTGTTGAATATATCGGTAAAATATCTTCATTACCGTTAAAGTGGGGACTGAAAACTCTGGTTCGACTTGCAGTGAGACACCCTGTATTTATGAGTGAATAAGTGGATTGTGACCCAGCATTCCTATACAAAAAATGTTTGTTTTAGTGAACCATACCACTCATGAAAGTTTGTACACACGATAGCTAATCACACTGAATAGATGGGAGTGGGGAAGCAATGTGCTTACACTTATACCATCCATCAACTTAAATTACAAAAGACACATATTACAAGTACAGTCAAGTCGGTCATTTTATAAACTTAGTCATAATATTTTAAGGATACCCAAAAGAGTTACAGATACCATTAATTTCCAAGACTGGCATAACTGTACGAGAACCAGAAATCATCAGAAAGCAGTAATGCTTGTATTTGGAAGATCGTTTATCTGTGCATGTCCAATAAAGTTGGCACCTTTCAGAAGCAAGTGGTTGATCTTGAAACACTCACTAAAACACAGCTGTTAAATTTTTGTTGAAGCCAATATGAAGCAGAGAAACATTAAATTCTGCTTCAAATCAGGCAAAACTGCTACAGAAACACATGAAATGTTGGAACAAGTGTACGGAGAAAGCATTATCCTGTTCATGCACTTTTGAATGGTTTAGCTGTTTTCGGGACGACCACGAAAGAGTCGAAGATGACGTGCACACTGGACAGCTGCATTCAGTGTGCACACTAGAAATAATTGAGAAAGTTCGTGAGCTTGTAACTTCGGATCAGCGATTAACTATTCAAGTACTTGCCAATGAACTGAACATTTCTAAGGAGGTGGATCAACAAATTTTGATACAAGACCTAGGGAAATGCAAGATTTGTTCCAGATCTAGTCCTCACTGTTTAAAAGGAGGAACAAAAGCAATTCAGAATGGACTCATGCGGTGAACTCATCGACAACGCTGACCCTGTGTTCCTCAATTTGATAGTAACAGTAGATGAGTCTTAGTGCTATCAATATGACCCTGAAAGCAAATGGCAGTCTCCAAGCTCACCAAGACAGAAAAAATTTCTATTTCAAAAGTCCAAAATCAAGGTAATGTTAATTGTATTCTTTAATAGGTAAGGACTAATTCATCATGAATTTGTTCTCCCTTGACAAGACTGTTACTGGACAGCTTTATGCAGAAGTTCTTGCCAGAGTTTGACAAAAAGTTCACAGAGTAAGGTCTTGTTTCAACAGAATGGGAGTTGGCTTCTTTTGCATGACAACGCCCACCCACACATTGCTTTCCATGTACAGCGCAGGGGTCGATGCAGGTTTTTATTTTTGGGGCCCATTTTGTTTAAAGTAAAAGTTATTTTTGTGAAAAATAATATTTTGTAACGAAGTTTAAATCCATTTACTCAAATTCGAACCAAGAATTTACTAACAAAAACTTCTTTAAATCCCCTTGCTAAAGTTTTTGTTTTTCGTGACCACGATTTTATTTACAAATTACACATTTTAAAATAGTTTTTATGAAAAAGAATGTTACAAAGGGGGCCTATTTTATTAAAAGGAATTTTGTGAAGGGGCCTGTTTTATTAAATCTATTTTTGTGAAGGGGCCCATTTTATTAAATTTATTTTTGTGAAGGGGCCTATTTTATTAAATAGATTTTTGCAAAAGGGCCCTAAATAGGCCCCAAATTTTGCCTGGACCGACACCTGCAGTGGTTTTTGGTGCAGTATTAGATCGTGGAAATACAGCAACCTGCATACTCTCCGGACTTAGCACCAGCAGTCTTTTCTTATTTCCAAAATTGAAAGATTTGCTGAAGGGAACAAGATTTGAGGATGTCGAAGTCTTCAAGAAAACAGCGATGTCTACTTAAAAGAGCATTCTGAAAGAGGACTTTAAAGTTGTTTCCAAAACTTATACAGCCAAGCACAGAAGTGCATTATGGCAGATGGGAGTTACTTTGAAACATATTAGATATGTCCTGTAAATTAATGGCCACACCTTGTATATTCCAAAAATTTATTAAAATTTAGCTATAGTACTAATAGGCTTCTGTAATAATTTAAAGGAAGAATTAGTTTTTTTTTACAGAACTCAACACAAAAAAATGTCAATATCACTCTTCTGTGACCCCCCCCCCCCCCTTGATCACAGAATCCTATGTTAACCTATGGGAAAACTTTAAAACATGATTACTTATTACCTAATATAATTATTGAAATACAATTTTCACCATCAGAAAGTAATGTCAGATGGCATCAAGATGCATTTTAAAAAATTGTCTTCTTAAATTTTAAGTATTTAAAAATTCCTTATAAACTTTTAAATACCTATTTCATGAAATCTTATCTTCTTAAAACCATTTAAAATTTAAGGAGACAACTTTTAAAAACACACCTCGTCAGCAACTGATGTCTACTTTCTGATGGTGAAAACCAAAATTCGATAATTATATTAGGTAATGAATAATTGTGCCTTTAAGTTTTCCCATAGGTTAACATGGGATTTGGCGATCAAGGAACTTCAGTGAAGCAGCCCTTTAAAGTTTACTAAATAAAACTTGAAAAGAAAATTCCTATTTTTTATGTTTTGGAGAGAACTAGCTAAAAAGCAGAAAAATGTAAAAACTAAAACACTAAAGTATTTATTTTTAAAACATATAAAGATTCTCAACATGCATCGTATGCATTCCCCCCCCCCCTCCCCGATTTTTACTTTGAATCCAGATGCCAATGCAAGATCAGAACATATTCTCAAAAATTAAAAAGAAAAAATGCTTTTAATGAAAACTTAATTTTTATATAATTAACAAATTCTGGTTAAATTCTGACTTTCCACTTTTCATATAATTTAATTTAAACATAATGTTTTCAAAGCTGAAAAGTGTACAAAACCGGACTATGTTTTGCCATGCTTTCTTTAAATATACAAAATATTTATTTTTTTTTAATAATCGATCTTTAATTGCTTATGTTTTCATCCTCTTCTAAATAAAAAAAAAAAAAAAAAAAAAAAACTTATCAAGTAAAACTCTCACCATGTTTCCTGCTACACTATCTATGGATTAGGGTTTTTATTATTATTATTCTTGCCTGCTTATACACTGTCTATGGGTTAGGGGTATTTTTATTATTATTATTCTGTATTTTTAGTAACGTGCTGTAAATTTCATGGCTTTACTTTAGAAAATATCATTAACGATTGTGTTGAGAATACTAATGCACGGATGAAGTTTACAGAATGACCCAATCATGACAATTAATTGTCATACATGAAAAAATAAAATCATCTGAAGTTGCTGAGAATTTCCTTTATCAGAAATAAAAATTAGCTTGTGTGTTTACAATAGAATATAAAATACAGTAGATGTTAATGTATAGACAGTAGCCAAATATTACATTTCAACTTTAATTATTAAATTTATCATGGATATTCTTCCATGCACTTATTAATTTACACATACGCTAATTTTATTTTCTTGTTAACTACTTACCCCATGTATATGCTTGCCCTGTTTCAGAAACTATGACTGAATGGACAGCAACACAGCCAGAATAAACACCAACAACCCTAATGCCTGATGACACAAGTGAAGCTAATCGGTGAGGGCCCCAAAGGTTATGACCAGTAGCATTTTTTGCTAAAAAGGATATGTAAATAAAATAATAAATGTGCTGTTGCAATACATAAATTTTATAAATTCATTTTTAATTGATAGTTGAAGGGGAGGAGGGAGGGGAAAAATCTTTAACCCCTCCCCCTATTATTTTACATGCTATTTGAAGAATTACATTAATAGACATGACAAAATACCATAGAAATAATTGAAATAGACAACTCAGAATAGTTATGCAAAATGTTTATTTTTATTTAAAATAAAGAAAGTCGAGTTTATATATATATATATAGGTACACTTGTGACAGGCAGTACAAGAGCAATTTCAAACTTATTGCTATGATCTCTTCAAAAATTGTCAGAAAACTTTTGAAAATCTGATGTGCCTTGCATGAACAATGCATATTCCAGGTGATAGCATTATCAATATCCACTTCCGAACAAAATTATTTTATTATATCCTTAATGAAGTATAATCCAAAACTAGAACTCCTGATACTTTCTTTGACTGAACTAGGTATTACATATTGAAATTTTAAACCAATGTCCAAAGTTTAAAAGGGAAATCGTCTATTCATTTCTTCTAACAAAAAATGTAGGTTGACTTTAAAATGTCAAATCCTACTTTCTATGATTTGCAAGGGACAACAAATTTGTTGTTTCTAAATATGTTTCCTTGCAATTCAGGAAACAATTTTCTTTATGGTCAACACAAGATTTTTGCAGTTCTTTTAATGTCATTTTCGTTTAATGCTGACTCTAGACCAATTTGGCCCGATGGCTCTTACTGCCCTTTTTGATGTGCCCTTATGGTTGTATTCTTTTTTCAATGATGGGGGGGAAAAAAATCACAAAATGCAACCATCGATTGTAGGAAAAACCCGCAAAAAACTTCATTGGTCATAAGAAAAAAAAAAGTGATATTACACAATCAGTCGATGGGAAAAAATCATGAAATTTGTCAATCGGTCAGAAAAACAAACATGAATTTCGTTTGTAGGTCACGGGTCAAAAAGAAACTCAAAATCTGCCGTTCGTAAAAAATCTCATGAAATATGCAAATTTGGTTGCAGGAAAATATTGCAAAATTTGTCAGTTGATCGTAGCAAATATCGCAAAACGGCCATGGGAAAATATTGGAAAATTTGCCAGTTGATCGTGGAGAGGTTCCAGATTTTTCAGTAGGATGCAAGGAAAAAATTGTGAATTTCTCAATCTGCCGCAAGGAAAACCATAAGAAGTTCATCTATCGGTCGTGGGGGAAAAAAAACGCGATTTTCTTTCATCGGTTGCAGGAAAAACCTGCGATTTTCATTCATCAGTTGCAAGAGAAAGCTGCAATTTTTGGCCATTGCTCGCAGAGATAAAAAAAATTGTGAAATTCGTCGATTGAACATAGGAAAAAAAAAATCTTGAATTTTCTCATTCTGTCCCGAAAAAAAAAAATTGCAAAATTTGTCATTCGAAAATACCATGTTAAGTTTGCCAATCGGTTGCGGGAAAATATTGCAAAATTCACCGTCTGTCATGGAAAAAATTCGCCAGATCTTTTAGTCAGACGCAGGTAAAAATTCATATATTTCGTCAATCTGTTGCAAGAACCATGAAATTCGCCAATCGGTCGTGGAAAAAATTGCGAAACTCATTGACTGATCATGCAAAGTTTGTCAATCGAACACAGGAAATATTGCTAAATTCATCAATTGGTCGCAGGAAAATGTCACGAAATTTGTCAAACTGCCACGAGAAAATGTCACGAAATTCATCACACGGTCTCTGAAAAAAATCGCAAATTTGTTCAGTTGGATGCAGTGAAAAAATTGTGAATTTTGTCAATCTGCCACAAGAAGAAACCATGAAATTCACCAATCGGTAGCAGAAAAAGATTGGTTTCGGGAAAATATCGTGAATTTCGTCGATCTATCGCAGAGCCCCCCCCCCCCCTCCCCAACACACACAAAATTTGTTGATCGGTTGAGGGATTTGATCGCTATTTCATAAAGCAAAATTCCCTGAAAAAAGACTGAATTTTTGGGCTGGAGACTCCTTGCCCACGATATTCTTTTGGGCAGGATTTCAAAGTTTTGTGTGCAAATACAGTCCTGAAATTCATTCCCTGGTTAACATTAAGATTTCCATAAGGGGTGTGTGGCAGGTCCAATACACCCCTCCCCCCCCCCCCCCCCCACACACAAATGCTTATAAGAGCCGCAATGAAACCAAGACTATTTTTTAGTTAAAAAAAAAAAATAGGCCCACAATAAAGTTACACCCAGCTCACATATACCTCCCAAGCTTATATGAAATTTCTAATGTGATGTAAAGACACTTATATACCTTTGAAAAAAGTTTATTGCATAAATAATCTTTCCCTTGTATCCTAGGCCCTTTTATCAAAAGGCCACTGCTTGTTAATGTCCATATTGCAAACAATGCACAAAACAAAAATCATAATTTCGAAGAAACTTTAATAAAATGAAATGACATGATACACTGATCAGAACATTTTTATTATGATTCCATTTCTTCATATTCTTCAGCTTCTCATTATATTTCACATTGATACATTGCTCACTTAGATATAGGCCTACTCCACAGTCATGTATGTGACAATCATAGCAAATATATGTATATAATTATGGTAATCCAGGTTATAAATATAATTAAGGTAAAATTGTATTTTACTGAAGTGAAATAGAAGGTAACAATAAATAATAGCAGAGAATACCGGATATATAATATTTAAGTCTAAAAAACAAACTAATGTATATGGTCATGTATGTGACAAAATTGTAATTATTATATCCTTTTTATAAATGCAAACTTTGCTTATTTTATGAGTTACTATAATTTCTTATGATAGCAGGCTTGGTACAGCATTTTTGGAATGTACATAAAGTTTGGTTTGCTGCAGACTGACACAAAAAATTCTGTTACTAGGTTCATGTGTGGTCTAGAGTTATCATTTCTTTCTCCTTTTACATTAGTACAGTGGTTATGGTTACTCGTACCCTCATTTATTAACATTTAAGTAAGCTAGAATCCAGACATGGAAACTTAGTAGGTAACAGGCATAAAGAAAAATGTTTTAAATAATGCAACTCTAAGTAGTAAAAATGCCCACAAACATGAAGATATACTACAGTATGGGACCCGTTATCCAGAATGCTCTGAAATCCAGAATGCAGAATAACTGAAAAATAATTTGTTTCATTTCAAAAATGTAAAATCATGCAATTTTTTTAATGGTGTGAATGAGCATGAATGAAGTTGAAGACTTTAAAATTTAAAAAGAGAAACAAATTATTACAGATCTGCTGGACTAAGCTAATGAACTTTCATGTTCAGAAGCTCAATTGTTGGATCAAGAACCAGTAGAAGATTGTCTAATTGCTGATGAGGATACTCCTGTAAGTGATCAGATGACTGGCAGTGAGATTTGTGACATAATGCCAAGGGATATGTCTAATGGAAGTGAAGATGATGACAAGCAAAATGAGGTGGTAAAAAGATTTCAAATGAGCTATTAATATATTTCAATTGAAGAACTGATTTGTGAAATACAAGAAACAAGCTACTCCAACAAACAGCAAATCGTGTCAGTATACAGAAGCAATTAGTGCAAAAGACACACTATAAGCAATCAATCTTAATAAAAATGTTCTAAAAAAACAAATCAAAGGAATCTGCTCTCTTCTTATATGCTAATGTAATTTTCTTCTTTATTTGAATTGTAATTTAGAAGGTTTTTTTTATTTTGTGTAAATAAGTTATTAATTTATATTTATGTATTTTCATATATTATTCATATTTTATACATTTCATATCATTATTTTATACAATTCTTAACATTTATAGTAAATTGTTCCGAATTACGGAAAAACCTCTTATCCAGAATATCTCAGGTCCCAAGCATTCTGGATAACGGATCCTATACTGTACTAGCTTAGAAATGGAGATTTTGTTAATGTCAGAACAACACTGTAAAAATTCAGAAAATGCAAAATATTTTATTGAAGCTAAACAAGAAATAAAACAACAAAAAATTAAACAATGTAAATAGGTTGATTAATTATGTACTTTTTGAATAATCAATAACTCACCATTTTTAGGCAATTCTTTACGACCTATTTAAAAGAAAAAGTTTAACATTACTTTAAATGCTGAATCCCAGTAAAATGTATAATTATTGTTAAATAGTTTCAAAAAATGAATGTAACACATTAGAATTAAAAGAAATTAGTATATAAAAACAATTACCAATTAAATCATAATTTGTCCCTCCACAAAATAAAAGAGTGCCAGCAGTCTTAGAACCTTCTAATTTCTATCAATTGAGGAGAGAATTACAATTAATCACCTTTTTAAAAAATGTAGCACATAACAATGAATAGATGTTGAAATAAAAGAATAGTCTACTCTAGATTCTTAAGAGAAGGAAAAAACAGTATGTAAATTCAGAGAAAAAAAGACACATAACATGCATGAATGGCATCCATTTAATAACATTTTGTTTGGATACAGTAAAACTTCAATTATCTTTCAGTTCAAGGACTATCACAATAACAAATAAGGTAATAAAACTGTAATGTTTTATGTCGCCAAATGATAAGTCAGTTCTCCAAAAATAATCTTATTAATTTTAATTTGATGTAAAAAAAAAAATATTACATATTTACAGGAAAAAATATAAACAACTTCATGAAAAGACTGTCTTTTATTAAACTTTGTATAAGGAGCGACTTAAGGCTAAAATTAAGGATTCAACCAGACAGGTTCTCTCCTTAGTGCAAAACAATGTTATAAATCACATTGATTCTTAAACTATATTATGGTTTATAGTACATTATTAATAAATGTATAGTTTTATGATTAGTAAAAAAAGTTAGATTTTGAAAAATATTGTCTTTAAAAAGTAAAAAATTCTTGCAAATCAGCAAAGGACTGATTTTGATACAAAGTGAAAAACTCTTTAAAATATTGATGCGAAATACCGATATCACAATTTATACTGTAATCACATGATACTCAACTAAGACCCTTTAAGACCAGAAGATTTTTGGTAAAAATGAAAGTTTTGGTGGTTTCCCTTAATTAAAAGGATCATATTTGAGTGAAAAAAAAATCTGATGTCAGGTTATCCATGCCAAAAGGAGGACCCACACAATTCTGTGGGTGCAGACTTTAAAAACTTTAAATCGCACATGAGAAAAATGTTTTTCTTTTGGATTACCTACACAACTGTGTAGGTGAGATCTTAAAGGGTTAAAACATAAGAATAACACAATTACTGCTGTTGTCTAATGTAAGAAAGCATAATTTAATAAACTTATCTTCTGCATCAAATGAAGTTTGAAAATTGTCTTGCTAAATATGGAAAGTTCTAATTCTCTAATCAATAACAAAATTTATTTAGTGTTAATACTAGAAAAACTAGGGCTGTTGGGGGGGATTTTAAAAAAAGGCACACTTGTACCGTGTTAGAAAAAAATATTTTGACCTGGTTTGTTTAGGGTATCCTAATAGAATCTGCGATATTTTTCCCCAATCAATTGAATTTCACGATCCCCCCCCCACACACACACACACACCTCACCTCCATCAACTGACGAATTTAATGATTTTTTCATCATCAATCAACTTATCAATGAATTTTGTTTTTTTGTTTTTGTTTTTTTTTAAGCAACTGACTGAAGAATTTTGCTATTTTTTCTCATGATTGAATGCTAAATTTAATGTCTTTCCCCTCTACCAATCGACGAATTTCACAATACTGTTGAACCACGTTAATACACGAATCAAAATCATCAATATATTAATCGAAGTTCGTGAATTTCTGTCCAGTGGTTCATCTAATAGGAACCTATACTTAACACATCTTTATGACAAGTTTTAGCGTTTTAAGTCATAAAACGACATTTTATTTGCTTTTATCATTAAATAACCGATTATCTAAATTAATTTATATTGGCTATTGTAAGCTTTGAAAAATATTAAAGAGCCAATAATTATTGGTTTTACATTTAAAAAATTCAACTTCAAATGTAAAGCTTGGAAAAGATTGTTTTTTTGTGTGGGAGGGGGGGGGGGGATATAAAAAGTCACTGCTTAAGACAAAAGCTCTTTATCAACACAGACAATAAGACCTAGGAAAAGTGAACTTACACTTGTATATGTGTCATGACTCATGAAATATATCACAAATATATCCATTGATAAGATATTTAACAAAAAAAGGAACACGCTTTTTGATTCCTAATCATGTCTGCAAATTGTATTCATTTAAGAATTAAAAAAAAAAAAAAAAAAAAAAAAAATCAATGTGTCAAAGTTTTGCATTGTTCGAAAAAATAAAATGTTGAACAGCTAACAGAAATAATGATTAACCCTCTAAGTGTTTGGGGCGTAATATTCCGTTCACTATGCTCCAGGTTTCACAGCAATACAAGCAATATTTAAGATAATGTAATTCTATAGATTTAATGAATTTTAAGTACACTGAAGAATGATTAATATTCTCAAGGATTACATTCATATTTGTAACTGAGTTTTTTTAATAATGTTGAAAGAATCACATTTTCTTAGCATTTAAAACAAAATGCAAAGAAAACAACATTACAATTTTACCCTTTTGCAAGACGCTCGGAGGGTTAAAGAAAAAGAACAGAAGGTAAAACTCTTCCTTTCTTACTATTAAAAAAAATAATTGGTATCTTCAATGTTAATTGACCAATTTTGTTCAAATTTTCAGCTAGCTGAAATAATAAGTAAGGCTGTGTCCAGACTTTTATTAAAATATGATAAGTTACAAGAAAATTACAGCCCCATAAAAAAGCCCACTATTAGATCCACTGGGTTTGATTTTTGACGGCCAATTATCTACACGAGGGATATAGGCCCGGGGGAGTGCCCTCCGTGGGGGTCTTTCTAAGGGAACCTAATCCGTATTAACGCATGGAAGATCCACGGCTCGAAGAAAACCACGAAAACTCCGAACGATTAGGCCGGCGGGCGCGATTGGGATCAAACCCAGCACCTCCCGTCTACCAGCTTCGAGAGCAGAACCTCTCGGCCACTGGTGGGGCTTAGATCCACTGGGAAAAAAGCTGACTATGACCTCGGTTTACTTATTTAACTCTGAGAACTGGATGCTGAGAGAATCAGATAAGCTTTCCATTTGATAATATATATAAAAAAAAAAAAACACAGCTAATTTTAAATATTTCCAACAACGATTGCAATACATAGTCTTAACAAAAAACAGTGAAGCAAAACTGAGGAAAAATATATTTATTTAAAAAAATATATCTACACATATATATATATTAAAGATGAAACATGTAACTCTTGTAATACAGAATCATGCTAAATTCCACTAATTCACTAGCATATTGTGGGAGATAAATCTACATAAAACATATGAAAAAACCACCAAATTTTGATAAAATCCTATTAAGGGTGTATTCGAAAAAATGTTTTTCTGCCCTCAACAGCTCGAAATTTTCTGAGACATTTTCAGACTCATTTTTAAAAGTAAAAAGATGAAACTTGCTGGGGGTGATTTTTGAAGACATGTTTAACATGATGTAAGATTTCATTTTCAGCTCAATTAATTAGAATTTGATTTTTAAACAATTATTTTTTCAGTATGACCATTTTTTTCATTCCCAGATCGCCCGCTTCGGAAAATTCGGTTCAAAACACTAACTTTGACAGCGTTTAATACAGTATTTTCTGCATTTATCAAAAAATTGAGAAGCACGGCACATTATGTAGTTTCTAAATAAGAGAATTTCCCAGTTTGATGCGTTTGAGATCAAAAATGGATTTAAAAATGAATCATAAAATAAGCAGTTTAGATCGGAATACACCCTTAAAGACAAAAGATACAAGATCCAGCTAAATAATGTTGAACCAGAAAAGGCCGTATCATAAAGATACAAAAGATCAAATGGATGAATGATGCCAGAAGCTTATAAAGTATTTCACTTGTTCACGGGTACATACAGGGGCGGATTACCTATTAGACTGAGTAGGCTGAAGCCTAGGGGCCCAGAAGGAAAGGGGCCCCTGTGCTAAGATTTTTTTTTTTTTTCACATTGAGATATTTAATGCAAAAGAAAAATGATTTCCAGTATTCTTTGTTTCACTCATTATTGAATCATGAAAATTATTAATTGATACAGATTGTAGTCCAAACACTACTCCACTTTTAATTTCTTCTCTATTCATAAAAAGGAAGTATTGAATTCTTGAAATTTTTCGGCTTTTAGTTTGGGAAAGATTTACACAGAGAAGACTAGTAGCCACAGCAGCCTAGCCTAGGCAAGATTTTGACAGCACCTCTACGAATGACATCTTTTAAAGAAGCTTTTAAATTTTAATCGAGGATTTGTCTAATCATAACTCCTTACATTTTAGCATCATTGTCAGTCACCTAACTTCACCCCAACCCCTCCCACCTTTAAAGCTAGGTCAAAATTTACATCTTTTGGGATATCCTAAATATGATTTGATTGTATTTGAAAAAATTTCTGTGGGTTAAAATTGCGTGAGTGCTGCTATAATTAATGCATAAAATACCGACTGCTGATGATAGAAACATACTTCCAACTGCAAAAAGTATAAGTACAGGATTTAGATATGGCATTCGTTTTAAAAGGTCCAGTATACATATTAAAATACGAAATTTTATATTATATATGGTCCCTGCAGGGGTAGTACTGGTCATAGGTCAGGACATATTTCAGGACATACTTTTTCCGATATTTCAGGATACATTTACCCAGCATACTACTTTTTTTTCCGCGAACCTTTGCCTAAATTCACAATTTTTTTTATGTGATCGTTTGCGATTTCTTTCAGTGATCATTTGCCGAAATTCGCTATATTTTCTTCTATCATTTGCCAAAATTTGCGATTTTTTCCAAGATCGTTTGGCAAAACTCGCGATCTTTTCCGCGGTCATTTGGCAAAACTCGCGATCTTTTCCGCGGTCGTTTGGCAAAACTCGCGATCTTTTCCGCGGTCGTTTGGCAAAACTCGCGATCTTTTCCGCGGTCGTTTGGCAAAACTCGCGATCTTTTCCGCGGTCGTTTGGCAAAACTCGCGATCTTTTCCGCGGTCGTTTGGCAAAACTCGCGATCTTTTCCGCGGTCGTTTGGCAAAACTCGCGATCTTTTCCGCGGTCGTTTGGCAAAACTCGCGATCTTTTCCGCGGTCGTTTGGCAAAACTCGCGATCTTTTCCGCGGTCGTTTGGCAAAACTCGCGATCTTTTCCGCGGTCGTTTGGCAAAACTCGCGATCTTTTCCGCGGTCGTTTGGCAAAACTCGCGATCTTTTCCGCGGTCGTTTGGCAAAACTCGCGATCTTTTCCGCGGTCGTTTGGCAAAACTCGCGATCTTTTCCGCGGTCGTTTGGCAAAACTCGCGATCTTTTCCGCGGTCGTTTGGCAAAACTCGCGATCTTTTCCGCGGTCGTTTGGCAAAACTCGCGGTCGTTTGGCAAAACTCGCGGTCGTTTGGCAAAACTCGCGGTCGTTTGGCAAAACTCGCGGTCGTTTGGCAAAACTCGCGGTCGTTTGGCAAAACTCGCGGTCGTTTGGCAAAACTCGCGGTCGTTTGGCAAAACTCGCGGTCGTTTGGCAAAACTCGCGGTCGTTTGGCAAAACTCGCGGTCGTTTGGCAAAACTCGCGGTCGTTTGGCAAAACTCGCGGTCGTTTGGCAAAACTCGCGGTCGTTTGGCAAAACTCGCGGTCGTTTGGCAAAACTCGCGGTCATTTGGCAAAACTCGCGGTCGTTTGGCAAAACTCGCGGTCATTTGGCAAAACTCGCGGTCGTTTGGCAAAACTCGCGGTCGTTTGGCAAAACTCGCGATCTTTTCCGCGGTCATTTGGCAAAACTCGCGATCTTTTCCGCGGTCGTTTGCCGAAACTCGCGATCTTTTCCGCGGTCGTTTGCCGAAACTCGCGATCTTTTCCGCGGTCGTTTGCCGAAACTCGCGATCTTTTCCACGGTCGTTTGGCGAAACTCGCGATCTTTTCCGCGGTCGTTTGGCGAAACTCGCGATCTTTTCCGCGGTCGTTTTCCGAAATTAGCTTTTCTTTTCTGCGATCATTTGCTGAAATTCACGTTTTTATTCTTTGATCATTTGCCGAAGTTCGTGATTGTATTCCGCGATCGAATGCTGAAATTTGCAATGTTTTTCGTGATTATTTGCGGTCTTTTCCACGATCTTTTGCTGAAATTTGCAATATTTTTCATGATTATTTGCCGATATTTGCGGTCTTTTCCACGATCTGTTATTGAAATTTGCATTTTTTTTTTTTTTTACTATAGTCGATTGCTAAAATTCGTGTTTTTTTCTGCAATTGTTTGCTGAAATTCGCGATTTTTTTCCACAATTGTTTGCTGACATTCGCGATTATTTCACAATCGTTTCACGAAATACGCGATTTATTTCTGCAAATGTTTGGTGAAATTTGCGAATTTTTTACGCAATCTTTTGACGAAATCGCGATGTTTTTTCTGCAATCTTTTGATGAAATTCGCGATTTTATTTTGTGATTAATTTTTGCAATTGTTTGATGAAATTTGCATTTTTTTCCCGTGACCAATTGTTAAAATTCCCACCTTTTTTACGTGACTCTTCACAAAATTCACGAGTTTTTCCACAGTTGTTTGACGAATGTCACGATTTTTTGCTGGAATGATTGGCCGGAATTGGCAATTTTATTCATGGATCCTTTGACGAAATTCTCGGTCGTTTACGTGGCGCACATCAACGCAATTTATTCTTTAGACTCCGCGGAAATAGATGAACAACCGATTAACGAAATTCGCGATAACTTTTCCTCTTGCCAGGCTGACAATTTCCCCATTTTTTCCTGTGACCACTTGACGAAATTTCAGTTTTTTTTTTTTAATCATCAGATGACAAACTGTTTCACTATCTTCTGGCTCATTTTCATCTCTCTCCTATGTACTTCTTATTAATTCCAAAATACTGACTTTGTAGAATTTTGCAAAAATAATGATTTGCGGGAATATATATGTATATATATTCGCGTAAAAATTATGACTGTTATTGCTATAGTGCAAACTCATGAAATTTCAGGACTGGTTATCAAATTTTAGGACATTTTAGGACGTTTTTTTTCGTTTTTCAGGAATTTTAGGAATTTCAATACAAGTACAGCCCCTGGGTCCCCGTGTCCTAAAAGGATGTTGACCTTCATCTAAGAAGAGCATTAAAAAAGAAATTGTATTCTTTTACGACTAAGACTTATGAAATTTCAATGTTTGCCATTTACCTATACTAAAAATATTTCTTTCCATTTCTAGTGCTAGAAAACACTGAAATTACATAGAATTCATAATTTGGTAAGATTTTGTTGTAAAAAATAGTGTTTATGTTTTTTTACCTCTTAGACAAAAATAATTTTTCTAAATATAACCTATAAGACCCAGGAACTGTATCAAAATTAAATTTAGAGTTTTATTAGATAAAAAAAAAAAAAAATACTATATCTAAAACTTTACTTAATTTCTATACATTTTACTTTCTTCTATCTTTACAAGAAGGGAGTATTGGATGCATGAAAATTTTCGACAGATTTACACGTTTTAGGGATCAGAGATTCTGAAAAACATGTTTTTACAAAATGTCTGTGAGTGACACAAATTTTGTGGGCGCTCTATCTCAAGAACTAATGCACGGAATTTAATAAAAATTTATATTCCGTTAGTCCCTGATATAAATTGGTGCTGATTAGTTTTTGGTGTAAATCGCTCAATAGATGGCACTGCTATGCTGCATTTTTTGTAATTTCCGCAATAGCTCTATCAAGAACTAATGCTTGGATTTTCAACAAACTTCAGATTCTGGTATACCTTGATATGATTTAGTGTTGTTTAGTTTTTGGTGTAAATCGCTGAACAGGTGGTGCTGCTATGCAGCAGTTTTCAATAGCTCAATCTCCAGAACTAATGCACGGATTTTCATCAAACTTCAGATTCAGTTAATCTTTGACATGAATTGATGTTTTATAGATTTTGGTGTAAATCGCTCAACAGGTGGCACTGCTATGCTGTATTTTTTGCATTTTCTGCAATAGCTCTATCTCAAGAACTAATGCTTGGATTTTCAAGAAACTTCAGATTAAGGTATACCTTGATATGAATTAGTGCTGTTTATGTTTTGCTGCAAATCGCTCGATAGGTGATACATTTTTCAGAACATGCTACATTTTTCAGAATTTCGTTTAAGCTCTATCTCAAGAACTAATGCACGAATTTTCATCAAATTTCAAATTCACATATACTTTGATATGAATTGGTGCTAAATTGATGTAATTTCTTCTACTATTTAAATGATCTAATTGACGTGATTTCTATAGAAGAATGTTTTGTGATTTCCACAACATACTTTTTGTAATTAGAAGTACATTTCCTTCATCAGTGGTTTATGAAACACTTGAGCAGACATGTATTTTGCATCATCTGGTCTATATCGCTTTGAAGGAGAGGAGGGGGCATGCAAAAAATTCAAGCCTAGGGGCCTCGAGTTGTGGTTAATCTGCCTCTGGCTACATAAAATACATTTATAAGCAAAAAACAGTCAATTTCTGTAACGGAATTCAGCAATAAGCAAAAATTGAATTCCGTTATGTACCCGATCAACTAATCACCAGAAATTATTAAACCACCATGAAAAATATTAAACAATTTGATATATATATATAGCATGACATTTGAAAAGTTTGTATTTTTCATTCCCTTTCTCGGATTTCCTACCTCTTCTTCATAATTGTACTGTTCTTAGACAGTTGTAACTTTTAAATATAAATTTTGAATGTATATTTTGTTGTTTTAGAATGTTGCTTGATCACTACTTTTTTTTATAAAGTTTATAATTGTTTCTCACTTTAGCCCCATAACCATCTCGAATTAGAGCGCTGCTTTCCTGTTCTTCGTCCGATTAAATTTCATTTTCTACTTCTTTCACAAAGCCAGCTTTTCTAAAACAGTTTATGATAGTATTTTGCGTCACATCCCTCCAAGCTCGGTCAGCCATCCTCATGCAATCAAAAACAGCATATTGGAAATGGGTGACATATGTCCCCTGCACGACTAAATGCATAACAAATATTCCTGCGCCAAATGCCGGGTTAATGAATTAGGGAAAGGGTTTATTGATTTTCATGAGTATTCTGGTGGATACATGAAAGATTTCCTTAAATTGAGTCAAAATTAAAGATTAAAAAATCTAAATACAGCTGAATCATTAAACACAGGTCAACATTGAGAAAGTTCTCTCATTTCTTTAGTGTACCACTTAAAAATATTTGTTTCTCACTTTAGCCTCATAACCATCTCAAATTAGAGTGCTGCTTTCCTGTTCTTTGAGTCAGATATTATATAAACTGTAACTGAGACTGTTTTGACTTTTAACTGTGTTGATGTACCACGTCGTTAGCATTCTCGCACTATGAAGTGAAATGTATATTTATATTTAACTTAAGATGTAACCTTGTACTTATATCATTAAATTAATATTTTTAACTTTAAATTGTGTCAGGTTATGGGCCCAGGATGTTTAGGCCCTGCGCATTAAGTTAAACAAGACGTGTTTAAGTAAAAGTTGACATTTTTCGAGTTTAATTTTCTACTGTACACGATGGCTGACGAATATCGTATCGAAAAGTTGAACTCTGAAAATTACAGACATTGGAGCTTGAGAGCTTAAAGTCTATTGGAAGCAAAAGGATGCTGGAATGTGAACGATCCAGGATTTAGTAGTGAAATGACAGCTGATAATAAATCGTTAGATTACAAAGCCAAATCGATTTTCTATATGATTGTCAATGACGCGAGCTTGGACGATATAGCGGAATGTGAAATGGCAAAGGATATATGGGAAACTCTAAAAGGTATTTATACTAAATTTGATACTTTTTACAGACTTTTGTTGGTAAAGGACTTCGTAATGACTGAAAAGAAGCCAGATGAATTGGTTGCTGATTATTTGACAAGACAAAATGTTTTATACCACAAAGTTAAGAATGCCGGGTTTTGTTTTGAAGAAAAGGCATTAGCGGGATTTGCTGTGTTAGGCTTACCTAGAGAGTATGAATATTTCATAAGAAATTTAAGAATGGATAACGACGATTTGACAATGAAATCTTTAAAATCAAAATTAACTGAAGAAGAACATCGTATCGCTTCACCAAAAGTATTTTCTAAGGAGAATCATGAAAATTAGGATGAAAACAAAGCGTTAATGACGAAACGTTATCACAAAAATGAAAAACTGTTTCCTCATAAAGAAAGGAAAGATTCTGATTTTAATCTACAATCACAAGAAAATTTAAGATGCTATCGATGTCTTGAATTTGAGCACATTGCCAAAAATTGTACACATGAAGGTAAAAGTGAAAGAGAAGAAAAATCTTCAACTAAATTTGCTACTTCCCATGAAAATAATCAACATGTGCTTTTAAAAACAATCAAAACTAATAGAGATAATGTATGGATATTGGATAGTGGATCAACAGATCACATGACTTCTCAGAGGCAAAATTTCATCGCTTTCAAAGAGGAAAAAATCCCAATTGAAGTTGCAGGAGGTGGAGTTTTGTTTTCTGCTGGTAGAGGAAATTTTGAACTTACATTATCTACGCAGAGTGGAGGTAGGACGTTTATTCTAGTTGACAAATTATATGTTCCTGAATTGGGTGGAAATTTGTTTTCTGCAACGAAGATCACTGAAAAAGGAATGAATATTAGAATTTCTGAAAATAAAGCTGAAATCATGAAAAATGAAAAAAAAATTGCTATGGGCACACGTGATGATAATCATTTATATTGTTTTTATGAAGAAGTTACTTTAAAAACCCATGAAATACAAAATTTTGTCCATCAAGCTACTTGTAAGAAAACTGACTTGTGGCATAGACACCTTGGACATTTGCACTTAACAGCAGTAAGAAGATTACTCAAGGGAAACAAAAATTTTGTCAAAGAAGAAAGTAAAATTTCAAATTGTGAAATCTGCATGTTGGGAAAATTAAAAGCGAAAGCATTCCCGAAGAAAAGTGAAACACAAGAAAAGCAGCCGTTTCAACCTTTTCATTCAGACGTAGTAGGACCAATTAAACCTACATCAAATTGTGGTAACAATTACTTTCTTTGTAACATTCATTGATGACTTTACAAGATATACTGAAGAATAAATCAGAAGTGCCAGAAAAATTTGATATTTACCGAAGAAAAGTAGAGAATTTCCATGAAACCAAAATAAAATTTTTGAGGTCTGACAATGGTGGTGAATATATATGGGAAAAGAATTCATACAGACTCTTAGAAAGTTAGGCAGCGAAAGACAATTGACAATTCCTAACACACCACAGCAGAATGGAGTTGCTGAGAGAGCAAATCAAACTCTTGTGGACATGGCTAGATGTATGCTTTTAGAATCTGGAATGCCAATGATTCTTTGGGCTGAAGCTGTGGCCACAGCATGTTATGTAAGAAATCGATGTCCTACAAGTGCCAATAGTAATGCAACACCTTTGGAATTATGGAGAAAGAAGAAAAATGTGATAGAACACTTAAAGGTTTTTGGATGTCGAGCATGGGCAGTGAACAGAAAAAGAACTGGTAAATTTTCTCCTAAAGGTATCCCATATATTTTTATTGGTTATGATGAATGTGCAAAAACCTACAAATTATGGCAAGAAGATACAAATAAAATAACCATAAGTCGAGATGTAAATTTTGATGAAGAAAATTTTCCTTTTAAATTCAAGAAAGAAAAGCAGGGAAAGAAGCTGTTACTAGAAGATATAATATGGAATGCTCTTGAAACTGATTGTAATCCAGAAAATCTTGAAGAAAATAATCTAACTACAGATGAAGATGATGAAAATAGTCAAACTACAAATGAAGCTGAAAGTGATAATGAAAGTATCAATACCGGCGACAGTAGTGTTAGTGAAACATCAGTCATAGAAGACCAGATGACCCGCTCTGGCAGTACAGTTGTACCCCTAGTATGGACTAAAGATTATATTGTAAGTAAATTTGCAAAGTGTAATCAATCAGATGTAGAAGATACGCAAACTCCAGATGAAGCTTTAGCAAGAAATGACTGTGAAAAATGGAAAAATGCTATGATTGAAAAGTTCAAAAGTTTACTAAAGAACAACAGTTTTGAATTTGCTGAAAGACCAAAGAACAATAAAAGGAAAATGGGTTTTGCAGGCGAAATATGATGAAAATGGAGAATTAGTCAGGTATCGAGCTAGGATTGTTGCATTAGGAAATACTCAAAAACCAGGAATGGATTATGACAAAACTTATTCTCCAGTAGTTCAGACAAAAACAACCAGAATCTTATTTGGTATTGCTGCAGAAAAAGAATGGAAAGTACATCATTTAGATATTACAGCTGCATACTTAATAGCTGATATAGATGAAGAGGTGTACATGGAAATACCACAGCATTTCTACAGTTTTATCGAAGATCTGAAAGATGACTTGCCAGATAATCCAAACTTGGAAGAGGTCAAGAAAAGGGACTTAGTCTGGAAGCTCCGTAAAAGTTTTTATGGTCTTCACCAATCAGGTCGCCTCTGGAATAGACATTTAGATACTTTCCTAAAGTCTCAAGGACTCCAAAGATCTTGAGCAGACCCATGCATATATTATCAAAGAGGATGTGAGCTCATTGTTGCAATTTATGTGGATGATATCGTTTTGTATGGAAAGCCTAAACAAATTGAAAGATTGAAGAGAAGTTTCAAACAGGAATTTGATGTTAAAGATTTAGGTGAAGCAAAACACATTCTATCAATCCGTGTAACAAACTAAAGATGGGATCTCACTTGACCAATCAAATTATGTGAAAAAGTTGTTGAAAGATACTGGTATGCAGGATTGCAAGTCTACAAAGACTCAACTCAGCATAGGTCTTCAATATAAAATGTGTAAAGGAGATGAATTGAAGGAAAAAGATGCAGAAAAGTATTGCCATGTTGTTGGTAGTCTGCTTCACTTAGCAACCCACACACGCCCCGATCTAGCATTTCCTGCAACTTACCTGAGTCAGTTTTGTCAGAAACCTTCAAAGACACATTGGACGGGTGTCCAGCATATATTGAGATATTTAAATGGAACCCAGAATCTGAGCTTACAATTTAAGAAGTCTAACAAAGCATTGGAAGTTTATACAGATGCAGATTGGGGATCCAATGTTACAGACAGACGGTCATTTAGTGGATATATTGTGAAATTTGGTGGATCAGCTGTGAGTTGGATGAGTAGAAAACAGAGGTGTACTGCTCTTAGTACAGTGGAGGCGGAATTTATTGCATCAAGTGAAGCTGGAAAAGAGTGCATGTGGCTGGTAAATTTGCTTCAAGAGATAGATCAGCATTTTGTGAAAGAGCCAGTAACAATTAACATTGATAATCAAGGGGCAATAAAGCTGGCAGAAAACCCTATTACATCCGATCAGTCCAAACACATAGATCTAAAGATGTTTCATGTCAGAGACCTGGTTGAGAGCCATATTTTACAGCTTAAATATGTGCAAAGCAATGCGAACTTGGCAGATCAGCTAACTAAAGTCCTGGCATCACCCAAAATGAAAAAGCTTTTAATTTATTTAGGGATCACTGATCCAGGAGGGGTGTCAGATATTATATAAACTGTAACTGAGAATGTTTTGACTTTTAACTGTGTTAATGTACCGCATCGTTAGCATTCCCATGCTATAAAGTGAGATGTATATTTATATTTAACTTAACATGTAACCTTTTACTTATATCATTAAATTAATATCTAACTTTAAATTGTGTCACTTTGTCCGATTCAATTTCATTTTTTATTTCTTTCACAAAGCCAGCTTTTCTAAAACAGTTTATGATAGTCTTTTGCATCACAACCCTCCAAGCTCGATCAGACATCCTCGTGCAATCAAGAAAGTTCAATGGCATAGTTTCCTCTTTCCTATCAATGGCATCTTCTTCACTACCTCCTTCCTGTATCCAATTTTGAAACTTCTGATTATCCCTTGATTGAGAAGTTGTAGCTTTGAAGTGTTGTTTGGAAGGAGGAAAACTACTTTTACCATTTTCAATTCTGTGAGCCTTGCAGTTGTCGATGTAAAGAATGATTTTCTTTTTACACATGTTCTTATTTATTTGCTTCAGCCAGTCTGCAAAAAATTCGCTTGTCATCCAAGCCTTTTTTATTCGCTTAATAATGAAGAGGAAAAGACTTCATCCCTTCAAAGCACCTTGGGCTTCTGGATTTCCCAAACACCAGTAGTTAACTTCTCGGTCCCGCTCATGTTGGCAGCTAACAGTAATGTTACTCGATCTTTACTCTGTTTTCCTCAATGACACGTTTTTCCTTTGAAAACTGCAGTTTTGTCTGGCAGTGCTTTAAAGAAATGCCCCATCTCACCGACATTGTAAATGTTGTCCGAGGACAGGGTTGGCAAGTTTTTGACACATGACGGTTTTTACCATAATGTCAAAAACCTCTTTGTCAAAAACCCATTTCTTAGTAGTAGTTTGTTTTGACATTATTTTTTTTTTTCTTTCTGTCTTTAGTATTAAGTTGTTTCACATGAAATATTCAATATCAAAAAGACTAAAGTATATTTATTCATCCAAGAAAAACAAAAAATAATTGCATTAGAATAATACATGTATAATATATATATATATACATATCTGTTAGGTCTCTACAACAATCTTAAGCTATTTGGCATATTCTATAAAAATTATATTTTTTGAATTCTATAACCCCTAAGTATAAGATTAAAAAATGTGTAATTTCGGCAGAATGTAGTACACTGTTTAAAACTAAATAGCTTTATCAGAAATAAGTTTTCTTAAAGTGTTAAATCCAAATTGTTCATTGATTATTTTTATTTCTAAATGGCAATAAATGAAATAAAATATATTTTAATAGTTGAGAATTACATACATCTTTTGGAAGAAAGGAAGAACATTTGTTCTTTAAAGTTAAATCTTGTAGAGATAAAAATTTGCAAATCAATATTAAACTTTAAACCATGTGCAAACTCAGTTTTTAAGTAATATTTTTGTTAAGTAGTTTATTTTAGTCTTATTTCCTTAAACTAAATAAATAAGAAAATAAATATTTTTAAGCATAAATGTAGATCCCTAAAGATCCATTAATTAAAAAGTTAACTGCATTAAAAAATAAAACATTTAAGAATCTCTCTAAATTTAATAATAATTTTAAAGGTAAAGGAATTTTACTCATACAGTCGTATGTATGTAATAAAACTATGCAATGTGTTATTTCTTTCAATTCACTTTAAATAATGCCTAAATAATTTTAAGTAAAATGTATACAGGACATAAGTAGTTTGTCTTTATGGTAGCTTTAATAAATTTTGATTTAATCCCCTTTGCGGCGAGCGTCTTTTACAGAATTTTTAATCTTTTATCACCAGTATTTTAAGGCAGAAATTTTTGACTAGATGAATCCAGAAAATGCCTTGAAAAATAAGGCAAAATTTACAAGACACAATAACTAGTAGCAATAATCATTGCAGAATAATCACAAGCGTATATGTGACGCTCATCCTCAAGGGGTTAAAAGTATTTCATGACTATTTCAGGTGTAAATTTATATCTAAAAATATAGGTACTGGAATGGTCTGTCTATAAGGTTCATATATATTAGCACTAAAGTTAACAAAAAACACTATAGAGTGTATGTATATATATATATATAACCTATTATCCTATTCCGTTTTTTCTTAAATATTGTTTTGTTCTGTTAAAATTTAAGTCTAATGGCTTTCACCTGAAATCAGGTCCTACAGGTTTGTATAAGATTTTTATTAATTTAAAATTTTAAGATTCTGCCTATTGAAGTGAAAATGAAAATCACCATATCATATCTAAAAATATTCAAATTTATTCAATCACAGTCCATGCTTGACATCTATTGTCACACCATATAACAGCATTTTTACATCTCTAAAATAATTTTAATGTGTTTTATTAAAAATGTATATTGAATATTATTTAGGGTGTAAAAAAATCATGATTTTAAAAAAATAATAAAAAAAATCAGATTTTTTTTATTTAAATCGGATTTTTTTTATTTTTTTCCTCGTGTTAAAACATTAAACGTCTACTAAGAATTAAGCATTTCAAAAATGAATAACCCACCAATTACTAACATAATCTATGTTTTTTTGCTTTAATTAATAAAATTTTAATTATGTAATTATAGAAATTACAAAAAACTGCAAATTAAAAATTTCTTTACTATCTATCATACAACATTATGTGCATTAATATTTTGTAATAATTATGTAAACCAATATTAAATACTTCTTATATTTTTAAGTTATTGATAAATTGCATTTAATTTTAAATTGATGATACAGATTAAATTTTTAATTATTAAACAATTAACTGTTTAATTAAGAACACAATCTACATTTTTGAGAAAGTGGTTGAAAAAAGTGACAAATAATAGTTTGATAAATTGATAAAGTAGCTAGTAATTTTACACAGAAATTCTTCTAATTCATTTATGAACAGAAAATAATAGATTGCACTTATTTTATACAGAAGGAATAATTTAACTACTAATCAAAAGAAGTTATGAAAACATATGTAGAAACTATAAAATATCCACTTAAATAAAATATAGTTTTATGATAAAAACTTTGTCAATTTTTAAAGAAATAACTTATTTAAAATATTTAAAACAATTTTATTTTTTAAAAGAGCTTCTTTTATTTATTCAGCAATTAAATTATCTTATAAACATTATAAATCATTTTCATTACTGATTATATAATGCTTTTTCACACCATTTTAAAAAATCAGAAAATATGTGATTTTATCATCTGATTTAAATTAATTGATTAAAATCATTGACACTATTGCTATGTTTATTGTATATAAAAGAATGAATAACTCGATTATTAAAAGGAAATTATGACATTGTAAGTTATATTAGATTTAAATATTTTAAAATTAAATTATTTTTATGTTTGATAGTTAAAAACTGTGCTTTTTACAATCTTACTGTACTTAAATTTTTCACAATACTCAGGAATTACACTTAGAAACAATTATTTAAAGCTTTGTTTTGTGTATTCATAAGTCGCAGTACCTGTAGAAACTTTACAAATTATGTTCATCTAAGATTTGAATACTTTTTGATGTCATTTTAAACATTTAGGAAATTTTTGATTTTAATCAATGATTTTTTTTTAAAAATCGCTGATTTAAATCAACTGATTTAAATCATTGACACCCTAATATTATTTAATAATAATAATCTTTTATTATCATTTAATATTAATGTTCATTGCAGTTAGTAGAATCTATATTAGTGGAGATTACTATGACAAATATTTTTCTTTCCTTTTACTCATGTATTTTTAAATTTTTCCCATTTAGGAAATGCTCTTCTTTTAAATAAATTTAACAAAGTAATTGTGAATAATAATAACAAGAGCAACAAGGTAAAACCAATCTACAAATGTATTGTATGCTACACTTGCACTATAAATTGGAGGAAAATCGAATATGATTTGTTTTTGAATATAAGTTTTTGACGAAATAAACCGGTAAAAACACAGTTTTTACCACTATCATGTCGCTTAATGCAAATTACTTTTAGCACAAACTGTCTCTGATTGCCCCGTCCAGTTGGATGTAATGTATTTGTGTTCGGATACATGACCTACTTTTAACACAAACAAAAAAAGTTTCCCCTTGAGTGTTCGCGTTAACGAGGTTCGACTGTACTTATATTACTCCATTGCATGGGTAAAATATTTGATTAACAATATCTTTTTGAATTGTTGTGAAAAAGTTATTTGCACATTCTATGTTAATTTCTTTTCAGATTCAACTATTTTTTTTTTGCAAGCTAAGAATAAAAAATGAGCTGTTTTATAACTATTTTACTTCCCCTGGAATGTTTAGCTCAGTGATGTTTGGATGTCGATTGCCAGCACTTGCTATATCATATTTCGCAGAAAGCAAAGTAAGTCTTGAAAATATCATTACACTGTCTTCATTACTGTTAAAGTTACAAACAAAAATCCAAGTTTGGCTTGGAGTGAGATATACTGTATTTTTGACTGAATAAGGGGATTGTGATCCTGGTTTTCTATACAAATAGAGTTTATCTTGATGCCTACTATCAGCCCTGAAAGTTTATATATTTTGTTTATAAACACCGTTAAAAAAAGGGCTTAGATGTATTATAATCCCGCATCTGCCATCTTGGATTTTTTTTTTTCTTGAAAGAAAACTCTCTTTTCGACAAGTAGTATAAATGTCGCCAATGGTTAAATATTGTTTATAGATTAATATAATATTGGAAAAACTGGAATATAATAATTATAACTATTAATTAAAAAACAAATTTTAATTCATGCCAAGAAAATCCAAGATGGCCGATGCAGGATTATAATACATCTGTTCCAAAAAAACAAGAAACAGATCATTAATAGACAATATTCTGGAACTTTCACTTATACATCAGTAATTGATGTGAAAGTCGTCATTAACAGTTAATCTTTTTTAAGTGTCACTTTTCAAACAGAAAATACATAATGCAAAAGCAATCTCTTATCTAAATATGATAGTTATTCTGAATATATTTATTTATTGACAGTTAAAAGTTAAGTAAAGTTTTGAAAAATGTTTTTTTTTTTTTTTTTAAGTTATTTGGTTTGGCCAAATATTTTAATATTTGGCAGACTGAATATATCCTTATATTGGGCCTGACCAAACATTCAGAAGTAACATTGAATACATACCAAATATTCGGTGTATCCCTACTTAGTAGAACAACATAAGGTGACATATCAAGAGGATCATATATAATAAAAAAATACATAATAAGCCCTCATGACAACCCCAAATTAGAATGTAATCATTATAATGATATACAAATTCAACTGTTTACTTTTACTTACTTAATTTTGTAAAGCAAAAAAAAAAAAAAAAAACTAGTTATTATTACAGATACCTACTTATCCAGCACTAGGGTGTAAAAAAATAATGATTTTTTAAAAAAAATAAAAAAAATCTGATTTGTTTTATTTAAATCAGATTTTTTTTATTTTTTCCCCTGTGTTAAAATATTAAACATCTATCAAGAATTAAGCATTTCAAAAATGAATAACCCTCCAATTACTAACATAATCTATGTTTTTTTGCTTTAATTGATAAAATTTTAATTATGTAATTATAGAAATTACAAAAAACTGCAAATTAAAAATTTCTTTAGTAACATACAAAATTATATGCATTAATATTTTGTAAGAATTATGTAAACCAATATTAAATACTGCTTATATTTTAAAGTTATTGATAAATTGCATTTATTTTCAAATTGATGATACAGATTAAATTTTGTAACTATTAAACAATTAACTGTTTAATTAAGAATACAATCTACATTTTTGAAAAAGTGGTTGAAAAAAGGTGATAAATAATAGTTTGATAAATTCATAAAGCAGCCAGTAATTTTACACAGGTTCTAAAGTGTATATCAAATTGATCAAAAATTGTAGCAATGTATACAGCAAACTCTCACATAATTTATAAATAGATTACAAAAATTGTATTTTTGAAATTTAAACCAGATTTTCTCCCCCCACAACCAGGGTTGGCATGGTTTAAACCAAGTGGTTTTAACCATGGTTTAAACCAATTGGTTTTTTAGTCAAAAAAACCATTTGGTTATTTTAGAACAAATCTAATTTTTTTTTTTTGTAATTTAAGCATTTCAAATTACTAATAGAAGTAATTTCTACTTTTAACACGTCATCTCAGCAGTCAGCAAGAGACATAATGAGACTAGGACATGTTTCCATCAGGGTTGGGTTTTTGACATGACAGTAGTAAAAACAGTGTTTTTACCAGTTTATTCTGTCAAAAACCTATCATTTGCGATTTTCCTCCAATTTATAGTGTAGGCGTAGCATACAATACATTTGTAGATTAATTTTTCCTTGTTGTTCTTATTATTATTCACAATTACTTTATTAAATTTATTTAAAAGAAGAACATTTTCTAAATCGGAAAAATTTAAAAATACAAGAGTAAAAGGAAAGAACAATATTTATCATAATCCCCACTAATGTACATTCTACTAACTGCAATGAACATTAATATTATATGATAAAAGGTTATTATAATTATTAAATAACATTCTACATACATTTTTAATAAAATACATTAAAATTATTTTAGAGATGCAAAAATGCTGTTATATGGTATGACAATAGATGTCAAGGATGGACTGTGGCCATTGAATAAATTTGAATATTCTTAGATATGATATTTGCAAATGCATATCTTATGTATTTCATAAATGAAATTATTGTGATTTTCATTTTCACTTCAATAAGTAGAATCTTAAAATTTTAAATTAATAATTTTTTTATACAAACATGTAAGACCTGATTTCAGGTGAAAGCTCTTAGACTTAAAATTTAACACATAACAAAAAAATATTTAAGAAAAATCAGAATATAATGTCCTGTTCCTGTATACATTTTACTTAAAATTATTTAGGCATTATTTAAAGTGAATTGAAAGAAATAACACATTGCATATTTTTGTTACATACATATGACTGTATGAGTAAAAATCTTTTACCATTAAAATTATTCTTAAATTTAGAGAGATTCTTAAATGTTATTTATTTTTTAATGCAGTTAACTTTTTAATTAATGGATCTACATTTCTGCTTTAAAGTAATATTTAATTATTTATTTATTTTAAGGAAATAATTAAATTACTTAACAAAATAACAAATAATAAATTACTTAACAAAAATATATAGTTAAAAATTTGAGTTTTCACATGGTTTAAAGTTTTTGCAATTTTAATCTCTACAAGATTTAACTTTGAAGAACAAGTCTTATTCCTTTCTCCCAAAAGATGTATGTAATTCTCAACTATTAAAATATATTTTATTTCATTTATTTATATAATTTATTTACATAAATCAAGTTTTGCTATATAAAAATAATCAATGAATAATTTTGATTTAACACTTTAAGAAATCTTACTTCTGAGGAAATTTCTGAGAAAGCTATTTAGTTTTAAAGAGTATAGGTGAAAACTGGGAAATTGAGTTAGTAGCCAGTGGCCGGTAGACTCATTTTCATTAGTGGCCACTTTTTAAAGTTAGTGGCCACTATAATGTTTCAAACTTTCTTGACATCTACATAAACTATAATCGTTGTATATATACATATTTTTCTATAAGTCAGAGTTTTATACCAGCCAACTATTCATGATAAGAATAGGGAAGTAGTCAAAATTCAAGAAAATTACTTTAAAAACACAAAATCTGTTATTATATTATTTTTTTTAGAATATATTTTTAGATTATTTGTATTTGTTCATAAACACTGTTATCAATCAAATTACTATTACTTTCTTTATATAAAAAATAACTAAATCAAAATTCCAACAATTAGGTGTAAACAACAATAAAAATAATCACATAAAATGCAATAAAATGTAATTTGGATTTTATTTAATAAGTAAGTGTGTCAGTAACATACTACACACATTACATACAGCTGAAATCTAAGCTGGTGAGTGTATTTCACAGGATTAAGCAGGATCTCTTGAAGAAAAATAATGTAACTGGTGAGCATGTGGCAGGAGTTGAAATATTGAGATACTGCAATGTCCTTAAAATCTGCTTGCATCCAATGAAGAAAAAAAAAAAAAAAAAAAAAAAAAGAAAAAAAAAAAGAAAGAAAGAAATTATTTGAAATGCATGTGGAATCAAAGCTCATGAATATATTTTGCAGAATAAAACTGTATTTGTTGAAAAAATAAGCCAACTGAAGAGCAATGGCGAAAAGCTGAAATATTGAAAATACAGCTAAATCGTTGTAATCTGCTTGCATCCTGTAGGAAAAAGAATTAACCAGTTTGCTAATTAGATGTAATCAAAGTAGAGATGCATATTTCTATGAAAAAAGCTATATTTCACTTGGCAATCGATAAGAGATTTTTTATCGCCACTTGGCGAGTGGCGACTAGGGTGGCGATCGATATCCGATTTTTTAATCGCCACTTTTACAACTTTAATCGCCACGTGGCGAGTGGCGACCGCCAATTTTCACCTATATTAAAGAGTAATAAATTCTGCTGAAATTATACACATTTTTTAATCTTACACTTATGGGTTAAAGAATTTCTCTAAAAAATCTAATTTTTACAGAATATGCCAAACAGCTTAAGATTATTATAGAGATCTGCTAACAGTGATGTATATGTATTATTCTAATGCAATTCTTTTTTGTTTTTCTTGGATAGATAAATATACTTCAGAGTCTTTTCGATATTGATTATTTCATATAAAACAACTTAATACTAAAGACAGAATGAAAAAAGATAATGTAAAAACAAACTACTACTAAAAAATGGGTTTTTGACATGACGGTAAAAATCATGGTAAAATCCGGTAAAAACCGTCATGCGTCAAAAACTTGCCAACCGTGGTTTCCATGCAAGTAGAATGAAAATTAGTATGTGCTGATGAACAAATGTACTATAAAGATTTATCTTAAAACATGTGAAATTAGAATGGATAAAATAGATAAATAATATTCAATATTTAGTATAAAATATTTTCATTTAAAAAATTCAGATTATTTACAGTGGTTAATAACAAAATACAATGATCTTTAAGATTTTGATCAAGTTGTAAAAGAAAATTACCTGGATTTGGGGAATATTATCCTTAAAGAATTTAAAAGAATAACTTAAGATATGAAGTTGAATAACACAAATACAGCTTGTAAAAATTGAGTGCTAGTATAGCATTTCAATAATACCAATCAATGTTTTCTGTTATTTGCTGAATCTAACGGTCAAAAATGTTAACTTGTGTACTTGTAGTAATCACGCAGAAAACAAAATAACCAGAAGTATTTCGATAAAAAAAAAAAAAAAAAAAAAAAAAAATAATAAATTATATTCAAGAAACTGCATCAAATTATTGACTATTATTACATTATTAATCAAAAGATTCTTCATACAATTTTCAAGGTATCAATGTTTCACTGTGTAGGGCAGTTTACTTAGAACATAAAACATAGCTGTTGCTAATAATGTTTAAACTAAAAATGATTTCAATTTTCTGTATAATTGACTGTAGCTATTTAATTTGAGTATTTTCAAATGAAGTTATATTACTTATATAATATCCAACAATGCTTATTTTATCAACAGATCTGTATGCAATAGGAAATTATATTTTAAAAAATCTGTTTAAACCAAAAAAACCTGGTTTAAACCAATAAACTGGTTTTTTTTGGTTTTTTACAAAAAAACCTGGTTTTTTCCCAACCCTGCCCACATTAAAATATTTGAATAGCTACTAAATATTATAATGTTTTGAAGTTATTTAACATTTAGTTAGATGTTTTTAAAATGTGTAATACTTCTTTTTACACAGTTTAATATTGTTATAATTAACAATAACAAATATTACATTTTTTACAAGTGATTTAGTGATAATTTCTATTACTGATTATAATGCTTTTTCACACTATTTTAAAAAATCAGAAAATATGCGATTTTATCATCTGATTTAAATCAATTGATTAAAATCATTGACACTCTATTGCTATGTTTATTGTACTACATAAAAGAATGAATAACTTGATTATTAAAAGGAAAT
The DNA here is from genome assembly GCA_963932465.1 of Maratus speciosus. Classification (NCBI taxonomy): domain Eukaryota; kingdom Metazoa; phylum Arthropoda; class Arachnida; order Araneae; family Salticidae; genus Maratus; species Maratus speciosus. Next base: position 214,150,341 of record OZ010796.1, on the reverse strand, counting down.
GATGACATTGTAAGTTATATTAGATTTAAATATCATTTTAAAATTAAATGCTTTTTATGTTTGTTAGATAAAAAACCATGCTTTTTACAAACTTACTGTACTTAAACTTTTCACAATACTCAGGAATTACGCTTTGAAACAATTATTTAAAGCTTTGTTTTGTATATTCATAAGTCACAATACCTGTAGAAACTTTCCAAATTATGTTCATCTTAGATTTGAATACTTTTTTATGTCATTTTAAACATTTAAAAATTTTTTTGATTTTAATCAATGATTTTTTAAAAAAAATCACTTTATTAAAATCATGATTTAAATCGTTGACACCCTATCCAGCACCAACAAAAATAATGAAGCCCAAGTTTGATAAGGGGAAGAAAACAATTATTACAAATGACATTGGTATTTTACTTTTTAATATTATTAAAATATACATTTTCGGTACATACGAACCTATGTACTATCTCTAACTAATCATTTACATTTTCTAAACAAAGTATCACATATTTTAACTTTCATAGTTAGCAGATGTTTCCTTAGATCTAATGGTATTTTATGGGTTTTATAGAGAGAGTGGATGCATGCATAGTCTTAGAAATACTTTAAAAATCCAATTTTTTTTTTTTTTAAAGTAATATTTAAAAATTAATTCTTTAAAACTACATACACAGCTAAAATGAAGATGCTAGGAAGGAATAAAATAGATGGTTGTCATAACAGACAAGTTTTTGGAAAATTATAAAAACAGAAAAAGACTTATGCTGTGCAAATATAAACTGGAAGAAATAAATCCTACAAATATTGCAGAGGAGGTTTTTAATGTTGATAATTTTCAATCATAGTAACCCCACCTCCCATATGAATGTTCATATAAAACAAGATTGCAATTTAATTCAACTTACATGAACAGTTTAATATTTAAGAATGGTTGCCTCGTGTACAAATGTCACTCAAAGAAACTTTAGTAAGAGCAACTTTACTATATATATTATACAACCAAAAAATAAACTCAATTTCACACAGAATAGCTTTAAAAGGAAATTGATAAAAAAGATTACAGAGAATTCAAATTGAAATATATTTGTAAATAAAAACTACGAAACCAATGTGCGAGTCAGTATTAAACCTAGATAATTGAAATTAAGTTTATCATAACTGCAGTGACATAACGATCTTGTGCATAGTAAGGCGTCTGAAAAATAAAATATAAATTTAAGGTCGTAAATCTTATTTTGCACTACTTATTTATGTCAATACACTTACTGTAAAAGTTATTGCGAGATTTATTTTATTCAATAGAAATAACTATCAAAACCAAATTTTGAAACTATATTTCACTTATGTTCATTAACAGATTTTTAATGTATATTTTTTTTTTTCGTTGAAAAAGAAATCCTTTCTTTATTTTGAAATTTAAAATATTATAACTTGTATTTATCATATGCTGATAAAAATAATTTATGTTAGATGTCTTCAGTAAACAAAAGCACGTGGTTACTCACAGCAAGCTTCCTATCACTTTGTTCAGAATTTTGGTCTTCAGAAGTTTTGGATTCCTCTTTAGATTTCTTGTCATCACTTGTACCGGCCCGTTCTGATGAACCGCCATTGTCCGATTTTTGTTGATCCAATGAATTGCTACATTCCTTTTCACAATTGATATCGTTATCGTTCTCCGTTACATTTTCCCGATTTAGCAATTCTTTAGATAAATGACATTCCTCTAAGTTTTCTTCATCTGAATCAGCTTTGCGCTTCATTGAATTCATTGTTTTTTGATTCTGAAGACACCGAACCAACAACAAAAATGGTGAACTAAATTGTCAATCAATACAGTAAACAGCGCGCTACACAACAAGCAAAGTACATTTAACGCGGGCTTCAAAACGTAAAGGATTGATGTAAATGCCGCCAATTGAAAAGAGAACTCTCGTAAAGAACGAGAAGACGCGTTAACTAAAATGATAGAGTTCCGCTTCTTCTCTACATTACGAAAAAAAAAAAACATCCATTTGAGAGACTGATATTTCGTAACTTGTGAAATCAAACGAATTTTTTCATTTTTCAAAAATTTCATGAAATGATAGCTGATAGAAGATTAGGGGCGAAAATTCGAAACTAAGAAATTTTATCTGGTTCAAAGGTTAAATTAAACTTTTAACATTTTTAATTTTAAAGATATTTAAGAGACATACAGATAGAAAAAGTTTTTAAAGTTTTAACAGCACTCATTTTATTTAGAAATAGAAATTATTTAAAAAATAAAGATTACTAAGTATAAAATACCAATAAAGTTTTGTTGAAAGTTTATTAACTTTTGTTAGAAGGTTTTGTCCCCCTTTTTAATTAAATGACACTTATGGTGAGAGCACTTTTTTGCCTAAAATAAGCTAAAGCATCTAACATCTGAATAATAGTAAAGAAGTAGAAGGCCATGAATTTATCAATGATGCGACACAATATTTTGAAAAATTAGTTTTGAAATTAGTTACCTATTTCCAAGAGTAACAGGAGCGGAAAACATTGCTCTGAAGCTGCGAGGGAATCGGAGGGCAGTCGTTTTCACAAAGGTAGCCTATTCGTCTGTCTTCTTGAAATATACATACCAGTGATGTTTATCAGTGTTGAATTCAGGGGTGGTCCGAAGGTTCTCTATCTGCCCCCGGAGCATTGAGATGTCCCCTTCCCCGAAATATTTGAGATTTTGTGTTTTCAATGATCAAAAAGTGCAATTTCTCGACTCTGCAAATGTCTCCCCTCCCCGGGGAAAAGTGTCTGAATTTAATGCTGATGCTTAGCCATCGGCAGCGCTGTTTACATTGGTTTTGACTGCACATTAGGGTGGAGCGAAAAAAATTAATTTTTTTAAATCAAAAACGGGTAGGTGCCAAAAGTTGCCTTTATACTAGTACATCATCAGCGTGAAATATTACCGCTGAAAAAAAATGGCTTGAGTCTGCGCTTTTGGTCCAAAAGTCGAAATTTTGGGTAAAATTTGACATTTTTTCAAAAAATTAAAAAAAATTCTATAGAGATGGTCATTACTTAAAAGTGTTATATTTAAACCTTTATTATTAATGACTTAACAAGTTTAAACGATAAAACGATATCTTTGTTCTGTATAACTGGAACAAAACTGACAATTTTAGGTGAAAAAATGGCGTTGCCACTCTCTTGTGTCATACAACCAATTGTTGTTTAGAATACAGCTCTTACGTAGTTGCTTCCAAATCTACCCAGGAGGTATCACGTGGAGGTGGCTGCATTTCATGACACAGCAGTGCATAGCCTGACCGCCCTTCCATCTAAGCGCATTTTTTTATTTATATATTGAATTGTGATTTTTTATCAAAGACTGACATACGTTTTCTATGTATCAACCTAGTCCATCTCTTCTTTATATCACAGACTTTGGGTGATGCTGCTGTGACACTCCTTCACGTATATTTCTACTGCTTGTGTATCATAAGGTAAGCAGAGTAATGCAGTGGAATTAATGGAATCTATTCAGCCCTCTACTATCTTCACCAAAATTGTGTCCAGTTACTGCATAGTGATTGGGAGTTCTGTTCGTACAACATTTTACAACACTTAGGTATTTCATCTTTGAGTATGCTATCTTTTACTCTACCTATTGCATTTTTATATGTTGATAAGCTTGTTGTTTAATGTGATGGCGATCGTCATCAAAATTGCAATAAGAATTTGCTCTCGATGTCCTAAATAAATATTTTTAGTTTTTTTTTTTTTTTTTTTTTTTTGCCGTTTTCTATGATGTTTAGTAGCCGAGTAATTTCCCATAAGTTTTTACATTAATTTTTTAGATGTGGATTATATTTGGTGTAAAAAATCCTGCGGCAAAAACTTGGATTACATACTTTGTGAGTGAGCTAGACTCTGATGGTCAATCAGTGCTTTTATAAAGGCGAATAATTTTATGCACCTTTGTGAGCCATCTTGCGTAGGAGAAGTATCTTGGGTTCCTATTCGCTAGTTTTTCTGAGCGATATCTTGATGAAATAACTTTGCAAATGTCTAGCATGTATTTCTGGTATGTGCTGAGTACTCTTTTCTCAATTTCAGGAAATAATGTTTGAAAATTACTCTATATGGCTTCAAAAATTGAAATTAGAAGGGAAAAGGCACGTGGACAAAGGTTTTCCTATTGGTCCGGTGAATCCCCGTGGGTTAAAATCTAATTTTTGCCAATGATCTTGTCTAATAAATGATGCAGAAAAAATTCACTGGACTTGGAGGTGGCATATTATCAATTGTAATGGTTCATTCTACACATGTCCCTCGCAGAATGGACGACAACGACTAACAGAATTATCCGCATTCATATGAGCACTCACTGCTTATCCGAGTCTCTACGTTCACTCAAAAAGTACGATGTTATCCAAGTTTGGCCCCAGGATAGTTTACAATCAAATATAATCCTCAGCTAAAGAAGGTATCTAAAAACTCATGGGAAATTACTCGGCTACTGAACAACACTCAAAACGGAATAAAACAACTACTAAAAAAAGGTTATTTAGGAGAATGGTTGCTTCGCAAACGCAGAGGAAATTCTTAATTCAATGCTCTGACGATTTACATCACATTAAACAGCAGCTGCTCAGCACATAATAGTTGAAAGATGGGAGTAAGTGATTGCATACGCAAATCTGAAATATCGACAATCAACTTTGAAGCGGCTAATTACATAAATCTAATTCATCGGAAAAGTGTTGTGGTAACAGAACCTCTAATCAGTATGCATTTATCGGGTGCAATCTTGGTGAAGATAATAGACAGCTGAATACATTACATTAATATCATCCGCACTGCATTACACTGTTTATCTTCTCTTACACAAACAGCAGGAAAATACGTAAAGGAGATCCCAGCAGCAGCATCCAAAGTCTGTGGATCCAAAGAATATATGTACTAGGGTGATACGTAGAAAACTTAGGCCAGTCTTTGATAAAAAATCACAATTCAATGTATAAATAAAACATTGAGTTCAGATGGTAGGGTGGTGGAGCTATGCACTGTTGTGACATGAAATGCAGTCACCTCCACGTGATACCTCCTGGGTAGTTTTGAAAGCAACTAAGTAAGAGCTGTATTCTAAACAACAATTATTTATGTGACACAACTGAGTGGCAACGCCTTTTTTCCCCCAAAAGTTGTCAGTTTTGTTCCAGTTATATAGAACAAAGATATCATTTTGTGGTTTAAATATGTTAAGTCATTAATAATAAAGGGTTAAATAACACTTTTAAATAATAATCATCTCTGTAGAATTTTTTTTAATTTTTTGAAAAAATGGCAAATTTTACCCAAAATTTCGACTTTTGGACCAAAAGCGCAGACTCAAGCCATTTTTTTTCAGCGGTAATATTGCACGCAGATGATGTACTAGCATAAAGGCAACTTTTGGCACCTACCCGTTTTTGATTTAAAAAAAATTATTTTTTTCGCTCCACCCTACTGCACATATAGATTAGACGAATTAACAAGTGGGCAAGTGTGATCACAGATCGCACAGAGGGTTTCGTTTAATATTCCTTTCAAAACACTTTATCCTTTTGAAAAATCTGTTAGTTCCACATTTCGAAAACAGGGGCGCACTGTATTCTAAACAAACCTCTATCCGAACGAAACTCCGTTTTACATACTATCCGTATATATATTAGTCGAAGGGTTGGGCCCATAGCACCCGAGATAAGTAGACGCCCTTGGTGGTAAAAAGTGGAACTAAAATATGTAAGGATATGGTGCATAATATGACAGAATGGTCAAAGGGGTGTCGCAAAAGTTGGAAAAGTGCTCCCCGGGTGAAAAAGGCGGAGGTTAGAAAAATTGCTTAAAATATACAAGTTAGAGCACGGAGGAGTAAATAATGTAAGACTTTTTGAAAATTTTACGATTTGTCGTGTGGTCTGAGGTATTCAGCTATACCTATGCAAAAATTCATGTCTCCAACTTAATTAGGAGCTCTCTTAGAAAGAATTGCTTAAAATACATATGTGGTAGCTCAAAGGGTTAAATGCAAGACTTTTTCAAGATTTTATGATTTGTCGCCTGGCCTCAGGTGTTCTGCTATAAGTATGCAAAATTTCAAATCTCCAATTTAATAAGGGGATCAGTTAGAAAGAATTGCTTAAAATACGCATGTGAGAGCCCAAAGGGTTAAATGTACGACTTTTTCAAATTTTTATGATTTGTCGCATGATTCTGTTCAGCTATAAGTATGCAAAATTTCACGCCTCCTACCTAAATAGGGTGTCACTTAGAAAGAATTGTATAAAATACACATGTGGGAGCCCAAAAGGTTAAATGTACGACTTTTTCAAAATTTTATGATTTGCCGTTTGATGTAAGATGCTCAGCTATAAGTAAGCAAAATTTCACGCCTCCAACCTAATTAGGGGCTCACTTAGAAAGAATTGTTTAAAATATACATGTGGGAGCCCAAAGGGTTAAATGTACGACTTTTTCAAAATTTTATTGTTTGTCATTTGATGTGAGGTGTTAAGCTATAAGTATGCAAAGTTTCACGCCTCCAACCTAATTAGGGGCTGACGTAGAAAGAATTGTTTAAAATACACATGTGGGAGCCCAAAGGGTTAAATTTACGACTTTTTCAAAATGTTATGGTTTGTCATTTGATGTGAGGTGTTCAGCTATATGTATGCAAATTTTCACACCTCCAACCTAAATAGGGGCTCACTTAGAAAGAATTGTTTAAAATACACATGTGGGAGCCCAAAGGGTTAAATATACGACTTTTTGAAAATTTTATGATTTTTTCGTTTCATGTGAGTTATTCAGCTATAAGTATGCAAAATTTCACGCCTCCAACCTAATTAGGGTTCACTTAGAAAGAATTGTTTAAAATACACATGTGGGAGCCCAAAGGGTTAAATGTACGACTATTTGAAAATTTTATGAATTGTTGTTTGATGCGAGGTGCTCAGCTATAAGTATGTAAAATTTCACGCCTCCAACCTAAATAGGGGCTCACTTAGAAAGAATTGTTTAAAATACGCATGTGGGAGCGCAAAGGGTTAAATGTACGACTTTTTCAAAATTTTATTATTTGTCGTTTGATGTGAGGTATTCAGCTATAAGTAGACAAAATTTCACGCCTACAACCTAATTAGAGGTTCATATAGAAAGAATTGTTTAAAATACACATCTGGGAGCCCAAAGGGTTAAATGTACGAATTTTTCAAAATTTTAGAATTTGTCATTTGATCTGAGGTGTTCATCTATAAGTATGCAAAATTTAAAGTCTCCAACATGTATAGTTTCTGAGAACGGGCTCTGTGACGGACAGACAGACAGACAGGGGAGCGAGACGAATAGGGTTTCGTCAGATGAACGAAACCCTAACAAATGGGCCGTGTTCTCTTCATAGATGAGAGTCGTTTAAGTGTGACGAATGATTCTGGGCGCCAACTAGTATATAGAGAGTTGGGAACTCCTCTCATTCCAGTAACATCGTTTTTGCGGTCTTGGGGGGGGGGGGGGAACCAACGACATACAAGGTTAGTTTATGACTTTTAAAACGCCACACGGAGTGGATCATCTTTACACGGCGATTGGCACAAAATGATAGGCGTACCGCTTTGTACCAATCACTGTGTAAAGATGAGCCACTCCGTGTGGCGTCTTAAACGTCATGAACTAGCCTTGTATGTCGTTGGTCGCGCTTGAGGTTCTCGTGTGTGGGGTTTCATTCAGAATGGCAGAACTGAGTTCCACATTTTTGATGGACATACTGTCATTTCCAAATGTTATTTCCAATAAGTAATCCTTCTCTATATACAACTCTTCCGGTGTGGTATTGGGCCAAATTTCTTTTTCATGAACGATAAGGCCAAACCGCATCTGACTCATTGTGTGGATGGACTGCTGAGACGTGAGGATATTGCTCTAATAGATTGGCCAGTGTACGCCCTTGATTTAAATGCCACTTAACATGCGTGTGATGCTTTGGGAAAAGGTTTTCCGAACGTTCATACTGACCATTCATTGAGATTGGTATTACTTTTGCCGTATCTGAATTAGCTCGTTTGCAACAACTCTTGCAGGAAATTGAGATGGGCGATATGTGCCCAACCCAGTCACTTATGAAGATGCAAGACCCTGTTGGTGAAATTTATGGAAATTCACATCTCAAATCTTTATGGCTCAATCGGTTATTGTCAAACTCAAGCAATTGTGGCTGTAAGCCCTAAACCAGTAACAAAACTGACGCAGATGGCAGACAAAATTCATTAGTTTCTTACCCACCGAGCAGCTTTTCAAATGCAAACATTGAAATACAGAGTCGAATATTGCCTCTATTCAACATCAAATAGATGCTATACTTGACTTTCCATCGTTATACTCCACCCGGCTATTTGACATTTGAAGTCCACCGAAGTCCCAGATAGCATGAACATTAGCAGCAAGTTTGATTTTTTTCTGACATTATCTTGCCGTGACAAATTTGAATCGAGAAATTCGCAGCAAATTTCCCGCAAGCAAAAAATCCCTCTGTTGAGAGAATAGACAATCAGCACATACGCAGAAATTGCAGAAATGTTTTTTGTTTGGCACCGCTTTTTCTAAACGCTATAGTTATCAAATACCAAAAAAGGCTCGCATTTTAAAGCACAAATATTACCTTAACTTGTTTATGGTGATGAAAAACGATTCATGCAACTTCTGATGGTGTGTTCGCATCAATAGACCTGATCAGGCCTACGGACCCCTCGAAGAGGTTAAACTTATAGTGTAACAGTTGTAAACAGATAGTGGGGCGTGGAAAAATTACTATTTTGCAGTAAGTTTGCAGTAATTTTGATTACTTGTTTGCCGTTAATTTGCAATAAATTTGATACAGCATGAATTTAACTTGTACGACAAGTTAACTGCGAGTTCAAAGTGCGGTGACTTCTGCGTTTGCGTTATGTTGCTGCAGTCTGATTATGAAATTTCTGTCTTGTCATGTTGAGCTTGCTGCAACTTTGCAGGTTTTCAAAGCAAGATTGCTGCAAATTTTCTGAAAATTAAAAATGCTATCTGGGGTGGGGCTTGCTTTTAGGGAATATAGCTACAATGGCTGTCGCCTCGAATGATCCTTTATTTTATACACAGAGACAATTGCACATTTTTGACATAACAATTTCGTCAATACACAAGGACGAGATAGCACATGGAAACTTACAACGCCAGAGAATTACAGGTGGGAGCTCCACAAAGAGTGTGCAACTAAGCCAGCGGGAGTTGAACCCATCCCAGATAGCATTTTTAATTTGCAGAAAATCTGCAGCAGTATTGCTTTGAAAACCTGCAAAGTTGCAGAAAGCTCAGCATGACAAGACTGAGAGTTCATAACAAGACTGCAGCAAGCTAATGCAAACGCCAAAGTCACCACACTTTGAACTTGCAGCTAACTCTTCGTGCAAGTTAAATTCATGTTGAATCAAATGTATTGCAAATTAACGGCAAATAAGTAATGAAAAATACTGCAAAGTAGTAATCCTTCCACGCCCCGCTATCTGTTTACAACTGTTACACGATAAGCTTAACCCCTTCGGAGGGGTCCATAGACCTGTTCAGGTCTATTGATGCGAACACACCGTCATAAAGTGCATGCATCGTTTTCATCACCCACCATAAAAAGTTAAGGCAATACTTGTACTTTTCGATACGAGCCTGTTTTGGTATTTGATAAGTATATCGTTTACAAAAAGCGGTGCCAAATGAATAAAATTTCTGCAATTTCTGTGCATGTGCTTATTGTCTATTCTCTCAATAGAGGGATTTTTTTGCTTTCGTCACTTTCGTGAATTAAAGACAGTCTTGCCATCAGTTTCACAACAAACTACTCATGCAAGTGGGGGATGGTATACCTTGCGGGAAATTTGCTGCGAATTTCTCAATTCAAACCTGTCACGGCAAGATAAAGTCAGAAAAAATCAAACTTGCAACAAATGTTCATGCTATCTGGGACAGACCTCCTACGATCTCAAGCGATTGTAGGTGGTGTGCCTTAACCCCCCCCCCCCTCCCCTCGGCTATACTTGACATTTTATTCATTGTCAAAAGTTTTGAAATAAATCAAAAAATGTTTGGCTCGACGACAACAATGACGGTTACATATGCTTACGCAAAAACAACACCAGCTTTCACGTCCAATTGCTCTATTCTCCACAAAGAAGAAAAAAAACTTACTTTTATCATAAATTTCCGACAATCCAGTATGTCTTCAAATTAGAGTCCTGCCTCAAACCGAACTCGAAATTTCCATTTGAAGTCAACCCGCAACCTGACCCGAACCCGCCAAAATAATTTTCGTCGACCCGAACCCGAAATGAAAGGTAACTAAATCATGTTTTAATGTAACTATGAAAAGCAATTTATAATTGCATCTCTAATGCCAATTTTATCTTTAACATAGAAAAATGAACAGATCTATATCCTTTAATATTCAAATATAATAAAATATCTGAATAGCGGAAGCACGAGGATCGTTGAATAGAGTTATAAATTGGATGGGGTTGTCCCCAACTTTCTTTTTTTGGGTCGGGATGTCTAATTTTCTTTCTGCGGTTCGGGTTCACACTAGAATAATTCTTGCAGGTCATATTTAGGTTTTTTACAAATCGGATTGTTGGGTTTTTCACAAAACGTTTGATCACAACTATGTTTTTTTTCTTCGGACCTTGGTTTTCCAAGCGTAAATACGGGTTAGGTTCCCTTAGAAAGACCCCCACGGAGGGCACTCCCCCCCCACCCTTAGGGCCTATATCCCTCGTGCTGATAATTGGCCGTCATAAACACAACCAACCACAACTAATGTTTCAGAAAAAAATAAATACGTATTTGAATATAAAGGAATGTGAAAAATACTATTACACACATTTCGTTTTTGATACACACAAAAACACATGTATAGTATTTGTGATACTTTATGCACGCATACACATGTTATACGTGTGTGCAGATTGAGAAGTACCCTCTATTCAGAGATATAAGTGTACAAATATAAAAGTGTTAGAATTGAAATATGTTCGCTAAATGGAGGTCTCCGCTTTTCGAGATTGTCATTATGGAGGTCTTATTGCCTACAGATTTTTTTACTAAAAAAATATTTTCTACATACTTTTGTAATATCGGGTGAACCCGAACCCAACCTGCAGCAAAAATGTAAAAGTCAACCCGACCCGCAACGAAACAATATAGTGCCGGGTCGAGTTTGGATAAAAGCTGGCAACCATTCAGATGCATTTTAAAATCAGCAATGTAAGAATTATAGACCGACCGAAAATTCGGTTTAGATTTCTGCTCAAAATCTGAGTTTTGCCGAACATTCGTTTTCTGTGAAAATGCTGCCGAAATTTTGCCCCGACTGAAACTCGACCAAAACTATCTGTATTCCAAAAATCTCGTTTCTTTCTCTGGAAATTTTCAACGTTATTTACTGATTTGGGCTCTATCGGTTCAAATGAGACACTCTATACTTATATTGCTATGGACTTCACTGTTTAAAATTATCAGGCATGACTGACTCAAGACGTGAATGCAAATTATAGAGCAAGTAGTGCATATATGACTATACTTTGAAAACGCTTTTCACGTGCTCATTAAAACTACAGACTTAACAGTAATAGGGTCAATCCATTTCAAGTGGTCCAGAAAATCATCAATTCGTTGCTTGACCATTTTTAAAAAATCTGAAATTTTTTGTACAACAACCCTAACATGATGGAAGTTCAAAATGACTATTATTTTAATTTTATTAATTTTTGTTTGTGCATGGGGGCCATCTTTATTTCATCGTCTGCAGCAATTTTCTCACAAGAAGGGTTTACGGAATTGTAAATAATTCATCATTTATTTATCCAATTCAACTGCGGATTAAAACAATTTGTACAGAATACATTGGGCTAAAATTTTGGTATTGGAGTAGTTTCCGAAACTAACTGCTTATTGGTAAAATTTAAGCATAAAGTTTCACTTTTTTTCCAAAATTTGTCCGTTTACAAGAGGAAATTTTTCTAGCAAGGAATACTGTCAACATGACATATTTTTTTTTTACAAATAGGCCGAAAGTACTTGTACTCACAGGCCGAGTTCCAGATCTGGGACTTGCTTTCTCTTCGCTAAAAAAAATCCCAAATTTTTCAAAAATGTCAAAAATCGCACTTTTCAGGCTTTGATATCTCTGGTGGGGCACGAGATAAAAATCTTAATTTTTTTTTTTTATAATATTATTGTATGGTAGTGTTATGCACAAGAAATTTCAGGATGGAGATTTGACTACAAGCTGAGATATGGCAAGGGCAACATGTCAAAACAATGCTGCCAAACTATTGTTTTGTTGTAGTCACAGCTACGTATTTATCTCAGAGTGTCATTTAAATTTATGTTTTTGATTATCTTTAAATAATAGTAACAGAAAATAAAGCCCTTTGCAAAGCTTAGCAATTAATTACAAAAATAATTATGCTAAGGCCATACATTTTGTATGGTTTCAGTAATTTTTGTTGTAAGTAATTTTTGTAACTAAAAGAAACCTCACCACTTTTACATAAAGAAAAAAAAATATTTTTATACAAGACCTAAGACAAAAACAACATATGGTAAAAGAAAAGCTGTTAATGTTGTCATACTTGTTGAGACATGATCAAACGTGTCAAAACACATTCTTGCTTGTTGGTTCAAAAAACACAATTTTAATCTTTCTCAAAATTTAATTTGTAGGAACCAAGTCTTGTCATCTCTTGATAACTCATTCAAGATCTTGGCCCTGCTGGCTCATTGAAATATACTTTGAAATCACTATATGCAAGTCTCAATTCATTAATAATTCCTACCTTAATTCTTATGCAAAAATGTGATTTTTCTGCAGTATAAATTTTGAAAAGGCTTTGGGTATCTTTACTCTCTGAAAATTACTTGAGGCTGATGCATAGTAACATCGCATAATGTTTCATTTACAGGAGCATACTTATGGTAGGAACAAGTTTCAGGGACTGGCAAGCAGCATTAAAATTGTGGTTTTTAAACCAACAAGCAGGAATATGTTTTGACACGTTTGATCATGTCTCAACAAGTATGCCAACATTAACAGCTTTTCTCCTTCCATATTCAGTTTTTGTCTCAGGTCTTATATATATATATATATATATGTAAAAGTGCTGAGGTTTCTTTTAGTTACTAAAATTACAACAAAAATTACTGAAACCATACAAAATGTAGGCCTTAGGCATAATTATTTTTTAAATTCATTACAAAATGCTTTATTTTCTGCTACTATTATTTAAATATAATCTAAAAAATAAATTTAAATGACACTCTGAGATAAATACTTAGCTGTGACTACAACAAAACAGTAGTTTGGCAGTATTGTTTTGACATGTTGCCCTTGCCATATCTCAGCTTGTAGTCAAATCTCCATCCTGAAATTTCTTGTGCATAACACTACCATACAATACTCTTATAAAAAAAATTTTCAGATTTTTATCTCGTGCCCCACCAGAGATATCAAAGCCTGAAAAGTGCGATTTTTGACATTTTTGAAAAATTTGGGATTTTTTTTAGCGAAGAGAAAGCAAGTCACTCGGCGTGTGAGTACAAGTACTTTCGGCCTATTTGTAAAAGAAATTATGTCATGTTGACAGTATTCCTTGCTAGAAAAATTTCCACTTGTAAACGGACAAATTTTGGAAAAAAACTGAAACTTTATGCTTAAATTTTACCAATAAGCAGTTAGTTTCGGAAACTACTCCATTACCAAATTTTTAGCCCAATGTATTCTGTACAAATTGCTTTAATCCGCAGTTGAATTGGATAAATAAACGATGAATTATTTACAATTCCGTAAACCCTTCTTGTGAGAAAATTGCTGCAGACGATGAAATAAAGATGGCCGCCATGCACAAACAAAAATTAATAAAATTAAAATAATAGTCATTTTGAACTTCCATCATGTTAGGGTTGTTGTACAAAAAATTTAAGATTTTTAAAAAATGGTCGAGCAACGAGTGCTGGACCACTTGAAATGGATTGACCCAATAATATTTTTTCTTTTTTTGAAACCGCAGAAGTGTTTCGAATACTCTATGAGAAAGTTCTATACTCCTTTTCACTAACAGAGGTGCATGCCTTTTATTGACCTTTACTATTTGAGATCGTGTTTCTGCGATAACGCGGGGTAGAAGAGAAGGTACTATATGTGATTTTCATGCCAAGTGGGGAAGGTGAGTGTGAAGGTGTTACTGTTAGTGAAAAGCAGTATAGTATGATCATTTACAAAAAAAAAACATTATAAAAGACAAATCAAGGTATGTATACCTAAAACATTTTTTAATTAGATGAAATTCGTATAATTAGAAAACCATTCTGCGTCGTTGATGAATTAATTACATTTTATTTAATATCAAAATAAAAAGTTTTGGTCAGAGGCGCAGAGAGCCAACTTGGACCACACGCACCATTAATTAATAATTATGTATATTTAATAAATATGCATAATTAATTAATAATTATGTATGTATGAATTACTTATAAAAATTTTTTTGGATATTTTCATTTTTGTTTACGTTTTCGGCCGAAAATAGGAAGATTACCGAAATTAGATTTCGGTTTCGGTCTTAAAAACCTGTTTCGATCGATCCTTAGTTAGAATTCTAATTTATGTTACAACAGGGTATTACACAAGAGTTGATAAAATTTAAAAGCGGAATTTATTTTATTTCATTTAACCCTTTCAGATACAAAGCACTTCTATTCCTAAAATGTTAGGCCCCACCAGTGGCTGAGATGTTTTGCTCTCGAAGCTGGTAGACGGTAGGCGCTGGGTTCGAACCCAATCGCGCTCGTCGGCCTAATCTTTCTTGGTTTTCTTCGAACCTTGAATTTCCATGCGTAAATACGGGTTAGATTCCCTTAGGAAGACCCCCACGGAGGGCACTCCCCCTCGGGCCTATATCCCTCGTGCAGATAATCGACCGTCATAAATATCACCATCACCTCCTAAAATGTTGAAATGAATGAATGGCACCGGAAACAAATTTATTTGGAAATAAGAAAAAGCTGTATTTCACAAACATAATAAACCAAAAATTTTTACCAAAATTCTGGCGCCATTGTGGCATTTGGGAATTAAAATTAAGTGGTTTCATAAACGTACCACCACCCTGAAAGGGCAACCATCCGTCTACATTCAAAATATTTATTCAAACCAGAAATTAATTTAAAATGTACCAAATATATAAACCAGGCAATAATAAATTAAATAAATATTTTAAATAGTTTTAAATAAAAATTCTGGTATAGAATATTTTCATAAAACTTGAGTAAGATTTCCGGTAGTTCTAGGGTTAATGAAGTGAGATACAAAATTAGAGGTATATTTTTATTATACTCCGATTCTAAAACACATTTTCTCCAGTGTTCAGAGGTAGTTCCATTTTGTTGTCATGTCGTAGTTTGTACTGTGTTTGTTTTCAAGACAATTGCACACAAACACTTGAAAAGTTGCACCGCCTTCAAATTGATGACTACCAAGTGCCTCCTTCGGTGGCTCAAACATGTGATATTTTCAGAGTGACAAGTCTAATGTATAGGCAAAGTATTTCCAAAGTTGGTCATTGCAATTCATCCAGTTTGTGTTGAGTAAAAGCTCTCAGAAGGAGTCGGAATAGTTTTTGAGGTTCTTGATCAGAAATTTGCGACTTTTCCAAGATATTCAAATTTTGTCTCTTCTAATAGCTGACAACAGTATGCTGCATTAGAGACCGGGACCCGGCAGCACAGACAACCACCTCATCGAGTTGGAGGCTGAAATTCCAGGATTAGCTAAAACTCTTTTCCCATAATAAAACCCAATCGGTCTGCCAAGTCATATCTTGGTGGAAAACACCTAAAAACCCGATTTTAGCGGTCGACTCGTAGGTTTACCATTGAGTTTTCCTGCACCCAAAGGCATGAAAACATGGCGGACTGAGAGCAGGAAAACAAAATGGTAAACCTACGAGTCAACGGGTAAAATCGGGTTTTAAGGTGTTTTCCACCAAGATATGATTTGGCAGACCGATTGCGTTTTAATATGGGAATCGAGTTTTAGATAATTCTGGAATTTCAGCCTCCAACTCGATGAGGTGGTTGTCTCATGGTTCGTACGCCTCCTTGAATTTTGCAGACCAGAAAATTTTTCGGCACCGGTATTATCTTATAGAAAATCCCTTCTTAAAAGAAGGCGAAATTTTGCGCGTCTATCCTAGATTTCTTTTTCTATAAAAATATACTGGTAGTTTCCTGGAGAATTAATGGTATCCATACGAACCATGTGTCTGTGCTGCTGGCTCCCGGTCTGTTACTATAAGACTGCAAACACTGTGGATTTGTTCATTAGCGCCACTATAGTGACTGACTTTGAATCGAGGCTGTTTTTGAATCGCCTTTCCATTATCATTTTGTGTCAATCGTATACCTGTATTTCCCTGAGACAGGTGTTTTAGAGTTATGTTTAGAGTCTGAGCAAATGTCTTGTGAGTTTTATGCAGTGAATTTGATAATTAACTTTCGCGCAACGGAAGGTTGTACTTCCTGCTCGTTTTTTACTCTGGAAAACTTGCTGTTACTAGGTTAAAATAAATTAATCCCAAGCAGAGACTATTATTTAATAGTTTCAAATAAATTGTAATATTATCTTATCCGTTTTCTTCTATTTGACTTTGAGACTATGAAAAATGACAACACTGGTGCCCAGAGGGGCCATTACAAAGTGTTGTTTTTTTCGTCTCCAGATACACAGGGACACATTTGAACAGCATTGCTTACCCAGTGGTGCAACCTGCGGTAAATAGAAATTTCATACCAGTCTTTAAAAATAATTCTTCCGATTAAGAAGAAGATTTAACACTACTTTGAGAGGTTCAAAATTAAAAAAAAAATCTTTAAAAGTGCTCTTTAGTCTCACAAAATCATATTTCATTAGTTAGAAATTGATATCGAAAAGGAAAGAAAAAATTTTCGGGCTATAGAAATAGCGCGCTCGCCACAGTAACGAAAATTTTAAACAAACTTTAAACGCTTAAAAATAAATAAATAAATAAATAAACAGCATTTTAAAATCGATGAGCACTCTAGCGCTGACAATTTTCAACCAATCAAATTGAATTGTATTTGGAAATTAATCTTCACATATTTTTCTACGGATATACGTAGGAATTTTTCGAAATATCTTGATTTTCTGTGTAACTTTAAGTAACGGAATTTTTGGATTAAAAATTTTACATTTTGCTCTGAATCGATGCTATTTCAGTAAAAATGCGTATTTTTAAAACGGCTACGTACTATTTCACTAACTTGCGTGACTAAAAAACTATTTGTTTGTCTGATTGTTCTAGGTTAGGTAAACAACGAATTATTGTTCCCACCGCTTTTAGAAGTGATTCTACCCATTTGCTGTCAATCGGTCTTTTTAAATATATCAACTCAAAATATATATATATGTATATAGATGCAAGTGTAAATGGATTTCTATTAAAACTTCGCATTTATATATATATATATATATATATATATATATATAAACCTTACATTTCAAGGCTTCAAAGTGGTGTTACTTCTTAGTGTAGCAATATCTGATTCGGGCTCTATCCACAGTGTTACAATACCCAGGCAAATAGAACACTGCATGCGACAGAACAGGAGGAAAAACCCAGATTGTGCGACACATTAAAAAAAAAAATAGTTTTCTGTAGTAAAGAAATTATTGCTTTAAATTTTTACTGCTTTGCAGAACTAAATCGAAAAATAATTTTTCTTCCAATTATCCAAAAATATTATTTTGAAAATATTACTACAATGGATAGAAAATGTGAAACTTTTAAGAGAACCTTTGATCGAATTATGATCCAGGGATATTTTAAATTAATTTTTGCATATTTCGCTTTTTGATGATTTAGCGTAACGATATCAGTCGCCATAAATTGGGGTAGGGTAGGGTAGTGTATGTATAATTATTATTTTTTTCTTAATAATTTCAAGCTAATTTTACATTTGAAGGACAAGACAATGTTCACGATTGAGAACATGGTAATTTAACGAATTACAATAAGTCCATTTCTTATTTCTTTTGTATATAATACAATTAATCATATATATGTGGAGTATTGTTTATCAAATTGTAGACTTATTGGATCAATTTTTAATTTTATTGGGATTTTTAAATTGTACTCTGCGGAAAATGGCAAATGTGTCATTTTTGTGATTTTCTGCATATTAATTTAACTTTTAAATGATTTTTCAATTATATGTTACCAACAGGAACATTGATCTGTTGCAGATTGACCCAATTTATTTTTGTGGAAAACGTTTCAGTGATGTTGTAACTTATTCCAAAATCAAACTAACCGACCAGTGAATGTGTATCAGCCATACATTTTAAATTTTCCAAAAAACAATTTATACCAAATATATTTTTATATAAATTTTTTATCAAAATTTCTAACTGTAGCAGATGTCGTTTTAAATTTTACAGTGGCAAGTAATTATGTTCCTGTAATGTTGAACTCACAGCAGAATTTTTAATCAATTTCAGTTGAAAGTAACGAAATGCAACTTTTTTTTAAAAGTACATTATAAAAATAAAATTTCATTCCTAAATTCTGGCACAAAATTTAATTAAAATAAAATGGAATAAATAATGTACCAACGCACATGGGTTAAGGGAATTCAGTACCCTTCAATTTGTACAAAATGACGAAAATATTAATTCTCGAAGTTTTTTCTTAAAATGAATTTATACACCCATAGTATAACAAAAAAAAAAAAAAAAAGAAAGAAAGAAAAAAGAAAGAAAAAAGGAAAAAAAACCCCCGCAAAGATCCGATAAATAAAAATATTCGAAAAAAGCCTTTTACTGCATCCATTTCCTTTTAAATGATATAGAGTTGCGATATTTAAATTAATTTTTTCAGTTTGTGTTTTCTCAATATACGAGTATGATTAAAATGTTAAAAATTAAAATTACTCATACATTTCATGTACGACTCTTAACCCCTTAATTCTCGCTCACGTGATATTCACGCGCTGTGTTTGTTATTCAGATTGTTTGATTCCCACCAGTTTTATAAAATAGTGTAATTGGCTTTATTATGGTGTCATTTTACCTGCCATTAAATAAGGTGAATATTTCTTTTTCAAAAAAGTGGTGCCAATAAGCGATTTGAATTTTTAAACCGTAATTTAATGCGACCACTAAGGGGTTAAAGTGCATTTAATAAAATTAAGAATCGAATATTCATTAATTAGTTTACTTTTTTAAAACAAAAATGTTAAGTAAATAGTCATTTTTACTATATTTTCACATATGTCATTGACATTTTATTTATCATATACAGCAGGCAAAATGATTATTTGTACACCTCGAAAATTGTTTTAATCTCTAACAAAATAATGTAAAAGTTAAATTTAAGGAATTGTAATATATTTTTTAAATGTATTTTTTAAATAACAAAATAATTGATTTTTACTATTTTAACAGACAAAGTAAAAATAAAAAAATAACACAAAAGTAATATTTGTACACTTTTTAATATGCAATTATTTACACAAATTTAATTGTAATAAAACAAGTTAATATTTCATTTCTTTGGCTTTAACAGTAGATCGGATGAAAAATTTACTCAAGTTTTATAAAAAAAAAGTTTACACTTGAATTTTTGATTAAAACTATTTAACTTACATATTTTACTGATTTTTGTGTGATAAACATTTAACTTATTTTCTGAAGAAATTTCTGGTTCGAACCGAAATATATTTATGCAGTTCTAGCGGTATGACCCAAAATGACCCACTAATCGAATTTTCTCGAACATGTGACCTAGAAAAATAGTCTTCTCGTGCCCGAAAACGATAGATTGCAAATTTCGTCAAAATCGTTAGAGCCGTTTTCTAGATAAAATTAGCTTGCCCCAGAGTGACCCAAAAATGTACCTACTAATCGAATTCTTGCGAACATGTGACCTAGCCCATTGCTCTTCTCGTAATCCAAAATTGTAGAATATAGATCACAGTAAAAATCGTTAGAACTGTTTTTTAGATAAATTAGCATGACTCGCAGTAACCCAAAAATGACCCCTTAATTGAAATAAATTTCTCGAGCATGTGACCTAGCCCAATAGTTTTCTCGTACATGAAAACGGTTGGATACAAAATTTAGTCAAAATCGATTGAACCGTTTTCTAGATAAAATTAGCCTGATCCACGGTGACCCAAAAATGACCCACTAATTGAATTTTTTCGAACATGTGATTTGCCACATGGCCAGCTCATGCCCAGAAACGGTACAATAAAAAATTTAGTCAAAAGCGCTTGATTCGTGTTTTAGATACAATTAGCTTGACCCACAGTGACCCAAAAATGACCAAGTAATCGATTTTTCTCAAACATGTGACTTAGCCCAATGGTCTTTTCATACCCAGAAACGGTATAATGCAAAATTTTGTCAAAATGTTTTAAGCCGTTTTTTAGATACAATTAGCTTGACTCACGGTGACCAAGAAATGACCCACTAATCGACTTTTCCCGAACATGGGACTTAGTCCAATGGTCATCTCATGCCCAGAAACGGTATATTACAAAATTTGGTAAAAATGTTTTGAGCATTTTTTAGATTCAATTAGCTTTACCCTGATTTATTGTGACCAAAAATGACCCACTAATCGAATTTTCTCGAACATGTGACTTAGCCCACCGGTGGTCTTTTATGGCCAGAAACGGTACAATACAAAATTTTGTCAAAATCGGTTGAGTCGTCTTTAGATATAATTAGATAACCCACATGACCCCAAAATGATCCACTAATCGAATTTTCCTGAACATGTGCCTTAACTCAATGGTCTACTCACGCACAGAAACGGTATAAATCAAAATTTTATCAAAATCGGTTGAGTGGTTTATTAGATCCAATTAGCTTGACCCACAGTGACCCCAAAATGACCCACTAATCGAATTTTCTCGAACTTGTGACTTAGCCCAATGGTCTTCTCATGCTCAGAAACGGTATAATAGAAAATTTTGTCAAAATCCTTTGATTCGTTATTTAGATACAATTAGCTTGACTCACAGTGACACAAAAATGACAAACTAACCGAATTTTCCCGAAGATAGGACTTAGTCCTATGGTTATCTCATGTCCAGAAACGGTATATTACAAAATTTGGTCAAAATGTTTTGAGCATTTCTTTTAGATTCAATTAGCTTGACCGTGACCCATTGTGACCCAAAATGACCCACTAATCACACCACTAATAATGTGTCTTAGCCCAATGGTCTGTTCATGCCCAGAAACGGTATAATACAAAATTTTGTCAAAATCGGTTGATTCGTTTATCAGATACAATTCTCTTGACCCACAGGGACCCAAAAATGACCCACTAATCGATTTTTTTTTAACTTTTGACTTAGCTCGATGGTCCTCTCATGCCCAGAAACGGTACAATACCGAATTTTGTCTTAATCGTTTGATTCGTTTTTTAGGTACAATTAGCTTGACCTAGTGATGGGCGATAACGAGATGTTTTTCTCGATTTTCTCGATTGTATGGACACCTCGATATTTTTCGATTGTGTAAATTTTTTCTCGATGACTCCAGTTTGCCAATTGCTTTTATACATCATATATTATATATTATATACGTTATACATTTATCAAGAATCGTCTGCGGGTGAACTGGAATGAGTCGGTGTTAATAAAGACCAGGTGACTTCGCCCGCTAGTGGGCCCCTCCTTTAATCGGGGCCCCTAAGTTATACGTAATCTTGTAATATGAAATCACGAACAGGTTACCCGCTATATACGACACCGTATAGCAGGCGTGGTGTGCACGCACTACAAAATCTTGTAAAAAAATATAATCTCGAAACGAACGAACCTCGAACCAGATCTCTTGGGGGAGGGGTCAAAGTGAGCGGAGGGGCACTTCGAACCATATGTCACATGAGTGGTTTGGATCTGAATTTATAAAAATGCCCTTTCCGTGGGGGCAAAGAGGGGGCAGAGGTGCGGGAGGTGGATAACATGAGTAAGTGGTCATAGGTCTTTCCAACAATATGTCACATGAGGGGTCTCGGCTAAATTTAGAAAAGTGTCCCCCGTGGGGGGAAAAGTGGGGGGCGGTCACCGGAAGTGCATAACATCAATAAGTAGTCACAGACCTTTCCAACGATATCTCACATGTGGGGTCTTGGCTAAATTTGGAAAAGTGTCTCCCGGGGGGAAGTGAGGGACGGACACCGGAAGCATAACATCAATAAGTAGTCACAGACCTTTCCAACAATATCTCACATGAGACGTCTTGGCTAAATTTTGAAAAGTGCCCCCCCGGGGGGGGGACGAACACCGTAGGTGCATAACATCAATAAGTAATTACAGACCTTTTCAACGATATCTCACATGAGGGGTCTTGGCTAAATTTGGTAAAAGTGCCCTCCGGGGGGAGGCAAAGTGGGGGGGACGGACAACATAGGTGCATAACATCAATAAGTAGTCACAGACCTTTCCAACGATATCTCACATAAGGGGTCTTGGCTAAATTTGGTAAAATTGCCCCCGGGGGGAGGCAAAGGGGGGGGGACACCATAGGTGCATAACATCAGTGAGTAGTCACTGACCTTTCCAATGATATCTCACATGAGGGGTCTTGGCTATATTTGGAAAAGTGTCCCCCGGGGGGGCAAAGTGGGGGGATGGCCACCGGAAGTGCATAACATCAATAAGTTGTCCAAACCTTTCCAACGATATGTCACATGAGGGGTCTTGGCTAAATTTAGAAAAGTGTCCTGAAATTTCATATATTATAAATAATATTTATCGGAGGGCTCCATAAAAAAATCCGATCTAAAATGATAAAAACGGAAAAAACTACCCCCCGCAGTGGGGGCCAAATTGGGGAGGGGAGGAAGAAAGCCTCATAATATGAAAGAGTCATCCAATAGCTTTCCGATAACATATCACATGACGGGTCCAAAAAAGTTTGAAAATTGCTCCCCCTCTCTCCCCCCTTGGGCCCACTCTTTTGCCCCGGAATTTACGCAGCCCCCCACTTTAAAATTTTTATGTTCAATAAATAATATTTACCGGAAGACTGCACAAAAAACCCACATCTAAAATGATATTTAAATTTATTATAGAAATCGGCTACGGTTTTAAAAATTTGTTCGCCCCCTCCCCACCCCCCGAATTTCACCTTCGAGGGAAGAAAGGTTCATAATATGAAAGACTTGTCAAAGGGCTTTTCGATGATATGTCACAGGAACAGTTCGGTAATTTTTTTTAATTGCGCCCCGCCCACTCTCACGTCCTCGGAATTCACCCGACCCACCTTCCTCTTTAAAATTTTTATATTTAATAAATAATATTTATCGGAGGGCTCCGGGTATGTGACAGCTTGGTAGGGCTAAAATAAGAAAAACATTGAAAATTAAAGCTTCATTTCACAGCTCATTGTCATGCCTATTTCTCTGTCCAGCTCGCCCCTCGATATTTCATCTCCGCCCTTCTTGGCCGAGCGTGAAATGACAATCATCGAGAGTAACATTTCGAGAAAGGACGAAAACTGATTTCTCATTCTCGACAATGTCATATGAAATGTTGAACAGAGACCGAGAGCGAGAAACGAGAATGACAATGGGAAGCGATGAATTACAATCGATGAGATATCTCGAAGTAAGCGAGAGGTTTGCCATCGAGCAGAGATGTCTCCTCGAGGTAAACGAGCAGTTTGCAGCAGCGGAAAATATATCTCGAAGTGCGAGAGAGAGGGCGAGAGAAAGGAAGCTTTCAGAAGAGTCAAACTTACCGCGCTTCTGGTGTAAGTCATGATTTCCCAAAGGAGACCATGTTCTTTTCCATTCGCTTTTGTTATTAACCGATATGGGTTAGGAGGCATAGCGGTTTAAGTTATGAGTTCGGGTTTCAGTTGTTGATATAGAAGTTTTCTAGTGAATTTGGCGCCAGTTTGTCTTTGATTTTCAATGTTTCTCTTATTTTAGGCCTCCTAAGCTGTCCCATATCTCTTAATATTAGAATGGTATTGTTAAAACAAAACTGCACTGCAAATTATGTGTTTTCAAAATTTTAAGTGTCGCCTCAGGAAAGAGTATTTTTCAAAATTATTTTACCCCACTCATGTAATGTATTAAAATAAGGGTAATCTCATAACCTTTCTAAATCTACCTTTCTTTCGTCAATCCACCGTTAATTTTAGAGCCCTGGGCTTAAAATGCTCTAAAGGAATATACTTAGCGGCGGTTTTTTTCTTACTCTGGTACAGTATCTTGCACTCATAGGAAAATTATAAGACTAACATTAAATTGTGTCTAAAATCGAATAAAAAATATGGACTTATGTTTCTTAATTTTAACTCCCTTCTTCGCCTCAAGAGGGCGCTTTAAAGTTTTGTTTCTTCAAACCTTTAGTATACTGTTTGTCCAAAAATTATAAAATTCACAAAATAAAGTCTTTTCACTCTCCCGTATCTTCTCGTATCAATTTTATTTTTACTACCACCAGGGGACGCCGCCCAGTGAAACATTTTACTTTTAGCCTCAGGATATTGGTGTTTTTCATAATATTTTGTCTCATTGTTTTTCTTCTTTGTGGATACTATTCTCCAAGTTCTTGACCCATTCTGACTACTTGGGCACTCATTCTGGACCAGCTGTGGCCCATCGGGCACCTTTTCATTTGTCTGGCTCTAATCACACGCTTCACTTGTTCTTTTACCATTTTTCTTTTTCTTCAGTTTTTTTCTTATTCAATGGTTTAGTTTTTTTTTTATCATTCTCAACTTCCCCTAGTCCTCTCTTACATGAAGTTAACTTTCATCCTTGGTCTGCCCTACTGTCAATTTGGGGCCTAATGACCCCTTTTTGGGGGGGAGGGGGGGGGCGTTTCTTCTACCTTTTCCAGACCCATTATCTAATACCACGTTGGTAAGGATTGGAAAATTAAAATTATGCAAAATACCAAAAATGAAGTCCATTGAAGCTTTATTTTAGTTATAGAATTCCCTATTAGCAGATATATTTGTCTGTTTACCTTTCTATTTTTCGATAACACTCCTTTGTTTTCGATAAACGGAGAAATTCAACAGCATTAGACACACTTTAGACATTTAGGGAACTTTCACTTGTATCAAACCTTCTGCCTTTATCGAAAAGAAAAAAAAATGCTAATCGGTTCTAGCTAATGCGCCTAAAATAAAAAATGAGCTAGTAAATGTGTCAGAAACTAGCTACTTTGGATTTTGATACAGACTTGAAGAGTCATGTTGGAATCGCTAGGCGCTGGAAAACAATTTCCGTGTTAGACAGGTTCCCTCTTAGCAGTTATATTTGTCTGGTTGCCCTTATGTTTCTCGATAAACGGAGAAATTCCACAGCATTAGACACACTTTAGACATTTAGGGAACTTTAACTTGTATCAAACCTTCTGCCTTTATCGAAAAGAAGAAAATGCTAATCGATTCTAGCTAATGCGCCTAAAATAAAAAATGAGCTGGTAAATGTATCAGAAACTAGCTACTTTGGATTTCGATACAGATTTGAAGAGTCATGTTGGAATCGCTAGGCACTGGAAAACAATTTCCGTGTTAGGCAGATTCCCTCTCAGTAGTTATATATGTCTGGTTATCCTTACGTTTTTCGATAAAGCTGTCTTGTTTTCGATAAACGGAGAAATTCCACAGCATTTGATACACTTTAGACATTTAGAGAACTTTAATGTGTATCAAACCTTTTGCCTTTATCGAAAAGAGGGAAATGCTAATCGATTCTAGTTAATGCGTCTAAAATAAAAAATGAGCTTTTAAATGTGTCATAAAGTAGCTATTTTGGATTTCGATACAGACTTAAAGAGTCATGTTGGAATCGCTAGGTACTGGAAAACAGTTTCCGTGTTAGACAGGTCCCCCTCTTGGCAGGTATCTTTATCTTACTATCCTTACGTTTTTCGAAAGAAACTTTTGTTTTCGATCAATGGAGAAATTCCACAGTATTTGACATTTAGGGGAACTTTAAACTGTATCAAACATTTTGGAGTTATCTAAAAAGTAGAAAGGTTATTTGATTCATCAAATGCGCCATAGTTACGCGATTTGGACATTGCAGTTTCATAAAAAAGAAAGGGGAATTTATTCCAATGCAAAGAAAATCATTTTAAAATACTAAAATTCAAATGAGATATCTTTATAAATGTCTTCCATAAGATTAGCATTAGCGAGCAGGTCTTTTCAATTGATTGAAGTAACCCCTTAAGCCTAAATCATGAGAAAATAATTGCGATAGCAGAATTATCGAGCAAGCCCTATCACTACTATGAAATTTTTGGCCAGAATAATAGCTAAGTTTTCCAACAATTGTTTTTAGCTTCTCTCGTTATAATCGATTGTAAAACATCTCGATTGTAGATTCTAGGAATTAATCGATGGCTGTATCGATTGTGATTTTTTACGATGACGATTCTTCTCGATTGCCGAATTTTCGAGAATCGCCCATCACTAGCTTGACCCACGGTGACCCAAAAATGGCCCACTAATCAAATTTTCCCGAACATGGGACTTAGCCCAATGGTCATCTTATGTCCAGAAACGTATTACAAAAATTGGTCAAAATGTTTTGAGCATTTTTTAGATTCTATTAGCTTGAGACCCATTGTGACCCAAAATGACCCCCTAATTGAATTTTCTCAAACATGTGACTAAACCTAATGGTCATCTCATGCCCAGAAACGGTATATTACAAAATTTGGTGAAAATGTTTTGAGCCCTTTTTTAGATCCAATTAGCTTGATACTGACCCATTGTGACCCAAAATGACCCACTAATCGAATTTTTTTGAACATGCGACCTAGCTCAATGGTATTCTCGTGCCCGAAAACTATAGATTACAAAATTTCGTTAAAATCGTTAGAGCCTTTTTCTAGATAAACTTAGCTAGACCCACAGTGACCCAAAAATGACCCACTAATCGAGTTTTCTCGAACATGTGAATTAGCCAATGGTCTTCTCGTAATCAAAAGCTGTAGAATATAGAGTTTAGTGAAAATCGTTAGAGCCGTTTTTTGGATAAAAATAGCTTGACCCGCAGTGACCCAAAAATGAGCCACTGATCGAAATTTCTCGAACATGAGACGTAGCCCAATTGTACCCGAAAACGTTTGGATATAAAATTTAGTGAAAATCAATTGAGCCGTTTTTTTAGATATAATTAGTTGACCGTGACCCATAATGACCCAAAATGACCCACTAATCGAATTTTCTCGAACATGTGACCTAGAAAAATAGTCTTCTCTTTCCCGAAAACGATAGATTGCAAAATTTCGTCAAAATCGATAGAGCCGTTTTCTAGATAAACTTAGCTTGACCCACAGTGACCCAAAAATGACCCTCTAATCGAATTTTCTCGAACATGTGAATTAGCCCAATGGTCTTCTCGTAATCAAAAACTGTAGAATATAGTGTTTAGTGAAAATCGTTAGAGCTGTTTTTTAGACAAAAATAGCCTGACCCGCAGTGACCCAAAATGACTCACTAATTGAAATTTCTCAAACATGTGACGAAGCCCAATAGTCTTGTCGCACCCGAAAACGGTTGGCTAAAAATTTAGTCAAAATCGATTCAGTCGTTTTTTAGATATAATTTCCTTGACCCTGACCCATAATGACCCAAAATGATCCAGTAATCAAATTTTCTCGAACATGTGACTTAGCCTAATAGTCTTCTCGTGCCCAAAAATGGTAAAATAAAAAAATTTTGTCAAAATCGTTAGAGCCGTTTTTAAGATAAAATTTACATACACACACACACACAATTTTTGCTCGCATTATAATATAAGATTTGAATCATTAACACTATACAATAGTATAATGTATCGTGAGTATTCAAAGCGTACAAATACCCTTCTGCATAAATTTCCCAAATGTTTACAGTTAAAAAAAAATCCTTTGACAGCTTCCAAAATTTGTTTTGTATTTAATAAAAAAAATACAAAAAAAAATGTATTAAAACTGTCTCTATCAAAATATCTGTTTATATTTTGTTAAAACCTATAAATATTAGAGTGTACAATAATCATTTTACCAACTGTGTAATTATTTATGATGCCAACATCTCTTTTTCTATATAAATACAAAACGCTCAACGATGAATGAGGTATCACAGGAAAGATTTTTAAACGGGCTTTTGGCATAGTACATTCACATTTCGTTAAAACAGGTTGTTTGAGTAAAGATTGTAGTTAATTAAAAATTAATGGGAAAACCGTATCAGCAAATAATCTCAGATAAAGATTGAAGTTTAACTCTTTGAAAATATGGTCCTTATAATTATAAAGCACACTTGTAAAAAGTGTATGCAGAAATTTTTTTGTAAAAAGTTCCAAATTGCAGAAGTGTAGTTTTAAAATTTTCTTAAATAAAAAAAAAAAAAGATTTTTTCAAATTGTACTATAAGTGTTACATTTTCTCTTGATTAAATAATTTTACTTCATAAAACCATTTAAGATTATGCCAAAAAGATATTATAAATTACTCGACTAAAAATAATCTTTCAAAAGATACCGACCCCTCTAAGCCTCTAATACCCATGGTAGCATATATGCTACCACCAGTGTTTTCAGTGTAATGAATTTTTTAATTCAGATATTCCAAATTAATCCCAGAAATTTAAAATCGCAATATTTGCTTTATTGAATAAGAGAAATTACGTCATTAAATAAAGCGAAATTTATTATTGGAGTTTTCTGGTATGAATTCAAATTCTCTGAGTTACGGAATTTTTAGAACGTATTCTCCATGAGAATTAGAGGGTTAACAAAAAATAGCGATCTCATAACGTCCTGCGTTTTAATGTAATAAATTATCTGCAATAACTTTCATTTGTATTCATTGTTATCCAACCTGCGAAATATTTTTCATTTTTTTACAAAATGTTTTAAAACATTGCCCTACCTGTTTACCTGAAATGATCATATAACGGAGCATGATGAAACTGATTTTACGTTGTAAAATAAAATTACCTGTCAAACAACATTTCAAAGAATAGTCTACACATTGATCTGTCTTACGTTAGCTTAGAACAACAAAGGCATTGCGAGTTACCTAAACATTAAACATTTCATTTACTTTTTTCTTTGTTTTTCTTTTTTTTTTCTATAACAGAATTTTCTTGCAAACTTATTTAAGAAAGTACAATGGTTTAGAAACAACCATCCATGTCATTAAGGTTTCTTGGAAAAAGCTTCCACCTTGTTATCCACATGTTTTTCAAATGAAATAAAACACAATAAAATGTTTTCGTCTAATTTTCGTTATTTTGAAAATTGATTGTAGTGTTCAATTTGTTGCTATTTCATTCCCTTTAGGATTGCTTTAAGTAAAAATTAGACAGATGTTTTTGGGAAAATTGAGAATTAGAGGGGCTTGCCATATAACCTTGAACGCTGTCTTTATGTACAACTGTCGTGGGAAAAAGAAGTAAACACCCCCTGCTAACTCTGCAAAAAATTATTGTAGAAGTACTGGTACCACACGATTGGTAATAAAGTCTACTTTTAAACGATGTATATAAAATTTGCTTAAGTGGCCATCTACATATTAAAACGAGGCATAACTTTGTTTTTTACAATAGCAGTACACGATTCTGAAAGCATAAATGAACTCTACACCCTTCAATTAGCCTAAAAACAATTTTTTATGCAATTCGTACGATAAGTTTCTGAGAAATTAATTATTTTAAAACGATCGTATTTTAGGGGCTGTATCCAAATTGAAGTTCGATACTCGATTGTTGACCGAAAGAGCCCCCCTTCTTGATCAAGTCCTCTGAAGTCCTCCGCTACTCAAGCATTCATTGAAGACTGCTAGATTGCAGGATAGCGTAAGAAATTTCAAAATATCAAGTCACTTCTATCTTAGATGGCCCCTTAACACGGGAGAGCTCGCTGCATGAGATTTTCTCTCACAATCGTACTTTTTTAAGACTCTTATTTAAATCATTTTTCATTTAAATTAAAATTTCAAAATGTTTTTCAATTATTTTACCTATTTTGTGAATAAAAGTACTAAGCCAACCAAAAATGTTGATATTATATGAATGCAAAGTAAAAGAAAAGCAATTGGGCATTCTCACTAGCGAATTCTCTCGGGCTAAACCATAATTTTGCCGTTTTTTAAGCATAATTTGAAAACTATTTGGAAGAAAAATGTGAAATTTCGTATTTCCATAAAGCAGGGCTTAATGAATCTAAATCCATCAAAAAAATTGTAGGTTACAAGTCATAATTTTTTCGAATATTAATTTCATAATTCATAATTCATATCATAAAATTATAAAAATTGCAAATTCAACATATTTATGCTTGGGTATTTTAGTGTTATTGCTTCACAAAAAATTAGCACATTAGGAGCATAATTTCAGGAGATATTAATGAAAATATGAAAATGTAATTTAACATTAGAAGCACTAAATTATGAATGTTTATAATTCAAAAACTTATCATTCAAATGACTTGAAATTTGGCGTATGGGCATAATTTGAACCGAAGATTTGAAATATCGTGTTAAAAATGGGTATCGCCATTGAAAAAATTAAGTTCGGGTTCGTTTTAATATGCAGATGGCATCCTAAGCAAATTTTAAATACACCATTTAAAAGTAGACTTTATTTCCAATCGTTCGATAACCAGTCACTTTGATCTACAATAATTTGTTGAAGAGTTAGTAGGGGGTGTTTACTTTTTTTTTTCCCACGACTGTACGTTCCTATCAACTTAAATTGGCAAGTTCGAAATCAAATTTAACCGAGGAGTATTTTATATTCTATAAATTTTAACCCTTTGCACTTGAGGGCTCCGCTGCGGAGACATAATCTTTCTTTGCAAAATTTGCTTTTGGCACCAGTAATAAAGGAAAATAAAATGTACCTTATTTAATCAGAGCATTTTTGAAATTGTGTACTTGAACGAAACTTCTTTTAAAAAAGTGGTGCCGATCGAATAAAATTTGTGTAAGAGACGCCGAGCGCAAAGGGTTAAGATTTTTATTTTTACCATTTTACTATTCAATCTAAGAAATGCCTCAAAGAATAAATAAACTGCTTTGCATTATTTGTCTTGTTTTATGGTTAACCACTAGCGCCTTTAACCTTTTTAAGGTCAAAATGCTTCTGTCGCTAAAATACTGAAATTATTGAATGGCACCAGAATTTACGAACAAATTTAATTGAAAATAAGCAACACATTACACAGTAAATTTTAAAAGCAAAATTTTATTCAAAAATTCTGTTGGAAATGTGACATTTGTGGATTAAAATTAAGCGGTATAAACAATATATCACCGCCTTTCAAAGAGTAAAAGGAGAAAATTTATGGATTAACCCTTTCGTATCTGGCGTCCTAATGCAGTGATTTTATTTATGTTCTCTTCTTTCGTAGATTAAACACTGAAAATTTGAGCTCCTGCAGCTGAGAGAGAAAAGAAAAGTACCGACAAATAAAGGGAATCTTTTGGGAAAGTAACTGGTTCTGGTTACGTTGTTATCAATAGAAAGCAAAGATAAATTAATTTTTCACGACGGCCGACAAATGATATAAATCTAGACAATTAAACACTAGATTGGTAGGTGAGTCTGCAGAACGAAATTGGCCTGATTGACAAAAAAATTCTGATGTATCAGTTTGGAATAACTAGTCACGGAAGGGAGATATTAGGAAGTTTGGATAAAATAAAAGAGATTATACTAGAAAGAAACGTGGCAGGGTCTCAGTTAGTTACATTAAAGATAAGCTAACCTTTTTATAAATGAAAATCGCTGGCACAGCGAAAGGGTGGGGGTGAGGTATAGGGGTTAAAAACCATCCCAGAATACTTAAAAACTGATAAATGTACACAAACTCACTATGTTGAGCTGAATATATGATGTGTAAAAATGGAGAACCATCATCACGAACCCAGGTTCCCAGCACCCTTCTCGCATGCATCAGCCGGGCCTGGTTTCCCAAGGACACATACTGCCGCACAAGGAAGAGCACCGCCTTTCGCGCGAACTCTCTCTGCACCTAAAATCATTTGATTTCTGGCCACTGCAATAGCTCGCGAATCGCGTGTTCGGGTCCTACCCCCCGTAGCTCCAAAAGGCCCCGGAGAAATTGAACACTCACAGGAAAGTCGGACTCCAGCACTGAATCTCGGGGTTCCTTCTTCTGTCATCCGAAGAGCTTTGCTTTACGAAAGTTTCCAAAGATCGAAACACATGTGAAGAAAGACATTGTTCTTCGGCAATGGATAATAGAAGAAGGTGCCGCTTGGAAGCCTGGGACTGAGCGCATAGATAAACCCTCGCTAAGGTTCAAAGCTGCAGGGTCAGACCACCCGACCCTCTAACCTAGGAGCTTTATCGCCCGGCCACTGGTACCTGTGCACCGAAGTTCCTCTGCGCCGTGCAATGTTTTCCGTAGCAAGGGGGAAAATTGGCGCCACTCTCGAACCCGGAGGAGATTAGAAACCTTCCTCCCGAGCACCATAGAATTGATTATGTCTAAAAGCTAATGAAAGGAAAACATAAATAACTAGAATATTTTGGCATACAGATTTTTCAAGGCTTTATAGTAGGAATCTCCTCTTCAGGCAAAATGAATGAGGGAGCGAGAAACAACTAGAAGCGAAGTATGTGTGCTACTGCTTCTGCTATTTCTCACTCGCTTATCTCTTTTCATTTTAATATGAAGTTTCAAGAAGTGGCTCCTTTTATGAAACCTTGGGAGATCTGAATGCTAAATTTATTTTGGTTGATTGTGCTTTTCATTACATTGATTTTTACGAGTCACGTAATTACTAAAAGCTAATTTATAAACATGTAAAACAAAGAAATTGATCCTTTTATGAGTAATAATTATTCAAACCTCTCCCAAGTTGAAATCCTAACTGCACCACCCTGTATTTAGATAAATATTTAATTAAATATCTTCAGATTACTAAATTGTGTACTACAGAATTTATAATTCTGTAGGTTGTACTGACAATAAATATTACGTATTTAATGTTCTTATTTATTATGCAGGAGAACTTGTTTTATCTTAAAGCTATTTTTAAATTCAAAATCACCAACATTTGATGTAACTACGAATTAATTTTCATCCCTACATGCACTAAATTTTTAACCATTCTTTCTCAATAAAAAATGAAAAATCAGGCAGCTTTTTATTTTCGTGCACAGTAAAACATTTTTCCTAAAATATTGTAAAAGTGAATGTTCCAATCCAGTCTTGGGATATGACATGAAAATGAAATCATCAATTAACATTCCACTATAATGAACATACAGAGCATGAACATACATACATTTGATAATGAACATAATCGCTGCCATCGAAATACTCAAGGCCAGAGGACAAGAGTTGTGACGTCATCACTAATCGACCGATTTATCACCAGTGTTGGAATTCACACCGGAAAATTTTGAAGAGCAATTTTCTTTTATTTCATTTGTGGAATATCTATCATCTTATAAAACAAAAATAACTATTTAAACATACTGGTGAGAATTCGGAATCCCTAAATAAAATTTCAGCCAGATGTGGAATGCCATAGTGTTGCCGAATCTGGCTGATTTTATATTGCGGGATTTCAAATTCTCACCAGTAAGTTTAAATAGTTATTATTGTTTTATAAGATGATAGATATTCCACAAATAAAATAAAAGAAAATTGCTATTCAACAATTTCTGGTGTGAATTCCAACACTAGTGAGAAGTCGGTCGATTAGTGATGGCGTCACAACTCGTGTCCTCTGGCCTTGAGTATTTCGATGGCAGCGACATAATGGACATACATACATTTAAGATTAGAACGGCCATGGGGTCTTTTTGAACAAGACCAAATAAATATAATTTGGATTCGAACGAGAAATTTATTCATAAAATTTGTCAAATATATACTGCGGAAATAAGTTAATTAAGTTAAATAGCATTAAATAAAAGTTCCGGTTTGAAGTATTTTTATATGATTTGAATAAAATTTCCGATCGCTAATATTATCGGCTCTATATTTATTTATTTCATCGATTTAATGTACATATACACTAGCCATTAATCACCAGACACTTTCAGTTTTAAGCATTTTGTCGAATATTTAAAGATATACTTGTCGGATTTTTCTGGAACTTGAGGATTGTGATGAATATGCTTGACTTCATATCAGGACCTTGGAAGAGAGAGGGCTAATCCCGAAATTGGGGTGGTGGAAAATCAAGCTCAAAGTTTTGCTAGTAGTATTATAGAATATGGTACTACTCACTTTAGCATGACACTGTGAGAATACTAAACACGAACCAGGACAAAGCGACTTACCTACATGTTGCCTACATCTATATGAAGTGGTAAAAACAAAAACAAAAATCGATTTTTCGGGATTCGCCCTTTTTCTTCCAAGGTTCTGATATTTATCAGTGGCGATTTGATCAGAAGGACAATTAAGGGGCAAAAAAAAAATAAAAAAAAAAATAAATAAATAAATAAATAAATAAAATAAAAAATCAAAGAAAAATAATAATAATATTTGGGATCACCCTGTAAAATAAAATGCACGAAATGATCTATCGCTATAGCTATGGATATTGTACAATATGTATATTCATTTGTGTAAGAATAGCACACATATTCATGGAGATATATCGCTTTTTTTAAGTTAAAAAAATTCTTGCATGTTTTTTTGTTTTTATCATGCAAGGTTTTGCACAAAATTTAACGCCAGTTTCAGAAAATTTGACAAAATGTAGTAGAAATAATATAGTGCAATTGGAATGTAAATATATTAAATATTTGATGAAATATGAGCAGTTGTATGAAATATTTTTTATCTGCGCATGCGCGCACGATAAAAATATATGTTTTAATGATTTAATAGTTAACTCTATGGACCAACTCATAAAAAAAAGCCAGTCAAATATCGTCAAAATTAAAAAAGATTTCGGCGATATAGTGAGCTGACTTTTAGTTGCTCTCTAAAAGCAGCTGAATGATAAGAGATTTTCCACAAATTGTCATTTTTTATTAACTGGTTTTCAACAAAAGAGCTTGTATTTAATGGATGTCAATGAGTAGATTTAGAAGAAATGCTTAGATTTTGATACTTCTTTTTTTCTTAGAATAGTCTGGTTCTGGTGGTTTTCCAAGAAGAACTAAACCATCCATAAAAATGAAAAAATAAAAAATGACAACTTATGGAAAACCCCTTATCATTTAGCTTTTTTTAGAGGACAACTAAAAATCAGCTCACTCTATCGCCGACATCTTTCTGAATTTTTACGATTTTTGACTGACTTTTCTTTATGAGTTGCTCCATAGAGTTGATCATATGAAAAAATAATAATATTTATCGGGCGCGCACGCGCAGATAAAAATATTTTATTCAACTGCTCATATTTCATCAAATGTTTAATATATTTACATTCTAATTGCACTATATTATTTCTATTACATTTTGTCAATCTTTTTTTAAACTGGCGTTAAATTTGATAGAAAAAATTGCATGCTATAAACAAAAAACATATTTTCCATCTATGTAAGATTTTTCAGCATTTTCACCATATAAAGAGTATTGCGAATCCCGTAATCATGTGTCTAAATTCTCAGTCTCGAAATGTACCGCTATTTTTACGCCCTTTTTTTAATTAAAAATTTTAAAGACACGTATTTCTATATTTTGATCATTTTAAACACATATTTAAGTAACCGGTCACAGAAAATCACTATTAGAGGATCATGCTGGAAATCCTAATATATTAACTCAACACAGCTTAATTAAACACAATATCTGCTTTAAATATCCTTTTAACACAGCATATTAAAATGCCATATAAACTTACCTTAGTTAACCTCCTAAAAGTCTCTCCGAATTTAGGGCATTCAGTTCGTCGCTAATAGGTCTCTGAAGAAAACAAGTCTCTTAAATGCGTAGAATATTTTAGAATTCTAATTCGCCTTTTTCAGAGGTTACACTTGAGGCAAATGAAACACACATCAAAGCCTTTGCCGTCCTTAATTTTATTTTATTTTCAAAGTTAAAAAAGAAAAATAATGAACCATTTTCGTGATTTCTCGCTGCATTTAGGGAATATGGGAGAGCTTGATAATGAATGATGGGCATTGTGATAGGAAATTTTTAAAGAAAACATTTTAAATGCAGAAAAATGTTTCGCGATTTGTTCCTTAAGTTCGGATGTCTCATTATATAGCATTTATATACGATTCTTGCGTTAAGATTTTAAGTACGAGAACATTGCCGTATTTTGGTGTCGTCACATTTAAGCGCAATGACCTTAGTTACTCTAAAACTTATAAACTATACAGTTAATGCTGAAAATATTATCATATAAACCAGAAATATTTATTTCTTACATCTTCTTATACAATTTACATGCATTCTCAAATTATGTTGATTAAAAAATACATAAAGTTAAAATTATAAAATTTTAAATTAAACAAGACAAATACAGAATAAAATTAAATAATTTTTGGATTAATGGTTAGCTTATGTCGAATATGCTTTATGCAACAGAATAAATTGCATTATAACCTGGACAGTTTGATGCATATATAATATTTATAGTTACTTTAAGTACAGTCGTGAAAAAAAAAAGTAAACACCCCAACTAACTTTGCAACAAATTATCGTAGAATAAAGTTACTGGTTCCAAACGATTGGAAATAAAGTCTGCTTTTAAATGATGTACCGCAATGTCCGGCGTATATAATCCGCAGATCAAACAATTCTGTTTGGACCCAGAAATTTTATTCAGTAATTGAAGACAAATATTTACGGCGATCTAAAAAGTTATATTTGTTTTATAAAGTTTCTGGGTTGAAACATAATTGTTTGATCCGCTGATTATACGCCGGAAATTACGGTACATAAAATTTGCTTAGAGGGCCATCTACATATCAAAACAAAGCAAAACTTTGTTTTTTTTTTCAATAGCAAGACCCAATTTTGACACTGTAAATAAATTCTACACTCTTCAATTAGTCTAAATGTAAATTTGCATGAAATTCATACGATTAGTTTACGAGGAGTTAATTATTTAAATTAAGATTATTTTAAGGGCTGTATCCAAATTGAAGTTCGGTACTCGAAGGTTGTTGAAAAGCTACAGATTGACTAAGTCACTTCTATTAATGCATTATTTCTTGCCACTATGACCATTTCGCTCACTTAGCATGCTTCGGCTACTGTTATATACCGTAAAATACCCTTAAATATTCATTTTATAATGCTTACAAGTGTTGAATTATTCGATTAAAAATATATATAAGTTATCTGTAGCTATAATAGTTTTCGAATATGTGAATGTGATTGGAATTCTATAAGTGTTTTAATAATGCTTTTTCTCAGATTTTGAATTTATTTAACTCACAGTTTTTTTTATTTATTGGCAGAAATATAAAGAATATCGGCCAATGCAAAATTTAGAATAAAAAATAGTATAAAGCAGGATAAGAAATCAATGTAGAAGAAACCAGACAAATTGCTTTTTTGCATGAAAAGAAATACCAAGGCAATTAACAATGCCATATTTAAAAAAAAAAAAAAAAAGTTTTTGAAGAGTGAGTGGGAGGGATTGATTCTTGTTAGATATTTTTCAGCATATGTTCGCATGGTTTATATTAAGGTTTATTTGTGCCATTCGAAATTTATTTTTCTTCATATCTAAAATTTTTTTGCACACTACTTCCGATTGTCAAGAAAACTTGCCTATCTGAAAGTCATGAAAATAATTAAAAAAATGTTTTTAAATTAACCTGTGTACTTGAATAGATCTAAATTTAAAGCTATGGAAGGAATTATATTTAATTATTTAAATCTGTTTATTAATGGGTTAAAAACTTACATATCAGTACTTATTTGTAAATATTACAATTTTTGACCGATATGTAAAAGTCAGTAAAAGACTAAATTAGCAGTCTTAACTCACAATAAAATACTTTCGTGGGAATATCTTATCTAACAGATATTCAGTGTGATACAGGAAACAATATAACAAGATTTGAGTAAATTAAATTAATAAGTATAAATATCTCAATGACTACTGTAATTTCCGGCGTATAATCCGCGGATCAAACAATTATGTTTCGACCCAGAAACTTTATAAAACAAAATATAACTTTTTAGATCGCCGTAAATATTTGTCTTCAATTACTGAATAAAATTTCTGGGTCCAAACAGAATTGTTTGATCTGCGGATTATACGCCGGAAATTACGGTACATTATGGATATAATAATGGTTTAAATGGCGTAAAATCTTTTTGACCAAAGATTTGTAGATATCAAATGCTAGAATTAGATTAATCATTTGCCGTAGATACATCGGCATCTATTTAAAAAGAAAAGAAATATTTCATGTGTTCTTTCATTTTGAGGAAAGCATTGAAATGAACAGTTTCGTGTTTACACTACCAATTAAGCTTCGCTCGCTGAAATATCATGTTATTGTGATCATCATAGTTTCTTTCATTAAAATTAAGCATCAACCAAACGCAAACATGTATACAAGGACAAATTTGTCTGAATAATGAAACTTAAAAAGCAACAGTTCCAGCAACTTGCTACCAAATTTTAAAATATTGAAATTTATCTAAATAAAAAAATATGATTACGCCAAATAAGAAAAAAATATTTCATATGACAGAACTTTAACAAAAAAATAGCAGAAAAATATGGGTAGATTCGTATACAAAAAATGAGAGGGCAAAAAATCCGCCCCCCAATAAACCACAAGTTTTGCTTAAATTTAAAAGAGAGGACCTGTTAAGGGTGTATTCCGATCTAAACTGCTTATTTTCTGATTCATTTTTAAATCCATTTTTGATCTCAAACGCATCAAACTGGGAAATTCTCTTATTTAGAAACTACATAATGTGCCGTGCTTCTCAATTTTTTGATAAATGCAGAAAATACTGTATTAAACGCTGTCAAAGTTGGCGTTTTGAACCGAATTTTCCGAAGCGGGCGATCTGGGAATGAAAAAAATGGTCATACTGAGAAAATAATTGTTTAAAAATCAAATTCTAATTAATTGAGCTGAAAATGAAATCACACAGCATGTTAAACATGCCTTCAAAAATCACCCCCAGCAAGTTTCATCTTTTTACTTTTAAAAATGAGTATGAAAATGTCTCAGAAAATTTCGAGCTGTTGAGGGCAGAAAAACATTTTTTCGAATACACCCTTAATATGATGTATACAAACCATTTTTATCAAGAATTTCTCGTAATCTCTAGGTCATTGATTCAAAGAGACTGTTATCAATATCAGGATCTCTTTTGATAATCTGGATAGCACATGAACGAAGAAAGAATTCAGTTAACGTACGATCGCGAGGTACTGAAATAAGTTTTACGCTTTATTTACATCGTAAGACAGGCTTAAGCTCTAAGTTGATCTTAAGCGAGGCACCTTAATCTCAGCCAGAATGCTCCAATAACATGAGTAATATATATATATATTTTTCAAATTATGCTTTTCTGCACATCATAGATTGCCCCTTAAACCAGCATATAGAAGTTTTTTGAGCATAACTTGAAAACAACTAGGAAGAAAAATTTGAAATTTTGGATTTGAATAAAGTGGGACATAATAAATATGAATCCATTAAAAAAAAAAAAAAAATGTAGGTTGCAATTCATATTTTTTCCGAATATTAATTTCATAATTCATAATTCATATTATAAAATTTTTAGAATTAAAAATTCAGTGTATTTATGTTTGGGTTTTTTAATATTATAACTACACAAAAAATTTTTCACATTAGGATTATAATTTCACGCGATATCAATAAAAATAGGAAAATTTAAATAAACATTAGAAGCTCTAAATTTTGAATGTTTATAATTCAAGAACTTATTATCTAAATGACATAAAATTTCGTTTCTAGACATAGTTTGAACCTAAGATTTTAAATATCTTGTCAAAATTGGGCATTGCCATTGAAAAAAAACACATTTTGGGCTGGTTTTGATTTGTAGATGGCCCCCTAAGAAAATTTTATATGCATCATTTGAAAGTGGACTTAATATCCAACTGTTGGTACTAATAACTTTCTTCTACGATTATTTGGTGCAGAGTTACTAGGGGGGGGGGGGTGATTACTTTTTCTTCCACGACTGTACATACAAATGTTGGTGAGACAATAATAAAAATATTACTAGGTTAAAAAGTAAGTTTTGTTTTACATACTTATATACATCTATGCGCATTGCCAAACACAATTCAATAAAATATATGTAAACTACTCTCAACACAACACAATATCAAATTAGTTATTTATAATTTATAATTTATAATTTAATTTATGTTTGGTTTAAAGCACATAATAATTAAATTTTTCCTTTCTTATTTGTATACATTTATGTACAAAACCAAATACAATAGAAATATGTAAATTACGCACAACACAAATGCAGTATCAAATTCAAATTCAGGAATTTAAAACCAAATATTTAAATATTTATTTGATTTAGGGCACAAAATAATGACATCATTATTTTACTTATTTATACACATTTATCTAACATTAATAAATACAATTTAATAAAAATATGGGAAATGCGCCCAATACAAATTCAATATCAGCTATTTAAATTTGAATATTTCTTTTATGTTTGACTTAAGGCATAAAATAATACAATGCATTTTAATCCGAAATTTTTATGCTCATAATATATTTCTGTAATTAAAT
The DNA here is from genome assembly GCA_963932465.1 of Maratus speciosus. Lineage (NCBI taxonomy): Eukaryota > Metazoa > Arthropoda > Arachnida > Araneae > Salticidae > Maratus > Maratus speciosus. Next base: position 214,109,552 of record OZ010796.1, on the reverse strand, counting down.
AACTTGCATTTAATTGAAATTGGACTTTTAAATTGAAATTATTAAATCGCTGAACTGGATTTTTCCGCTAAAAAAATATACTAGATTTTCTATGTTAAGAAAATGTATGTCGTAGCTAATTGAAAAATCTCCGTTTTTGCAATCAACCTATAGGCTTTTTGCAAAGAGCCTAGACTGTTTACATATATCTTAGGCTGTTTGAAAAGAGTGAGACTAATTGGAGAAACCTCTACCATTTTCCAATTAACCTGACATTTTTCAGGCTTATTGCAAAGAGCCTAAGCAGCTTTACACTGTTAAAAATCTGCAGCTTTTGTTGCATAGTCACTCCACCGCTTTTATAGAATATCTCTATTCTGACCAATCAGAATGCCCCATAATATATTCAAATAATCGTTTTCTATAAAAGCGGTGGAGTGTAGAGTGACTATGCAGAAAAGCTACAGATTTTTAACAGTGTAGGCTAATTGGAAAATTATCATTTGTTTCTCAATCAGTCTGATTTTTATTCAGACTCATTGCAATAAGCATATGCAGTTTTAGGTTAATTAAAATATGACCACTTGTTTGCCCAAGTAACCTAATTTCATCTAAGCTTATTGCAATAAGTCCAATGCATAATCATATGCATAATTTTAGTATACAAAATAGGAGCAGAAAGTTAAAATGCTTATAAAAATGTATAAAAAACTGTCTTTTTGACAGACATTTTTAACGCGCTTGAGTGTTTAATTTTCGTGAATGCTTCATTTTAATTTTTAGGGTATATTTTCCCTAAACACCCCTTGAAGAAGTATCAATAAAATCTGCGGATGAGGCAGATTTTTAATGTTTTCCTATCATTATGTAAAGAAGATGGCTTGCTGAATGAAAATAATTACAATAAATGCATATGAAAAGTTCTGTATTAGTGGAATCCGCAGATGAAACAGTTTTTTAGAGTTCTCCCTGCTTTACGTAGAGGGGTTTTGCCTAGTCCCTAGTGAGAATATTATAAAAAATATATAAGAAAATTGCTGTATTATTAAAATCTGAAGATGAAGCATACTTTTAATGTTTTCCCAATATTGTGTATATAAGATATGTTTCTAAATGACAATGATTACCATCCCCCCTCCCCCCCCCCAAAAAAAGCAGATTTGATTTATGCACCTGGCTGATAATTAAGATTAATAAACATTATTTATTTATTTTATAGGTAACCACTCCTTCCTCAAACGTAAAGATGTACAAAAAATCTACAGACAAGTCAGATTATTTTTTAAGAACAGTTAGAAGGGAAATTCGTGAAAAAAGTCGTTTAAAAAAATTACATTTTGAATCTTTTATTTTCACCCTTTTCTAATGGTACATTACTTTTGATTCTACGACAACGAGAAGTTAAATTTTTAAAAGTAATTCTGTTTGTTTATCTCATACATAAATATCACATACATAAACTTTAACCCATTTATGCCTGAATTTTTGTTTTCTCAAATTTGTTGGTAAAATCACTTTAAAATGTTTCAAAATGAACTGGAAAAATACTAAAAAAAATTAACGCCAAAATATTTTTGTACTTATTTGATAAAATATAAACGTACTAAATATGGGAATATCCATATGTGGAAAAATTCATAATCATATGTTTTGTTTAAATTTATATAAATTAAGCTTTTAAATTGTATATTATATACTATAATTAGTATTTTTATAAACTATTAAAATATATATATATATTTTTTTTTTTTTTTTTTTTTTTTTTTACAGAGACTAATAGCATTATAAGTATCAATAATAAATTAAGAATAATCGTATTTGAGGCTAAAAAACAATTTATTTCAAAATCATCTTGAAAAGGATTTTACATAAATAATTGTCTGCTAACCGGCTAATAGAAATATGTACGCATTTGCGCCTAGCGCCCTATATTTTGTACGTTACAAACATGCATAAAAAAAGTCCTTCCGGCCAGTGCCGGGAGGAAGAGGTAGCTTTCATAATCCTTATTTAAAAAAAGCCAAATTATATCATTCAAACACACGAAGCTCAATTTAGTGGAAACCGAATATAGGAGATTCAATACTAATTTTTATCAATATAATGAATGAGAATTTCGCGAAATTAGTCAGCTTTATCCAAGCTGCTTTTCTTTAAAGTAACATATATTTGGCTGCCAAATTCGGCAATTTCTTAAAGTGCCTGTCATTTTTAAGACAACATGGTGGATGAGGCTAAGCAGTGAACTTGGTCGAGACCTTAGTAATTGCTGTGCACATGCTCACTCACATCGGAATCGGTTAATACATAGGAGTGCTGTCGCATGCAAAAAATCAGATTTTTCAAAATGTCACCCACAATAGAAATTGAAACTGCTATATCTGAGCCATTTTAGGTAGCTTTCTTTACAAAAAGCTACCTATTGCAGCCGTTCGGAGGAGAGCGATTTCAAAAAATTTTGGTATATTTTCATCGATCATGACCCCCAGACCCCGAAACTACCCTCCGTTCAAAATTGATATATATATATATATATATATCAATATATATATATATATATATATATATCAATATATATATATATATATATATATATATCTGACATATGTCACACTGTAACTCTCGTATTTATGAACCGATTTGAATGTAATTCGGTGTGTACATAGTACATACCAATGTCTCGACCGAGTTCGTTGGCCAGCTTCATCCGCCATTTTGTTTCAAAATGGCGGCCATTTAAAAAATTTAAAAAATTTTAAAATTTGAAATGTGGTACCAAAAAATTGAAAAGGGAAAAATATTTTTTTCTTATGTATTTGACCTTTATACAAAGACTTCATAGCAGTTTTTGTTTCGTCTATATCTTAAAAAATGGCTGAGTTATAGCATTTTGAATTTCTAGCGAAGCTGACATTTTGAAACGTCCTGAATTTTGTCACGCGATAAAAGGCGTATTTATGAACCGATTTGGATGTAACTTCGTTTATACATAGTACTGACCAATGTCTCGAACGAGTTCGTTGGCCAGCTTCATCCGCCATCTTGTTTAAAAATGGTGGTCATTTAAAATTTTAAGAAAAATTTAAATTTGAAATGTGGTACCAAAAAATTGAAAATTGAAAAAATATTTTTTTCTTAAGTGTTTGACCTTGATAAAAAGATTCGGGAGCAGTTTTTGTTTCGTCTATATCTTAAAAAATGGCTGAGTTATAGCATTTTGAATTTCTAGCGTGGCTGACATTTTGAAACGTCCTGATTTTTGACACGTGATTACAGACGTATTTATGAACCGATTTGGAAGTACCTTGGTTTGTACATAGTACATACAAATAACTCAACCGAGTTTGTTGGCCAGCTTCATTCGCTATCTTGTTTCAAAATGGTGGCCATTTAAAAAAAATTAAAAAAAAATAAATTTAAAATGAGATACCAAAAAATTGGAAAATGAAACAGATTTTTTTGTATGTGTTTGACCTTAATACAAAGATTCCGGAACAGGTTTTGTTTCGTCTACATCTAAAAAATGGCTGAGTTATAACATTTTGAATTTCTATTGTGGTTGACATTTTAAAACGACCTGATTTTTGTCACGCGATAACAGGCGTATTTATGAACCGATTTGAATGTAACTTTGTCTGTACATAGTACATACCAATGTCTCGACCGAGTTCGTTGGCCAGCTTCATTCGCCATCTCGTTTCAAAAGGGTTGCCATTTTTTTTAAATGTAATTTAAAATTTAAAATGAGGTATTAAAAAATTGGAAAATGAAAAAGATTTTTTCTATGTGTTTGGCCTTGATACAAAGATTCTGGAGCAGTTTTTGTTTCTGAAAATTTGTTCTTTTGTTTATATCTTAAAAAGTGGTTGAATTATAGCACTTTGAATTTCTATCATGGCTAACACTTTGAAACGATCTTGTATTTGTCACGCGATACCACACGTATTCGCCTATTTCGATGGAAGAAGGCATGTGGATAGTATACATCAATATCTCGACCAAGTTCACTGGCCAGCTTCATCAACCATCTTGTTTCAAAATGGCGGCCATTAAATTAAAAATATATATATTTAAAGTGAGGTGCAAAAAAATTAGAAATTGAAAAAGGTTTCTTTCTTAAGTATTTGACCTTGATATAAGGATTCAGGAGCATTTTTTGTTTGTCTTTATCTTAAAAAATGGCTCAGATATAGCAGTTTCAATTTCTAAAGTGGGTGACATTTTGAAAAATCTGATTTTTTGCCTGCGACAGCACTCGTATATATCAACCGATTCCGATATGAGTGAGCATGTGCACAGCAATTACTAAGGTCTCGACCAAGTTCACTGGTTAGCCTCATCTACCATGTTGTCTTAAAATGGCAGGCACTTTAAGAAATCGCCGAATTTGTCAGCCAAATATAAGTGACTTTAAATAAAAGCAGCTTGGATAAAGCTGACTAATTTCGCAAAATTCTCATTCATAATGATTTAGTATTGATAAAAATTAGTATTGAATCTCCTACATTCGGTTTCCACTTAATTGAGCTTCGTGTGTTTGAATAATATAAGTTGGCTTTTTTAAAATAAGGAATATGAAAGCTACCTCTTCCTCCCGGCACTGGCCGGAAGGACTTTTTTAAGGTAAAGACAAACAAAAAATGCTCCTGAATCCTTATATCAAGGTCAAATATTTAAGAAAGAAACCCTTTTCAATTTCTAATTTTTTTGCACCTCACTTTAAATATATATATACTTTAATTTAATGGTCGCCATTTTGAAACAAGATGGCTGATGAATCTGGTCAGCGAACTTGGTCGAGGTGTTGATGTATACTATCCACATGCCTTCTTACATCGAAATAGGCGAATACGTGTGTTATCGCGTGACAAATACAAGATCGTTTCAAAATGTTAGCCATGCTAGAAATTCAAAGTGCTATAAATCAACCATTTTTTAAGATATAAACAAAAGAACAAATTTTCAGAAACAAAAACTGCTCCGAAATCTTTGTATCAAGGCCAAACACATAAAAAAATCTTTTTCATTTTCCAATTGTTTAATACCTCATTTTGAATTTTAAATTTAATTTTTTTAAAATGGCAACCCTTTTGAAACAAGATGGCGAATGAAGCTGGCCAACGAACTCGGTCGAGACATTGGTATGTACTATGAACAGACCAAGTTACATCCAAATAGGTTCATAATTACGCCTGTTATCGCGTGACAAAAATCAGGTCGTTTTAAAATGTCAGCCACAAGAGAAATTCAAAATGCTATTACTCAGACATTTTTTTTAGATATAGACGAAAGAAAAACTGTTCCGGAATCTTTGTATTAAGGTCAAACACATACAAAAAAAATCTTTTTCACTTTCCAATTTTTTGGTATCTCATTTAATTTTTTTTATTTTTTAATTTTTTTAAATGGCCGCCATTTTGAAATAAGATGGCGGATGAAGCCGGCCAACGAACTCGGTCGAGATATTTGTATGTACTATGTACACACCAAGGTACATCCAAGTCGGTTCATAAATACGCCTGTTATTACGCGAGAAAAATCAGGACGTTTCAAAATGTCAGCCACGCTAGAAATTCAAAATGCTATAACTCAGCCATTTCTTAAGATATAGACGAAACAAAAACTGCTCCCGAATCTTTGTATCAAGGTCAAACACATAAGAAGAAAATATTTTTTCAATTTTTAATTTTTTGGTACCACATTTCAAATTTAAATTTTTCTTAAAAATTTAAATGGCCACCATTTTTAAACAAGATGGCGGATGAAGCTGACCAACGAACCCGGTCGAGACATTAGTATGTACTATGTATAAACGAAGTTACATCCAAATCGGTTCATAAATACGCCTTTTATCGCGTGACAAAATTCAGGACGTTTCAAAATGTCAGCCACGCTAGAAATTCAAAATGCTATAACTCAGCCATTTTTTAAGATATAGACGAAACAAAAACTGCTCCGAAATCTTTGTATAAAGGTCAAATACATAAGAAAAAATATTTTTCCATTTTCAATTTTTTGGTACCACATTTCAAATTTTAAATTTTTAAAAAATTTTTAAATGGCCGCCATTTTGAAACAAAATGGCGGATGAAGCTGGCCAACGAACTCGGTCGAGAGATTAGTATGTACTATGTACACAATGAATTACATCCAAATCGGTTCATAAATACGCCTTTTATCGCGTGACAAAATTCAGGACGTTTCAAAATGTCAGCCACGCTAGAAATTCAAAATGCTACAACTCAGCCATTTTTTAAGATATAGACGAAACAAAAACTGCTCCGCAATCTTTGTATAAAGGTCAAATACATAAGAAAAAAAATATTTTTCCATTTTTAATTTTTTGGTACCACATTTCAAGTTTTAAATTTTTTTAAAAATTTTAAATGGCCGCCATTTTGAAACAAAACGGCGGATGAAGCTGGCCAACGAACTCGGTCGAGACATTGGTATGTACTATGTACACCCCGAATTACATCGAAATCGGTTCATAATTACGGGAGTTACAGTGTGACATAGGTCAGATATATATATATATATATATATATATATCAATTTTGAACGGAGGGTGGTTTCGGAGTCTGGGGGTCATGATCGATGAAAATATACCAAAATTTTTTGAAATCGCTTTCCTCCGAACGGCTGCAATAGGTGGCTTTTTTGTGAAGAAAGCTACCTGATAGGTCTGAACATATAATTTCGCAATTAAAAAAAATACGTATTTCAAAGAAGTCTAACAAGCTAAAATTAGGACTTATTTATTTAGATCTTTGATACAAAAAATACAAACAAACTTACTTTTTACATTTCGATATCTTGAAAAATGAAAAATCTATAAATACCGAAAAAAGGTCTTCATTTAAGCAAATAAATCTCAATCTTATGCTGTCATCTCACGGTAATAGATAAAGACGTTTCTAGACAATTACTTCATACAATTTTCATGTTGTAAAGAAGAAGAAAATTATAAAAAATTAATAAAATTCAAAACGTACAAAAAATGGGACGCTAGGCATAAATGAGTTAATCTCAATTTTCTCAAAATGTTGTCTTTTAAACTTCGATGTAACTTTTTGTAGAAATTAAATATTATTGTTTGTAATCTTGCCGGAATATTTTACACATATGCCTGATCAATCTGAAGTGAACATTTGTTACAAACACTTGTACGAAATTTATAGAAAAAATTTTTCTTTGGAAAAATGCAAGATTTTTGTTATTTAAAAGTGATTTTTATTCCAGATTTTTGAAAAAATATAACTAAAGAATATCTGTTTATAAAGTTTATTTCACTTTATTAGGAATTATTCATATTATGTATATAAAAATAAGTGAATATGTTTAGTAGGGTCTGAGAAAAGGTACATTAATTCAACATAGTTGGTATAGAGCCTTCCAACTACCCTTAAACCATTTTTAAAAAATCTGCCCTATCTTCAGATTTCATTTTTACAGAAATTTTCTTATATATTTTTAATAATTATTTTAATTTAGCAACATATCTTCTCTACCTAATAATGCGAAAGCATTTAAAATATGCCTCATCTGCAGATTTCATTGATACTGAACGTTTCTTACATAATTTTATAATTATTTTCCTTCAGCACCCCATCTTCTCTACATAATGCTGAGAAAACATTAAAAATCTGCCTTATCTGCAGATTTTGATGGCATTTCTGTGTTTGCGAAAAATATACCCTTAAAATAAAAATGAAGTATTCACTAACCTTCGACACCTAGTCTCGTTAATGAAATCTGTCAATAAGACAATTTTCATGTACATCTTTTATAAGCATTTTAAGTTCCTGCTCCTATATATTTTTACTAAAGTTATGCATAAACATTCTCTACCTTGGACTTACGGTAATAATCCTCGATGAAACAAGGCTATTTTCACAAACAGGTGGGCATTCTTCTAATTAGTCTAAAAATGCATAAGCTCACTGCAATGAGTTTGAAAAAAAAAAATGAGGTTGATAGAGAAAATAATGATCATTTTCCAAATAGTTTAACTATGCATAGGCTATTTTTAATAAGACTGAAAAATATGAGGCTGATTGGAAAATGGAATATGATTCTCCAATTAGCCTGGCTCTTTGAAAAGAGAACGATTTCTCAATTAGTCTACGACATATACAGTGCTATACTGGTTACATTTAATTTTAAAAATTTTGAAAAACGCATTCAATCTAGAAATTTAATATCAGCTCAGTATTGTCAGATTGGGGACTTTTTTAATTCAGATTATTTGACAGTCACCACTTTTTTTAAAATAGTACAATTCACCCTATTTTCAGAATTTTAAATTTATTTTTAAATAGGCTGAATACTTCTATTTCAAAAAAGCGGTAAGAATCAACAATCTGGGGACAAAAAAAGTCCCCAATCTGCAACACTGTATCAGCTTCAGAATGAATTCATTATTTATTGTTAACTGCATGTGAAGGTTTTTATATACTTGCTTATTATGATTGTTTTATTTGACACCATAAAGGTTTATAGTATGAAATTAAACTCTCATATGTGTCAGTTGAACAACAAATATTTCTGAATACGCTGTCAATTTGCGTATTATTCTTTGTTGTATTTAAAACTTGGGACCAATTTACTTTAAGCCTCTTTCTAAGAAAAACCCAATAAGCTTCTTGTCTTGTTCATTTTTAAAATTAAAATCTTCGGACAAATTATTAATCCAATACATTATTAATCCAAAATATATCCAATTAAAATCTCCCGACAGAATCTGATTTTCTTTGGAATTGAATAACTTATCAAGTGCATTAATAATATGCTTTATTGTGCATTTTGGAGACATGTATAAAACTCTGAATCTGATATTAAGAACTTCAAACTCTACAGATTCAGAATAAGGGCCACGAAGAGTTGAAACATTATTAAATTTTCTAATAATAGTTATACTTTAGTAAATTGATCTGGTTTTATAAGTGGTGCGACACCCTGGGGTATCTTTTCCGCGCAACAGTCGACTCGTGCAATTTTTTTTTTTTTTTAAATCCTGGAATTTCGATTTGATCCAATGGCAAAGTAATCAACTTTAGTTAAATAATAAAATATCTAGTGATATGAAGAAGGCATTAGAGGTAATATCCGGAGCTGTTTCTGGAGACTCTGAACATTGTGAAACATAATTTTCAATTCATTTCTCTATCCATGTAAAAATTTAAATTTCGGAGAAATTAGATTTTCCAAATCTTTCCATTTCTATAAGCACCACATCTTATTTATAAGCGGAGATAGAGGTATAAATTTCCAGATAAGGTATAAACCACAAGCTTTGATAGTTCTAGAAGATACTGCTTACAGAGATTGCCTTATCATTTTCTTACTTATAGGTATACAACTATACTGATGTCCAAAATTAAGGACCAGTCACAAAATGCTAATTTTTAAGTAAGCGAATACTCAAAAAGAAATAATATAATTCAAATAATTACTATCCCTACACTCTTAAAAATTTTGCAGCATTCTGGCAGGTCATTCGACCGTTTTTTGAAAAAAAGGTTTCAGAACCATAATTTAACTATATTCTGATCATAAAATGGCCAATAATATGGTTAGAATAGTGTTAAAATTACGGTTGTGTAACAGTTTTCGGAAAAAACGGTCAAATGACCTGCCAGAATGCTGCAAATTTTTAACAGTGTACAGCACAGCTAGTCCATATAGCATCTTATTCATGTCACACATGGTCACAAGTGTCACAGTCACTACGGATAAACAAAAAATAGGAAATTCCACACGTCTCATTATGAGTCTCAAATGATCACCATATGTGACTTCACTGAGACGTCAATGTGACTGCTGCTTTGTCACGAGTCACCAGGTGATTTTACAATGTAGTTACATTGTGACTCTCATGTGACTGTCATTTTTAGACTCAATTTCAAAGTCATCATGAATGTTGCATTAGGATAAATCACCAAATAATATCACATTATAGTCACATGGTGACTTTTCACAAAAGGGCACAATGTTGACTTCATAGTAGTCTCTCTGTCACCTGAAAGTCAAAATGTGACTTTAATGTGACATTATTTGATAATTTATCACAATGCAGCGTTCACGATGACTTTGAAATTGAGTCTACAGATGACAGTCACATGACAGTCACAATGTAACTACATTGTAAAGTCACATGGTGACTCGTCACAAAGAAGCAGTCACAGTGACGACTCAGTGGAGTCGCATATAGTGATCATTTGAGACTCATAATGAGATGTATGGAATTTCCTATTCTTTGCTTCACCGTAGTGACTGTGACACTTGTGACCATGTGTGATATGAATGAGATGTTATAAGGACTAGCTGTGCTGTAGAGATAGTAATTATTCGAATTATATTATTTCCTTTCGAGTATTCGCGTACTTGAAAATTAGCATTTTGTGATTGGTCCTTAATTTTGGACACCAGTGTAATATTCAATTTGTGCATTTCATTTTGCAGCTGTCACATGGAATTGTCTTATAACTTCATGGATGTTGCTGGACTTGAGAGAGTGAATTTTTTGAGTCCGTCCATGTATCTGGTAAATTATTGGTTTTACGATATATCTCAAAACTACATCGAGCTTTCATACCGAGCCCTTTGCTGTCGAATTTAATCCATAATCGAATAGGTGACAAATTATTATTATTTTTAAGGATTCCCTATTGCATTTTCTTTAATACACCAGTCGAACCATTCACAAGTCCTTCTTCTATGTTGTTAGTTATCATGTACCTACCTTAAACTTTTAGAAGAATCGATCTTTGTAAATCATATGTTTCTGTAATTTTTTATTTACTACTACTTCTAATATTTTCTTCTTAACAGTTTCGTATCCATGCCCTGAAGTACAATCAAATGCTTCAGCTAGAGCAATATGCCTTCAATATTCGTCTTGCTTAAAACGACATTGTTATAATGATCTTGTTAAACATAAGTTGTGAGAAGTCTTAAACATATTTTTTAATCTTCCGGTAACGCGTTTTCTTGATATGGTAAGAGATTAGTGTCGCTTTCAGTCACAACTCCATTTACCAAGTGACAAACAGCATTTGTTAAATTTATATCACATTTTTGTCTCATGATTTCTGCCAATTCAAATAATTTGATATTCTCCTATAAGGTGAAATGAGGGCCTATTATTTGGCCTAGAATGCCAAAACGGCTTGCGAAGAAAATAAAAGTGTCACCTACGGGAGGAAGTTGTCTGAATTCTCCAAACACAAAAATAGAAATTCAGCCAAATTCTTCTTCTATTCGGAAAATATCCCGAATACGGCGATTAACATTATTTATCATTTGTGAACCCATCATGGATACTTCATCTATAACGACACGACAGCTTCCATGTTGTAAAATTTAATGCAGAGAGTATTAAAAATTTCGGCAGAAATTTCAGTCATTTCTTTTCCTCATTGATTCACTACGGAAGTACAAATACAGACTGTAAAGTCATGTCTTCTATGTTAAAGACAACTTTACCATTATGTGCATATATTAACACTTTTATTTCAGATCGGACAAAGCCTGGATATTTATTGTAATATTTGTCGACAGTGGTGAAGCGTTTTTATTAATAAGGTCTTTCCAGTTCCAGCACTTTTGGTTAAAACTCAAAACTTGGTCTCAGAGCTTTCCCATTCATTTTTATTTCATCCATTAGATGCATAAGATAATCTTTTGTTAGAGGTTTAATTAACGAATCATTTGAAAATAATCATTTTCGAATATTTATTGAGGAATGTTAAAATAATCAGCATAATTCGACGGTAGCACTTTTCCTAATGCGGTCATCATGTTAAATTGGTTCTTTGTTGAAGGACTATGATACGCTAAAAATTCATTATACATCGCATCAATTGTTTAAGCATTCATACATTTTTTAGTAAGTGTGTGATCTCTCAGTTCTACTGTATCCCAAACTTCAGAATCATTCTCCAAATTTTAAACAAACTCTTTCTATTCTCCATTATGGTTTCTTGTTTTTCATCAGAATAAGTTTTTAGCATTTATGTTTATGAGTTCATCTTCTTCGTTTTCCAAGGATAATACAACATTATCGATTCCCTAAAAAAGTAGTCTGGATCATTGTTTCTATTGTAATTTCTTTACCTTATTACCTTGAGTTTTCTCCTTAGTTTTCAATAATCAAAGTGATTTTTTAATTCTAAAGCACTTTTAATTGCTGTTTAAATTATCTTCAGTCAACTCCATTTTGTTGCTAGAATTTGGTATATTTGCTCGTTTTTAAGATCTGTTCAAATTGCGGCAAATTAGATACCAAAAAACTCTTATATGTTTTGTGATCTATATTTTACTCCACTTTCAATCCACCACACGTGAAATGTATATATTCTTTAATTGATATGTTGCCACCGCCAGTACAGATGCATACCGGACACGAAGTAAGATTGATAAATCATTTCACTAGGATACTTCAAATAAACATTAAATTGAAGATTTACTTACAATGTGCTTAAACATTTACAACAAAACACAATATTTCCGTTTGCAGGCAAGGATAAAGCAGATCTTACCCTACGTTAAGTTACACTTTCGGATATTATCTACGCACTAGGTTATAACACTATAAACACACTATTCCGGTCTTTCTGGACCCACCGCAAGGCTTATCCAATACTATGACCACACAGGTCTATCCCAAAATCTTGGTACACACGTAGGCTTCTGATACGTGGCGCTTCTAAAAAAAACCTGTGCTTACAGCACGACTAACACACTTCTGCTCCAACTCGCAATTGCTTCTCTTATGCTCTCCCTGCCTTCTTCCTTCAAAACTACAGGGCCTCCCATCTATTTTCACGAGCCACCCCGCGTATCGTTATTGACCGCTCGTTCAGAGACAAGTCATTACAAAATATTACCTTTAGTTCACAATTCTCCCATCCACCGCTACACACTTTCCTAATGTACTACCCAAAGTCCAGTAGACAATAACCCTTCTTCTGGAATTTATTTTCATAGTTTTTACTCATTCTAATATTGTAGATAAGAAGACGTGTATGTAACTCAAGTACGTACATAATAATATACAGATAAAGATAAAAAAGAAAGAAAATAAAATTAATTAAACAGTAATTTACATTAAACATATGTCACATTAACCTCAGAAACCTGACACATTTCTTTTTTTTTTTTTTTTTAGCAGTTGGTTTCCTTTTCTAAGGCTTAAAAATGTCCTCCGGCAAATTTGCTACCTATTTCAGACAAATTAATAATTTTAGAAATAAAATTTACTTTTCCCCGAAAAAAAAATGCCTAACATATAAGAACGAAGATCATAAATTCTGTAATGATTTTTCATTATTTGATAATACTGGGTTTTCTAAGAGTCTGTTCACTTTTGCGAATAAATACATGCACGTAAGAAATCTAGGTTTTATTGCTTACTGCTCTATTTCTTTTAATATAATTTTAAAATGCCACTTGAATGCAAAAACTGGTATAGCTAGTAAAGTTTATGATTATTATATTTGCTCAGCCTATAATAAATAAAATGAAAAAGCTACAGGTATAATATGCACGGAAAAACTACGGATTTGTTTTTGTTTTTTAATTTGTATTCCAGTTTTGTTATTTTGTTTGGATGACACATTTCCTTATAAACTTTAACTTTTCTATTTTACATGTTGATTAACCGAGATAGGCTTTTCTGATTATTTTGTTCAAAACATATTTCCCTGTGTTTTTAAATATTAATTTATTTAAGATTAAAAAAATATATAGACGGTTTAATTTTGAGTGCTGAAATATTAGTGCCATATCACGCTTCGAAATTGGGTCAAAATTGAGAAAAGGTGACTTTGGATAATCACGTTTAAACACGGAAGACAGTGGCTCAAAATTTTGCAAGAAATTAGTAAATGCTTAATTAGCGTGTGTTCTAAATAATCCTAAGTGTTCTAAATATCCCTAAAGTTTAAAATTTCCTGTATGAGTTCTCAAACATGCGTATTATATATCATGGAGAAAATAATTATGATTATTTTTTAGTGATATTTTGAAGAAAATCCATTCTATCGAATTAATAAATAATACAGAGATCCTTCAAGTAAAATTCTTTTAAAAACTCATAAAAAATTCAACAAAAGTAAAATAACATGAACATACAAGTAATTAATTAATAAAAAGAATCTACATTTTTAATTATTATTTTATTATTTATTCCACATACAACAAATTCATTTCATAGATAAGTTAAAAAAAATAATAACAAAAACTTATATTCTGCTGTTATATTTAAAATAAATTCCAGAATACTTATCATTTCGATTCAGACTTGAAATCGTCAGCAGCGCGTTCAGCAGAGCCGTGTTGATAAATTTTGTTTATTTCGGTGCGTGCTCGAACCAAGGATTTTACTTACGTGGTACACTGGACTTATAATGATTAAAAACCCCCGAAAGGAATAATATACTTTTAAAATGTATTTAGTAACACAAACAAAATTCTTTATCATAGATAAACAAAATTAAAATATTTTGTTATAATTTGTAATAAAATGATTATTTTTAAATATCTTTTTCACGAGATAGGATTTTCGGACAAGCATAATAGCAAATATTCTTCCAAGAATCTAGTCGAAGTTTATTTTCGTTTTGAACATTTTTCGACTTATTTCATTTCTCGTAAATGTAATAGTAAGATTTCTTTTGTAATAATTCTAAATTTGCAATTGAGGATTATAACACGTTCTTTCAATTATTTTGAATCCAATTTTCTGACATTTATTATTAAGAATATTTAAACAAAGATAAAGAAAGTAATTTAGAAGGAAATTTGACTTTATGACACTAACTTTCATTACATAGTAAATTGCAGAATTTAGCAAGTTGCATTTTAAAGTATGTTTGTTAGTTTGTAGAATCCTGATCAGGGATATGTTTAGGAAAATTTTAGGTCCGTTAAAGGACCCTTCACAAAATAATTTATCTTAAAACAGGACCCTTCACAAAATTATTTGTCTCTTAAATAGACCTTTTACAGAATTTTTTCACTTTCAAATTGAACTTTTCACAAATTTAGTCATTTAAAAATAAAATCTGGCCTGTAAGTAAGCAGTTGAACTCATCAAAGAGCATATTACTTAGCTTTTTATACATGGAGGATAGGACATGAAGGCATCAATAATTTAAAATTCACAAAATCATGACTAGAATTTTCACAAAAATAAGAGAAACTTCACAATTTCACAAAAACAGGACCCTGTGAGAAAAGTCTGGACAGACCCCTGCTGATATAAATTTACTGAAGAATTTCAGGGGCCACGTCAGGATCTCTTATTGTGCACTTATTAAGCATGTGCACTATATTTTGCGGCACACTGATTGAGAATTACTGCGGAAGAGCAAACTGAATCTTCAAAGCAGTTGTAATGGGTTATAGGTCTCCCTTAAATAAAAATCAAATACATCGATTGTGACGAATAGTTACGACAATTGAAAAATCGGACCATTGAATTAAGCAAGCATAATATTTTGCATTATTAATAAAGTTATTCTGAACAGAGATTGAATATAAAAAAACATTAAATTGCTATGCTACGACAATAAAATTACAACCACTTCCGTTCAAGGCAAAGCTATCATATTTATTATTAAATAGTTATAATTTATGCCAATTATTATAAATGCACAGAAAATATGTACGCGAACACTCAAGGGGAAACTTTTTTTGTTCGTGTTAAAAGTAGTTTGTGTTATCCGAACTTAAATACATTATATACAACAGGACGGAGCAATCGGAAACAGTTCGTACTAAAAGTAATTCGCGTTAAGCGTGTTCGTGTTAACGAGGTTTGACTGTATTTAAACAGCAGTTAATATAAAAAAGTTAAATTATGTACATTGTACTACATTGTTACATTATCATGTTACGTTGTATACATTTACTAGTAAAGCAAAGTTGTGTTCATCAGCATATTTCCGTAATGCTTGTCAAGCAATATTGCGTTGCGCCTACGCCAAAATTTTATAGTATAAAAAGATAAACAAAGCGTACGATAAATTTAATTATCTTTAATATTTCAGAATTATATACTGATTTAAACTTTGAACATGTACACAATAACATCACTTTCCATAATAAAATTTATTTTGTGAAAAATTTTCGCTTATCCTAATTTGGTGAGAAAAGCTTAACCCCTTCTTCTTCGGCGTCGCATGTCATGCGTGCGGCTTTTATATGCCCGTATGGTCGGCGTCGCATGCTATTCGACAAAGAGAAAAATTGCATCGTTGAAAGTGAATTCGTGTTATTTTCCGAGATTGCTTTCCGTATTTTTTTATATTTCTGAATATTGTTAAGAAATGGCGCAACTACAGCCCTACTCCCACTATATTAAGTCCTACTAGTTTTGTGTGTATTTTCTTCAATGTAGGCTTGCATGTCAAATTGGCTCTTATAGTGGATTCAAAGATTGAGTCCGGGAGCAATGAATTCAATACATCTCAGATAGAAGACGATAGTTCTGATTTATCTAGTGATGACATTTGATAAATGTTGTATCAGACTATTTTTTTTATTTAAAATTTGGATTGATTGGAGGAAAAACGGAAGATAAGTGATTGGGATATTACATATACGACCACCAGTAGGTCAAGCAAAAAACTGCTAACTGGCAAAAATATTTTGCATTTTCTAATCCAGGTTAGAAAATATATTGATCCCTAAAACTGCAAACTCAGTTTTTATATGTTTATTGAACTTTCGTATACATTTATAAAATATTAAAAATATTTTTAGACTCCGAAACTAAATATAATATACATTCTTAATATATTACAATACAAAATATACCATAATTAATATAATGAAATAATATAGATATTAACTTCCAACTTGCATTGAAAATGATCTCAAATCTGTATTCTATTAGGCATAATTTTACTTCAATGATTTATGTATTATTACATAAATCATTCAAGTAAAATTATTTAAAAACTCATAAGAATATTGAAAATACACGTAACTATTTCTCAAAAAAAAAAAAAAAAACCAACAACTAAATACTCATTTATCATTTTAATATTCATTTAACAGATAATAAATTCATGATATAAATACATTTTTAAATGAAAAACAACCTTATATTCTGCTAAAATTTCAAATTAAAAACCCTTAAATTCTGCTATTTTATACTAAATTAATTAAAAATATATCTTTATTTACCATTTCTATGCGGACTTGACAACGTCACCAGCAAGTATAGCAATTCACGCAAACATTGTCTGCAACAGTCAAATCAGTACAACTTCAAAACAAGAATTCTATCATAAATGTACACATGCACACATTGCCCAGTGTTGCCGGATAGTCAAAAGTCAATTTCCACAAATCAGTGTTTTTTCCGCAAAAGCCCCCAACTCAGTTTTTACTCAAAAAGGGAGTTTTTAAATTTTCAATTTACCACTATAAAAAAATATTTAAGGAATTTAAGCTCAAAATTTTTCCCCAAATCGAGCCTTTTTTTGAAGAAATTCCCCATTTACTAAAAACAAACTTTTAAATTGGGCTGAATGCATATTGTCGGGATAACCCCGCCATATCACACGTGTGCTTAAAACGAAGGAAAGAGACACAAAAACAATATAGAAATTTGGACCACCGTGGCATCTTTTTGAGATGCAAGCATATCGTGGGAGGTCGCTAGTGCGATGGAATTTCTAGAATGAGCGGGTGTTTTTAGAGGGCCAGAGGATTCAGTGGAAAATATTCGGTTAGGCAATAAAAGGGATTGAACTTTTGAACTTCTGGTGAGTCTGTTAACAGTAAATTTTAGTGAGCAGCTATAAAAATGTCCCATGTTAGTAACATGGGTTTCAGATTACGCCATAAAAAGGGATTAAGGTATTAAGGGCTTAGTTTTTAGACCACACCACACACTATTGTAGCGTTACTATAATATTATAATGTTATACAAGCGTCAGTGGTTTGGTTAAGAAAAATCTCGCCCCTTAGAAAATTTGATAGGATGAGATGATTTTTAGGAGGGATTTAAGCAGACAGAAAAATTAAGGAAGAGAGGAATTGAGACGTGGAAAGGAGAGGGAGTTTAGATTTGGCAGAGAAAAGATCCTTTTTTCCTTAAGATGCTTTGAGAAGGGAGAATTGGGTATTCTCTGGGCTCAGAATAGGAATGCGGATTTTGCTTCTGTGCAGTCGCATATCGAGAGTTAATAAATTGTTGTACAGTGGATCATACTTTAAATGACAGTGCCATGAACTGGATTACCAGACTTAACTTGGATGATACACTTAGATGATTCTGACCAAGGAAATAAGAGGTGAGTGGGAAAACTTTATCAATAAATCGGGCAACCAATAATTCAGTAAACGAATGAAAGTTAGGCATCCTTAGAGTCCCTGTGAAGGTTCAAACTATAATTTATACTAATGTTCTATGCATTGCTTATTATTAATATTTATATACCTAGGGAAAATTTACTCTAGGCATGATGTTAATGCTTTATCATTTTGAATAATTAATAAACTACTGTTTCATCCCCAATGTTTTCAGAACCTATTTATTTCATACATCCGACTCTCGAACCTGGGAAATAAAGTAAAGGAAATACAAAACTAAGAACCTCACGAGCAGTCGGACAATATTCTGTAGCGCTACATAAAGAGAATGAGAGATATATTTTGCAGTGACAAGTTATTTTACGTTAGTTTTTAAAAGTATCGTCTAACAATGTTGGACTATTGCTACATTAGCTCCATAGCTTTAGACAATCTCTTATCAGTTGAGATTTGAATGAATCCGAGATGGTACGCTGTTTTAATATTTTTGTCATCCCTATACTGAAGTACATAATCATAATACAAAGTATTTCCGCTGTATCAATCGATGTGCTTTTGTATATCATAAGAGAGAAATATCTGCTTTCCACATATTTAATTTAATTTTTTTTTTTAAATACAGCGAAAGAATTTTTCGTTAAAGTCCTGCAGATTTAGTCGCGTGCAGGTTTAAGCTGCTTAAGACTTTAGAGCCTCATGCATCTGTAATATGTGTAAACGGTAATGTAGAACAACGAACACGACCACATCCACGAGAATAATGATTGATATTTCCGATTTCTGGATTATATTTTCGTTTTTCAAATCAAAATTGAGTTCGAGACAGATCCAGTTTTTATACAGGACTAAAAGAAATCTTTACGGAAAATAGTAAAAAAGAAATCCCCAAGTTTTTCTCCAAAAAATTCCCCACGAACTACTTGTCCCCAAAAAATACCCCTAGAGGTTCAAAATCCCCCAAAATGGGGACAAAATCCCCAATCTGGCAACACTGACATTACCGTTGACTGTCATTATACTCGTTTACCTAAAATAACTAAAAATATTCCAGAGCGCAGACGATATTCTTATTTCAAACTCGGACAATATTTTTATTTTACGCGCAAGTGCACGCGTTAATTTAAAAGATAAAAATCATAGGAAAAAAAGCAGATGATATTGAATTTTCATGCAGAAGACTAAATTTTTAGCCACAGGATATACCTCGTATAATAAAGCAAGAAAAAAAATCATGCGTTAAGCAAAGATTATGAAACACTTTCCAACACTTTCCTAAATGCTTTAACAGAACTTCGTTATTTAGGGAAATACGGTATATAAGATAACTTAGTAAACATTTTAGAAAACGCGTAAAACATTTGAAAAACTGATTTCAGCAGTTACCTTCCATAGCAAATATGTATTCCAATTCTTTTGAACATCCCTGTATTTGATCTGTAGGTTGATATATATAATGGAAAAATTTAGCTTAGCAAGAAAACGCGTAGCAGGTTTAAATTTCTCTTTCATCAATTTATACTAATAGATAGAAACAAACTTGTCTGCTTTTGTAGAACCCTGTAGTTAACCTAGAACCTTTATTATACGCCACTATTTAGCTAAAGTTTAATTCAAACTAAAACACTCTTAAAACTACTGAAATCACATTTCCAGAAATTATCATTTATAGACGGCCATGTATTCAATTCTTTGCGTGACCCTGGATATCATTTTACCTATATTCTACAAACATTTCTTAGTAAACTAAATGCATTTCAGCGTAAAAATGCATAACTCATTTAAAAACTACCTTTAACCAATTTGCATACATACCCAGTAACCATTACGAATTCTTTTGTATAGCCCTGTACATGAATTATAGCATTTATACTCACCCTATACTATGCATAAATATAGTGAAACATAAAAGCCCTTAACATAATTAAAAAGGCATTTCCAGCAATCATCGCTACTGTACAGTAGTTTGGATATAATATAGTATCTGAAATCTTTTGTGTGTCCCTGTAAATGCTATGCACTTCGTATTATACATGAAATAAGTTATAGTAAACCTCAGAGACCTATATCAATTTCATTATACATGAAATAGTTTAACATAATTAAAATACTCCGCAAACAAGTCCCTCCACCCCTATATCATTATGTAACGGAATTCTTTTGTATGGCCCTGTAAATGAATTACAACTATTCCTTGCACTGCATGTTCTACAGAATGCATATTTTAGTGCACTTGATAAATGCATATGATTTTTACTATGTTTGAAAGCATCTAAAATCATTAAAAATCCCTTTAAACGATTTTTTCCCATAGGCCGTAATGTAACGGGAAAATTTGACTGTCCCTGTAAATGAACTAAACATGCTACAAACTTCATTTGAAATAGGGAACATGCTATGGTAAACATTAATAACATCCAAAAATTTCAGGGCAATCCGAGTATATATTTACGGGAGTTAGAGCGCGGAAAAGACTGCCAGACGGACAGACGGACAGACACACCAAAGTCATAAACACTTTTCATCTTTGTTGGAAAGTGTTAAAAAGAAACGTGGTACAGAGGTTATTGTTTATTTAATTCCTAAAAACTGTACATGATTTTAAAAAATATGTATGCATTTCATGTAAGTGTATGTAGTTTAATTTTTTTAATGTATGTTGGTAATTTTTTTTATAACAATGTATTCTAATTAATTACATTGTTCATTGTTCTGTAAAACATTAACACGCATGCATAAATATTAAAAAAAAAGGAAATGTAAAGAAAAAGGCATAAAATATATATGAATAAGAATATTATCCTTAAAATACACTTTTTTGTTTATCAAACAGTAATTAAATTAAAAAATACTATAATATAAACTTAAAAAAAAAGTGCTGCGCACGTTGTTTTCAAGTACATATGTTATATGTTACGATAATATGATATATGTTATGTTATGGTTAAAATCAATAATATATTAAAATTTCATGGTTATCAAGCAGGACGGTCGTTCTGCCAAGCCAAGCTGAAAAAAAAATGCTAACCTCGCCAAACAAACAAACGCCAAGAATAAAACGCAAGACACCGTAACTGCTTATTATACTGATGACAACTTCTCCATGTTAAATCAACCAAACATGCCAGCGTAAAATTTCCCATATCAAAAGAACCAATCATCGCAGAAAAATAAAACCAAAACCAGAAGGACCTAATGGAAAAGATCTTCAATTTGAGACCAAATGCATCCTCATAAATTAATTATAAACAGAGATATAGATTTTTTAAAATAACGTCGAGATACTGAAAATGACCGATTTATTTTCTTCGTCACAATCTATGGTTCAATCAAGGTAGAGACTTAAATAATGGACATAAAAAAGTAAGGATTGCATTTTTGGACAGATATTTACTCAATCTACGTGCTTTTGTAAAATTCAGCTTTAAAAACACAAATTTTCTATTCTTAATTAGCGAAAAACTGTTAATTAATTCTAAAGTTTATAAATTATGCCAAACAGCGATAAACCCGCCAAATCATTTTAGAAGTCTTAAAATTTTTTATATTATCCTTTTGCATTGATTTCATCGAAGAAAACTATGACCGAGATCCAGATAGATTTTTCGCTGTTAGCGAAATGAGTTTGACCAATCAGAAGCCAGAATGTTTGAGAATTTTTGCTGCTTCTGGATCCCGGCCTATGTCATAAAAGTTTTGAGTCATTTTCTTAGCGCCATGGATGAAGTGCAATGTTTACAGAAATTTAGGCTGGGATCCAGATTGATTTTTCGCTGTTAGCGAAACGAGATTCACCAATCAATAGCCTGCATTGCTGCAAACAGCGAAAAGTTCGCAAAAGTGCAAGCTTCTGATTAATGAATCTCGTTTCGCTAACAGCGAAAAATCTATCTAGATTGCGGCCAATTATGTTGAACACAATTTTGCATTTCCAAATCCAGGAAGGGTATTGATGTCATAACAACAGTGCGTATTCGCAACTATTTAAGGCATTGATTCTGAACTCCTTTGCTATACATTTCAATATTAAAGAAGTTGTTGTTTCAATAGTTTTAGTACTTTTCTCTATTGCTCACTCTAAAACACGAATATCGAAATTTAACAAAAAGCGCTCAGAAACTATAGCTCCTAGAATATATAGTGCTGAAATCGGCTAACCCTGGAATACTTAAAAAAGCGCTAAAATATTGTATCCCTTAAATGTGCAATGATACTGCTGTAATATGCAGATCGCAGCGACATCTGCAGGATATTTTCTACAACTGCAAGAAATTGCTAGTCTATACAATGTAATAATAGTAATACGAAAATCCCACAGATGTTGCTGCGATCGACACTTGAAATTTTAGCAGTATCGTCGCGCATTTAAGGGATACAAATTTTTAGAACTGTTTGGATAGCATATTTCCACACTAGGTATTCTAGGCGCTGTATCAGAAACACCACCATAACAGAGAGCCTTTATACATAAGAGTGTTGATATATGCACAGGAGGCATGCTCATTTCAAGCTTTTGTCGAAAGTACGGCAACCCGCTTTCTTGAATAGAGGATATTCAATCTACGTTTTGATCACATGGTCAAGGCAAGAACGTCTAGCGTAAAGAAGGGAAGGCTCCGTCTACGTAATGTAAATCCCCGCTAGCCAATGAAACAGTTCATGGGAGAAAGCAGTAGTACACTGTTAAAAATATCGTGAAAAATTACCTCTGTTTTTAAAGGCTATCTGTATTCTGACCAATGAGAACGCTTCATAGGCGTTTATGTAGCGTTCTCATTGGTCAGAAAATAGAGAACCTGTAAGAACCGAGGTAATTTTTCACGATATTTTTAACAGTGTAGTTTCCTGTTTCCCTTCTTATCAGTTAGAAATTCTTTGGGTAAATTATCGGTACCACGTGACTTTTTCAGCCTCGAACCCATATTTG